>CM038677.1:179477973-180077973 GCA_021605205.1 Aegilops longissima
GCCTCTCGTACTCAAATAGCTACCCATACGACGCCTCCTAGCTAATAAAAATGGGGACGCATGGCGGCACGTAAATGGTACTAGTAAGTAGAACGCCCACTGTTTCAATAATACTTGTGTTTCCGATTATAACATGACAGCACTTGTTCCAAAATGACTTTGTTGATTGTTAATGTGTGCACCTTCGCAAATCGGACTGCAAATTTACCACAGCATGTTGGTGCCATGTCATGGCACCAAGCCAAGTTTCATTATTTTCATGCGTGTTTTGGATTTACAGGAATTAAAAAACTAAGTTTCTCAATGTTTCCAACCCAGCCACGGCGCCCAGAATTTTGAATTTCATTCCCATTTCTTGCATGGAACCTAGAAATTTACCCGAGGACACACATGTGATTTTTCAACCAACTTTGGTGCACTGGAACATGTGCTTGTATTTCAAATTTGAATTATGCACACAAAGGTGACACGTTCCCTCCCAGAACCACGAGCCTTCTTGAGAGAAGCTCCGATTTGCAAGAAGCTTATACCAAAATTTGTTCCTATTCAGCCATTTTTTTTACCATGGCATGGTACTACCATGACATGACACCATGCCAAGTTTCATGATTTTAAAACCAAGTTTCTCAATGTTCTCGACCGAGCCATGATGCCCAGATGTTTGAATTTTATTCTCATTTTTTGCATGGGACCTACTCCCTCCTTCCATCTATATAGGGCCTAATGTGTTTTTCAAGACAACCTTTGACTATTGACAAGATTAATAGCACATGAGATGTATACTATGAAAATTATATTATTGGAAGCTCCTTTGACATACAAATTTGCAGGTATGCTTTGTGTAAGTTGCATGTCATATATTATTGCTCTAACGTTTGGTCAAAGTTAGCCTCGAAAAACGCATTAGGACCTATATAGTTGGAAGGAGGGAGTAGAAATTCACCCGAGGACACAAATGTGATTTTTCAACGAACTTTGGTGCACGGGAGCATGTGCTTGTAGTTCAAATTTGAATTATGCACATTAAATGACCAAAAACTCAATTAATGTGTAAATAAGGCCAAACGAAGCCGGAATAATACCAAAATTTAACAGGGCACTCATGTAGTTCTATGTTTCCTTTGTAAATAAACTCAAGGGGGACAACGTATATCGTTTCGCACTCAAAGGTGGCACGTTCCCTCTCAGAACCAAGAGCCTTCTTGAGAGAAGCTTCGGTTTGCAAGAAGCTTATACCAAAATCTGTTCCTATTCGGCCATTTTTTTACCACAACATGGTAGTACCATGACATGATATCCATGCCAAGTTTCATGATTTTCAAACGTGTTTTGGATTTACAAGAATTTTAAAACCAAGTTTATCAATGTTCTCGGCCGAGCCACGATGCCCAGATGTTTTAATTTTATTCTCATTTCTTCCATGGGACCTAGATATTCACCCGAGGACACAAATGTGATTTTTCAACCAACTTTGGTGCACGAGAGCATGTGCTTGTAGTTCAAATTTGACTTATGCACATTAAATGACCAGAAACTCAATTAATGTATAAAAATGACAAACGAACCGGAATAATTCCAAAATTTAACAGGCACTAATGTAGTTCTATGTTGCCTTTGTTAAGAAACTCAAGGGGGGCAGCGTATATCGTTTCACACTCAAAGGTGGCACGTTCCCTCTTAGAACCACGAGCTTCCAAATCGGCCCAATTTTTACCACAACATGTTAGTGCCATGACATGATACCATTCCAAGTTTCATGATTTCCAGGCGAGTTTTGGATTTACATGAATTTAAAATCAAAGTTTCTCGATGTTCTCGGCGAGTCATGGCCCCAGATGTTTGAATTTCATTCTCATTTCTTCCATGGGACCTAGAAATTCAACCAAGGACACACATGTGATTTTTCAACCCACTTTGGTGCACCGGAGCATGTGCATGCAATTCATATTTAGATTATGCACATTAAAAGTACAGAAACTCAATTAATGTATAAAAAGGCCAAATGAACCCGAAATAATTCCAAAATTTAACAGGGCACTCATATAGTTCTATGTTGCCTCTGTAAATAAAATCAGGGGGGAGGCAGCGTATATCGTTTCGCACACAAAGGTGACATGTTCCCTCTCGGAACCACGAGGCTTGTTGAGAGAATGTCCGGTTTTGCAAGAGGCTTATACCAAAACTTTTCCCAATTCAGCCAAAAATTATACGTATGAAAACAGGGTTTAGATTATCCCAAACATCTCGCTACCTAGACCAATAATGTACTATGATTTGAATTCAACATAAAATGGATACAAATATTTGAATTGGAGGCGTATGGTACATGTAGTTCATAGTGAAATATGATTACTGCTATATGCATGTTTTTGTTATCAAGATAATATTTAAATTATTGTATAACTTGACAACAATCGTATTCAAATAAGGAAAATTGGTTCAAATTTAGTCCATATGGTAGACGACAATATATATGTTCACATGGTGGAGTAAAATATTCATATATGATGGAAGATCAAAATGTACGACTACATCAATTATAAACCGCAAGGTCACCTAACGATATATTCGAATTCAACATAACGCGGATTCAAAAATTGAAATTCGAGATCATGGCATCTGTAATCATATAAAAAGGGACATTACTCTTTCTTTGGTGGGAATTGATTTGTTTTTTGTTGTTGTTGAGGGAAGTGCGAATCGATTTGGTACTGTGCAGGATAATCTTGTTCTCCGATTTTTTACATTTTCTTGTAGTTTTTCAATGGCATCTATAGCAATATAGTAAAAGGGGACATGACTCTCTTGTGTCTTGTATGAATTGTTTTTTTACACGTTAAGTTTGTTCTGCCGAACAAGGAATCCGTACCTTGTGATCCCGAAATTTTCAAGCTCGAGTATCTTTTGTCTCACCTGCCTTGAAACTCCCGCTTCTTCAACATGCGCCACGCCTTGTTATCCTAAAATTTGGACGCGCGCAAGAACTCCCTCGTCATCCAAAGTCGCTCCCTCAGCCCAGACACGCGAAATCCCCCTTCTACCCCTCAGCCGGAAATGAAGCTCCATGTCACGGTGTCAAAACCGATGGGGGTACGCTGGTAACTTACCCTACATTTCGGACAAGCGCGTCCCTAAGCTTGCCCCCCTCCCCCTTCGCCCCCCATTCGTACACCAAGGCCACCAAAACACGCGAAACCCCACGCTCCTCCGTCGGCCTCCCGACCGCCACCCAGCCAGAGACTCTTCCCCGACTACGTCGTCCACCACAATAGCTCGCCGTCCCTCATCCACCGCACTGGATGAGGATCTGTTGTCGATCTCATCGTCCCGCTGGATCAGCCGCCCCGTCCTCCACCTCCAAGGAGCTGCCCCGACATTGGCCTCGTCTATCGCTCCACCTCAATCCCCACAGCACCATCTTGACCTGCCCCACCAGAACCGCAACACCCTCAACAATTCCTACGATGAAGCCGAGGCCAACTCAGCGCCACCAAGGAGGTTCTGCACTCACCGCTGAATTTTATCTTTTATTCGATCTCACGGGGCTGCCGGTTCTCGATACCGAGCAGACATGGCATGTCTCCATCGACGGCGCCGTCGCCGGCCACATCATCCACGACGTCTCTCCCCCATGTCGTTGCTTCCTCGACGGCGACTTCCACAACGACACTAGCTGCAGCTGCTCCGGCTCACGCTCGTGCTGCGGCTCTGTTCTTGCTGTCGGTCGCGCTGCTGCACTGCTCCTGCTTTCGTTCGTGCTGCTGCTCTACTCTTGCTCTCTCTTGCGCTGCTGCTGCTGCACGACCTCCGGTAGCTACAGGAGTTGCTGCTTTAGCACTCGCTGGCGATGCTACTGCACGACTTGCTCTCTGCTAGTGCGTTCCCTGCTCGAGCGTCTGCTGATTTAGATCACTGCTTCTCTGCTACTAGTGCGAGAACGCCCTAAACATCTATTGCAATGCTCAGTTACTAGTTCAATCAGTTTCGACGGTAAAATTCAGTTTCGATTGTGAAGTTCATTTTCTTGATTAAGTTCGAGTGAACAGTACTTACAAAGATCTGTCGGAGCGGCCGTGGCGCGGCTGATGCGTTTTACATCTAGAACTTTTTGGTGATGTATTTTACATCATGTATTGTAGATGATATTAGGGTCCCACTTCAGATTAACGTTGTCTGTCTTGTCATGCTTCAGCCTTGTCGCCGTACACCTTAGCGGAGCTACTCCAACGACGGAACCGTCCATCACAGCAGAGCAGTACCCTCGACGCCATTTCTAGAGGCCTCGGATCTTCTTCCCCGCCTCCGACAGTCACACCAGCATCATCACCATCCTCCACGTCCAACCAAATGATGCTGAGGTCCACAAGGCTATGCCAAAGAGGTTGTACACTCGTCGCATCACTTTGTTTCTCCATTCCTCTGTTCTTCCAATTCATGTGAGCCAAACACCTAGGTTGACCAAAATCCTATGTTTCCAAATGCTCTGTTTTGCACGTGCATTCCTATCATATTCCTGTGTTTTTCCTGTCCCTGCGTTTATAGAATCCTCCAATTCTAAGGAGCCCTTACAGATTTACTTCATTTTCAGATAGGCGTCAAACAAAACTCTGTGTGTTATTTCCTGCTCCTGCCGTGCCGTCATCCACCCCACCTGAGGTGCACCATCGACAGAAGCATTCACTGCAGCAGAGATCCCCCCTGCAGACTTCCTTTCGCCGCCTCAGATCATCTTCCCCGTTGTCGGCAGCCACGCCAACTGCATTACCATCATCGACTGAGCAGATGAACCTGAGGACTACACAGTTCCGGAAGAGAGGTCGCAGTCTTTCGTGTTTGCTTATGTTATACATCGGTTATTATTACCTGCTACTTTATCGTTCAATCTTGAGTTTTGAATTGCCCATGGGTCTCATATCGAGCCAGCAACGAATAGTATCTGTCTACTATCTGGTTCATCTGGGGTCTTCTATGTGGTTCATGTTGGGTGGGCAACAAACAATAGATGATCCATTGTCTATCTTTTTAAACTGAAGCTATAATCTACCTGCTATCATTAGTTTTGGATCCATCCACTCGTTTGCTACCATCAGTCTTGATTTTTGCATGCACCCCTTAGGCCTTACAAAATCTAACTATTTTTTATTATGCATGTCAGATATTGTACACAATCGTACTGAACATGTAGAGAAAAAGAGAAGACCGTTGCGTGCGAATATAATGTCATGCAGACGCCGCTCCATGGTGGGCGAAGTGGCCCCCCTCCTACATTTCAGATTGTATTCCGAGGAAGATAACTGCTCGATGGAGATTCGAAGGAGCCGACCACACCTGTTTACCACCTGAGGTGTTTGCTCTAACCTGGCATGCTGATGTTGGTCATATCATGCATATGGCTCCTTGCATTGCTACATTATACATCTTATATGTCATCAGCTTAGTTTAGATTTGCTTTGTGTGAATGCCACCTGTTTGGTTTCTATATCATACTCCCACCATTCCTAAATATTTGTCTTTTTAGAGATTTCAACAAGTGACTACATACGGAACAAAATGAGTGAATCTACACTCTAAAATATGTCTATATACATCCGTATGTGGTAGTCCATTTGAAATCTCCCAAAAGACAAATATTTTGGAATGGAGGAGTATATAAAATTATGCAATGCCATCTTCTTTAGCCGGGCATCATATCGTGAATCATGCAATGCCATCCTGTTTAGCCGGTCATCGTATATGTGAATTGTATCGTGCCATATTTTCTTCCATAATGTATTCCATTTGTCAACAATGTTTATACATTCATCTACTCTTCTGTCAGGCAACCATTTGAGTCGGTCATGGGAAAATCTGGAGTGAAAACAAGGTCTTACGAGCGATCGATGCTACCGTCGATGCAGATTTCTTGCTGGTTATAGATAGCTCCTCAGAGGAGGATTCAGAGAGAGATGACCAGTCATATCCCCCCCGAGGTGCATGCTCTAACTTGGCTGGGTTATATTGCTCATATCATGCATTGCCATGCCATCTGCTTAGATTAGACATGCTTTGTGTGAATGCCTCCTGTTTGCTTTCTATATCGATATGTGAATTATGCAATGCCATGTTTTTCAGCCAGTTATCATATATGTGAATTATGCACGCCATGGAGCCAGCATCATATATGTGAATTATCTCATGCCATCTTTTTTTTCATTACGTATTCCATTTGTCGACAATCTGTATATATTGAACTACTCTTCATGTGTATCAGCCATTTGAGCCGGTTATGGAAAAATCTGGAGTGAAAACAAGGTCTTCAGAGAAGGCAATGGTACCTGTTGAAGCATATATCTCGATGGTTACAGGGAGCTCCTCAGAGGAGGATTCAGAGACAGATGACCAGTCCTATATCCTACCTGAGGTGTATGCTCTAAGTTGCAATGTTTATATTTCTCATATGATGCATATGGTGTCTTGCATTGCTTAGTTTAGACATCATATGCACAATATTGAATTCTATCTGCTTAGTTTAGAGATCATACATGCGAGTGTCAGCTGCTTAGTATAAGAATCAATTATTTCAATTATATCATGCCATCCTGTATACTTAGACAACATGTATGTGAATTATTTCATCCCAACCTATTTTAGAAAGACATCATATAATTTTGTCATGTCATCCTGTTTAGGTACTCATCATATGTTGAATTATGCCATTATATATTGTTAAGTTATCCATCATATATCTGAAATTGTGTCATGCTATCCTGTTTAGTTAGGCATCATATATGTGAAATTGTGTCATGCTGTCCTGTTTGGTTAGACAACATATATGTGAACTACCACATTTGTATATCATACAATGTCTGTACGTTCAATTTCTTTTCTTGTTTATTAGCCATTTGAATTGGAGGGGGTGATGGCAGTATCTAAGGGAGCAAAACCCGTTCTTCACAAAAGACAGTGCTACCTGTCGATGCAGATAGAACCATGGTTGTAATGGCCCACAAACTAGCTGCACCACACATAATCGAGACTCTTCCAGATTGCACACTTACACCGTTGGACAGAGAACCAGCTACAACCCATCTAACCGCAACCCCAGCGGATAGTAACCCGCTTATAGTTGACAAAGCACCATGTCCACCACAGAGTACCCCCACACGAGCAGTTTGTAAAGCTACTGCAGTGCCCAAAGCACGAAGACCACCACAGCTAACCCAAACTCCACGTTTAAGGTAGAAGAGCAACTGTTCTCAGGTCAGATTCCGTAGCTATGGTCCATACTCCTTTGCTGTTGCATCACTGTATTTACTCATACCAACTACTTTCGAATTTGAAGGATCCAATTGAAACTCCAATGGCGCAACAGGTATGTTTTAAACCTATTTCTTTAACTGGATTGCTGTTCTAACTTCTTGCTCTATGTTAATTTCAGTTTAAGTTGTATAAACAGTTATGTTCTCATATGATGCACATTACAAGTGATGCCAATGCTGTGTAGTTTCTCACACTTATATTCTGTCTATGCTGCTGTGTCTTAAAAATATATGAGTTGAACTGTGTCTCTATCTTGATTAGGGAACATAAACTAGGATGATATGGACAATACATTGACCATAGTACATAGATATATGTTTGTTTCATGCTGTTATCCTATCCACCTTACTACTGAACCGGTTTACCAAAATGAGTTTCGTATACTATAAGCTAAACCTGTGATGTGTCTGCTTGTTTCTCTTGTAGAATGCAAACCGAATATTGGAGAAGAGCACCCCACTATGCAATGGTAGAGAAAGTAATGCAGATAAGGTTCAAGATAGTGAGACAACCCTGTTGGTCTCAAAGAAAGGTGATAAAACGATCTTGTAGACGGTGAGAAAACCCCACGATCCTGCGTTGATGTAGTGTTCGATTCTTGGCGATACCGCTGGTACAAGCTCTTGAACTCGCTGCTGAATCACTTGCTTCTTGGTCTCAACTACAAGCTGAAAGGCATCGATTAGCTGTCTTTGCAGAAGAAGTCAAGGACCGAGGAAGTCCTGCAGAATTCAGATCGTACTTTCTTGTGCAACAACAAGCTACCGGAGGATTTAAGCGCCAAACAAGAGAAAGTTAATAAGCTTGCTAAGCATCTTGCCGCATTATGGGTACCCAAGATATTGTTTCTTGAACTCTTACAAGTGGTTTCAGTTCGGACTTGTTTTGTCATGACGTTTATATGCTGCTTTGTTCCCTATATTTGCACTGGTGGCGAACTTTAATGCCCAGTGGATGTAATATGTGTAATAGCCGTGATAGCCTAGCATGAGTTGCTTGCTTATTTATTTCCTTGTTGTCTTGTTTATTAGTTTGCTTGTAGTCAGTGCAGTTTTTTTCCGCGGTTTGCTAGTGGCTGCAATAACCTATTTTTTAAAACTAGGCCACAATAACCATGGGCTAATATTTATTGTAGTGACCTTTGGGCCTCCTACGGGCCGTGAAAGCGATGGGCCTTCTACGGGCCGTAGAAATAGTAGGCCTTCTACGGGCCGTAGAAACAATGGGCCTTCTACGGTCGTAGAAACAATGGGCCTTCTACGGGCGTATCATCAATGGGCCTTATACGGGCGTATGATCGATTACAAACATGGGCCAATAACGAGTCGCATTATGGCCGTAAGCGGGCTAGAGTTGGAATCATCCGTTCATGGGCCGACCATAACGGGCCATCATTAATAGGCCGTGTTGATGGCGCTATGAAAAGGGCCCAACGTATTAACGGACCACAAGCGGGCCGATCAGAACCACGGGCTGAATTTGGCCCACAAGCGAAAAATAGCGAACGGGCCGTAAGTAAACGAATCTTTGAAATGAGCCCAAGAATAAATGGGCTTTGAGAAGGCGAAAGATAACATGGGCTGGAAACGCCCAACGGAATAACGGGCTGTTAATGGGTATAAAGTGATACCTTTGTTCATTATGGGCCGCCACACCACGGGCCGTTAATGGGTGTAAAGTGATACATTTGTTCATTACGGGCCGTTTCACCACGGGCCGTTAATAGGCCAAGAGTTACATAGGGCCTCATATGGGCCAAAAGACGTCATGGGCCATACATGGGCCAGAAGTGAAAACAGGCTGGAATCATATTGGATGGTCCATATGACGCTACTGGGCCTAATTCGGATAGGGCGTAACGGGCCTTGGGTTAGCGGGCTGTAAATGGGCTATATGCGAACAGGCCGTTAACAGGCTTTCCATGGGCCGGCCCGCCACCTTTTGACCAAGTCAAACGGGCCGGCCTTTTCACAGGAATGGGCCTCTGTTGGGCCATGCCACATGTCGACGTATCATAGGTGCCTTCTGTCCAATGAGTGGATGACATCTGTCCCAACGATGAGCCGACACGTGTTTCCTCCAGCCAATGATGATTTTACACGTGGAAAATCCCCATTGGTCGGGGCTGTTAATGGGTTATCGGATCCGAAACCCGACCCAATAGCTTAACGACATTCGGTTCGGTGGATGCCACGTGTCGGTCACCCTTGACGAAAGCACTTCTGCGACACACTTCCGTGATGATAATTTTGGTAATGTCATGGAACACTTCTACGACAGCACAGGTATGACTATCTTGATTCTGTCATAAAATCATCATGGATGTACATGCATGACAAAAAAACGCGACCTACTGTGACAAACACGTATCATCACGGAAGTGTATTTTTTTGTAGTGGGGGGGGGGGGGAGGGCGTGCCCCCTACCTCGTGGCCTCCTCGAAGCTTCCTTGACTTAGGGTCCAAGTCTCTTGGATCATGTTCAGCGAGAAAATCACGTTCCTGAAGGTTTCATTCCTTTTAGACTCCGTTTGATATTCCTTTTCTGTGAAACTCTAAAATAGGAAAAAAAACAACAATTCTAGGCTGGGCCTCCGGTTAATAGGTTAGTCCTAAAAATAATATAAAAGTGGATAATAAAGCCCAATAATGTCCAAAACAATAGATAATATAGCATGGAGCAATCAAAAATTATAGATACGTTGGTGATGTATCACCCCCCTTGCTTTATCGGGGACGGCAAGGAAGCACGTCCCAGCTGTCGCCGCCTCGCCTGGCCTTGACACGCGTCCGAGCTGACAAGGTGTCGTGGCGCCACGTTGGCTGGCTGCTGGGCTGGCGCGGTGGTGGAGCCTTCACGAAGGGTTGCATGCCACCACACAGGTGCTTGCTGAGTCGGTGTAGAGGCCGCCCATCGCCACGCAGGTGCCTGCCTAGCTGGTTGAGCTAGCAGCTGCTTGGGGATGGTGGTGGAGTCTTGGCTGGCGCGGGCCTGGCAGTGGCCCTACTGATTCCTTCGGCAAGAGTCTTGCCGGGGGCCCGGCAAGGGTCTTGCCGTGGCGTTGCAGTCGTCCCCGGCAAGGCGCTTGTCGGGCGTCTTGTGGGTTTCCTCGGCTAGGATCCCGCCGAGGGTTGCCGTCTTCTAGTCCTCATCTGATCTCACATGTTTATGATCTTGACGAAGATCTGCATGCCACCTCAGAGGCGCCTCGTGAGCCTTGGTTCCAATGTAGTTGGTGGTGTTGGGACCCATGGGCTCAAGGGGGCTTGCTCTGCTGGCATTGGGCAGGTTTCCCCGGCAAGGCTCTTGCGGGGGCTGAGGAGGCTGCCTCGGCAAGGATCTTGCCGAGGGAGCCTACCTCGCCCTCTTGCTCTCCTGTGTTCCTGGTCTTGGCATTGCCTTGGTTGTCTTGTCCTTTGGCTTCTCTCCGGCTTCCCTCCTCTGCTCTGCTAAGTGTGGCCACGACGTGTGGCTCTGACTGCCCGTGCATAAGTAAAGGGGTCAAAAGGAGAGCCCCTACTTTTGTACACCGACAGGAGCCCCCGGGTCTGGCCACACATAAGCGCGATGCGTTGTTGGGCCAGGCCCAGAACGATGCGCGGGCAGGTGGGGCGGATTTTTACTGTAGTAACTATTTCGTCCGCTGTGCTTCCCCACGACCCGTGTTGAATGCACGACGTGGAGGGTCGTGTGTGACGTGGGGGTCATGCGTGGGGCGGTTCCAGCACGCATGCGTCACATCGTAGTTAATGGGAAAAGAGGCGGCCCGCGCCTTCCCCGTAAAAGGGAATAACCGTGGGTGCGCTGCTCATTTACCCTCCGTGCTTTCCCCAATCTCAGAACCGCCGTCCCCTTCTTCCTCCCTCTCAAGCTCTTGCCTTCGCTCGCCGCTGCTGCACCTTCGCTATCCTTCATTCCTCGCCTCCCGCAGCCGCCATGGCACCCAAGACCAGCAGAGGCAAGGGGGTGGCCAAGGAGGCCGGGACGAGCGAGCCGCCAAAGAGCGAGTTGGCGGTGCGGCGGATGCAGTCCGCCTACTTCCCCACGGCGGTCGACGCAGTCCACCTCCGGGACTACTTCAAGCACTTGTGGGGGTGCAAGACGGGGGGGGGGGGGAGACGAAGGGGCAACCGGCCACACACGTCACCCTGCTGCCTTCACCGAGGCCGGCCCGAATCGGTACCCGTTCTTCGTTGACTACTTTTCTTGCGGCCTTTCCCCCCCCCCCTTCTCTGATTTCTTCTGCGATATCATGCACACGTACGGCTTCCACCTTCTGGATTTTACCCCAAATGTCGTGGCGTGCATGGCTCTTTTTGCGCAACTCTGCGAGGGCTTCGTCAGGGTGCATCCCAACACGACGCTCTTCCGCCACTACTTCTTCCCTCAGATCCAGAAGGGGGGCGTCATTTCCGGTTGTGTCGCCTGGATCCCAAGGTCCAAGGGGACATACCCGGAGGCGCCCAGAAGGAGAGGTGGGAAGAATGGCAGGGCCGGTGGTGCTGGATCGAGGAGGAGGATCCACCAGCATTCTGCGAGGTTTGCCAGGCACCGCCGGTTCGTCGAAGTGACTGGAGCGATGTTGATGCTGACGATGCGAAGCTTACGGTCACCACCACCAGGATTATTCTTCGCCTCAACGAGGCCGGGCTTACCCTTGAGATGATCGGGGCGGATTTCATCCGCCGCCGAATCGCCCCGCTGCACAACAAGGGGAGGCCGTCCTGGCTCTTCACGAATGCGGCCGGCATCATGAGGCTTCGCACCGGCCTCGACCACAACTTCACGGTGATGGGGCACACCCACTTTTGCCAGCGGCTCTTCCAGCTCGACGTGAACCGCGATGGAAAGGTCGAGCGGTCCGGCAAGGTCGCGAAGGCCAGCAAGGTCGACAAGGGGCCCTTGTTTAAGTTGCCAGCGGGGGTGGTCCCGTTGAGCAACAACTCGCGTCGAAACGACATCATCGCCATGATGCCGGACTGCAACGCGCACGGTCTCGTCCCAAATTGGGCTGAGCCGCCAGAGGATCAGGTGCAGGAGTTTTCTGACACCCTGGAGGAGAAGTACGTCCGTTATGAGCCGCGGCTCGTCCAAGACACCACCCAGGTGGAGCTGGACTACATCGCCGCCAGGGCGGCGGAGGCGGAGCTCGCCAAGGAGGCCGGCAGCGCCGGCGGCATGGAGGATAAGGCCGCGGTGGACGCGGAGGAGAAGGAGTTTGCCCAGTGGGCGGAGTCCGCTGGGGAAGACAGCAGCGCCGACACCGGGGCCCCTCTCATGGAAGATGTGGTCGACGAGTCGTCGTCAGAGGAGGCCGAGGCTGTCGACCCTCCGATCACGGGGAGAGGGCGAGTCCTGCGGTAGGCCACCTCTGGCGAGCCGGTCCAGCCCGGCAGGGCCGTACAACCACAGCAAGCCTAGGAGGGGTCCGCGCGCCAGGCAAGGGCCGCGGCGGCGAAGAAGTTGGTGAAGGCCGCGATGGCGAAGAAGAAGGCATCTGCCTCTTCTTCGTCCAAGCGCGTTCAGACTCCGCGTTCTTCCCCCCTCCGGCAGACGTCGACGTGGAGGTCGTCTTTGACTTCGGGTCCCTCAGCCCAAGGAGGAAGAGGAATGCAGCAGAGGAGGAGGTGGAGGAGGAGTAAGCTTCTTGTTCCCTTTTGTCATCCCCGTCTCCTCAAACTGTGCTGCTTATCTTGGATTGTTTTCATTTTTGCAGGGATGTGGAGACGCTGGCCCAGAGGGTGAAGAGGGCCAGGTCCTCGGCGGGCGGCCAGCCCCCGGCGGGCACATCGAGGGCGCCATTGGTGGTGGTGAGCATCCCTGACAACAGCCCCCGGAGCAGCCCCCAGCGTAAGTTCGTCGCTCGCTCCTCGTCGATGTGTGTTGGTGGGCATGGTCCATTGGCGCTGACCTTGCCGAGATCGCAGGAGGACGACAGTAGCAGGAGGAGCCACTGAGTGCCACCCCCAACACGCCGCCCCCATTGACCACACCGCCCCGAGGGGCGTCCCCGGCAAGGGCGCCAAGCACCAAGCCCATGCACACGGAGGAGGAGGAGGCGGACTCGAGCGCTGGTGGCTTCGCCTCGGCGCCAAATGTTGGCGGGGAGGGGACCTCTGCTTCCCAGCCCGGCACTGGTAAGTCACTTGTCTTTCGTCCCTATTCTTTTTCTGTTCTTTCTGAGTCTTAGTCTTGGATTCGCCTCATCCCCTTCTCGGTATCCAGATCCTCCCTCGGCAGAACCGGAGGATATAGACACCGTCATCGAGGATGTCGCCAAGGCCGCCGAGGCGGAGGCCGAGAAGATCACCGCCGAGGAGGCCGCCAAGAGGGCTGCTAAGGACGCCGCCAAGGGGCCTGCTGCGGAGCCCGGCAAGGCTACTGCCGAGGAGGCCGGCAAGGGGCCTGCCGGGGAGGCCGGCAAGTCCGCTGCCGAGGAGGAGGTGGTTGTTGACCAGCCTTCCTCCTCCGCTGCCTCTGGCTCCGGCAGGTATCTGAAGGTGAGCGACGACCTTTTCGTCCACCTTCCAGGGACGTCGAGCTCCAGGGCGCCCATCGAGGGAGAGGTGTTCGACGAGGAGGTGCTTGCCGCTGCCGGGCTCGAGGTTGTTGACGAGCCGAGCGCCGGTGGCGACGGTTCTCAGGAGAAGCGGCTTCTCCAGGCCATGGGCGCCAGCTTTCAGAAGCTCCAGGCGCTCCACCGCGCCCGCCTGGACAAAGCCAAGTCCAGGATGGCAGCGGTGGACAAGGCGGAGGCGGACCTGATGACCCACAAGTATAGAGGATCTATCGTAGTCCTTTTGATAAGTAAGAGTGTCAAACCCAACGAGGAGCAGAAAGAAATGATAAGCGGTTTTCAGCAAGGTATTCTCTGCAAGCACTGAAATAATAGGTAACAGATAGTTTTGTGATAAGATAATTGGTAACAAACAACAAGTAACAAAAGTAAATAAAGTTCAGCAAGGTGGCCCAATCCCTTTTGTAGCAACGGACAAGCCTGGACTAACTCTTATATGGAGAAAAGCGCTCCCGAGGACACATAGGAATTATCGTCAAGCTAGTTTTCATCACGTTCATATGATTCACGTTCGGTACTTTGATAATTTGATATGTGGGTGGACCGGTGCTTGGGTATTGTTCTTACTTGAACAAGCATCTCACTTATGATTAACCTCTATTGCAAGCATCCGCAACTACAACAAAAGTATTAAGGTAAACGTAACCATAGCATGAAACATATGGATCCAAATCAGCCCCTTACGAAGGAACACATAAACTAGGGTTAAGCTTCTGTCACTCTAGCAACCCATCATCTAATTATTACTTCCCAATGCCTTCCTCTAGGCCCAAATAATGGTGAAGTGTTATGTAGTCGACATTCACATAACACCACTAGAGGATAGACAACATAAATCTCATCAAAATATCAAACGAATACCAAATTCACATGACTACTAATAGCAAGACTTCTCCCATGTCCTCAGGAACAAACGTAACTACTCACAAAGCATATTCATGTTCATAATTAGAGGGGTATTAATATGCATAAAGGATCTGAACATATGATCTTCCACCAAATAAACCAACTAGCATCAACTACAAGGAGTAATCAACACTACTAGCAACCTACAGGTACCAATCCCGGACTTGGAGACAAGAATTGGATACAAGAGATGAACTAGGGTTTGAGAGGAGATGGTGATGGGGAAGATGTTGATGGAGATTGCCCTCTCCCGATGAGAGGAGCGTTGGTGATGACGATGGCGATGATTTCCCCCTCCCGGAGGGAAGTGTCCCCGGCAGAACAGCTCTGCCGGAGCCCTAGATTGGTTTCGCCTCGTGGTGGCGGAGTCTCATCCCGAAAGCTTTCTTATGATTTTTCTTCAGACGAAAGACTTCATATACCAGAAGATCGGCACCGGAGGGCCAACAGGGGGCCCACGAGGCAGGGGGCGCGCCCAGGGGGGTAGGGCGCGCCCCCACCCTCGTGGCCAGGTGGAGGCCCCCCTGATGTATTTCTTCCGCTCAATATTTTTTATTATTTCCAAAAATAACTTTTGTGGAGTTTCAGGACTTTTGGAGTTGTGCAGAATAGGTCTCTAATATTTGCTCCTTTTCCAGCCTGAATTCCAAATTGCCGGCATTCTCCCTCCTTATGTAAGCCTTGTAAAATAAGAGAGAATAGACATAAGTATTGTGACATAATGTGTAATAACAGCCCATTATGCAATATATATCGATATAAAAGCATGATGCAAAATGGACGTATCAACTCCCCCAAGCTTAGACCTCGCTTGTCCTCAAGCGGAAGCCGATAACGATAAATATGTCCACATGTTTAGAGGTAGTGGTGTCGATAAAATAAAATACGGACATGAGGGCATCATGATTATTCTCATAACAGCAACATATATAAATATTGTCATATGATTTCTTATGCTCAAGTAATAATCTCTTCACAATACAAAGTATGAATCAAAAACTTTATTGAGAACCAACAAACTATAATCTCAGTCATTGAAGCAATTGCAATTTATCATAACATCAGAAAGAGTCTATGTCAGAGCTTTCTAGCAAGTCCACATACTCAACTATCATTTAGTCTTTCATAATTGCTAACACTCACGCAATACTTGTGGTTACGGAGTCTCAATCGGACACAGAGAAAGATAGGGTCTTATAGTTTCGCCTCCCAACCTTTTACCTCAAGGGTAATGTCAACAATAATAACTCATGCTAACTTACATCCAATTCGATATATCTATCAGGATCTTTCCAACACCCTGTGCTTACCAAAGGATAAAATGTAAAAAGGAAAGGTGAAGATCACCATGACTCTTGCATAAGGTATAAGATAATAATAAAAGATAGGCCCTTCACAGAGGGAAGCAGAGGTTGCCATGCGCTTTCAGGGTTGAATGCACAAAATCTTAATGCGAAAGAACGTCACTTTATATTGCCACTTGTGATATGAACCTTTATTATGCAGTCCGCCGGCTTTATTTCTTGCACATCACAAGATCGTATAAAGTTTATTTCCTCCACACCAATCAATCATACATATTTAGAGAGCAATTTTTATTGCTTGCACCGATGACAACTTACTTGAAGGATCTTACTCAATCCATAAGTAGGTATGGTGGACTCTCATGGCAAAATTGGTTTAAGGGTTTTTGGAAGCACAAGTAGTATCTCTACTTGGTGCTAGGAATTTGGCTAGCATGAGGGGGAAAGGCAAGCTCAACATGTTGGATAATCCATGACAATATACTTTAGCTCAGATATAAGAAAACATAACCCATTACGTTGTCTTCCTTGTCCAACATCAACTCTTTAGCATGTCATATTTTAATGAGTGCTCCCAATCATAAAAGATGTCCAAGATAGTATATTTATATGTGAAACCTCTGTTTCTTTATTACTTCCTATTAATTGCAACGATGACCAAAGCTATGTTTGTCAACTCTCAACAACTTTTAATCATCATACTCTTTCTATGTGAAGTCATTATTCTTAATAAGATCAATTTGATCTCTTTATTTCTTTTTGTTATTTTCTCTTTTCTTTTATTCACTCAAGATCATGGCAAAGTAATCAAGCCCTTGACTCAACACTAATCTTTATTATATAGCTCATGGACTCAATTACATAAAAGGAATCATCAAGCAAAACTCAAAACTAGATCATGCCAAAACTTTATTCTACTAGATCAAGATACTACTAAATAGGATCGAACTAAGAAAAACGGTAAAGATAGTAGTGTGATGGTGATACGATATCGGGGCACCTCCCCCAAGCTTGGTGGTTGCTAAGGGGAGTGCCCATACCCATGTGATTATGTCTCCTTTGCTGGTGAAGAAGATGGAGTTGTTGATGATGGGTAATTGCACATTGAGCGTAAGAGATCCTCCAACTTGCGGATAATGCCCTTGAGTGCGACGATATGCTCCTTCAACAAAATATTTTCACGGGTGAGATACTTGTTTTGTATACGAGCTAACTCGATCATCTTGAAAGCTTCAATCTCAGTTGGGGTAAGAAGATTGTGATCAAGTTGAAGCATGTCTTCTGTTGCTGGAACTTGGTCCTCCGTGGCCTTGTTGATCCCTTCATCCTTGTTGATATCCATGGGTTCTTCCCTCTTCAGCTCTATCTTCATTAGCCAAGCAGCATTGTCACCATTGTTGGAGGAGGGGGACGGCATGATGCCTGGCCTTGACAACCCTGATAGAAAATAGCTCGAGACAAGAACAGAAGATAATTGCGTGATACGGTGGTCAAAACCTTCGGGAGAATATATAATGAATTTTCACCGACCAAAATACGTAACGTGCAAGAAAATGGAGTCTAGAGAGCACAGGAGGTGCCCACGAGGTAGGGGCGCGCGCCAGTAGGGTAGGGCGCGCCCTCCACCCTCGTGGAGCCCACATGTCCTTCCCGGACTGCTTCTTATTTTTCTAGATATTCCAAAACGGAGAAATATTGCCTTAAAAACTGTTTTGGAGTCGGTTTACTTACCGTACCACATACCCATTCCTTTTGATTATGCGAAACATTCGGAAAGTGTCTCTTATGTATTCCTCCGGGGTTACGGTTTCAATAACATTGGTTTCAACATTTATAGGATTACCTGAGATATAATGTTTGATTCGTTGACCATTTACCACCTTCGGATTTGTGCCTTCGAAGTTGTTGATTTTTATGGCACCAGAACGATAGACCTCCTCAATAACATAAGGGCCTTCCCATTTAGAGAGAAGTTTTCCTGCAAAAAATCTCAAACGAGAGTTGGATAGCAATACATAATCACCTACATTAAACTCACGCTTTTGTATTCTTTTGTCATGCCATCTTTTAACTTTTTCTTTAAACAACTTGGCATTTTTATAAGCTTGGGTTTTCCATTCATCAAGTGAGCTAATATCAAATAACCTCTTCTCACCGGAAAGTTTGAAATCCTAATTGAGCTCTTTAATGGCCCAATATGCCTTATGTTCTAGTTCGAGAGGTAAGTGACATGCTTTTCCATAAACCATTTTATACGGAGACATACCCATAAGATTTTTATATGCAGTTCTATAGGCCCATAATGCATCATCAAGTTTCTTGGACCAATTCTTTCTAGATCTATTGACAGTCTTTTGCAAAATTAATTTGAGCTCTCTATTACTCAATTCTACTTGACCACTAGACTGTGGGTGATAAGGAGATGCAATTCTATGATTAACTTCATACTTAGCAAGCATTTTTAGGAAAGCACCATGAATAAAATGTGAACCACCATCAGTCATTAAATATCTAGGGACTCCAAACCTTGGAAAACTAACTTATTTAAGCCTTTTAATAGAAGTGTTATGATCAGCACTACTAGTTGGAATAGCTTCTACCCACTTAGTAACGTAATCAACAGCAACTAAAACATGTGTATATCCATTAGAGGTAGGAAAAGGTCCCATATAATCAATGCCCCAAACATCAAATGGTTCAATAACAAGTGAATAGTTCATAGGCATTTCTTGACGTCTACTAATATTACCAATTCTTTGACATTCATCACAAGATAGGACAAACTTACGGGCATCCTTGAAGAGAGTAGGCCAATAAAAACCGGATTGCAATACCTTATGTGCAGTTCTATCTCCAGCGTGGTGTCCTCCATAAGCCTCGGAGTGACACTTGCGTAGGATCTGTTCCTGTTCATGCTCAGGTACACAACGTCTAATAACACCATCTACTCCTTGTTTATAAAGATGTGGGTCATCCCAAAAGTAATGTCTCAAGTCATAGAAAAACTTTTTCTTTTGCTGGTATGTGAAACTAGGTGGTATAAATTTAGCAACAACATAATTAGCATAATCAGCATACCATGGAGTAGTACGAGAGGCATTTATGACATTCAATTGTTCATCCGGAAAGCTATCATCAATAGGTAGTGGGTCATCAAGAACATTTTCTAACCTAGACAAGTTATGCACAGCAGGGTTCTCAGCTCCCTTTCTATCAATAATATGTAAATCAAATTCTTGTAGCAAGAGAACCCATCTAATAAGTCTAGGCTTAGCATCTTTCTTTTCCATAAGATATTTAATAGCAGCATGATCTGTGTGAATAGTTACTTTAGAATCAACAATATAAGGTCTGAACTTATCACAAGCAAATACAACTGCTAAGAATTCTTTTTCAGTAGTAGCATAATTTCTTTGAGCATTGTCTAGAGTTTTACTAGCGTATTGAATAAAATTTAATTTCTTATCAACTCTTTTCCCTAGAACAACACCTACATCATAATCACTAGCATCACACATAATTTCAAAAGGTAAATTCCAATCAGGTGGCTGAACAATAGGTGCAGAGATCAATGCTTTCTTAAGTATTTCAAATGCTTCTACACAATCATCATCAAAGACAAATGGTATATCTTTTTGTAATAAATTAGTTAGAGGCTGAGAAATTTTTGAGAAGTCCTTAATGAACCTCATATAAAATCCGACGTGACCAAGGAAGCTTCGTATACCTTTGATGTCCTTGGGACATGGCATCTTTTCAATAGCATCAACCTTGGCTTTATCAACTTCATACCTCTTTCAGAAACTTTATGCCCCAAGACGATACCTTCATTAACCATAAAGTGGCACTTTTCCCAATTCAAGACAAGATTAGTTTCTTAACATCTCTGCAAAACTCGATCAAGGTTGCTCAAGCAATCGTCAAAGGAGGATCCATAGACGGAAAAAACGTCCATGAAAACCTCACAAATCTTTTCACAAAAGTCAGAGAATATAGCCATCATGCATCTTTGAAAGGTAGCAGGTGCATTACATAAACCAAAAGGCATACATCTATAAGCAAAAGTACCGAAAGGGCAAGTAAAAGTAGTCTTTGATTGATCATTGGCTGACACAGGTATTTGAGAGAAACTAGAATAACCATCTAGAAAGCAAAAATGTGTATGTTTGGATAATCTTTCTAGCATTTGATCAATAAAAGGTAAGGGGTAATGATCCTTTTTAGTAGCTTTATTTAATATGCGGAAATCAATTACCATCCTATAACCTGTAATAATTCTTTGCGGAATCAATTCATCTTTATCATTAGGAACTACGGTAATACCTCCCTTCTTAGGGACACAATGGACAGGACTTACCCACTGACTATCAGCAACGGGATAAATTATACCTGCCTCAAGGAGCTTTAGTATTTCTTTTCTTACCACTTCCTTCATCTTAGGATTCAGCCGTCGTTGATGATCACGAACTGGTTTGGCATCTTCCTCCAAATTTATTTTGTGTTGACATAGAGTGGGACTTATGCCCTTAAGATCATCAAGAGTATATCCAATAGCAGCACGGTGCTTCTTCAGAGTTTTCAATAATCTCTCTTCTTCATGCTCTGAAAGGTTAGCACTAATAATAACAGGATATATCTTTTTCTCATCAAGATAAGCATATTTAAGAGTATCAGGTAACGGTTCAAGCTCAAACACGGGATCACCCTTGGGTGGAGGAGGATCCCTTGGGATTTCAACAGGCAAATTATGTTTCAGGATAGGTTCCTGTTTAAAGAATACTTCATCTATTTCCCTTCTTTCATTCATAAACATATCATTTTCATGGTCTAGCAAATATTGTTCTAAAGGATCACTAGGAGGTACCGCAATAGAAGCAAGACCAATAATTTCATCCTTACTAGGTAATTCCTCTTAACGGTGTTGTCTACTAAATTTAGAGAAATTAAACTCATGAGACATATCACCCAAACCAATAGTAACTACATTCTTTTCGCTGTCTATCCTAGCATTAATAGTGTTCAAGAAGGGTCTACCAAATATGATGGGGCAAAAGCTATCTTGTGGGGAACCAAGAACAAGAAAATCAGCAGGATATTTAGTTTTCCCACACAAGACTTCAACATCTCTAACAATTCCCATTGGTGAAATAGAATCTCTATTGGCAAGTTTGATGGTGACATCAATACCTTCTATCTCAGTAGGTGCAATTTCATGCATAATTTCTTTGTATAAGTCAATAGGTATTGCACTAGAACTAGCACCCATATCACATAAGCCATGATAACAATGATCTCCTATTTTAACAGAAATAACAGGCATGCCTACTACAGGTCTATGTTTATCTTTAGCACAAGGTTTGGCAATTCTAGCAGTTTCACCGCAGAAATAAATAACATGCCCATCAATATTATTAGCCAAGCGATCTTTAACAATAGCAATATTAGGTTCAACTTTATCTTGCTCAGGAGGTGTATAAGTTCCAATATTGCTTTTACGAATCACAGATGAAGCTTTAGCATGATCCTTTATGCTAATAGGGAAAGGTGGTTTATCAACATAAGAAGTACGAACAATATGATCATTATAAGTGATAGTATTTTCTTCAACTTTAATAGGTGTAGCTACTTTTACTTCTATGGGAGAATGATATTTAAACCACTTCTCCTTAGGGAGATCAACATAAGAAGCAAAAGATTCACAGAAAGAGGCTGCTATCTCAGAGTCAAGTCCATATTTAGTGCTAAACTTACGGAAAACATCGGTATCCATAAAAGATTTAACACAATCAAACTTAGGCATCATACCTGACTCCTTACCTTCGTTGAGATCCCAATCTTCAGAGTTGCGTTTAATTCTATCCAATAAATCCCATTTGAATTCAATTGTCTTCATCATAAAAGAGCCAGCACAAGAAGTATCGAGCATGGTGCGATTGTTATCAGAAAGCCGAGCATAAAAACTTTGAATAATTATTTCTCTTGGAAGCTCATGATTGGGGCATGAATATAACATTGATTTAAGCCTCCCCCAAGCTTGAGCGATGCTTTCTCCTCCGCGAGGCCAAAAATTATATATATAATTGCGATCACGATGAACAAGATTCATAGGATAAAATTTCTGATGAAATTCCAATTTCAATCGTTTGTAGTTCCATGATCCTGTATCATCACATAGCCTATGCCATGTCGATGCATCTCCCTTCAAAGATAAAGGGAATACCTTCTTCTTAATAACATCATCGGGTATACCTGCAAGCTTAAATAATCCACAAACTTCATCCACATAGATTAGGTGCTCATCAGGATGTTTTGTTCCGTCTCCTACAATAGGATTAGCTAGCAGTTTTTCTAACATACCCGAAGGAATTTCAAAGGGAATATTTTCATTTTCAGTAGGTTCAGTAGGTTGAGGAGCAACTCTTTGCTCTACTGGTCGGGGTGAAGATACCCCGAACAAGCCCCTCAGAGGATTACTTTCCATAGTAACAAGTGACAGTAAATTTCAGCACACTATATAAAATTTTACTTACCAAATTCCACCTACCAAAGGTGCTTCACTCCCCGGCAATGGTGCCAGAAAAGAGTCTTGATGACCCACAAGTATTGGGGATCTATCGTAGTATTTACGATAAGTAAGAGTGTCGAACCCAACGAGGAGCAGAAGGAAATGATAAGCGGTTTTCAGCAAGGTATTCTCTGCAAGCACTGAAATAATAGGTAACAGATAGTTTTGTGATAAGATAATTGGTAACAAGCAACAAGTAACAAAAGTAAATAAAGTGCAGCAAGGTGGCCCAATCCCTTTTGTAGCAAAGGACAAGCCTGGACAAACTCTTATATGGAGAAAACTGCTCCCGAGGACACATGGGAATTATCGTCAAGCTAGTTTTCATCACGTTCATATGATTTGCGTTCGGTACTTTGATAATTTGATATGTGGGTGGACCGGTGCTTGGGTGTTGTTATTACTTGAACAAGCATCCCACTTATGATTAACCTCTATTGCAAGCATCCGCAACTACAACAAAAGTATTAAGGTAAACCTAACCATAGCATGATACATATGGATCCAAATCAGCCCCTTATGAAGCAACGCATAAACTAGGGTTTAAGCTCATGTCACTCTAGCAACCCATCATCTACTTATTACTTCCCAATGCCTTCCTCTAGGCCCAAATAATGGTGAAGTGTTATGTAGTCGATGTTCACATAACACCACTAGAGGATAGACAACATACATCTCATCAAAATATCGAACGGATACCAAATTCACATGACTACTAATAGCAAGACTTCTCCCATGTCCTCAGGAACAAACGTAACTACTCACAAAGCATATTCATGTTCATAATCAGAGGGGTATTAATATGCATAAAGGATCTGAACATATGATCTTCCACCAAATAAACCAACTAGCATCAACTACAAGGAGTAATCAACACTACTAGCAACCTACAGGTACCAATCCCGGACTTGGAGACAAGAATTGGATACAAGAGATGAACTAGGGTTTGAGAGGAGATGGTGCTGGGGAAGATGTTGATGGAGAGTGCCCTCTCCTGATGAGAGGAGCGTTGGTGATGACGATGGCGATGATTTCCCCCTACCGGAGGGAAGTGTCCTCGGCAGAACAGCTCTGCCGGAGCCCTAGATTGGTTCCTCCTCGTGGCGGCGGAGTCTATCCCGAAAGCTTTCTTATGATTTTTCTTCGGACGAAAGACTTCATATACCAGAAGATGGGCATCGGAGGGCCAATAGGGGGCCCACGAGGCAGGGGGGCGCGCCCAGGGGGGTAGGGCGCGCCCCACCCTAGTGGCCAGGTGGAGGCCCCCCTGATGTATTTCTTCCGCTCAATATTTTTTATTATTTCCAAAAATAACTTTTGTGGAGTTTCAGGACTTTTGGAGTTGTGCTGAATAGGTCTCTAATATTTGCTCCTTTTCCGGCCCAGAATTCCAGCTGCCGGCATTCTCCCTCCTTATGTAAGCCTTGTAAAATAAGAGAGAATAGACATAAGTATTGTGACATAATGTGTAATAACAGCCCATAATGCAATATATATCGATATAAAAGCATGATGCAAAATAGACGTATCAGGACCTGAAGGGACGCGTTGCCGAGGCGCAAACTTGGTTCCGCCAAACTTGTGACGAGCTGAAGGCCGCCCAGGGCGAGCTGGCCAAGAGCGAGGTGGAGCTCACCATGCAGCGGTCCGACATCAAGAAGGCCCAGGAGACAGCGAAGAACCTGGCCGCTGAAGCCGTGGCCGCTCGAACCCAGCACCAGGCTGTGCTGAACTCCCAGGAGGAGGACCTTGCCGCTGGTGAGGAGAAGCTTGCCGCGACTCTCCGCGGAAAGGACGAGGAGGTGGAGAAGCTCGTTGTGCAGCAGACCCAGGAGCTGGAGCATAGGCACAAGGAGGCACTCGATTCCCAGGCTCTGGTTCATGCCGGCAGGGTGAAGGAGCTGGAGGTGGAGAGGGACGGGCTGAAAGACCAGGTCCAGAAGCTGTCCAAGGAGAAGGACACGCTCAATAGCACTCTGGTCAAGGCGCAGGGCGCGGCCCTCAGCAGGGCTGGGCAGCTCTCCGATGCCAACAACTCAATCAAAGACCTCAAGCTGAAGCTGGAGGGTCTCGAAGGGATGCTGTCGGAGGGCAAGGCCCAGGAGGGAACCCTGGCCAAGGACCTGGAGACCGAGAAATAGCTGCGGAAGAACGAGACCGCCAACCACAAAGACTTTGTGGAGGGTGAGAATTGCTGGATCGGGCGCCTCGAAGGCGTCGCCGGCAGGATCACCATGCAGCTAGCTACCATGGGGATGCCAAACGTGAGGTATACCCCGGAGCGCAACGTGAGCCCCAACGCCAAGCTGACCATCCTCTTCGAGGGCGTCCTCGGGGCCCTGGAGCAGTTCCACTCCAATCGGGCGGCCTCCTTGGACGATGAGGCCCGGAGGCTTTGCCGGGGTGCCATGACCAAGGTCCTCACCAAGGTGGCGCACTAGAACCCCAACCTCGACTTCGAAGCCGCGCTGGAGAGCTTGCCGGAGGATGTGGATCTCACGGTGCTCAAGGAGCATATCAAGCCCATCATCAGCCGCATCGACGGAATCCAGAGGGTGGAGGGCCTGCGCCGGGACTAGGCACCCCGTTTCTGACTGCCACTGCAGGTTCATGACCAAGACAATTTTTATCTTTAGTTAGAACCGCAACAGCACTTGATGTAATATAACTCTGCAGTACTTTTGATATGATGCATGTTATCTTCCTGTTTGATCTTCCTTTGTATGTTCACCCTACGCTAACCGGGTAGGCTTGCCGGCGCGTAAACCCAGGGCGGCACCTTGAGGACGGATCCCCAATGGCCAGTCGGGTGTGCTTGCTGCCGAGCGAACCACCTTACCGCTCTCAACGCGGTCGCTCGAACTGTCGAGCTTGACTCGAGTCAGAATCGAGAGCGTTGCCAATTGCGGAAGGCTACCCTGCCGCTCTCGACGCGGCCGCTTGAGCTGTTGAGCAGACTCGAAACAGAACAAGGGCGTTGCCAATTGCGGAAGGGCACCTTCACGTGCAGGTTTCTATACGTAGGGTAGGACCTTCGAGGACAATAACCATATATATAAAAAGAAATTGCTCAAAGTTTCGCATGACTTAGCTTTTCTGTCATTGCACGGGAACCCACCGCATCCGCACACGGTGCCATCAGGCTTGGTCCTCTCCTTCCTCAGAACGACGGCCATGAGGGAGCAGCTGCTCCGATTAGACCAGATTTCCACAACTGCGCCCCCTACCTGTCGCGCCAAAGATGTCGGTGGGAGCGACACCTATGGGGTCACTGGGATCCCTTCTACGGTCGGCGGGCGCAAGGTTTTGCAAAGAGCAGGTCTAACAGGAAGCACACGAGTCGTTTACCCATGTTCGGGCCGCGAAGATACATAATACCCTAGTCCTGCTTTGGTGGATGTATTGAGTGTTCTTGTGTTTTCGAGCTAGCTACGGGGTGCAACTTGCCCAAAAGAGTCGAATCCCTCTCCTGGTCGCCTCAGGCCTCATTTTATAGGCAAAGAGGGGTCGCCACAGTGGCACACAGGAGGTGGAAAGGTCTACAGTTGATAGGTCTATCCTCTGGGACCATCGGACAAACGCATTTAATGCGCTGCCGACGTGTCCCCCTTGCTTTATCGGGGACGGCAAGGAAGCGCGTCCCAGCCGTCGCTGCCTTGCCTGGCCTTGACACGCGTCCGAGCTGACGAGGCGTCATGGTGCAACGTTGGCTGGCTGCTGGGCTGGCGCGGTGGTGGAGCCTTCACGAAGGGTTGCATGCCACCACACGCAGGTGCTTGCTGAGTCGGTGTAGAGGCCGCCCGTCGCCACGCAGGTGCCTGCCCAGCTGGTTGAGCTAGCAGCTGCTTGGGGACGGCGGTGGAGTCTTGGCTGGCGCAGGCCTGGCAGTGGCCCCGCTGATGCCTTGAGCAAGATTCTTGCTGGGGGCCCGACAAGGGTCTTGCCGTGGCGTTGCATTCGTCGCCGGCAAGGCGCTTGCCGGGGGTCTTGTGGGTTTCCTCGGCTAGGATCCCGCCGAGGGTCGCCTTCTTCTGGTCCTCATCTGATCTCACATGTTTATGATCTTGATGAAGATCTACATGCCACCTCAGAGGCGCCTCCCGAGCCTTGGTTCCAATGTAGTTGGTGGTGTTGGGACCCATTGGCTCAAGGGTGGCTTGCTCTGCTGGCATTGGGCAGGTTGCCCCGGCAAGGCTCTTGCCGGGGCTGCGGAGGCTGCCTCGGCAAGGATCTTGCCGAGGGAGCCTACCTCGCCCTCTTGCTCTCCTGTGTTCCTGGTCTTGGCGTTGCCTTGGCTTCTCTCCGGCTTCCCTCCTCTGCCCTGCTAAGTGTGGCCACGGCACGTGGCTCTAACTGCCCGTGCACAAGTAAAGGGGTCAAAAGGAGAGCCCCTACTTTTGTACACCGACATTTGGCAGCTGGATTTGGTGTACTCTTTGCTGGAATGGGGGTTTTGCGTCGTAGAGCTGGTGCTATGTCAACTGGCATCATCGTACTGTTTGCTGCAGTTGGGGTCTGTTGAGTTGGGGCATCAGAAATGACCAATGTAGTATGGCTAGAGTCTGCTAGAGTTGGGGTGTTTTGTGGGTCAGGTGATATTGAAAATACACCTAATGGGCTATTTGATTTATCAGGTGTCACTGCCTTTTCCAAATACTTTGCTCGTGCTCCTCCGCGATCAGCAATCGCCCTCTTCCTTTTGAACGTATGATACACAAGAATAGCAATTCGAATGGATAAATATGGTATGATGACAGATAGAAAATGTACTAAAAATGGATAGGCAGGGCATATTCACATACACGATGCGTAAACAAAGCTAATGGCAGTGCAACAAAGTAGAAGCAATGCAAAACATCAGTTGCAAGATATGTGCGACCAATATAACCTTGGAAAGTTAGAGCAAGCACCTTGATGGGTGAATAAGATAGGGCATCTACCTCTGACTCCTCCACTAGGGAGTTACATTGACTTAGGTTTCCCTCTAGCTCAGAATCACTGTTAGGATCATATTCTGAGCATGAATCTGTAGGTGGAGAGCGTTTGCATTGCATTGCATCCAGACTTGATTTCAGTCCCTTAATGCCAAGTTTGAAAGCCATGGCATTGTTCTGCTTTATTCTTTTCATGCGCGCAAGCTCATAATCGTTATGATGCTGTTCAGAATCTGAGATTCATGAAAACATAAAAAGTAGTTGGATTATCTATGGAATGCATTGCGGATTCAACTCGAAGAGTGTCTCCCTATAAACCCCTGCATATGCAAAGTTCACAGACCATACCACACACAGAAATACAAACCTCTTATGTCTCTATAACAGGCAGACACACATTTCAAAACTAAAGTAGGAACATTAGAATCATATCAAATTCGTATTTGAACAAATAAACTAAGGAATTATCAGTGGCATAATGTTTAGCTTCAAGGGTGGAGTGCTGGTAGTGCGACACAAAGCAAGTAGGCAGATTGTATTCCATGTAAAAGATCGTAGTCTATGTAAAAGCCGGAAATGACACTTTCTTTCTATACAATGCAGTGCTCGTTGCCCACACATGACGGAAGAGATCACACAGGGAAATACTATTCACTCATGTCTATGGTTCCAGTATTTTGAAATAGGGTGGTCCACCCTAAATGAATATTGACAACAAATATGACAAGGCAAGCATAGATGTAGTGAATCAATCATTTACTTGTGAGCTTACTAGGACAGGTATGCAAAATTGTAACTGCAGCAAGAGACCGTCCAAAATCTGAATCAAGAAGTTTGTCTAGCACTTATTGTTTGCAACTAATCGACGTGAATAATTGGATATCATATCGAATGAGTAAGAAAGACAAGTAAAATTGTCAACAAACCTGGCCTGCAGTAGTAATCTTGGTCAATGTCACTGCGACCAACAATCCAAAATGACTAGTGTCTGTTCCTAGGGCTGGAATTTTGAAACCCTATGAACTTTACATGTACTAAAGATTACTGAAATACATCTGAACCATTAAGTGTAGGTAGCACTCAACACACAACAAACCCTAATGACAATCCTGCCTAATGAGTAATGAATCAATTAGAAAATGGGTGATGAGGAGTGGTTGCTGAGTGTTGAGGACGTATCTCAGGATAAATCGGGTTAGCTTAGTGGGTGCTACACGCCTGAGCCCTGAACAGACTGGGAAGGTAGGCAAGGCGGCGCTCCCGGGCAGCGGTGATGCTGTTGGGCGAGCGGCTCCTGACCTCCTATTAGTCCGGCGTCTCCTCCTAGAGTCATGCCGTCCGGGGACGGCAAGTCGCCGCGAGGCAGGCGGCTGGGAGCGAGTAGAGATTGGAAGCGCGCAACAGAATAGAGGGGAATCGGGGCCTGGGCCGACCCAAAATCCTAGGGTGGGCCGGGGCCCACCATGGGCACCCTGTAGAGATACACACCCGAGCGGCGAACATGCACTACTAGGGAAAACCTTATACACAGAATCTTAGCAGCAGCGCAGTCTAAAAACAGGCGCTACTGCTAATTAGCAGTAGCGAGCTTCAGAAAAGAGCGCTACTAATGACTGAGTAGCAGTAGCGCTCTAGGTGAAAAGGGCGCTACTACTATAATTGCCACGGTGTTGCCTCCAGGCTAGATATAGTAGTAGAGCCCTTCCCGTGGACGCGCTACTGCTAAAGAACTTAGTAGCAGCGGTTTTCCCCAAAACTCGCTACTGTTATGTATCACCGCAACTAATTAAGTTTAGTCCCATACTGCTAAGCGAACAAGGTGTTTGCCACCTTAAATATGTTACTTCTCAACCTATCTCGAGCACTTGGTCTTCGTTGAACTATATGTGTATGATTTGTGGTTGCAATATGAATCCTCGCCTGTACCTATACAGGTACAGTGAGGATTCATATTGACTATTTAGATTATACACAAAAAGATCAATGATGACCAATGTATATTTTTTATGTTTTTTACATTGCTTAGACTTATAGCGTTTTTTCAGGACAAAGCGTTACTGATATTGGGATAAACAAAAGAAATAACTGCTTCCATTATCAGTAGCGGTTTTCTCTAAAACGCGCTATAGATAAGTTAGCTATAGCGCTTTTTCCATATGAGCGCTACTGCTACTGCTAGTTCGAGTTAACCACCCCCCGAATCAAAATTTCACTAAGTCCTCCTTCCCCCCCCCCCCCCGGCCTGTTCCCCTACTCCTGTCGCCGCCCCCCGAGCCCGGCGTGCCTGCCCTCACCGCCGCCGCCATCGCCTCGCCCTCAACCTCACCGCTGCCGCTCTCGACCACACTGTCGCCGCCCTCGACCTCACCGCCGCGGCCCTCGACCGAGCCCGCCGCCCTCGACCGAGCCCGCCGCCCAGGACCGCCGCCTCCCGATCCCGAGCCCGCCCTCGCCGCCCCTCCGTCGCCGAGCACCTCCCCGCCACCGTCTCTCCCTCTGTAAGCCCCCCACCCCCTCTCTCTTTGCTTAGTTAGTAGATGATTTTAGTAGTAGTAGATGTTAATATAGGGTTCATAGATAATGATTTTTAGAAGTAGTGGATATTAATTACTAGTAGTGATGGTAAACTAGTTGTATAATTAGCAGTAGTAGATGTTAATTAGTAGTAGATGTAGTAGTTAGATGTTAATTAGTAGTAGTAGATGTGCTAGTTTCTTTCTATTTATAGTAAGTTTATATTTAGTAAGAACGAGTTGAATTAATAGAACTAGTTTAGTTTTAGTTGAACTAGTTAAGTTTTACTTGAACTAGTATAGTAAGTAAATTAATAACTAGTTGAAGTACTTCATTTTTAGAAAGAACTAGTTTTTTTTCTTTTTATACTAAGTTTATATTTAGTAAGAACTAGTTGAACTAATAGAACTAGTTGAATTAATAGAACTAGTTGAACATGCCATATTTGTTGTTATTTTTTAGTTTAAGAAATTATTTCATGTTTTGGTTACACCTCCGAGTGGCCTATGTTTTGCCGGAGTGTTGATTAATTTCCGTTCCGGCAAATTTCAGGCGCTCAATATGTCCTTTTTTAGCAAATGTCATGCCGTATTTTTCCGTGAATTCTGGCATGACTTGTGCTAGAATATGTGCAAGTTTAATCTTTGAATTATGAACGTAGGAAATGTCATACTCAGACGACGACAGTCTCCCGGGGGAGTGCAGCTGGTGCCACGATGATCGAGGTATGTGCGACAGGTTCGGTGAGCTGGATGAAGATCGGCGCTTCAGCATTAAGCTCGAGGAGACCTTCGATGTTGAAACGGTACGCAACAACGACAAGTGTTTTTTTCGTAATTAAGCATGACTTCAACTATTTCAACGTCTAATTTTCATCTTTTACAATTCGACTAGCTTATCCCATGCCATGCAAGATGCTATGTCTTGGAGAGGATCGGTTTTGAAGACCATGAAAATTATGAAACAAAGAAAACACACCTAAGGACCCATCATGATATCGATTTTGAAGTAAATATGTACAGTTCTCAGAGCGTAACCCATTTTGGTTGCCAAAACTGGGAAGCACTTTGCAAAATGTATGGTTTTTATGAGGGTATGATTGTCACCATGGATCTTGGTAATCCTGACATCGAGCAAGACAATATGGACATTTGGGTCCTTGTTGATACGCTTTCGATTCAACCGCAATGTGAGTTTCTCAAACATAGTTATTAACTAATTTATATTGTTTATTTCAAAATAGTTGACAGCTTATTTCCATTGACAGCTTATTTTGAATCTTCAAAGAATGTGCAGAAGATGGTAGACAAAACCCACTACACTGATAGCTCCGAATTAAGGAGAAAAGTCATCTGATTGCTTATTGTACATTTCTTGAAAATTACAATACCTATTATCGAACTCCTCCAAATTATGGTGAATACGTGCCACTAGTGCACGTGTTGAACCACGGTAACTTCAATGGAGATACCCTGGTAAGATTTTTTACTATTACGACATCCGTGCATCTTTTGCATACTTCTAAAACTAGTACATCATTGCTAACTACAAATTTATTACTATGTTTTTCAACAGAAAATCCCGATGGATTGTGTGCCTCATCTGATGTATCAGAATGGTCGCCTGCAGTTATGAACATACAGCCAGGTGAATCTAAGGAGCTCACCTGTGCATATCGGATTTCTAAAAGCGGTGAACACATGCTAATCAAAGAATGGAAAAAATGTTTGGACATTCGCAAGGAGGTTCTTGGAAGTAACATTAATCGAAAGGCAAGAATTGGAGACAGGATAATCTCCATTCTCCATAATGGAGAGTCAGGCGCTATCTTGTTTTTTGCTATTTTACCTTAGAGAATATAGTAGGTCCTAAGAGAATGTAGTAGGTCCTATGAGGTACAATATGTTTATTATGTGATACAATGTGTTAGAGTTGATGATGTGAGGAGTACTTGTGATTACGACTAGTGATCAATTTGCTATGTGATGTCTCATTGATGAAAATGATGATCTTGAGGAGGTGTTATATGACAATGATGTATTATGATGATAAGTTGTTAATGATATGATGATGATGATATTTATTATATCATTGGGTGAAAGAACCGGGGATTAGTTTCAAGTGGATGTCCATCCACTTGAAACTAGTCCACACGGTTCTTTCACCCCATGATGTAATAACTCATTATGATGTAAAAACAATTTCTAAATTTCTGTTGTATGAAAACTTGTGTAAAGGTGTACGAATACAACATGAAATAAAAAATAAATAAAATACGAAATAATAGTAGCAGCGCGGGCAAGGAGAAGCGCTACTACTAATTACCAGTAGCGCCCCTCCTGGAACTCGCTACTACTAAGTCGATTTAGCGATGAAGTGGGTGGAGGCACGCCATCGCTATTCGTTAGTCAGATACGCTTATCGATGTCGCATAACCTGCGCTCTCGATAGGTCTGAAACCCGCGCTGCTGCTACGGTTTTCCCTAGTAGTGATGCATTTTCGAAACTAAATTAGGAACATTTAGCTGACCAATTAAACGACTCTATTTTAATAATATCAGATTCGTATTTCAACAACTAAGCTTGTTTAGCTTGAAGGATGGAGCAGTGCTAGTATGACACGAAGCACGTATGCTGATCGTATAGTGATCATAAAAGGGGGAAACCCTAAGCATTTTTTGAGCAAAAGAGGGTTTCCCCTCCGATATCTATTAAAGAAACCACCACGGAACCAACATGATCAATTAAATCCTAAGCATGATCAATTAAACCCTATTATGACTGTGCCATGGTAGTTTTAAAGCTGCAAACCGAGAAAATGCTATTTAGCATCCATTGTTTGCTTCGAACTAAGAACTAAATTCTAAGAGCTAAAAAGAAAGTACAGTAACCAAGTTACGATCTATTTTCTAGTTGAGATCAAAAAGTCGTGGAGATATGAAGTACCACCTCTCTTGCGGCGCCGTGTAGGCATCGGGGGTGCGATGGTTGTCGGTGGCGTTGAAGCAGATCTGCGACGGTGTACGGGTGCATCGGGTGATACATCCCGTTGCGGTGGAAGAGATGGTCATGTGAGCGGCCACGACAAAGAGGACGATGGCATGGATGAAGCGAGAGGACGTGATGCAAGGCTCTTGATCCTTCGCCGTGGATGAGAAACGTCCATCTCTAGCAGTGAACGACGCAGTCTTGGTAGGCGCTACGGCATGGTGGAGGACAGTGGCGATGAATGGGGTGGAGGACGGCGGTGATGGATGGGGTGGAGGACGACGGCGATGGATGGGGTGGCGGGCGGAGGAGGCTGGTGTGGGGATGGTGTTCTAGCATGGACAATGTATGAATGGGAAAATGGGGAGAGAGGTACGGGGAACCATGTTTTTGGGATGCGCCTGTCTGAAATATGGGAACGTTATGAACTTATCCCCCGTTTAAAATTTGGACGTCTCGTCGGTTGGGGATAGGACGGTAATCTCGCATCTCGCAAATATTTCCCCGGAGTGATTTCGGGCGAGGAGAGGGTTGATACGTCTCCAACGTATCTACAATTTTTTATTGTTCCATACTATTATATTATCCATCTAGGATGTTTTATATGCATTTTATATGCTATTTTATATGATTTTTGGGACTAACCTACTAACCTAGAGGCCAGTGCCAGTTTCTGTTTTTTCCTTGTTTTTGAGTATCACAGAAAAGGAATACCAAACGGAGTCCAATTGACGTGCCAATTTTTGATGATTTTTTATGGACCAAAAGAAGCCCTCGGAGTAAAAGAGTTGGGCCAGAAGAGTCCCGGGCTGTCCACGAGGGTGGGGGCGCGCCCTACCCCTTGGGCGCGTCCCCCTATCTCATGGATGACTCAGAGACCCCCCTGACGTGAGATTGACGCCAAAAATTCCAATAAATACAGAAACCTCCAGAAAATAACCTAGATCAGGAGTTCCGCTGCCGCAATCCTCTGTAGCCACCAAAAACCAATTGGGACCCTGTTCCGGCACCCTGCCGGAGGGGGGATCCATCACCGGTGGCCATCTTCATCATCCCGGCACTCTCCATGACGAGGAGGGAGTAGTTCACCCACGGGGCTGAGGGTATGTACCAGTAGCTATGTGTTTGATCTCTCTCTCTCTCTCGTGTTCTTGATTTGGCACGATCTTGATGTACCGCGAGCTTTGCTATTATAGTTGGATATTATGATGTTTCTCCCCCTCTATCTCTTGTAAGGATTGAGTTTTCCATTTGAAGTTATCTTATCAGATTGAGTCTTTAAGGATTTGAGAACACTTGATGTATGTCTTGCATGTGCTTATATGTTGTGACAATGGGATATTCACGTGATCTACTTGATGTATGCTTTGGTGATCAACTTGCGGTTCAGTGACCTTGTGAACTTATGCATAGGGGTTGGCACATGTTTTCGTCTTGACTCTCCGGTAGAAACTTTGGGGCACTATTTGAAGTTCTTTGTGTTGGTTGAATAGATGAATATGAGATTGTGTGATGCATATCATATAATCATACCCATGGATACTTGAGGTGACATTGGAGTATCTACGTGACATTAGGGTTTTGGTTGATTTGTGTCTTAAGGTGTTATTCTAGTACGAACTCTAGGATAGATTAAACGGAAATAATAGCTTAGTGTTATTTTACTACGAACTCTTGAATAGATCGATCAGAAAGGATAACTTTGAGGTGGTTTCGTACCCTACAATAATCTCTTCGTTTGTTCTTCGCTATTAGTGACTTTGGAGTGACTCTTTGTTGCATGTTGAGGGATAGTTATATGAGCCAATTATGTTATTATTGTTGAGAGAACTTGCACTAGTGAAAGTATGAACCCTAGGCCTTGTTTCCTAGCATTGCAATACCGTTTACGCTCACTTTTATCGCTTGCTACCTTGCTGTTTTTATATTTCCAGATTACAAAAACCTATATCTACCATCCATATTGCACTTGTATCACCATCTCTTCGCCGAACTAGTGCACCTATACAATTTACCATTGTATTGGGTGTGTTGGGGACACAAGAAACTCTTTGTTATTTGGTTGTAGGGTTGCTTGAGAGAGACTATCTTCATCCTACGCCTCCCACGGATTGATAAACCTAAGGTCATCCACTTGAGGGAAATTTTCTACTATCCTACAAACCTCTGCACTTGGAGGCCTAACAACGTCTACAAGAAGTAGGTTGTGTAGTAGAAATCAAGCTCTTTTCTGGCGCCGTTGCCGGGGAGGCTAGGTAAGCGGCACCAACACCCCGTCAACTAAGCTCTTTTCTGACGCCGTTGCCAGGGAGGTTAGTGCTTGAATGTATATCTTTAGATCTTGCAATCGAATCTTTTAGTTTCTTGTTTTATCACTAGTTTAGTTTATAAAAGAAAACTACAAAAAAATGGAATTGAGAGTGCCTCATATGCTTCATATTTTTAATATCTTTCGTGAAAATAAGGATTCCGATAATTGTGCTCAAGTGTTAGAAGAAGAATGCATTAAAATGTTTGGCACTAAATATTTGAATGATGAGCATGATTGCAATGTTGTTAGTATGAATTATTTGAATATCCATGATGCTAATGATATGCAAAGCCACAAGCTTGGGGATGCTATGTTTGATGAAGATGATATTTTTTGTCCCCCAAGTTTTGATGAGCAAATTTACTATGATGAAAGCATGCCTCCTATCTATGATGATTATTGTGATAACATGTATGCTATAAAGAATAATGATAACCATGAAACTTGTTATCTTGATTTTAATTTTCAATCACATGATAGTTATTTTGTTGAGTTTGCTCCCACCACTATTCATGAGAATAAATTTGCTTATGTGGAGAGTAATAAAATTTCAATGCTTGCGCATCATGAGAATAATGCTTTATGTGATGGTTATATTGTTGAATTCATTCATTATGCTACTGAAAATTATTACGAGGGAGGACTATATTCTTGTAGGAATTGAAATAATATCAAGTTTCCTCTCTATGTGCTTAAAATCTTGAAGTTATGCTTGTTTTGCTTTCCTATGCTAGTTGATTCTTGTTCCCATAAATTGCTTGCTCACAAAATCCCTATGCATAGGAAGTGGGTTAGACTTAAATGTTCTAGTCATATTCTTCATGATGCTCTCTTTATGTTTCAATTCTTATCTTTTATGTGAGCATCGTTGAAATCATCATGCCTAGCTAGGGGCGTTAAACGATAGCGCTTGTTGGGAGGCAACCCAATTTTACTTTCGTTCTTTGCCTTTTGTTCCTGTTTAGTAATAAATAATTCATCTAGCCTATTTTTATATGTGGTTTTATGTTTTAATTAGTGTTTGTGCCAAGTAGAACCTTTGGGAAGACTTGGGTGAAGTCTTTGCGATCTTGCTGTAAAAAACAGAAACTTTTATGCTCACGAGATTAGCTGCCATTTTTTTACTGGAGAGTGTTTTTAGGCTGATTCTTTATGAATATTATTAATAGACAAATTCCTCACGTCCACAAATTTATTTCAGAATTTTTGGAATTCCAGAAGTATTCGAACAAAACAGATTACTACAGACTGTTCTGTTTTTGACATATTCTGTTTTCTATGTGTTGTTTGCTTATTTTGATGAATCTATGAGTAGTATTGGAGGGTATGAACCATAGAGAAGTTGGAATACAGTATATACTACACCAATATAAATAAAGAATGAGTTCACAACAGTACCTAAGTGGTGGTTTTATTTTCTTATACTAACGGAGCTTACGAGTTTTCTGTTGAGTTTTGTGTTGTGAAGTTGTCAAGTTTTGGGTAAAGATTCAATGGACTATGGAATAAGGAGTGGCAAGAGCCTAATATTGGGGATGCCCAAGGCTCCCCAAGGTAATATTCAAGGACAACCAAGACCCTAAGCTTGGGGATGCCCCGGAAGGCATCCCCTCTTTCGTCTTCGTTCATCGGTAACTTTACTTGGAGCTATATTTTTATTCACCACATGATATGTGTTTTGCTTGGAGCGTCATTTTTTTTGCTTGCTGTTTGAATAATATCCCAAGATCTGAATAGAGTCTTCACATAGTTACATAATCATTCAACTAATCATTGATCTTCACTTATATCTTTTGGAGTAGTTTGTCGTTTGCCCTAGTGCTTCACTTATATCTTTTAGCGCACAACGATGGTTTTATTTTGAAGAAATAGATGAACTCTCATGCTTCACTTATATTATTTTGAGAGTCTTTAGAACAACATGGTAATTTACTTTGGTTATGAATTTAGTCCTAATATGATAGGCATCCAAGAGGGATATAATAAAAACTTTCATAATAAGTGCATTGAATACTAAGAGAAGCTTGATTCCTTATGATTGTTTTGAGACATGAAGATGGTGATATTAGAGTCATGCTAGTAGACAATTGTGAATTTGAGAAATACTTGTGTTGAGGTTTGCAAGTCCCATAGCATGCACGTATGGTAACCGTTATGTAACAAATTTGAAGCATGAGGTGTTTCTTTGATTGTCTTCCTTATGAGTGGCGGTCGGGGATGAGTGATGGTCTTTTCCTACCAATCTATACCCCTAGGAGCATGCGCGTAGTGCTTGGTTTTGATGACTTGTAGATTTTTGCAATAAGTATGTGAATTCTTTATGACTAATGTTGAGTCCATAGATTATACGCACTCTCACCTATCCACTATTGCTAGCCTCTCTTGTGCCGCGCAACTTTCGCCGGTACCATAACACCCACCATTACCTTCCTCAAAACAGCCACCATACCTACCTATTATGGCATTTCCATAGCCATTCCGAGATATATTGCCATGCAACTTTCCACCGTTCCATTTATTATGACACGCTTCACCATTGCCATATTGCTTTGCGTGATCATGTAGTTGACATCGTATTTGTGGCAAAGCCACCTTCATAATTCTTTCATACATGTCACTCATGATTCATTGCACATCCCGGTACACCGCCGGAGGCATTCATATAGTCATATTTTTGTTCTAGTATCAAGCTGTAATTTTTTTGAGTTGTAAGTAAATAGAAGTGTGATGATCTTCATTATTAGAGCATTGTCCCATGTGAGGAAATAAAAAAAGGAAAGAAAGGCCAAATAAAAAAAGAGAAGGCCAAAAAACAAAACAAAAGGAGAGAAAAAGAGAGAAGGGGCAATGCTACTATCCTTTTACCACACTTGTGCTTCAAAGTAGCACCATGATCTTCATGATAGAGAGTCTCTTATTTTGTCACTTTCATATACTGGTGGGATTTTTTGTTATAGAACTTGGCTTTTATATTCCCATGATGGGCTTCCTCAAATGCCCTATGTCTTCATGAGCAAGCAAGTTGGATGTACACCCACTTAGTTTCTTTTGTGAGCTTTCATACATTTATAGCTCTAGTGCATCCATTGCATGGCAATCCCTACTCCTCACATTGACATCAATTGATGGGCATCTCCATATCCCGTTGATTAGCCGCGTTGATGTGAGACTTTCCCTTTTTTGTCTTCTCCACACATCCTCCATCATCATATTCTGTTCCACCTATAGTGCTATGTCCATGGCTCGCGTTCATATATTGCGTGAAAGTTGAAAAAGTTTGAGAATACTAAAGTATGAAACAATTGCTTGGCTTGTCATCGGGGTTGTGCATGATGGGAGCATTTTGTGTGACGAAAATGAAGCATAGCCAAACTATACGATTTTGTAGGGATGAGCTTTCTTTGGCTATGTTATTTTGAGAAGACATAATTGCTTGGTTAGTATGCTTGAAGTATTATTATTTTTATGTCAATATTAAACTTTCGTCTTGAATCTTTCGGATCTGAAAATTCATGCCACAATAAAGAAAATTACATAAAAAATATGTTAGGTAGCATTCCACATCAAAAATTCTGTTTTTATCATTTACCTACTCGAGGACGAGCAGGAATTAAGCTTGGGGATGCTTGATACGTCTCCAACGTATCTATAATTTTTGATTGTTCCATGCTATTATATTATCTATTTTGGATGTTTAATGGGCTTTAATATGCTGTTTTATATTATTTTTGGTACTAACCTATTAACCGAAGGCCCAGTGCCAGTTTCTGTTTTTTTGTCTATTTCAATGTTTTGCAGAAAAGGAATACCAAACGGAATCCAAACGGAATGAAACCTTCGCGATGATATTTCTTGGAACGAAAGCAATCCAGAAGACTTGGAGTTGAAGTCTGGAACTACGCGAGGCGGCCGCGAGGCAGGAGGGCACGCCTCCCACCCTCATGGGCCCCACGGAGCTCCACCGACGTACTTATTTCGCCTATATATACTCTTATACCCTAAAAAAAATTATGGGGAGCCACGAAACAACTTTTCCACCGCCACAACCTTCTGTATCCGTGAGATCCCATCTTGGGGCCTTTTCCGACGATCTGCCGGAGGGGGAATCGATCACGGAGGGCTTCTACATCAACACCATAGCCTCTCCGATGATGTGCGAGTAGTTTATCATAGACCTTCGGGTCCATAGTTATTAGCTAGATGGCTTCTTCTCTCTCTTTGGTTCTCAATACAAAGTTATCCTCGATATTCTTGGAGATCTATTCAATGTAATACTCTTTTGCGGTGTGTTTGCCGAGATCCGATGAATTGTGGATTTATGATCAAGTTTATCTATGAATAATATTTGGTTCTTCTCTGAATTCTTATATGCATGATTTGATATCTTTGCAAGTATATTCGAATTATCGGTTTAGTTTGGCCTACTAGATTGATCTCTCTTGCAATGGGAGAAGTGCATAGCTTTGGGTTCAATCTTGCGGTGTCCTTTCCCAGTGACAGTAGGGGCAGCAAGGTATGTATTGTATTGTTCCATCGAGGATAGAAAGATGGGGTTTATATCATATTGCTTGAGTTTATCCCTCTACATCATGTCATCTTGCTTAATGCATTACTCTGTTCTTATGAACTTAATACTCTAGATGCATGCTGGATAGCGGTCGATGTGTGGAGTAATAGTAGTAGATGCAGAATCGTTTCGGTCTACTTGGCACAGACGTGATGCCTATATTCATGATCATTTCCTAGATAGTCTCATAACTATGCGCTATTCTATCAATTGCTCGACAGTAATTTGTTCACCCACCATAATATATGCTATCTTGAGAGAAGCCACTAGTGAAGCCTATGGCCCCCGGGTCTATTTTCCATCATATAATCTTCTATCATATAAGTTTGCTGTCTACAATTCTAGTTTCCTATTTATTTTATTTTGCAATCTTTACTTTCCAATCTATACAACAAAAATACCAAAAATATTTATCTTATTATCTTTATTAGATCTCACTTTTGCGACTGACCGTGAAGGGATTGACAACCCCTTTATCGCGTTGGTTGCAAGGTTCTTGATTGTTTGTACAGGTACTAGGTGACTTGCGCGTTATCTCCTACTGGATTGATACCTTGGTTCTCAAAAACTGAGGGAAATACTTACGCTACTTTCCTGCATCACCCTTTCTTCTTCAAGGGAAAACCAACGCATGCTCAAGAGGTAGCAATGGGTCCTCATGCTCGTGATTATCATCATCATCATCTCCCCCTTGGTTATAAATTTTTTCAAGTATAGGTGGTGGAATGTCCACAAGACCTTGGAAAGACAAGAAGGTTAATTAGTAAAGGGAAACTAGCTAACCCGCATGCATGTGGATGAAACAATTATAATTATGGTGGAAGACAAACGTACAGAAAGCATAAGGATTCCATGCAAAAACAGTGCCATGAGTGGTGGTAGCAAACACAAGACCCTCGTATTGCATTGCATCACAGTTTTCATCCGTGTATAGAAACTGATTTTTGAGCAATATCCATCGAGTCGAACCATGAAGGACGGCAACAAGCTTGTCGAAGATAGCGACAACACAAGCATTCCTATAACCCCAAGAGCGGTCGGGAACTCGACAAATTGCTATCTTCTCAGAGCGACAGTCACCATGATCGTAGTTGAGCGTCGTAGAATACCGTGTGCTCAACCTCCGAGCGATCGAGATTTTGGAAGTGGAACCCAGTGACGAGTGTACACATTCACAAGTTCCCACTCGCAGTTGTACCAATATAAACAACCCAATCTCCATTTGCACCTGCCCAAGCCTTACCCTCAAGCGATGGCATCTTAACATCACACGTATCATTTTCAAGCGGCATCAACTTGCACAAGGCGAGGCCTCCATCGTCCACGCGCAGTCAGCAGGGTCATGGCGAAGAAGATAGGGGAGATCAAACTGCTCCTGGACCCTTGGGTTCCTTGTAATGATGTTATTACTTGAGTCAAAAATGGTCTTGAACGAACCTTCCATGCTAGCCGAGGTGATGATGTCGCACCGATCAATAAGTTCCTCCATCGCGTCATCATTCAGATCAGAGCAAGAATAACAGGGTCGTTTCCGACCTGTTCCCTCCATGGAGAAGACGATCGAACAATGGTAGAAGGAAGGGTGAAGGCAAATGGAGGAGGGAGGAAGAGCGTGCGACAGCAGTTCCAAATCGAGAGGGAAAGGCGAAGAGTCGGTAGATGGTTGGCACGGTACACGAAGAGGCGCCCCAGCCTACATAGACATCCGTTCGTAAATTGTACAAAAGGACCCGCCGTCGTCTCACTGACATGTGGGAACGGGACCACATGTCAACGAAACATGGTGTGTAATTTCTCGTGCAAAATGCGATCTGGCTGCGTTGGCCCAAGGTGCCGCATTAGTTATCGACCTTTTTTTTAATGGCGTGCCGTTCAGTTTTGAAGCACGACTAACTGGTACTGTATGCAGTGAAAATATAAAATACTCTACCACTACTCCACCTCTAGTACTAGTAGTATAAAAAATATATATAGGCTAGAGCTTCAGCGCTTTCTTGCTAAGGGCTGCCCACTTGCTTCTCACACTATCACCCTCTCTCCAGATCTAAAAAAGATGGCCTCTCTCTCCCTCCTCACCGGTGGTCGGCGAGCGAGGTCACGCACTGACGACAAGGCCGTCCTCTCAGACCTAGCGCCCGCGCGAGATGGCCTCCGTCCCCAAGCTCGTTGTCGTAGTGTGTGCGGAGGACGACGACCACGAGCGAAGCCACTTCCCGCCGACCCTCAGGTATGCTACCTCTTTACGAACAATACCCTTGTTCTATTGCCCCATCTGCTAGTTCACTGCATGTGGATGTTTTTCCACTCCACCATCTTCCCAATTTCCTATCCTCTGCTCTGCTGGTCACGCAGACGAAAACCTTAACTTGCACTATTAAAGGAAACCCTACTTCACTACAAAAAAATACACTTCCGTGATGATACGTGTTTGTCACAGTAGGTCACGTTTTTTTGTCATGCATGTACATCCATGAAAAATTTATGACAGAATCAAGATAGTCATACCTGTGCTATCGTAGAAGTGTTCCATGACATTACCAAAATTATCATCACGGAGGTGTCCACTTCCATGACGATAAATCGCACGTCACAGAAGTGCTTTCGTCAAGGGTGACCGACATGTGGCATCCACCGTAACGGAACGCCATTAAGCTATCGGGTCGGGTTTTGGATCCAATAAGCCGTTAACAGCCCCGACCAATGGGGATTTTCCACGTGTAAAATCATCATTGGCACAGGTGTCACTCATCCAATGGGCGAGACGCGCCTATGATATGTTGACACGTGGAACGGCCCATCAAGTTTAAATGGGTCGGCCCAACTGAAGGCCCACAAGATTTTGCGGACCATAATGGGCCGGCCCAGCTAAAGGCCCACGAGATTTTGCGGACCATAATGGGCTGGCCCAGCTAAAGTCCCACAAGATTTTGCGGGCCATAATGGGCCGACCCAGGTAAAGGCCCACAAGATCTTTGTGTGCCATAATGGGCCGGCCCAGGTAAAGGCCCACAAGATTCTTGCGGATCATAATGGGCCGGCCCAGCTAAAGGCCCACGAGATTTCGCCGACATTAATGGGCCGACCCAGCTGTAGGCCCACAAGATTTTGAGGACCCTAGTAGGTCGGCCCATTAACTGGCTGCCATGTTTTGGGCCAAATGTCGGCCCATATTTGATCCGGTCCATTAATGGCCTGCCATGCTCCGGGCCTAATACTGGCCCATATGAAATCCGGCCCGTTAAAAGCCTACCACGGTCTGGGCCAAATTACGGCCCAGATCAGGTCCAGCCCTTTAAGAGGCTTTGGGCTCAATTCTGGCCCATATCAGATTCGGCCCGTCAACTGGACACTATGCTTTTGGGCCCACTTGCTAACGGCCCACTTAGTAATTCGGCCTGATATTAGTTTTGGCCTGTTAAGGGCCCATTTAACATTTCGGCCCTATATTAATTTCGGCCTGTTAAAAGCCCGTCATATAGTTGGGCCTAACTACGGCCCGGTTTGCATCCGGCCTGCTCGCAGCCGATATCTTATTGGGCCAAACAAGGACCGAGACAATTTTGGCCTGTTAAAAGCCCATGATTTGATTCGCACAATCATGGGTCGGGGTTCATTTCGGGCTGCTGCCGGCCCGTGAGCTGTTCGGCACGTTTTAGGCCCAACCTACATCGTGATTGCATGACGGCCCGATTATGTATCGTAATTTTACGGTTTGGCCGGTTTACTGCGAAGACAGGATATATATACAGTAAAATAACTGCAGCATCATGAACAAGAAAAAACCTAGACTATACAATAAAGAAATTATGGCATATTACATCCACTGGGCATCAAAGTTTGCCACTATGATAATAAAGCACAAGCGACAAAGAGATTACATACACGGGCATCAAAGATCACCACCGATTGCAAATAAACACGCCGACAAAATAATATACAAAACCGATAGCACTTCAATAGAGTTCAAGAAAGGTTAGCCGTCTTTGAGAGCTGCAGCACAAGCAGCTGGGCAAGATGATGAGATCTAAGCTTGTTCAACACTTATATCTTCCTCACTCTGAAATATAAACAAGCGAGACGATGACAGTTTGCACATAAAAGTATCAAGGTTGACAATTCATCGCATTTCTTCTTGACGAATAAAGTGACACAGTTTAAAATTGCATTAACACAATATGGTATTGTTCAGGTCAAGACATGGCAGGAAATGACATTGTGAAGGAGTTCGCAGCTTCACGACACCACTGGATTACGATCAAGAACTCATAAGTATCAATGGTTAGTGTCTTTGTCAATTTATACCATTTCAGATTGGCAAATAAAGAGACAGTTTAAATAATAGTAGAATGATATGACATTGTTCATAGTTAAGACATTGCAGAATATGACATTGTCTTTGTAGTGGGTAGGTTCACCACACCACCGGATTACGGATGAAGGACGAAGCATACATGTAGTGCAAAAGAAGATCACTTGCTCTGTATAGTTTAATTTACATGGTATGAAGAAGGAACTTGGTTGTACAACTGAAAACTTAAGTTGAGAAAGGACAAACTTTTGTTTATGAACTACATAATAAACTTTAAACAAGCAATTTGATGCAAACACCAAAAATAAACAGTTGTCACAGTCATGCCTAACCAAATATATACAACAAAGTTTGAAGGCTTGAGATGGACAAACTTACATTATTGGTGAAGACAGGCTCTATAAAGGCCTTGTCCATGCTGATGGGGGGCAATTCAAGAAGTTTACCACAGAATCTTCTTCAAAAGCATTGCCTTTATTCTACATTTTGTTAAGAGTAAATATAGATGTGATAATATACGAAAAAATGGAGAATATTTAAGATAAGATGAAGAGTGATGCTACATAACCAAGTAGCTATAAATGTAAGTGCAGCGATACAGGCAAAAGGTACAGCCAAGAGCAATGCACAACTAAACTTCTTCAGTACCAACCTTATGGTAAGAGTAAATATAGATCGATGTGTAGAAAATGGAGGCAAAGGAAAATAAGTTGCAGAGTGATGGTACATGAACAACTACCGTCATTATAAGTACATCGATAAAGGACAGCATCTACTTACAAGAACAATGCAGAGCTAAAAAACATTGGCATTGGATATATTCTACACTAATGTAACCATTCATACAGGTCGATAATTTGGGCGAACAATTGATAAGCAAGCTATCATGCATACTGCTGTCACATAATGAACCGGTATGTATGCAAGTGCACGGTGATACTGAGACAACAGGTACTAACAAGAGCAAAGCAGCGGGCAACATATTTGCGATATTCTGTCGTTCTTGTCAAATCGGAATTCTTCTTCGAGCAGATTTCCTGCAAAAAAAGATCCGTAAGGCACATGCGGAAAAGTAGAAGTTCAAATTGTCATGTGATTTCATAGACAGTACCTGATCCTGGGAACGAGACCAGTGTATAACAAGGTTTTTCCATTCAATGTCTTCTAAATTTAGCACAAGAGACTTCACCGGAAATTCATTTATAGACTTGCCATCAAAGTGTGATTTCCTCAGGTAACACCGATACTGATGCAATGCTTCCTTGAAAAGCACAAGCAAGCTTTGCTCGTCATGACTATCCAGATTGACCCTCGCCTAGTTACAACAATGTAATGTAAATCATTGATGTGTTCAATCAGCAAAAAACAGGAAAATAATAACCATGAATAATAGCACTTACACGTAAGTTGGACAGGAAGATGTGAAAATGGTGTTTGTCTTCACAATAATCTTCCCATGATGGGAATATATGCACGTAGTCCCTAACAACATTGAAAGCATTGTCTTTTAAACTGGGAATAAATGGAATGGGGTTTCCAATCTGCAGGAATTGGCCGTCTCTGCGCTTGGGATAGGTCTTCGACGGTGGACTTGCTGTACTTTTTCTTTGAGTGGGATTTTTACGTGGTACAGCTGGTGCTATGACAAATGAAATCGGTATACCTTTTCTTTGGAGTGCAGGTCCTGTGTGGTGGGGCTAGTGGTGTGGCCATGAAGTATGGGTGCAGTCTGCTGGAGTCAGTCCTACGTTTTGTGTCACCGGTTGTACAGCCAATATAAGTGGGGTGTTGTCGATTTCTCCGGCACCACGCGTTTTCAAGGACTTTCTTGGTGCTCCTTCAGGTTCGGCAATCACCCTTTTCCTTTTGATGTCTGATGCACAAGAACAACATTTGAGTGAAAAAACATGGTATGATGACAGAATATGTATTGATAATGGATGGGCATGGCATCTCGACATATATGATGAATAAACTAAGCAGATGGCGGTGCAACAAAGTAGAAGAAATGCAAGAAAACATATGCAAGATACCCGCAATCAATAAAACATTGCCAAATTAGAACATGCACCTTGATGAGTGAACAGGACATGCCATCTGCCTTTGACTCCCCAAGGTTAGAATAGTCATTAGGATCATATTCTGGACAAGAATCAACAAGTGGGGAGCGTATGAGTTTCATTGCATCCAGAATGGCACTCAATGCCTTGGTGCCAATTTTGTAAGTCATTGCAGTGTTTAGCTTCAAGAGTGGACTGCTGCTAGTGCGACACCAAGCAGCTACACAAATTATAGTGTAGATATAACGGGAAAACCTTAAGCATCAGAGTAAAATCAGCAAAGTGGAACTTGCTGGAATATATGTGCTAGTATTGCCGGTACGGCTAGAAAGGCTTTGATACTAGCTCTCTTCAAGTGAAGGCGCTGCACTGTTAATATCGATTGTAACTCTCAAAGGCGACACAGCTACCGCATTTCCTTGCTATTCTTATAGGATTCAAGTGGGCAGGCCACTACAAATCTTATTCCTATGTTTACAAGATCCTCTGAATCAAAGAGGCTCAAAGTGTCCATCACAACCGACCGTATAGACCTCTACACTGCTAATGTCCCTGCTCATCTTGATTACAAAGGAACATCTTGTACTACTATCATACTCCCTCCGTTCCAAAATATAACTCTTGGTAGAGATTTCCACTATGGATCACATACAGATGTATCCAGATACATTTTAGAGTGTAGATTCACTCATTTTGATCCATATGTATTCCATGGTGGAATCTATACAAAGACTTGTATTTAGGAACGGACAAAGTACATATTAAAGAACGGAACAGGAACATGGTAAAGAAGAGCAAGCAGATTTTGGATAACAAAATGTTGGTTGCGCAGTGCCCACACATGATGAACCAGAGCGCATTAAGAATGCAACTCACAGCTGTCTCTCGACCATTTCAGGCGGTTGGGTGAAGATCCTACGTCTCCTAACCCTTCTTCTTCCTCGTCTCATACAGAACACCCTTGCGGGTCACGGCCGACCACCGCCCCCACCGCCTGTGTTCCTCCGCCACCCCACCCCCACCCGCCCCAACCCCCACCAGCGTCGAGTTTTCTTCGTTCGTGAGGCCCCACAACCACCGAGCCCCTTGATCGCACCGCGAACACCGCGAGCTCTGAAAATCGACCGACCCAATTTTGAAATTTAGTCTATTGTGATTTAACTAGTGTGCAATATAAAGGGAAAACCATAAGCATTGGGAGTATAGTGTTGGCGTGCCATGGCGGATCTGAAGGTGCAAACCGGACAAAGGCAACCGCAACCAAGACAAGAAATCGAGTAAAGCAGTGTCGATCTATTTTCTTGCTGCGATAAATAAGTTGAGCAGATACGAAAGAGTACCGCCTCTGGTGTGGCGCCGTGTACGCATCTGCTGATAATTTGACGGTGTTGCGGTAGCGATGGCTGTCGGCGGCGTGGAAGCAGATCTAGGAGGGTAGACTGCGGCCGCGGGGCATGGTGGACGAGACGATCGTAGGAGCGGCGCCGGCAAGGTGGACGACGGCGGGGATGAAGCGAGAGGACGGGATGCAAGGATCCCGGTCCGCAGCCGTGGATGAGAGAGGTCGATCTCTTGTAATGGACGGCGGTGTCGGGGTATCAGCTCCGGCATGGTGGAGGAGGACGGCGGTGGATGGGGTGGCAGACTACGGCGGACGGAGGAGTGTGGGGTGGAGAGGGTGTTTTGGCGCCCACGGAGTACGAATGGGGAAAAGGGAGGTAGAGAGGAAGGGGGGAACCATGTATTCAGGGCGCGCTTGTCTCAAATGCGAGGAAATTTACAAACTTAGCCCCCGTTTCAAATTTCTACTACATCACAGCAACACTAGTCGGTTGGGGATAGGACGGTAATCTCGCATACACCGAATATTTGCCGACGAGAGTTTGTTTTGGCGCCCACCGCGTATGAATATGAATCGGGGAGGGAGTCGATTTCGCCGAGGACACATTGTGTTTTGGCGCCCACCGTGTATGAATCCAGGTGAGGCGCGTTTGGGTGAAATTACAAACCTACCCTATCGAAACCTATAGAATTCCAGCGAGATAGGCTTTGCGTGGCGAGGATAGGCGTAGTGATTTCCATCTCGCAGATTTTGGTTTCAAGGTGATTCTTTGCGACTTTCCCTTCATTCAAATTTAGCGAGTGCACGTTTACCGCGCCAACTCAATTCAATCCCATTTGTATTCTATTTTTTCAGGGGATCCATTTTCAATTGGAATTACATTCTATATACATCATTTTTATATATACTTTCAAAAGCACAACACCATTTATACATAAATATGGTTTACAAATGGCATGATCTCAGATTCATAAAGTTGTATCCATCAACTTGGATTTTCAAATATTTGAAACCACTTTATGTTGAAATCCAATGTATGCATTCCTCGCTAACTGTCTCCAATTAATGTGTGTTTCATGCGGGTTTTTTTTACTTCTCAAACATTTATAATGTGTTTCACACACGCAACATACAGTGTAATCCCGTTTAGACATTAATTGCATATAAACCATGCATTGTTGTAATTGAAGAATCTATGGATCACCAATATTGATAAACTACATAACATTACACGTGTGCCCAAATTCAAATGAAAATGCATGTTTGATACACCAATTTGCGTTATGATATTATCGATGTCGTGATCTCCAGTTTAAATATTTCAATCCCCTTTAATCCAGATATTCGTCTCATATAGCTATCACTCATGCTTATATAGGACTATCTCTCCGGACCTATCTGCGTTCATCGTCTCTCGTATCTCTCGTGCTACCTGTATGTCGACAATGATCTTTTATCTTCATAACACACCGACGGTACTCTCTCCTCGACCTTCATCACTCTATCTCTCTAAGTATATCTCGGTCCCTGCTATGTGTCTCTAACTATGATTCTCCATGTGGAATCTCTTTCTCTCACACAAACACAAAACTTTGTCTCCCGGGGTCTCATTTCTCTCTACTATTCCCATGTGTGCCACTCGCACACCCCTCATACAGAGATGTCTTTCGCTCCTTAGATATGATAACCTACGACTCTTCCTCTTCAATATCTCTTTCTCACACACAAAGACAAACTCTGTCTCCCAGGGTCTCATATTTCTCCATTGTTCTCTTGTATTTCGCTCACACACACCCTCTCTCCCTAGAGATATCTTGCGTTCTGTCGGTGTACTAGAGTAGGGGTACCCTAGTACCCCGAACTCGTCTGCAGACGATTCTGCGCCTACACGGCAGGCTGGCCTGATGACCGCCAAGGTCCTCAAATGGCTCCTTTGGAGCCATTCAAGAACAAAGTAGTCAAGATCCCGGCAAGAGGAGCTTGCGGAAAACCCACTCAGTAGCCAAGAAGAAACAAGGCCCGGCAAGAGGAGCTTGCCGGGAAGGCTTGGCGGGCGTCCGAGCCCCAAAGCGCACAAGGTTCCTGCCGCGGCAAGGCGCTGCCGGGCGGCGACCTCTCTTCATCTCCGCTCCAGCTCACCCGCCAACGTGTCACCACGGGCTCTCCCAAGCACGCGTGTCGACGAGCTGTGCAGCCAGCGGGAGTAGCGACAAGCGGCGACAAGCTACCATCATGGCAAGCGGAGGCGCGCTTGACGGTCCTGTTACACTATTCGGGCGATCGAGGCGGGCATTGATGACTCTTGTCCCTTGCCGTCGAGTTAGGTATAGATTACTGTACACCTTTGTAAAGCGGTGTACCAACCTATGTTTTACCATCATACCCTTGTCTACTTGCCACATGTGGTGACCCCTTGTGCCTATAAAAGGAGGCCCAAGGGCAGCGTGCAGGGTTCGGGGTTCGATTCGGTCCAGCTCCGCTTAGTTCATCACACTCATCTGAAACCACACTCAAGCTAGGTCTTGTAGCTCCCATTGCTCCCTAGCAATCGCACAAGATAATCCACAAAGCAGCAGTAGGAGTATTATCTCTCGGAGAGCTCGAAGCTGGGTAAATCCGCTTCGTGTGCATCGCCTCGATCCGCTCTTTGTGCAATCTCCGCCCCCCTCCGAACCACAAGGGACCCAGGTCCCGTAGGTGCTCGTGGGACACGATCAGTTCTCCCCCGACATCTTTGGCGCGCCAGGTAGGGGGCGTCGAGGCTGTGTGAACCCGATCCGGCGGTCACACGAGCGACTTCGTCGATATCTTGGTCAACATGGCACCGAAGAAGAAGTCTTCGGCAGCAGCTGAGCCGTCCGCGTCGAACCCACCACCACCGGAGCCGTCAGGCGGTGGGGGAAACGCTGGCGGAGGAACCGGCGTCGTCGAGAGCCCGCGATGCCGCCAGGTCAAGGACAAGGCAGCGCAGCGCGTCGTCGAATCTGCACCGCGTCCTTCGCGAGGAGGCGCGGGACCGACAGCGTCCACGATACTCGCGGCACCATCGCTCGTTAGATCAAGGCCAAGCTGGAGGATCCCGAGGCCCTCAAGACCGCATGCACCTCGGCATGCGGTGCGAGTGGAGTACGGTCGCTTATGCGGGATGCTGCTCCTCCTAACTTGGTTAGAGTCCGAGCACATCCGTTCTTTGCTCCGTCGCCGTTGCCGCCAACCACACCAGCGGAAGCCTTGGCAAGAGCTCGATTACTACTAGATTACCCTCCAACGGCCGATAAGGTCGACGAATGGAGGGCCACAATTCAGAGTCTCATCGGCCGCTTAACGGCGACGTCCCGCTGCAACCAAGTGCCGCGGCGCGGCGAGGCGAAAGGCGCGAGCCGGTGGCGGAGACTTGCGGGGGTGCACCCACCGTACACTCCCTTCCCGAAGGCCAAGATCGCCGACTCGCCGGATCCACCTTGACAGCGACTCCACAGCGTCGTCGGATCCGCGAGCTCGTCGCGACCAACGCCAAGTTCTTCGAGAACGGCAAGAAGAAGACACTCGAACCCGTATTGAGCGCCGAAGAGAAGCGCGCTGTCAATCTGACCAACGCGCCGGGCCCACTGTCGATATGCATGTGCCAGGGGAACCAGGCGACTTACCGTACGTGGTAGGTTGCCCTGCGTTCACTCGTGAGCTGCGGCAAGTCCGATGGCCCGACAAGAAAAACTTCAAACCAGACGTGCCGGAGAAGTACGACGGCAAGACACACCCATCGGAGTTCCTCAGCATCTACACCATCGCGGTGCAAGCTGCGGGGGGACGAGACGACAAGATCCTCGCCAACTACTTTCCCTTAGTGCTCAAGCCAAACGTCAGATCTTGGCTCATGCACTTGCCGGATGGCTCTATTTCTTCTTGGGCAGATTTGTGCCACCAGTTTGTTGGCGCCTTCACGGTGACCACAAGCCTCATGGCCGGAGAGTGATCTCCACCTGCTTGCCCGTAAGGAGGAGTCTCTGCGAAAATTCATCGGAGATTGATCGAGTGCACTACAACATCCTGCGTCCACCTGCTGCGGTGATCGGTGCATTCCATCGAGCGTCTGAAATCGCGGGATGAGGAGGAGATGGCGATGTGCAAAGTGAAAGACGTCGTGAGCTCTACGCCTGGCCGACAAGTGTGCCTGCTACTGAAGAAGGAAGAAGACTCCGGGAGAGAATGTGGGAGCAGAATCGGCGGTGAGGGATCGCCCGGCAAGAAATAGCCGTGGCGGAACAACAGAGGAAGAAAAACCAAGAAGTACTAGTTGTCGAGCAGTCCAGCAAGGATGGAGCCGCCAACAAAGCCAAGGCTGGTGCCTCCGGCAAGGAGAATGCCGTTAGCGCCGACCGCCAAGCTATGGCGGACGCCGACAAGCTGACAGCTCAACAAGCGATCTTGTAAAATCCACCGCACCAAGGGCCACGATCTCGAGTTGCAAGAAAGTCGAGCAGCTTGTTGAGCTCTGACAGAGAGCTGAGTACGAGCGGCGAGACAAGGAGAAGGCCCAAGAAGGTGCAGGTGCAGCAAGTAAGAAGAGACCCGGTCGAGGAGGCGCCACAGCAAAGCCAAGCAGCGGCAAGGAGACAGACCTCCCGTGGCGCGACAAGGAAGAAGATGAAGATGAAGATGGCGAGGGCGATGAAGGCGATGAAGCTGATGAGCAGGAGTTTCAAAAGGCAACAGAGGTCCTTTGCGTCGGCGGTGGTGCGTCTCTGCATACCTCGCACCGCCAACTCAAGCAATGGATGCGTGAGGTCAATGCAGCGAACCATCCATAGAGTCACGCAAACCTCTCGAAATGGTCCAGCCGCCCATCATCTTTGACATTGAGGATCACCACGATCGCATCACTGCGGTCGGGTGCTGCCGATGTTGGTCTCACCAACCATCCGCAACCTCAAGGTCACAAAGATGTTGGTTGACGGCGGGCGGCCTGAATTTGATCTCCTCTGCGGTGCTCGAAACTTCAAATCCTCGACAATGAGCTCGAAGAAACTGGTACTTTCCAAGGAATCAACCCAGGAAGGAGCAAGCCCAAAGGGAAGATCACGTTGCCGGTAACATTCGGCAGCGAGCTCAACTTCAGAACTGAGAGGGTCACGTTTGACGTCGCCGATTTCCCATTGCCTTACAATGGCATACTTGGCCGTCCAGCACTCGCCAAGTTCATGGCCGCCTCTCATTATGCCTACAACCTACTCAAGATGCCCGGCCCGATAAGCGTCATTTCTGTCCATGGCGACAAGAAAGATGCACTTATCTGCGCCGACAAGATTTACCGGGATGCAGCAGCCGCGACAGATAGCAAACCACTTACCGCTGAAGCTCCCGGGGGGAAGAAGAAGACCACCAGGTCCGGCAAGAGCTCTGTTGCCCACTCCGGCAAGCGCACCTCTTCGGAGTGCTGCGCTACCGTCGAGGACGCACCATCGAGCTCCACCGGCAAGTGCAACAAGACGATGGCAGCTCCGCCAAAGACCAAGAAGGTGTCCGCCAAGGAGGACGGCACTGGTGGTACCTTCACCATCAGTGCCACGCTTGATCCTAAATAGGAAGGCGAGCTCGTTGCTTTCCTGCGGGCGAATGTCGATGTGTTTGCATGGCAACCATCTGACATCCCCGGTGTTCCCAGGAAAGTAATTGAGCACCACCTAGCTGTATGTCCTCACGCGCGGCCCGTTAAGCAAAGAGTTTGGAAACATGCAGTGGAGCGCCAAGAGTTCATAGCAGAAGAAATCAAGAAATTAGAAGCAGCAGGGCTTGTTAGAGGAGTCCTCCACCCCACGTGGTTGGCCAATCCGGTAGTTGTACGCAAGGCTAATGGGAAATGGAGACTTTGTATTGACTTCACTGACGTTAATAAAGCTTGTCCCAAAGACCCATTTCCCTTGCCGCGTATCGACCAGATTGTTGACTCCACGGCTGGATGCGATCTACTCTCGTTTCTTGATGCATATTCAGGATATCATCAGATCTTCATGGCAGAAGAGGATGAAGAGAAAACCGCATTCATTACACCATGTGGCACGTACTGCTTTATACGAATGCCTTTCGGTTTGAAGAATGCTGGTTCAACCTTTGCAAGGGTAGTCCATGATGCCTTTGGACCACAGATACACGAAATGTAGAAGCTTACATGGATGACATAGTGGTCAAGAGCAAAGACAGAGCAACTCTGGTTCAGGATTTGGATGAGGCGTTTGCAAATCTGCGCAAGATCAACCTCAAGCTCAACCCCGAGAAGTGCGTGTTTGGAGTCCTTCCGCAAGCTTCTCGGGTTCTTTATGTCTCGGCGAAATTGAAGCCAATCCCGACAAGATCAAGGCCATTGAGCGGATCGAAGCACCAAAGCGCGTCAAGGATGTCGGGAGGCTTGCGGTTGCGTGGCTGCTCTCGGCGAGGTTCATCTCTAAATCTGCTGAACGCCTGCCGTTTTCAAGATTTTGAAAAAGGCAGGTCAATGAAATGGACTCGAAGCGGAGGCTGCGCTGCAGGACTTGAAGAGATACTGTCCTCCGCTCCAATACTTGTCGCACCTAGGCCACAAGAGAAGTTGCTGCTGTATATAGCGGCAACCAATCAAGTGGTTAGTGCTGCGTTAGTAGCGGAGAGGGAGGCGGATGATGAGCCGGCAACCGAGGCAAGCGCATCCAGCGACAAGCAAGGGGCTTTGCCGTCGAGCTCTGGTACCGGCGAAACAGATCAGCGCAGGGTTGCGACAAGATCTGAAAAAAGATGGTGCAACGCCGGTCTACTTTGTCAGTTCCCTTCTGCAGGGGGCTAGATCAAGGTACTCTGGTGTGCAAAAGCTGCTTTTTGGCCTCCTCATGGCCTCACGAAAGCTGCGCCATTACTTCCAAGCACACGAGATAACAGTTGTCACTCGCTTTCCGCTGAAGAGGATATTGCAAAATCCGAAGCAACAGCAGGATTGTCGAGTGGGCCTTTGGAACTGTCAAGCTTTGGTCTCAAGTTGAAAGCACTTCAACTATCGAGAGCGAGCATTGGCAGAATTCATAGCGGAGTGGGCGCCAGCGCAAGATGAAGAGATTCGGAGATGAGCATCCCGTCAAGGAGGCAAATAAAGAGTGGCTGATGTACTTTGATGGAGCTTTCTCGCTGCAAAGGCGCCCGGTGCCGCGCGTTGTTTATCGCACCCACCGGAGAGCACCTCAAGTACATAGTCCACATGCACTTTCCCAAGGAACAAGCAACAAACAATACTCTGAGTATGAAGGTTTGCTTGCGGTCTCAGGATTGCTGTGGACCTTGGGATCAAGAAGCTCATTGTCATGGGGGACTCGCAACTTGTCGTCCGCCAAGTAAATAAAGATTATCAGAGTCCGTTGATGGAAGCGTACGTCGATGAAGTGAGGAAGCTGGAAGAGCGCTTTGAAGGCCTGCAAATGGAACACGTTCCAAGAGCTCAGAATGATATAGCTGATGGCCTCTCCAAATGTGCCGCACTTAAGTTGCCTGTGGAACCAGGAATTTTTGTGCTCAAGTTGACTCAGCCAACCGTAACACCATCAACAGACAAAGCAAGAAGAAAATTGGTTTCCGGCGACTACTTTCCGGCAGAGCTCTCTGAAGCCGCCGCCAAGAAGGTCCCTAAAACCAGCACAAGTATCACTGAGGAGCAGTATGCTCCGACAAACCATGCAATTTGTATCGTTGAAGCAAACGCTCCCGACAAGTTTAGCTCCGGCAAGCTTGCCGGGGATCATCAAGCTCCGGCGGACCCACAGGTCCTTGCCGTAGAAGCTGATGTTCCCGCAGTGATAGATGAGCCTTTAGTCCTTGTTGTCGAGCCACAGGCTCCAACATGGGCACAACAAATCGTATGTTTCCTTCAGACAGGAGAACTTCCCGAAGAGCAAGAAGAAGCGGAAAAAGTAGCCCGGCAGTCAAGTATGTACCAGTTTGTTGACAACATTCATGCATGAAGAAGGCTCAACGGTGTGAAATTGAAGTGTATTTGCGGGAAGATGGATGTAAGCTGTTGGCGAGAGATACATGGAGGCATATGTGGTCACCACATTGGCGCAAAAGCACTTGCCGCAAAGCTTTCCGGCAAGGTTTCTTCGGCGAAGCCCTCGAGATGCAACTGCACAAGTAACCAAGTGTGAAGCGTGCGGTTCCATTCCAAACAGATACACCAACCAGCTCAAGCTCTCCACACGATCCCTTTATCCCGGCCCTTTTTGGTGCAGGGGCTCGACATCCTCGGCCCCTTCCCCGAGCTGTCGGGGCTTTGAATACTTATGCGTCGCAATCGACAAGTTCACAAAGTGGCGGAAGTGGAACCAGTGAGGAAGGTGACAACCGCAATCGACCGTCAAGTTCTTGAGTCAATTGTTTGCCGTTTTGGGATTCCTAACGGATCATCACCGATAACGACACACAGTTCACGAGCCGCACCTTCATGCGATCGCCCAAGATCTTGGCGCCAAGATCTGCTTTGCTTCATTGCTCATTAGAGAAGCAGCGGTCAAGCGAGAGAGAGCAAGCGCTGAAGTGCTGCGAGGACTCAAGACCAGAACTTTCGACGAGGCTGCGCAAGTCGGAAGGAACTGGATCGAGGAGCTGCGGTGGTTCTTTGGTCGATCAAGACGACGCCAAATCGAGCCACCGGCGGACACCCTTTGCTCTAGTCTACGGGCGAGGCAGTTCTCCCCACGGAACTCGTGTACGGGTCACCTCGAGTGCTCGCTTATGATGAGCTTGAGCAAGAGCAGCTGCGACAAGATGGCGCTGCTCCTCGAGGAAGATCGTCTTCAGCTCTTTGTCGAGCTGCTCGTTACCAGCAAGCTTTGCGTCGCTACCATAGCCGCAAAGTTAATGCGGAAGCTTCGAGGAAGGCGACCTTGTTCTTGGCGCGTTCAATCCGCCAAGAATTCCAACAAGTTGGCCTTGAAGTGGGAAGGCCCTTATCGGGTGAAAGCGAGTCAATAGGCCCGGCGCTGTCATGCTTTGAGACCGAAGATGGTCTTCCGGTGAGCAATTCTGGAATATAGAACATCTTCGCAAGTTTTACCCATGAGGCGCGGTTGTCGGAACCCGTTCCGGCAACCACCCTTTTGTACAAGTCTTGCCGCTGTTGCATGTAATCCTTTGTACAAAGCCGGGCGCAGACCCCGTGCATCAGTAAAGCCCATGTGTTGCGCACATTTTGTCAATACATGCTTTCATAATCATATATGCATGTGTTTACTAACATCTTGTGCAGCACCAGCACCCGGTAAGAGATAATGAGCCACTAGGCTCCATAACTTTATTTTCTCTTCTTTCTTCTCAAACAAGAAGAAGGTTCATCCACCCACAAGTTAACCGGGGAGGAGGAGATAATGGTGTGGGCATGGCGTCGCTCGAGGAACTATCGCCTTGCCGGAAAATGGACAACAGAAAAGCTAAGTTGCTAAGTTTAAACGACCAGTTTTAAATTTTTAAGTTATCTTCCTCGAACGATAGTACTTTGTATGGAAAACCTGTGCGCGGAGGAACCGACTCGCGACTAGCTTGCGCCCTTACTTTGTTTCGAGTCCGCTCAACAACTTAAGTGAGCTGCAGCTAGTCCGCGACAAGGTTGCTTGTCGGTAGCGACCCCGCCAGCAGGCTGCTGAAGTTCCGCACTCGGCGCTCGCGGCAAGGGTGCCTGCACCGGCAAGTTCACCTTTTTCACCATGGTATCCAGAAGTTGAGCCTCACGAATCTGATCTTCCAAAGTAGGAGAGACTATGAGGTTGGCAAGAAAGCCTTGAGGAACAACTTGAAGATTCAGCTTGCGGAAAGCTTCACAGAGATCCGGCTGAAAGGGCTTAAATAGGCATAGAGGGAGCTAGGAGAGTCCAAATGAGGTGTAGTTTTCGCCCACACGATCGTGATCGAACGACGAAGAGCATGGAAGTGACTTAGATGGGTTATTGGGCTGTTTTGAAGGGGTGTTGGGCTGCAACTTAAAAGAGGCCTTTGCAAGAGTGCGGTTAACCGTTGGAGTACCAAACGAGCTCCAAATGACCCGAAACTTGACCCGTGGTGTACGGGTGGTATACCAAGGCCACTAGACAAACCTCGGTCCATTTCGAGAAGGTTTAGTACCCGCACACGGAAAAAGCGTAAAAGGGCCGCCGGGAGATAGGAGTGCGGATTGCAAAAGCGGACAACGGAAAAATGCTCGGAATCATGAGGCGAACACGTATGCAAATGCGATGCACATGATGACATGATAAAAAAATGCATGACATGGACAAAATGCAAAAGGAGAAAAACCCAACCACGGAGGGAATATCATATCACAATGCGAAAATGGCAAGAGTTGGAGTTACAAATATGGAAAGTTACTTCGGGTGTTACAACACTCCACCACTACAAGAGGATCTCGTCCGAGATCTAGGACTGAAAGAACTCCGGATATTCGAACGGAGGTGATCCTCGCTCCCGGTAGCTTCTCGGTCGGAATGGTGTGACCACTTCACTTTCAGGAATTTGATTGACTTGTTGCGAGTCTTGCGCTCGGTTTCTTCAAGAATAACAGCAGGGGTGCTCATGATAAGAGAGATCTTCTTGAAGGTCAATTTCTTGAAGTTGATAGTGCGTTCAGAGTCCTGAAGCACTTGCGAAGTTGTGACACGTGAAACACATCGCACGTTTGCAAAGTTGGATGGAAGCTCAAGTTGATAGGCGAGATCGCCTCTTTTGCCAATGATTTTGAAAGGACCCACGTATCTAGGGGCAAGCTTCCCTTTGATACCGGGCGGCGAGTGCCTTTCATTGGAGAGACGCGAGGTAGACATGGTCTCCGATTTCAAAAGCCACATCACGGTGCTTATCATCATAATAGCTCTTCCGCGCGATTGCGCGGCTTTGAGATTCTCACGAATGACTTTGCACATTTCTTCCGATTACGTGATCAAGTCATTGCCAAGAAGTTGGCGTTCACATCTCGAGACCAATTGAGAGGAGTACGGCACTTTCGCCATAGAGAATTTCGAATGGGGCCTTGCCGAACTCGCTTGGAAGCTATTGTTGTAGGAGAACTTCGGCATATGGAAGACAATCTTCCCACTTCATACCGAAAGAAATGACACAAGCCCTGAGCATATCTTCGAGGATTTGATTTACTCGCTCAACTTGGCCACTTGTTTGAGGATGGAAAGCTGTGCTGAAACGAATGTTGGTGCCCATGGCCTTCTGAAAAGAATCCCAAAACTTGGAGGTAAAGATGCTGCCACGGTCTGAAGAGATCACTTGTGGAATGCCGTGCAAGGAGACAATCCTGGAGGTGTATAGCTCTGCCAACTGAGCTGCTGTGATGGATTCTTTGATAGGAAGAAAATGAGCCACTTTAGTAAGCTTGTCAATGAAAACGAAGATAGCATCATTTCCACGCTTGGACTTTGGAAATCCAGTCACGAAGTCCATTTCAATATGATCAAACTTCCATTCTGGAATAGCAAGAGGTTGGAGGAGACCAGCTGGTCTTTGGTGTTCTGCTTTCACTCTTTTGCGACATCACATTCATTCACGAATTGAGCAATTTCTCGCTTCATTCGAGTCCACCAATATGACTGCTTGAGATCATGGTACATCTTCGTACTTCCAGGATGAATGGATAGAAGCGAATTGTGAGCCTCGTTCATAATGACTTTTCTCAGATCACCCTTAGGAACCACAATCCGGTCCTCAAAGAAAAGAGTATCTTTGTCATCAATGTGGAAGCACTTGTACTTGGAAATGCCCTTGTCGATACCACGTTTCACCTTTTTCACCATGGTATCCGAAGTTGAGCCTCACGAATCTGATCTTCCAAAGTAGGAGAGACTATGAGGTTGGCAAGAAAGCCTTGAGGAACAACTTGAAGATTCAGTTTGCGGAAAGCTTCACAGAGATCCGGCTGAAAGGGCTTGAGGATTAGACTGTTGCAGTAAGCTTTCCTGCTCAAAGCATCTGCAATGACATTGGCCTTGCCCGGAGTATATTCAATACTTGGGTTGTACTCTTGAATCATTTCGACCCATCGAGTCTGCCTGAGGTTGAGGTTTGGCTGAGTGAAGATGTACTTGAGACTCTTGTGATCGGTGAAAATGTCCACTTTCCTTCCCAACAAGAGATGTCTCCATGTTATCAATGCATGGACAACTGCCGCCAACTCAAGATCGTGAGTGGGGTAGTTCTTCTCGTTGGGCTTCAACTGGCGAGAGGTATAAGCCACAACTCTCTTCTCTTGCATTAACACAACACCGAGACCTTGAAGAGAAGCATCACAGAAAACTTCGAATGGCTTGGATTCATCAGGAGGAGTCAAAACAGGAGCTGTGACGAGTTTCTCTTTGAGGGTATTGAAAGCAACGTCACACTCGGGAGACGGACATACTTCACATGCTTACGGAGAAGGTTGGAAAGAGGCTTTGCAATCTTGGAGAAGTTCTCAACGAATCTTGACAATAGCTTGCAAGACCAAGAAAACTCATGAGCTGCTTGACATTCCGAGGAGGTTCCCAATTCACAATTGCGGACACCTTCTCGGGATTAACAGCGATGCCCTTGGCGGAGATGATATGACCAAGATAAAGCACTTCATCAAGCCAAAATTCACATTTGGAGAACTTCGCATAGAATTGATACTCTCTGAACTTGTCTAGCACCAATCGCAAATGTTTGGCATGATCCTTCTTATTCTTGGAGAAGACCAAAATATCATCAAGATAGACCAAAATGAATTCATTGGTGTAGGGGTTGAATATGAAGTTCATCATCCGAGAGAATGTTGGAGGAGCATTGACAAGGCCGAAAGACATGACAGTATATTCATAAGAACCAAAGCTTGTTCGAATCTTGTCTTGGGAATATCTTGTTCACGAATGCGAATCTGATGATAACCCATAATGGGTCAAGCTTGGAGAACACTTTAGCACCTTTGAGTTGCTCGAAAAGCTCATTGATGTTGGGAAGTGGATACTTGTTCTTGATTGTCTTCTTATTCAATGGACGGTAATCGACGCAAAGTCGGTCCGTGCCATCCTTCTTCTGGAGAAAAAGAACACCACAGCCCAAGGAGATGAACTCGGTCTGATCAAACCCAGACGCTCTTGTTCATCGAGCTGCTTCTTCAATTCCTTCAGCTCATCAGGTCCAAGCTTGTATGGGCGCTTGCAAGCGGGTTCGATGCGGGCTCAAGATCGATAACGAACTCAAGCGGCCGATGAGGAGGCATACCCGAAGCTCTTCGGAAAGACATCTTGGTACTCACAAACGATCGGAATCGAGAGATAGCATCCAATTCGCCCTTCTCATTGAGAGAAAACAACCGAATGGTTTCATCACGAAGCGGCATAGATGATCACATCATTAGAAGAGTGAGTCAATTGAATTTCCAGCAGCACAATCAAGCTGAGCTTTGTCTTGATAAAGCCATCCATCCCGAGAATAAGATCAATATCCGAGTCACCAAGGACAAATGGTTTAGCCGAAATCTATAGTCGCCCATCTTGATAGAAACATCTGGAATCCTTGTGGTAGCCCTCATAGAAGAGGCCGGAGAAACAACTCCCAAGGGTTTTTCCAACATTTCGAAATGAAATCATGCTTTGCAACAAATGATCTAGACATGAAACAATGCGATGCACCAGTATCAAATAAAACTTTTGCAGAATATCATTAATGGAAGATTACCCATAATCACATCAGAAGAATCCTCTGCTTGCGCTGCATTCATCATGTTGACCTTTGCAGACTTGGGATTATGCTTGACCACTGCATTGCTTGAAGATTTCACAGGAGGAGGAGGCGGAAGGCGCCTCTGGTTGAAGCACTTGTTCGCATAGTGGCCTTTCTGCAGACATTTGTTGCAAGTCACCTCAGAGAGCGGACGGTGGTAAGGAGCACTTGACCTTGGAGCTTGAGAATTAGACTTGTTCTGATAGCTTGGGTTGGGTGAGTGGGAAGATCCACAGCCACCTGAGTTCTTCTGCTGATAAGGCTGACGGAACGGAGGAGGAGGAAGGTAGAACTTCTGCTGCTTAGCTGCCACTTGAGAGGAAGAAGAAGACTGAACTGCATCCCTGATTCTCTTCTTAGAAGCCTCACATTTGAGCTGGGCAGCTTCTTGCTTGAGTGCCATGTTGTATAATTCATCATACTTTTCTGGCTCAAAAAGCACAAGAGCTAATTGCAGATCTTCTCTCAGACCACCTCTGAAATGATAAATCATACTCTTTTCATCAGGTACGTCTTGCTTAGCAAAACGAGCGAGCTTCTGGAACTGGATATTGTATTGATAGACAGACATGTTGCCCTGCTTGAGATTGCGGAACTCCTCACGCTTGCTCTCAACAACACTTTTGAATGTGGTGAGCTCAAATCACGGCGGAACTCATCCTGTAATGACACGACCTCCTCTGGAATCTTTGTATTCTTTGGTACCACTCAAAGCAGCTTGATCCTTGAGTTGAAACGATGCAAACTTGACAAAGTCGTCAGGTCTGACATTGCTACAATCAAAATGCTTGCAGATGTCCACTAACCAATCGTCAACATCTGTGGCCTCGACACAGAAACTGAAAGACTTCGGCTGATTAGCGAGGAACTGACTGAGAGTAGCAAAGTGCGGCTGGTTGTTGCCTTGACCCTGATTTCCTTGATTGCCTTGCCCCTGAGTGCGTTCTTGCAAGAGCTGCAAAATCATCTGAGCATTGGCATTGGTGGCTGCCATGATAGCTTGCCGTGCCTCTGGAGGCGGAGGTGGAGGTGGAGGTTGACCGATCCCCATCATTGCGATCCGGATTCGACGCGTTGGCGGAGCCATCTGAAGAGGGTGACATCCGTTAGTCCTTTGATAGACAAATAGTCAAGTAGAATCAACGGATAGAAATTGCAACATATAGTCTTCACAATAAACATTGAACAAGAAGGAACGAATGAATTCCAAAGTTAATCATCACACGTCCATTAAGGTGAGAAGCCACTTAGATAAAGATATGGAAACAACATCTGTCTTAGAAACAAATCGAATATCACAACCGAAAACAAAAGATTGGCTTCTAGAATGAGCGGAACAAACACATGATAGAGATTTCACCCAAAGTGTTCGTGGTGGGGCCCACACGGACACGACGATATAGCTTACGTCACGAATGACAAACAAGACGTCCCGAATCAGCATAGCCAAGGATTCTTTAAGGCGTCTCGCGACCATCAGAATCGACCGTGAATGGGCGGACCACTAGACGTTGAACCCCAATCTCAAATCATACATCAGTCGGAAAGAATATCCTGTAAGCTACTAGAATTCCCACCTATAAACTCCCGAAACTTTCGGTTATGCAATCTGGTGTTGGGGATACAGGGACACAAAATATATCACCCAAACTAACAATACCTAGATCCAATTGTATCCATCCGTCAACACATAACCAAGAAATCCTCGAAATCGTGTACCTCGACCTTGAAAAAACATCCGTTATACAAGTCATGGCAATACTCCCGTACTCACCACAGTACTGGGTTATCGGGGTTATCTCACCAACAACTGTACAAAAGAGATTTCGATGTCGGCAAAACTCAGGTATTCCAGAACTGCAACGATAAAATTGTGACGACAACACCGGGAGCTCAACTCCCGGGACACCGCCACGACCCTAAATGTCAGGAGGCACCAAGAACAATGTTCTCGTCACAAAACCATCGGAACGATCCCAAGATACCCGCGTGATCCTAATTTTTTTTTGTGAAACTTGAGAAGAGGAGAGTCAAAACTCTACGTCAGGAGACCTCACAGAGCGACGAAGGGACTGGGGAGTAAAAAGAATCCTACTCTCCGATATATATAATCCTAAGACTCAAAACATTTTCCATTCTAGACTCAACAACGCCAACAAACAATCAAGTAGGGGGGCTCCTAAGTCGGGGAAGGCTCTGATACCAACTTGTAACGCCCTCGATGCGGCTATATCTCCCACGTGTCGAGGCACGACTTAGAGGCATAACCGCATTGAAAGCAATGTCGCAAGTGAGGTAATCTTCACACAACCCATGTAATACATAAGGAAAGAGATACATAGTTGGCTTACGATTAGCCACTTCACACAAGACATAAATAAACATCCATCATTCAGAGTACACTCAAGGTCCGACTACGGAACCAAAATAAAAGAAGATACCCCAAATGCTACACAGATCCCGATCGTCCCAACTGGCACCACTATGATCATCGGGAAAAGACACAAAGTAACGACCACGTTCCTCGTCGAACTCCCACTTGAGCTCGGATCGCCACCTGCACCGCATCATCGGCACCGCAACTGTTTTGGTAGAATCTGTGAGTCACGGGACTCAGCAATCTCACACCAGCGAGATCAAGACTATTTAAGCTTATAGGAAGGACAGAGTAGTAAAGTGGAGCTCACAAGCGACTAGCATATATGGTGGCTACATCGCAAAAGAGAGCGAGAAGAGAAGCAAAGCACGGACGTGAAGCTAGTAGCGATCAAGAAGTGATCCTGAACTACTTACGCCAAACATAACTCCAACATCGTGTTCACTTCCCGGACTCCACGAGAAGAGACCATCACGATTACACACGCGGTTGATGTGTATTTTAATTGAGGTCAACTTGGGTTTTCTACAACCGACATTAACAAATTCCCATCTGCCTCATAACCAGCGGGCACGGCTTTGAAAGATATTACCTGCGGGGTGTCCCAACTTAGCCCATTATAAGCTCTCACGGTCAACGAAGGATATTCCTTCTACTGGAAGACCCGATCAATCTCGAATCCGGACTACAAGACATTTCGACAAAGAATAAAAAAGACCAGCAAGACCACCCGACAGTGCCGACAAATCCCGATAGGAGCTGCACATATCTCGTTCTCGGGACACACCGGATAAGCTAAGCATACAGGAACCGACGTAATCCAAGTTGCCAAGGAATGGTCCCAAGACGGTGCTCTAGTTTGGACCAACGTCGAAGGAGCACCGCCCGGGTTTAAAATAAGATGACCCTCGGGCTCGCGAAAACCCGGGGGAAAACGGCTTAGGTGGCAAATGGTAAAACCAATGTTGGGCCTTGCCGGACGAGTCTTATGCAAAGCGGGGCCCCATAAATCACCCAACCATGTAAGGAACGCGAAATCAAGGAACATAACACTGGTATGACGGAAACTAGGGTGGCAAGAGTGGAACAAAACACCAGGCATAAGGCCGAGCCTTCCACCCTTTACCAAATATATAGATGTATTAAATTATAGCAGATATATATTGTGATATCCCCAACAAGTAAACATGTTCCAACAAGGAACAACATCTCCATGTTCCAACAAGGAACAAACTTCAGCTTCACCTGCAACTAGCAACGCTATAAGAGGGCTGAGCAAAGCGGTAACATAGCCAATCAACAGTTTGCTAGGAAAGGATGGTTAGGGGCTGACATGACAATATGGGTGGCATGATATAGCAAGTGGTAGGCATCGTAGCATAGGCATGACAAAAGAGCGAGCAACTAGCATAGCAAAGATAGAAGTGATTTCGAGGGTATGGTCATCTTGCCTGCAATGTTCTCAGAGTTGTCGAAAGCTTGATCCTCGTAAGCGTTCTCAACAGGTTCCTCGTTCACGTACTCGTCTCCCGGCTCTACCCAAAGCAAAAACACAAACAAAGGAACCACAATAAATCACGGTGCAATGCACAATCAACATGATGCAAAACATGACATGATATGCGGGATGTGATATGCAATGCGTATGTGCGCTCCGGAAGGTAAAAGATGAACCAGGCATCAACTTGGCAAACCAAGCATGCCACTGGAAAGATGAGATGATTTCGGTTGAAATCGATATAAAGATCACCGGAATCGGATGCACGGTTTGGAAATGACAAGCAAAACAAGAATGGCACAAATCTGCCATTAACAGCATGATGCCACTTAGCAAGCAACAATTAATTAAGCTACTGCACCCAAACGTATCAAAAAAGCACATGGCAGTGATCTACACAAGATGCTCGACAAAAGATGTGCACTGAGCTACGGCTAGTTCACATCATAACAGGTTCAAACAAGCATGGCAAAAGTGCACAAAATATCAGGCTGGACATGGCAAAAACAGCATCAGGTTGCAATGTTCAGAGCAAGAAAACTACAAGCTACAGGAACTTATAATAGCAAAACATGGCATGGAATGAATCTACTCAAAGCATAGAACAAAAGTCCCTTACTGACCATAATCCAAAAAGGATCAGAAAATATAGTAACACCCATGTCAATATCGAAAGTTTCGTTAACAGATTCAGCAACATGGCATGTCAAAAACTGATAACAAGTAGGCATGTTTACAAGCTCAATGCACTCACTACAGAGACTTATATGATAAACTAAGCATACATACATGAAGAAGACATGGCATAAAAGACATACATGGCAAGAACAATAAAATAGCATACATGGATCAACCACAACAACCTTGGCAAAATTGAATAACATGTAAACAATCTGCCAGGAAACATTTGATAGCAAAAGTAGAGCTCGATTGACTCAAGCTATGGCACTCCATAATTGCAAACAAAGGCATGGATGGATAGATCAAGAAATGATTTACAAAACATCCTTACTGAAGTATCTCAAAATATGCATGGATCTCTTGGTAGCATCAAGTTAACATGGCATCAAAATATCAGCTAAACAGGGCTGAAAACCGCAACATCAGGACACCTACTTTGCATGCTTGTGCTAGTCACCACATAGATCACAAAAATACATGGCATACACCCCTGGAAAGATGGCATGGCATATTACAAAACACATGTAGGACTCAAATTCATAGGGTGCACACATCAATCATGGCAAAAATAACAAAAGTGCAAGTTCTGTTAAGAAACAGAAACTAACATCACATAGCCCTCATCTAACAGCATTTCTGGCATCAAGATGAGCTCAAATGAAAATGATGCAATGAGATGAAATGATCTACTCTTGAGACGAACATTTTGACATATTATCTGGCATAAAATGGATCTACAGATGCAAAGTTACGCTACGATGAAAATGCCACGAAATATCAATGATATAAAAACTTAGTAGAAAAAGTGAGGGGGAGAGGTCAACGGAGCTCGGTCGATCCGGATCGATCCGGATCGAGGGCGGCGGCGGCGGGCGGTCAGCTCCCAGAGCGGAGAGGAGGCGGCGGCAGGCGGCGGCGGGGCGGGCCGCCGCCCGGCGGCGGAGCCAGGCCGGGCAGTCAGGCGGAGTGGGCGGCGAGGGGCGGCGACGACGGTGGAGCCGGCGGCGGTGGGCGCGGCCGTGGCGGCGCGACGGCGTGGAGGCGCCGCGGCGGCGGCGGCCGCGCGGAGAGGCGGCGGGGCGCGGGTCTGCAGCGCGCGGTTGGCCGGAGGGCAGGCGCTGGGCCCTGAGCCAGCCGGGCGCGGCGGCGACGAATCGGGACGGCGCTGCCACGTGCACGCCCGGTTGGCAGCGGCGTCGGGCGGACGTGTCCGCCCGACCGGACACGTCCGTGGCGCGGGGGAAATTTGCTAGGTTAGGGGAATTGATCCGGGATTTGGAGGGGTTTGCTTAAATAGGCATAGAGGAGCTAGGAGAGTCCAAATGAGGTGTAGTTTTCGCCCACGATCGTGATCGAACGACGGAGAGCATGGAAGTGACTTAGATGGGTTATTGGGCTGTTTTGAAGGGGTGTTGGGCTGCAACTTAAAAGAGGCCTTTGCGAGAGTGCGGTTAACCGTTGGAGTACCAAACGAGCTCCAAATGACCGAAACTTGACCGGTGGTCTCGGGTGGTATACCAAGGCCACTAGACAAACCTCGGTCCATTTCGAGAAGGTTTAGTACCTGCACACGGAAAAAGCGTAAAAGGGGCGCCGGGGAGATAGGAGTGCCGGATTGCAAAACGGACAACGGAAAAATGCTCGGAATCATGAGGCGAACACGTATGCAAATGCGATGCACATGATGACATGATAAAAAAATGCATGACATGGACAAAATGCAAAAAGGAGAAAAACCCAACCACGGAGGGAATATCATATCACAATGCCGAAAATGGCAAGAGTTGGAGTTACAAATATGGAAAGTTACTTCCGGGGTGTTACAATTACCCTCCAACGGCCGATAAGGTCGACGAATGGAGGGCCACAATTCAGAGTCTCATCGGCCGCTTAACGGCGACGTCCCCGACAACTGTGCCGCGCGCCAGCGGCGACAAAGCGCGAGCCGGTGGCGATGAGACTTCGAGGTGCACCCACCGTACACTCCCTTTCCGAAGGCCAAGATCGCCGACTCGCCGGATCCACCTTGACAGCGACTCCACAGCGTCGTCGGATCCGCGAGCTCGTCGCGACCAACGCCAAGTTCTTCGAGAACGGCAAGAAGAAGACACTCGAACCCGTATTGGCGCCGGAGAAAGCGCTTGTCAATCGACCAGCGCGGGCCCATCGTCGATATGCATGCGCCCGAAGAACCAGCGACTTACCAGTCTGCTGATAGGTTGCCCTGCATTCACTCGTGAGCTGCGGCAAGTCCGTGGCCCGACAAGAAAACTTCAAACCAGACGTGCGGAGAAGTACGACGGCAGGACACACCCATCGGAGTTCCTCGGCATCTACACCATCGCGGTGCAAGCTGCGGGGGGCGAGACGACAAGATCCTCGCCAACTACTTTCCCTTGGTGCTCAAGCCAAGCGTCGATCTTGGCTCATGCACTTGCCGGATGGCTCTATTTCTTCTTGGGCAGATTTGTGCCACCAGTTTGTTGGCGCCTTCACAAAGCGACCACAAGCCTCATGGCCGGAGAGTGATCTCCACCTGCTTGCCCGTAAGGAGGAGTCTCTGCGAAAATTCATCCGAGATTGATCAGTGCACTACAACATCCCAGACGTCCACCTGCTGCGGTGATCGGTGCATTCCATCGTAATGTACGAAATCGCAGGATGAGGGAGGAGATGGCGATGTGCAAAGTGAAAGACGTCGGTGAGCTCACGCTGGCCGACAAGTGTGCCTACTGAAGAAGGAAGAAGACTCCGGGAGAGAATGTGGGAGCAGAATCGACGATGAGGGATCGCCCGGCAAGAAATAGCCGTCGGCGGAACAACAGGAGGAAGAAAAACCAAGAAGTACTAGTTGTCGAGCAGTCCGGCAAGGATGGAGCCGCCAACAAAGCCAAGGCTGGTGCCTCCGGCAAGGAGAATGCCGTTGACGCCGACCGCCAAGCTATGGCGGACGCCGACAAGCCTGACAGCTCCAACAAGCAGTACTGTAAAATCCACCGCACCAAGGGCCACGATCTCCAGAGTTGCAAGAAAGTCGAGCAGCTTGTTGAGCTACAGAGAGCTGAGTACGAAGCGGCGAGAGACAAGGAGAAGGCCCAAGAAGGTGCAGGTGCAGCAAGTAAGAAGAGACCCGGTCGAGGAGGGCGCCAAAAAGCCAAGCAGCGGCAAGGAGACAGAACCTCCCGTGGCGCGACAAGGAAGAAGATGAAGATGAAGATGGCGAGGGCGATGAAGGCGATGAAGCTGATGAGCAGGAGTTTCAAAAGGCAGCGGAGGTCCTTTGTCGACGGTGGTGCGTCTCTGCATACCTCGCACCGCCAACTCAAGCAATGGATGCGTGAGGTCAATGCAGCGAACCATCCATAGAGTCACGCAAACCTCTGAAATGGTCCAGACGCCCATCATCTTTGACATTGAGGATCACCACGATCGCATCACTGCGGTCGGTGCTGCCGATGTTGGTCTCACCAACCATCCACAACCTCAAGGTCACAAAGATGTTGGTTGACGGCGGGCCGGCCTGAATTTGATCTCCTCTGCGGTGCTCGAAACTTCAAATCCTCGACAAATGAGCTCGAAGAAACCGGTACTTTCAAGGAATCAACCCAGAAGGAGCAAGCCCAAAGGGAAGATCACGTTGCGGTAACATTGGCAGCGAGCTCAACTTCAGGCTGAGAGGGTCACGTTTGGCGTCGCCGATTTCCCATTGCCTTACAATGGCATACTTGGCCGTCCAAAGACTCGCCAAGTTCATGGCCGCCTCTCATTATGCCTACAACCTACTCAAGATGCCCGGCCCGATAAGCGTCATTTCTGTCCATGGCGACAAGAAAGATGCACTTATCTGCGCCGACAAGATTTACCGGGATGCAGCAGCCGCGACAGATAGCAAACCACTTACCGCTGAAGCTCCCGGGGGGAAGAAGAAGACCACCAGGTCCGGCAAGAGCTCTGTTGCCCACTCCGGCAAGCGCACCTCTTCGGAGTGCTGCGCTACCGTCGAGGACGCACCATCGAGCTCCACCGGCAAGTGCAACAAGACGATGGCAGCTCCGCCAAAGACCAACAAGGTGTCCGCCAAGGAGGACGGCACTGGTGGTACCTTCACCATCAGTGCCACGCTTGATCCTAAATAGGAAGGCGAGCTCGTTGCTTTCCTGCGGGCGAATGTCGATGTGTTTGCATGGCAACCATATGATATCCCCGGTGTTCCCAGGAAAGTAATTGAGCACCACCTAGCTGTATGTCCTCACGCCGCCCGTCAAGCAAAGAGTTTGGAAGCAGGCGGAGGGCGCCAAGAGTTCATAGCGTAAGAAATCAAGAAATTAGAAGCAGCGGGGCTTGTTAGAGGAGTCCTCCACCCCGTGGTTGGCTAATCCGGTAGTTATGCATAAGGCTAATGGGAAATGGAGACTTTGTATTGACTTCACTGACGTTAATAAAGCTTGTCCCAAAGACCCATTTCCCTTGCCGCGTATCGACCAGATTGTTGACTCCACGGCTGGATGCGATCTGCTCTCGTTTCTTGATGCATATTCAGGATATCATCGATCTTCATGGCGAAGAGGATGAAGAGAAAACCGCATTCATTACACCATGTGGCACGTACTGCTTTATACGGATGCCTTTCGGTTTGAAGAATGCTGGTTCAACCTTTGCAAGGGTAGTCCATGATGCCTTTGGACCACAGATACACGTAAATGTAGAAGCTTACATGGATGACATAGTGGTCAAGAGCAAAACGAGCAACTTTGGTTCAGGATTTGGATGAGACGTTTGCAAATCTGCGCAAGATCAACCTCAAGCTCAACCCCGAGAAGTGCGTGTTTGGAGTCCCTTCCGCAAGCTTCTCGGGTTCTTTGTGTCTCGGCGGGAATTGAAGCCAATCCCGACAAGATCAAGGCCATTGAGCAGATCGAAGCACCAAAGCGCGTCAAGGATGTCGGGAGGCTTGCGGTTGCGTGGCTGCTCTCGGCAGGTTCATCTCTAAATCTGCTGAACAGCGCCTCGCCGTTTTCAAGATTTTGAAAAAGGCAGGTCAATGAAATGGACTCGAAGCGGAGGCTGCGCTGCAGACTTGAAGAGATACATCCTCCGCTCCAATACTTGTCGCACCTAGGCCACAAGAGAAGTTCTTTGCTGTATATAGCGGCAACCAATCAAGTGGTTAGTGCTGCGTTAGTAGCGGAGAGGGAGGCGAGATGATGAGCCGCAACCGAGGCAAGCGCATCCAGCGACAAGCAAGGGGCTTCGCCGTCGAGCTCGGTCCCGACGAGAATAGATCGGTGCAGGGTTGCGACAAGATCTGAGAAAAAGATGGTGCAACGCCCGGTCTACTTTTGTCGGTTCCCTTCGCAGGGGCTAGATCAAGGTACTACGGTGTGCAAAGCTGCTTTTCGGCCTCCTCATGGCCTCAAGAAAGCTGCGCCATTACTTCCAAGCACACGAGATAACAGTTGTCACTCGCTTTCCGCTGAAGAGGATATTGCAAAATCCGAAGCAACAGGCAGGATTGTCGAGTGGGCACTTTGGAACTGTCAAACTTTGGTCTCAAGTTGAAAGCACTTCAACTATCGAGCGAGCATTGGCAGAATTCATAGCGGAGTGGGCGCCAATGCAAGATGAAGAGATTCGGAGATGAGCATCCCGTCAAGGAGGCAAATAAAGAGTGGCTGATGTACTTTGATGGAGCTTTCTGCTGCAAAGGCGCCCGGTGCGGCGTCTGTTTATCGCACCCACCGGAGAGCACCTCAAGTACATAGTCCACATGCACTTTCCCAAGGAACAAGCAACAAACAATACTACAGAGTATGAAGGTTTGCTTGCCGGTCTCAGGATTGCTGTGGACCTTGGGATCAAGAAGCTCATTGTCATGGGGGACTCGCAACTTGTCGTCCGCCAAGTAAATAAAGATTATCAGAGTCCGTTGATGGAAGCGTACGTCGATGAAGTGAGGAAGCTGGAAGAGCGCTTTGAAGGCCTGCAAATGGAACACGTTCCAAGAGCTCAGAATGATATAGCTGATGGCCTCTCCAAATGTGCCGCACTTAAGTTGCCTGTGGAACCAGGAATTTTTGTGCTCAAGTTGACTCAATAACCGTAACACCATCAACAAGACAAAGCAAGAAGAAAATTGGTTTCGGCGACTACTTTCCGTGAGAGCTCTCTGAAGCCGCCGCCAAGAAGGTCCCTAAAACCAGCACAAGTATCACCGAGGAGCAGTATGCTCCGACAAACCATGCAGTTTGTATCGTTGAAGCAAGCGCTCGACAAGTTTAGCTCCGGCAAGCTTGCCGGGATCATCAAGCTCGGCGGACCCACGTGTCCTTGCCGTAGAAGCTGATGTTCTCGCATGATAGATGAGCCTTTAGTCCTTGTTGTCGAGCCACGAGGCTCCAACATGGGCACAACAAATCGTCCATTTCCTTGAGACGGAGAACTTCCCAAGAGCAAGAAGAAGCGGAAAAAGTAGCCCGGCGATGAAGTATGTACCAGTTTGTTGACAACATTCATGCATGCAGAAGAAGGCTCAACGGTGTGAAATTGAAGTGTATTTGCGGGAAGATGGACGAAGCTGTTGGCGAGATACATGGAGGCATATGTGGTCACCACATTGGCGCCAGAACACTTGCCGCAAAGCTTTCCGGCAAGGTTTCTTCGGCGAAGCCCTCCAGATGCAACTGCACAAGTAACCAAGTGTGAAGCGTGCGGTTCCATTCCAAGCAGATACACCAACCAGCTCAAGCTCTCCGGATGATCCCTTTATCCTGGCCCTTTTGATCCAGGGGCTCGACATCCTCGGCCCCTTCCCCGAGCTGTCGGGGCTTTGAATACTTATGCGTCGCAATCGACAAGTTCACAAAGTGGCGGAAGTGGAACCAGTGAGGAAGGTGACAACCGATCGGCCGTCAAGTTCTTGGTCAATTGTTTGCCGTTTGGGATTCCTAACGGATCATCACCGATAACGGCACACAGTTCACGAGCCGCACCTTCATGCGAGACGCCCAAGATCTTGGCGCCAAGATCTGCTTTGCTTCGCTTGCTCATCCGAGAAGCAGCGGTCAGCGAGAGAGAGCAAGCGCTGAAGTGCTGCGAGGACTCAAGACCAGAACTTTCGACGGGCTGCGCAAGTCGGAAGGAACTGGATCGAGGAGCTGCCGGTGGTTCTTTGGTCGATCAAGGCGGCGCCAAATCGAGCCACCGGCGGACACCCTTTGCTCTAGTCTACGGAGCGAGGCAGTTCTCCCCACGGAACTCGTGTCGGGTCACCTCGAGTGCTCGCTTATGATGAGCTTGAGCAAGAGCAGCTGCGACAAGATGACGCGCTGCTCCTCGAGGAAGATCGTCTTCGAGCTCTTTGTCTGAGCTGCTCGTTACCAGCAAGCTTTGCGTCGCTACCATAGCCGCAAAGTTAATGCCGAAGCTTCGAGGAAGGTGACCTTGTTCTTGGCGCGTTCAATCCGCCAAGAATTCCAACAAGTTGACGCCAAAGTGGGAAGGCCCTTATCGGGTGAAACGAGTCACTAGGCCCGGCGCTGTCCGCCTTGAGACCGAAGATGGTCTTCCGGTGAGCAATTCCTGGAATATAGAGCATCTTCGCAAGTTTTACCCATGAGGCGCGGTTGTCGGAACCCGTTCGGCAACCACCCTTTTGTACAAGTCTTGCCGCTGTTGCATGTAATCCTTTGTACAAAGCCGGGCGCAGACCCCGTGCATCAGTAAAGCCCATGTGTTGCGCACATTTTGTCAATACATGCTTTCATAATCATATATGCATGTGTTTACTAACATCTTGTGCAGCACCAGCACCTGGTAAGAGATAATGAGCCACTAGGCTCCATAACTTTATTTTCTCTTCTTTCTTCTCAAACAAGAAGAAGGTTCATCCACCCACAAGTTAACCGGGGGAGGAGGAGATAATGGTGTGGGCATAGCGTCGCTCGAGGAACTATCGCCTTGCGGAAAATGGACAACAGAAAAGCTAAGTTGCTAAGTTTAAGCGACCAGTTTTAAATTTTAAGTTATCTTCCTCGAGCGATAGTACTTTGTATGGAAAACACATGCGCGGAGGAACCGACTCGCGACTAGCTTGCGCCCTTACTTTGTTTGAGTCCGCTCAACAACTTAAGTGAGCTGCAGCTAGTCCGCGACAAGGTTGCTTGTCGAAGCGACCCCGCCAAAGAGCTGCTGAAGTTCCTTTTCGGCGCTTCGCGGCAAGGGTGCTGCACCGGCAAGTTCCCCTGAAAGCGTAGGGTATAAACATACAAGGGAAGAAATCGAGTAAAGGAAATAACATTGCATTCGATTGCCTAAGATAGTGTATATTACATAATAACTTGTCGCAGATCTAATAGATTTAGCGCCTAAACATGATCTACAGCGACAAGAGAAAGATAGACATGGCGGCCTAGTCCACGCGGTCGCCCTCGAGCCTCTTGACTCCGCTCACCCTGTTCACAGTGGGTGCGACAAGGGTCTTGAGCGCTTCAACATCGGCGGATGGAGGAAGGGACTTGAGGGCCTTGGTGAAGTCGACGCCTGGGTTGCGGAAGGCCACCTTCATCAACACCTTCTGGAGAGCCTCGGCACAGACTTGGCGTGATTCCTCCGCCAGTTGCTTCGAAACCTCATCCCGGAGCCGCTGGATACCCGCCAACACGCCTTTGAAGAATAGGCTGAGCTTGACGCTGGGTTGGAGGTTCTCGTCGGTGGAATATCCAAGATCTGTCATCTCCAACTCCATCAGCTCATTATGGATGCCGGCGGCGGTGTCCACAAGACCTTCTGTCCAATGCATTATGCTGTCCCGAAGATTATTCTGGGCGGTCACAGCATTCGACAGCAGCTCCTCGGTGGCCTTGATCTTTTCCAGCAGGCCCGTTTCCCGCTCCTTGGCGCCGTTCAACGTCTCCGTCAAGGTGGTCAATTTCAGCTCCAGATCCGCCTTGGAGTCCCTGGCGGCATCGAGCTCTTTGATCTTCTCAGCAAAACGACCTTGTAGCTCGCCGAGGGTGTAAGCGTCCTTCTCACGCTCGCGCTTCAACCCGGCGACCTCCTCGGCACTCTTCTGGAGGGTGGACTCCAGCTGAGCCACCCTCGTCTCCAACTCCCTCTTGGCGGCCTCGGCAGCCGCAGCATCTTTGCCTCCACAGGTGGCCCGCCAACCGTTTGCTCATGCCTTGAGATCCTCCTCATAGCTGTCGAGGTTGATCTTCCGATCGCCCGCTCACCTTCTCGGCGGAGAGCTTCTCGCCGGCAAGCCTCTGCTGCTCTTGACCTCGCCCTTCTCCAAGATGAAGGCGTGCGCTCCTCGGCAAGCTGCTCACGCGCCTCCGCTATATCCGGGAGGTTTCTTTGTTGGCGCGCGGAGCTCTTCAGCGCGTTTCTCCAAGTCAGCTCCGCCCTCGCGACAAGCGCCTCCACAGACTCTAGTTTGGCTTGGCGGGCGCGGTAGGCGGCAACAACTTCCTTAGCAGCTGCTCCTCCTCGGGCTCACAGCTGCTGCTGCTCGGGGCATCAACCAGCGACAGCCAGCGGAGAGCAAGCAGTTCCGCATCGAAAGTCTCCCCTCGCCGGCGCCACAGGCTTGATGCCCATGGGAGCTTGATGAAGACACCCTCGCCGGCCTTGGTGGGCGCCGGGCTGAGCTCCTCGGTCTGGTGCGGCATCGGTGGCGGGAGGATCGTGGTCGGTGCAGCGCTGGCGCTCCTGCGGCCTCCGGGCCGTCGGTCGATCGCCAGATTCCTCCCGGCCTCTCGCCCGGTATCTCGGCAGCCTCCTGCGGCCGGGCTTATCGGCGCCAGCCTCCTCCTCCATGTTGGCAGCGTCGACATTGTCGCCATAAGCGTCTTCCTCGCCGGCAGCCTCGGTTTCCATCGGATCTCCGGCAGATGGATCGATGGTCGAAGAAGAAAGCACAAATCAGCGGATATTGAAGAGAAAAAACGGAAGAAAAGAACCCAAGGAAAACTATCAAACAAGAAGATTACTGCGGTGGTGTGCGTGGCGCGGTCTCCACCACGGAGGGTCGTCGGCGCCAGCCCTTGTCGGGAAGCCTCCCTTGCGGAGAGCACTCCTTGGCGGAGAATTCTCCCTTGGTGGCGTGGTTGAAGCAAGCAGAATTTGGGGAGTGACCTCGGGGCCTCTGATGAGGCTGGACCTCGAGGTAGCCTCCGGTGCTCCATGATGTGGCTGCTCTGCTCTACAAAATCCAACAAACCAGATATCGATAGCGGAAAAGCACCCAAGCGCGCTGACCACGAAGCATACCGAGACACTTACGGGGGGCTGTCTTTGAGGGCTGCTCTGTTGAAGGGTTGCGGATCCGGCAAGGGAGTCCCAGACGTGCCCCCTGTTGCTCTCTGGGAGTCATCTGAGGCGACAACCACCGGCATCTTGGCCCTCTTGGCGCTCTCGAGCCAACGTCACGAAGAAGAAAGTTGAGTGGAACCAGTCGGATATTAGATAAAGCAATAAATTGCGAGATTACAAATAGCAGCGACAAGATCTTACTCTTCCTCTTCTTCCTCGGGCTGAGGCGGAGAGATCGAACTCTGCTCGGTCGACGGATTGGGGAAGACTCCCTCGGCGCTTAGCGGGTGCAGGGGCGCGACTCCGGAAGGCCTGCGCCCGTCGCCATGGCGGAATAGGCGCTCCAGCAGCAACAATGATTTCTGCCGTGGAAGCGCGTCGGGCGGTAGCGGCGGCTGTTGGGCCGTATGCTCCCCGCCACTTCTCCGGTCTTACAGAGCGTCTCCTTGGCGGGGCAGCAAGCTCCTCCTGCGGCAAGCTACTTGGCAGCGGAGGAGGCGCCCGCGAGCTCACTTGGCTCGTTGTCGGGCTCGGTCTGCTCCTCCTCACCGGCGAACTCTTCTTGGTCGGCAAGGCTTGCCGCCTCGGCCCTCTCTGCCTCCTCGGCGGTGAACCCAAGCAGCGCGGTGGCAGCGGCCTCTGCAGCCTCCTCCAACCTTGTGGCGTCGCGCCATCTCTGGCAGTGGTGTCGCGGGTGAGCCGCCTCTTCTCGTCGGCGCGGATCGGCACTTCAACCAAGTTGTCGAAGAACTGCTGCACTATGTCATCGGCGGGCTCCTGCCAAGTTGGAGCGATCCATGGGAATCGCTGGCAACGCATTATCGCGCGGATGCTATCAGCGACAGTTGTTGCACAAGGCCACAACTCCCTCGGCAACATGCACCATCCGGGTTATCCGCTTGAGGCTTGAACAGCTCCCGTAGCATGCCGTCAAGCTCCAGGGTAGTGAAATTCCAATTCAGGCCTGGGCGCAGCCTCATGATATCCGCCGGGTTCTGGAATTCCCAAGCAGGCCTCCCTTTCTCCTGCAAGGGCGCAATGTAGCGGCGAAGGAAGTCCGCGCCAACTGCTCCTGGTAAGCCCTGCTTGCGGAGGCGAAAAATCCTAGTCGTGGCAATCTTCAACTTGTCGTCCTCTGGCGCCAAGTTGCTCCAATCGTTACCCTGAACTATGGGGTCTTCTTGCAGTCGATAAAAGGCTGTGGCTCCTCCTCTAAGATCCAGCACAGTCAGCCCTCCTCCTCCCACTTGTTGCGCAACTCTCCGTCAAGATCGCTTCCTTCTTGCCGATCCTAGAAGTCCATGCAATTCCTCCGACAGCGGCTCTCCTCTCTCTGCGGGGTGAGAAGTAGTGGCGGAAAAGTCTGACGTTTGGGTGGACCCGACAAAGTTCTCATGAGATGTGCAGCAGCCATGGTAAGGATGGCGTTGGGGTGAAGTCAAGGCGGAGGCCATATGTGTTCATGACATCGCAGAAGAATTCAGAAAAGTGGCAGAGCCCTTACCAAGAAAATCGCAAAGAAGGGGTACCCGATGGAGACCTTAGCAGATGTGGCGGCGGAGATAACCCTCATGCGCGGATGTGCCCGGGTCACCGTCGACCAGAAGAGGTAGTACAGCTCCAGCAGCTCCTTCCTGTTGAGAAGGGGATCGAAGAGGCCCGCTCCTTCCATGGCCCGCGAGCCGCTGCGCTCGGCAATTCCGCCCTTCCCTTATCGGCCTTGAGCCATAGGGAGTCGTGGTGGAGGAAGCCGATGGCGTGGGTGGCACCGGTGGCAATGGAGGGGGCGGAGCGTCGCTTTCTTTGGGCTCGAGAAGAAAGGGGAAAGCGACGGGGGTTTCCGATGTGACAGCAAGGGCAAGTGGGCGTCCTGCCCCGGTTCCCCCGCTTATAAAGGGGAGAGGGGACGGGCGTTCTGATTTTTCCCATTAAAGAAAGCCCCACGATCTCCCCCACGACGCCACGTCCGATGTGTGCCGTTCGTGGGAGACGTGGTGGGTCCAAGGCAAATAACGGCGTAATCAAGACCACGCGTGCCGCAGCCTTTGTTTTGGGCTTGCCCAATGAGCTTAGCGCCGTGTGTGGCCCAGTCCGGGGCTCTGTCCGGTGTACTAGGTAGGGGTACCCTAGTACCCGAACTTCGTCTGCGGACAGTTACAGCGCCCACGGCAGGCTGGCCTGATGACCGCCAAGGTCCTCGGCGGCTCCTTTGGAGCCATTCAAGAACAAAGTAGTCAAGATCCCGGCAAGAGGAGCTTGCCGGAAAACCACTCAGGCGCAAAAAACAAGGCCCGGCAAGAGGAGCTTGCCGGAAGGCTGGCGGCGCCGAGCCCCCAGCGGCAAGGTTCCTGCCGCGGCAAAGCGCTTGCCGGGCGGGCGACCTCTCTTCATCTCCGCTCCAGCTCACCCGCCAGCGTGTCACCACAGGGCTCTCCCAAGCACGCATGTCGACGAGCTGTGCAGCCAGCGGGGAGTAGCGACAAGCGGTCTTGACAAGCTACCATCGTGGCAAGCGGAGGCGCGCTTGCGGTCCTGTTACCTTTGTTCGGGCGATCGAGGCGGGCATTGATGACTCTTGTCCCTTGCCGTCGAGTTAGGTATAGATTACTGTACACTTTGTACAAAGCGGTGTACCAACCTATGTTTTACCATCATACCCTTGTCTACTTGCCACATGTGGTGACCCCTTGTGCCTATAAAAGGAGGCCCAAGGGCAGCGTGCGAGGGGTTCTGGGTTGATTCGGTCCAGCTCGGCTTAGTTCATCACACTCATCTGAAACCACACTCAAGCTAGGTCTTGTAGCTCCCATTGCTCCCTAGCAATCGCACAAGATAATCCACAAAGCAGCAGAGGAGTATTATCTCTCCGGAGAGCTCCGAAGCTGGGTAAATCCGCTCGTGTGCATCGCCTCGATCCGCTCTTTGTGCAATCTCCGCCCCCCTCCGAACCACAAGGGACCCAGGTCCCGTAGGTGCTCGTGGGACACGATCAGTTCTCCCCCGACACGTTCCCTCGTATGTCTCTCTAGCTATCACTCTCGTTGTGAAATATCTTTCTCTCTCGCAGACACAAAACTCCGTCTCTCTGGATCTCATTTCTCTCTGATATCTGTTTGTATGTGACTCACACGCACCCTCTCTCTATCTCTCTCACACCCACACACATAACCCAGCCTTCTGATCCACTCGACTCCTATCTCTAATGCACACTAGCTAGCATCTTTATCTTTCTATTTATCTGTTTCTCCATCAACCTTCTTTCTCGCCCTCACTCTTGATTCCTATCACGCACACTACATATGTTTCTCTCTACATGCAGTCAAGTGCCCTCTCACACACATATATAACTTCACCCTTTGAACCACCCGACGGTCATCTCCAACACCCAAACTAGCGGATGTCCCTCTAGCTAGCATCTCCATCTCTGTATCTATCTGTAGTTTCTCCGTCAACATTTCTTTCTCGCACGGAGTCTTGCTTCCTATCACCCACACTATATATGTCTCTCCATACATATGCATTTATAGGTTGGTCTCTTTTGCACAATTGTTGCACCTCACTCCCTCTGCTCGCCATAGATGCATGCTCCAGCCCACACCACTATCTCTTAAAGACAAAAACACATGCTCAATTGTCGGGCCTTCTTCCCTGCATTCTCACATGCATGCATATTGTCATACCGATCCGTCTCTCCCATGTCGTTGATCTTATGACTTATGTCTTCTTTCTTTTATCTCGATCATGCGCACGCGCACACACACACATCCCACGTATACATGTATACCTCTAACACATGTACGTTCAAGGTCTCTATGTCTCCATAAGTAGTTAATTACCCTCAATCCTAACGCCACATAGAATCGTTCTCCTCTTTTGTGCACATAACTTCCGCCTGGATGGGTAAAACACACACTCACACTTAACAATCTCCTTCTAGCTACCCCCCCGCCTCTCACTCTTCCCCTATATCCCCGAAACCAATAAGACCATCCCTTTGTTTAATTCCCGCCTACATGCACCATCGATACATAGTAGTCTTCCTCGGTGTCTCTCGAACAAACACGTTCTCTCGAAGTCGACTCCTCTCACGCGCGCACACCTTCTCTTCCCTCTCTACGGGCATTTTCTCTCTCGCACCCCATCGTTGGTGGCCTCTGCCATACACATCACCTCTATGATGAAGCCATGCGCACTTAAATTACATCCGCCAAAGAGGACCCTGCGACACACACACACACACACACGCACCCCGCCCCACACACACACTAAGACTCCATCTTTCTCTCTCTCTCTCACACACACAAACACACACACACACACACACACACACACACGCACGCACGCACGCACGCCCCCACACACACTAAGACTCCATCTCTCTCTCTCACACACACACACAAACTAAGACTCCATCTCTCTCTCTCCTCTCTCTCTCACACACACAAACTAAGACTCCATATCTCTCTCCTCTCTCTCTCTCTTTCTCTCTCTCTCACACACACACCCCACACACACACTAAGACTCCATCTCACACACACATGCTCTAGGCGCATTTGTTCCTACCACCCTTCATCCAACCTTACCCGTATGATAAACAATCACCTTTATTTACTTGCATAACATGGACAAATTCCACTTTACTTTAGTAGTCAGCAAACTTATCATCCGTACCCTCATAAAAAACGAGTTGGCGGTGATGGTGTGCCTGCCATCTTGTAATACAGATGTATGATCTATATCTGAGGATAGAAAGCAAACTATGATAATTTTACAAAAGATACCCGCACCTCTCTCCACATCATTATCTACCGCAACCTCATTACTCAGCAATTAAAAAAGGAATAAGTCTCTGGAACAATCTAGCATGCATGGTGGCCGCTGCCGCCTTCCGGCACCGTCCATCCCCATGCCTCCGCCCATTCCGACCACCAGTCACCACCACGCTCCACTCCTCCTCACCTTATCTCTCATCTTTCATTTTTTCGATGACATTCTCGAGATACCAGTTTTTCGATAAAATTCTCGAGATATCATTAGTTTTAACACATGGGATTACTCCTGCATGGGTCAATCACAATAGGTGTTCTGTAAAAAAAATGCATATTGATGTTCCGTGCAATGCACGAGAATCTTGCTTGTAATTATATAACGCAAATCACGAGCAGGAAGTGACATTTTTTTGACACAACCACGTAAAATATGGCCACGTAAATCACTAGATAAAGAAAATACCATTATACTTATATCCCAATGCAAAGGGTTGAGTACATGTCCGAAGAGTAGAGTCACATACACGCACTCTGTCTCTCAGAATCTCTCTCACACACACACCAGTTACGTGACACTCACTTAAGCAGACACGTATGTTACAATTTGTGCACCCGCGGGTACATGTGATGCTGCACATTTATTTAAGCCGGAAGGCGAACCCAAACAGTAGCTGCATTCATTCCCCTCCCGCCGCCTCTTCTCTGGTCGCCGTCGCCCGGTAGCCACGGGCCGGCCGAAGGTAACAACATACGCCATACTCCCGCCGGAGCGGCGCTTTAATATGGAAATTTTAGTGGTCATGCATGCATCTTTTTGTGCTAGCACTCCTATATAAGGGTTGACCAGTTGCTTCCCACGGACGTGCGCGGGAGGTGGAAGAGGAAGGAGAAGGGAAGCGGGCTATGGATAACGTTTTTTTACCACAATTTCTTAGGAAACTGAGTGCAATAATTGAGTAGTTTTGCAAACTACCAGTACTACACCTGAAACGGTTCAAAACCTATACTTCCTTGCCAGCACGCGCTTCCCGTGTGAAACGGTCAGCGTCGCCCTGGAGCGTCAGTGCCACGTTAATGCCCGGCCAGAGCGGAGGTGACCTCTCACTGGCGCTGGCTTTGAAGTGGCGCGACGGCCGAGAGAGCGCGCTTCCCGGTGCACGCGACCGCTCCGCGTCGAGACTGGCCATAGGCCCTGTTTGGATCCATCGGTTAGAGTTAGTTTGAGATAGTTGGGGCTCAAATAGCCCTAAAGTATCCAAGCATGAGGGTTTAAATTGGAGCAAGTTGCACCGAACCCACCAAAGAAAAGTATCCCACCCAAGAGGTGCTAATTGGAGATAGTTCTCATTGGGACCACTGAAAAATCACTTTTCTCTCTCCATGAAGTGCATTTATTGTCAATCTAACCCTGTCACCCAAACACCTCTTTGGCTACAGTTAGTTCAGGGTTAGTCATGAGTTAGTCTAACCTCTAGCTAAGTTAGAGTATCAAACAGGAGCAGTATAGGACATGCAAGTTGCTCAAAGCATACAGGCAAATTAAATGCGTGAAAGGATTTTTTTTATTTTTGAAAATGGAACGTGAAAGGAATTTTTTTAGACTGCTCTTGGCATGTCGCTAACATGTGATAGTTAACCGACCTCAATAGACGGCAGAAATGCTAGCCCGCCGCACTTTGATAGAGACGAGGAGGGAGAAGCGATACAGGTTGTTGGATTACTAGAGATAGGTGTCGCATGGAAGCCAAGAAATATGGTGATAGCGTGGGTTAGCCATGTACTAGTATGATGTAACTACACTGGGCTGCCGTGTTTCCTACTCTTCCAGTCCACCGTGGAGATGATTGGTTAATTTTATATCGCTGTATAATATTAAATATTATGAGTGCATACGCTCCACCACGAGGTTCCTTGCTCCTTCTCGGTCGTCCGGAATCTATGTTCTTCCACTCTATTTTTTTACGTGAGCTTTGTTCATCCTTTTGCCAACACGCGAGACATCTAGCATCAAGGTGCACGTCTTATGCAAGGATCGCTCCATCTATATGAAGAACACGTGGACTGGAACTACTGAGACGAACATGTACCCGTGGAGTGGACGTACAAACCCGAGTAATGTAGCGATGAAAGTGAAGTAGAAAGGCACAAATGGTATGAACATGCGTGGCATATAGGGTGTGTTTGGTTGCGTTCTCGCCTCAAAGATAGTTGTTCCCTCTTCATGCATGCTCAACTCAACACCCTCTTCATGCATGCTCTCTTCATGCATGCTTCTAGTGTATTTGTGCTAAACTAGTGTGGACTCATGCACCCTCCATACACTCTACCAAACACCCAAAAGTAGGTCGAGAAGGGAACTCTTGGGCGGCATTTGTCTCTTACTACGCACTACCACTAAATGTTGTACGTGCAATGCACGGTGATGTTATGGAGTACGTGCCTAAGTACTCTACTACTACTATATTAGTTGGAGGCACATATTAACTTTTATATTTGTTTACGTGTATGCCCCGAGACCTTCCAACTAGACGTGTCTTTGTCTCCAGGTCGCACTTTGTATCGTTCATGCCACTAAGTACTACTACGTGTGGTCTCCGACCCAGAAGTGGAAGAAGTGGAGACGCTCTACCACGCTGTTTTTTTTACACTGGGCTCTGCCACGATGTTCATGTCCCACTCCTTTCGCTGATGTGTGCGACGTCCAGCACATGCCGTGTTTGGCACCCTTCGTCGTAAGAGTTGAAACGCTAGCATTCATCAGAAATAAAAAATAATTATAAATCGGCAGTTATACTATTTTTTGCAAACCAATCAGCAGTGATACTATACCACGCGGTTTCCTTGCTCCTCAATATCGAAAAGAATACTTCCATTCGCCAACATGTGGGACGTCGACCATCCTGGTGATGCACGCAAAACTCCAAGGGAGTCACCCAGGTCGTCGCGCCGTAGTAACAATGACTAATGAGCCGTCAAATCACAGGCCCACTTCCCACTTTGAAGTTGCTCGGACAAAGGAACCATCATGACTTCGTTGAATTCCGCTTCTTGAAGAAAACTACTGTACCAGCAGTATTGCTAGCTACAGTAGTTACTCCAACAGAGGCCTCCTTTCGTGCATAGGATAGGAATATGAAAATCATAGGAAGTGAGATGACATGCATCTCAATTCCTATAGAGAAAGAGATGCCATTTGATGCTTAGGATAGGAATTTTTCCATTTAGTCTAGGCTAATGTACTGGTAATTTGCTCTAAAAACTACAGTAGTAAGTAGTACTAGTACTGGTACATGCTCGTACTCAGACACATACACACACACTAACTACTAGTACTACTACTTATCACATGCTGGCCAGACGCCGTCGTTCTCCTTCCCGGCTTTGTCGGCGACACCCCACCGTGCTTGGATCTCTGCCGACCTCTCTGAAGCAGCGCGTGTGTCCTTTTCTTTCTTGCGGCGGCGGGCCTCTCTTTTATTGAGTGCTTTCTGACTTTTCCGCTCCCTCTATGCGGCTTTGGCCGCCTCTTGCTCTACCGCCATTCGGCCTTGGCATCTTCAAATTCCTCCCACATAGTTGTGAGGTCGCGAGCGGCGATGAAATCGGCACAGCGGGATGCCATCGCTTCCCTACCATTTTGTGTGCGGTCATGGGCGGCGAGGAACTCGGCGCGGCGGGATGCCATCGCTGCCTTACCGGTTAGTGTGCAGCGCGGTGGCATGAACGACGCTTGGTGAGAGCTCTGGGGTGGAGTGGCCGGACAACCGTATAGTGCATTGGTTAGTCAAGAGCTCAAGGACATAAGACGAAGCAAATTTGGATTCCCCTTCAATCCTGGTCATTTATTACCAAGTAAAATGCATTGTCGGTCATCAAACTTGTCTTGATAGCTCACTTTGATCATTGTATACGAGATATGGTGATTATACAGTCACTAGCTCAGCGTATAGCTCCGTATTTGTCTGGTTGACCAGTCAAACAGTCCGCATGCGCCTCATCAGCTCGTGTTCTTTATCTACCTATCTATGCGGACCTACATGTCTTGAAGAAAGAAATAAAAACCAAAATTATGCGTATGTGACATTACTGTTTAGACGTTTGCTGGAGGCCTCCGCGTACACCGAGCATGTATTCACCTGGCTCAACACCAACGGTCATACCCGTGACTCGGCGCCTTGCTCATGTATATCGTCCATCACAACGACAATCTATAAAACAGCCTAGCTAGAGAGGGTACTATGGTGCGGAGTATGTACTATCGTGAGCAACTGATCATAGTGCCACTGCACACAAGTGTGTGTCTGATCGATTCGTCCATTATTCATAAGTTATGTATGGTTGTGTGGTGTCTAATGGTGGTCACCGAATGCTAGCTGGCGACAAGAGTGGTTGCAAGGACGCCTGGTTTTCAATACATGCTGCATACGCTTCAAAGGCTCGTCATCCATGAGTTCACATTTTACCACCATGCCAGCGTCTGACTGCCCTGGCCTACCGAAACCCCTTCCATCGCTAGCGAGCGCTTCCCGCCTGAAACGATCACCGTCTCTCCAGAATGTCAATGCCACATTCACCATCCTTAACTGCAGGTGCAGTTGGTGTGTCACTGACATGCGGGCCTGATGCCCGTTGGGCCCACATGTTAGTGAGACAACGCACCTGCGGTTAAGTCACTGAAGCAGCGTCCGCATTCACACCCGACGCGACCTCTCACTGGAGCCGGCATTGCAGCAGCGCGCCGGCCGAGAGAGCGCCACCCGCGCGGCATCCCGGTGCAAGCGACAGCTCCGTGTTAATGACACCACGGTTGCCGACGAACCTACTCCGCTGCCAGCCGTCCATCCGTCTGCCGCGGCTCATTGCCATTCGCCCGCTATATTAACTTGAGCCCCAGCTCCCAGCCATAGCCAAAGACCCACACTCATTCTCCTCCGGTCCCTTCCTTTTGTTGGCATCACTCCAACCATGGCCTCCAGGCACTCCAAAGATCTCTTGGACGTACTATCGCAGGAGCAGATGAAGGACATCGGTGGCTCCGCTCCGGGCATGCTCCAAAGCTCTCTTGGACGTACTCTCGCAGGAGCAGACGAAGGAGATCGCCGCCCCCGGCCGCCCTCCGCCGCCACGACCACGAAGCTGGCGCGCGTGCGTGGGCGCAGCCGGCAGCGAGGAAGAGTAGTACACGGTAGGTCGCCACCGCTCTGGTCCTAGGAAGGCCACCGCTCCTCCACTCAGTCGACGCCAAGCTTGGTGGGATAAAAATCGGCGGCCGATTAGCCGCTTGATGGCGACGTGGAGGCAGAAATCTTCATAACCTTGTGCTCCGGAGGAGGAGGTTATCGAGGCGGATAAGGAGGAGGCAAAGGCAATGGCCGGCTTTCTCGGGTTCATGGCCGGACATGGTGGCCGGGGCCCAACGATCATTTAGATTAGGTTTAAAGTAGGTTTTAGTATGGTTTGTGCGAAATATGTAACGAATTTCATTCAGTTTATAGGAAAAGTTCTCGAAATGTAATGAATTTCATTCGGTCAATTTGAAATTTGCTTTGTTTGCACGAATTTCGTCCGGTTAGTTCATATAGTTGTCGAAAGGTATGCGGGCAGCATGGGATGGCATCCATTAGTGTCCTCGGACAGATGCCTGTGTAAATTTGTGGGCCAGCGCTGGAGATGCCCTAACTATCATGCTATAATCGCTAACAATCCTCCATTATTTGGCAGGGAACAGTTATTCCTCGATCAAAGTCAGATCCGCGGTATTTCCCACTCCTCCCGCGTAAGAGTGTAAACTCTTGCTTACATAAAAATGGAGCAAGTGGATGGCACTGTAGCACGTCATATCACTCGAACTAGCCTGCCTAACGAGCGGGAAAGCACCGCCCTCATCATTTTGTTCTGGATTTCATCGATCGATCGAGCGAAAATGTTACGCTTCGCAAGTTCTAAAGGAAAAGGCGGCACACTTACGACTCGTACGCGTCGCAACCCCAACAGTCCGGCTAGCACGCCGCTCACCAGAGGGGACACGCGTTGTCTTGCCATTTCACTGACATGTGGGACCGTAATTGAATAAACCGTCGATAGCCAAAATCTAATCGCTTAGCGGGCGTCGGCTGAGAAGAGAGAAACGGGGGAGGGAGAAGAGATCGCCCGCCTGCCGCGCACGGACTCCAAGAAATATATGGTGATAATGTGAGGTGGGCCATGCTGGAGTCCGGACCGCTTCCGGAGCCCGCTCTCACCGCTTTGGCCCCTCTAGATACCAGCTGCCCGCCGCATGCATGCATAGCAAGTAGTACTCCTTATGTGGAGGAGAGATAGGCATTGACAAAGTAAAGGAGTGGGCTCTGCAAGAGCCCGTCTCTACACGTGCTCCTAGGTATAAAAAAATAATTCTAACAATTGTGTCTTAAAAAAAGAAAGGTAAAAAACATTTGAGAGGAAATAGATAGAGAGAAAGTGAGAAAAAGCTGTAACCTGGGAATTACATGAGGAAGGAGGGAGTGGTGCACATGCGAAGTTCACTGGGCTGCCGTGTTTCACACTCCTCCGTCGTAATAGTGGAGACAATAGCTTTCATCAAAAATAAACAATGAATACTCGTTGCTCGTCCTCTATATCGGAAAGAATACTTTCATTCGCCGACATGTGGGACGTCGACCATCCTGGTCCACCTGCCATGCACAAAATTATCCTGGTCTACCCCGGTCATATCGCAGGCCCAACCTTTCCCACTGTAAGTTGTTCGGACGAAGGAACCATCATGACTTCGTTGAATTCCGCTTCTTCAAGAAAACTTACTGTACCCGCAATACTGCTACCACACGCGAAGACTGGACGGCACTGTACCAAGTCATATCACTGAAACCCACTAGGCCAAACTAGCCCGCCTAGGTCATCTATTTTCGAACGGAGGAGTGCGTCTCTCAAGACCGCTATGATTTTGTGTTGCACGTTCTCGTACTTTTGCTACGATTTTCCTACCCTATGAACCAAATGAGGCCTGAATTTATGTCGACTATTGTCTGATCGATCGCTAAGCCTACAATTTTAGGAGCTAGGGCTATTGTTCGATCGACGAGGGATAAGTATAAGCGTACCACGAGCTCATCAGCCCCAACGTTTCTCTTCGGTGAGTGTTTTGCAAGTACTATAGCTCGCACGGTAGCTAGCCTACTAACACCAAGAATCATCAAACAAGCCCTGCTGATATGATAGACAGTTCAAACTTACATCTAAGCATGCCATATATTACATCAAAAGCTGGTGAGGATACATCTGTTTCCATAACTCGGAGAGGGTTCGCATGATTCGCTATCAAACAAAAGTAGCAAGATCCGCCCACACAAGACAGTGCACTAGCCCTAAGATGGTTTGATAACACGCATCATTCTGGTAATTAAACACAGGGCAATGCAAACTACCCGAAAGATTTAGCGCGACCAACTATTTCTTGTCATCGATCTCTCGGGCAATGACCACAGCACGGATAGCGGCATGGGAATTGATTTCTGGGGCGATGTCCGCAGGACTGACCGCGGCATCGGAATCGATCTCCGGGGCGATGTCCACAGGATGGACAGCGGCAACGGAATCGATCTCCGGGGCGATGCCAACAGGACGGGCCACGACATCGGAATCATCAAGGACGTCCACCGGCACATGCACAACCCTAACATATTAGCAAGCACATTGCAAATAATCAAAAACCACAACTATGGTAATAAGCCATTATTTTTTTACCTTGTGCAGCTCATCGGGGGATCTCATCCCTCCGGGGGCCATCTCCTCGTCCTCGATGGGGGCCATCACATTGCCAGGGGAATACTGCTTCTCAACGGAGACTATCTCCTCAAACTCGGTCTTTAGCCTCACATAGGTGGCAATCAGAGTTCCTGGGGTAGGCACGGTGGGGCCCTTGTTGTTCTTCCAACTTTCTTTGAGGAGTTCGTCCGCCAACGTCCTCAACTCTTGGGCCAGTGCTTGTTTCTTGGAGTTCTTCGTCTCCATGGGTTGGCCCGCCAACATGGTCAACTCGTAGGTCAGTGCTCGCTTCCTGGAGATCGCTGTCTCCAGTGGGTTCTCCGCTGGCAACTCTTTGCCTAGTGCTCCAGGATCCATCAATGAACTGACAAACAAAAAGCAATCGAAAGGAAACCACAATCGCAATGAAAACGGGAAAAGAATAGGATGTGAGAATCGGTCGGTGCTTCGCAAAAAGAAGATTCTTGAAATGAAAATATAGCAGCATAACTGATTCGCCCACCTTTCCTTCGTCGGTACATAAGAAAAATGACAGAAGTGAGTAGCCTGGAGTGAGGTTTTCTTCAAGAAAGGGAAGAAAGGGCTTGAGCAAGCGTTCCAGTGAAATGATGGTTGCTTCGTCCAGTCCAACTTGGAGGCCACCTTACCACTGCTGGTAAAGGTGTGGGTTTTGTGATATGACGGGTCATGACGGCCACACCGGGGTGACAGTGAGTCTCATTGTAGCACCATGGATTTAGTGGATGGCACGCGGGCCGGATGCTTTGAAATGTCCGCATGTAGGTAGAGCAGCTAGTCATATACTCCCTCCTTTCTGGTTTATAGGGCTCAATTCAAAAATTTCCCCAACCAAGGTAGATGGTGAGTGGTGGAATCCTTTTTGTAATTTGCAAAAGCACCCAATTAATGCTCTTGTTTTCTTCAAAAAATTTTGTTTACCAATGTATTAATTGCAATGCATGCATGCATAAAGTACATGCATTGGTCAATTTTCTCTTAATACCTGCATGCAATTATTTAATGCACCTTGGAATCTGAACTTGTGATGGGGAACAACCAAATTGAGCCTTATAAACCGGAAAGGAGGGAGTATATGACTAGCCACTCTATCTACATGATGGAAAAACTAAGATTTTGAGATAAGCCCTATAAACCGGAAAGGAGGGAGTAGGAGTGCTCAATATTGTGCACCGCGACCAAGGCGGAGAGGAAAACGAGAGAACTACGTAATTAATGCATGAGTTTAATTAGGGTAGTTTTGTAAAGTACGAGATACATTCCTCCAATCGCAAAATGCCTTTGTTCATGAGATTTGAGATTTGAGCCCTATAAACCGGAAGGGAGGGAGTACTGCACACGGTGTAGTCTAGTCACTTGTTGAAATCTCTAGAAAGGCAAATACTCCTTTCCGGTTTACAGGGCTATACTACTCCCTCTGTCTAGGTGTGTAAGTCATCTTGACTTGTACTAGAAAACAAGTAAGTGTAATCCCCCCTAAACAATAAAATATGTTGACATGGGGAGGAACATATTTACTAGTTATATCATCTGCAATTGCCTGAATCTCAAGACGTTCCTCAAACCAATCATATACTTTATTGAGATAAGTAACTAACCCGAGTCCCCCTCTAAGAGCCGTATATGAAAATTTCATCTCATACGGCTCAAGCAGAAACACAAAAATTTTCAACGAATATTAGAAAAAAGGTTACGAAAACCAAATAGTCCCAAAACACTTAGGCGCGGAGCATTAACTTCTACCTTGTTTCTTGTTTCTTGACATATCAACCAATAAGAGATGAGAGGTGTGCATGCTTTTAATGACTTGCAATGCTATTAATTAGCAAATAAACATTGCTGACCCCAGGAGGAAACGGTGCTAAGCGTGTGGACCTATGCAGAATGAGTATCAACCAATGGGTAATGGAGTTCAATTGTTAAACAATAGCAATTTTGTCTCATGCAAGAGCCTGGCTAGTACTCCAAGGAACCACACCACGCGAGCGTTCGCAACAGCCACGTTCGGGTTGCGTTTGGCTCTTCGCCTCTTCGAGAAGACGAACAATGATGTTACTCCTACTTGTACAGTATCGAATCCACTTCTGCATGTCCGTCCACCTCGTGCGGGAGGGATAGCGTGTAGCGAAAGCTTCTAATTACTGCTCCTGCCTTTGCGTCTATGACAGGGGGCCCAACAAGTGGTTGGCCCTCGACATGCAGCCAAAGGCGAGTGCGATCAAACACCGAGCTCGATCCATGAGGGAGAGGGCGTTGTAGTAATCAAATTTCTTGGTCTTGTACGAGTTGACGAAGATAGGGGTTGCTTGCTTGCTAGGGTTGCTCACTACGTATATATAGGCCAGAGCCTCCGCACTTGCTTGCTAGGGTTGCTCTATTCACACACTCTCATCCTCTCCAGATCTAAACAAGATAGGGGTAGTAACACTGTCTTTCTCCCTTCAAAAAACACTGGCTTTCTATCCTCACCGTTGGTTACAGATCCATATGTATCCCCCTCCGCCGGTGAAGGGGAGGTGGGGCAGCATTTAGGCCGTCGTCGACAGCGAAGGAGGAGACCCACTACCGGCCGCACCGTTATCTCTAGCCGAGCGCCGACGCGGGAGGTCCTCTGATCCCTTCGTCGTTGCCTGTGGGCGGATCCGGCCTCCCACCGCCCACCTATCCACATCCCGACGACCTTCAGGTATATCTTCGTTCGAAACCGCCTTAGCTCTACTTCCCCAGCTCGCTACGTCGCTGCATGTGCATCATTTTCTACCTCTCAGCCCCTCTCGATCAGATGGTCCAACGTCACATATTTTTTCTTATTCTATTGTTAGAGGTAAAGCTACATCATGGAGTTGAATCTTGTACTCCCTCCGTCCAAAAATACTTGTCATTGAAATGGATATATCTAGATGTATTTTAGTTCTAGACACATCCATTTTGATGACAAGTAATTCCGGACGGAGGGATTACTTGGTTCAAACAAGAAATAAAGTGGGGGTGGGGGAATTTAGTATGTACATTGGACTTGGTACAAACAGGAAGGAAAGGGGGTGAAAGTAGTACAGACCGGTCATCCAACTGGTCTCTTGGTCAAAAAGGGGAATATAGGGGTAACGATGTACACAGTGGTATGACCAGGACTAGATTTGCTATCCACACATAGGAGTAGGTGGCTAGAGTGAACAAAATGGGACCAACCCAGGATATGTTTCTTGGATGTTTGTTTCTCGGGAAACAAACTATGAATCACCACTTTATGCCCCTATTTACGTACATGGTCTTTGGATCATTGGTGCACCTTGTCCCCAGCTGTTCTTAATCTAATGTCCTGGAAAAAATGAAGCCATGCCACTGTTATAAGCCATGACAAGTTTAGCCAAATGTTTTTGCCTGTAATTGTTTGAGACTTTTACTGTTTCCTCTGTGCCTTTTTGTGCAAACAGGGATATCTAATTCACACAGTTGTTTGTTGTGACCTTTTGGTGCCTTTGCACAAAACTCTTCTTAAAAGAAGTGACTTTTGTGCTGTTTAACTAGAATGTCAGAATGGAACAGTTGGTTCATTTTGGTGGAACTGCACAAAGGGAGATTTGTGTTCCAATCCTCATCATCCATATTGGCGCCATAACCTTCCTTTAGGTAAGAATGATATTTAATGCATCTGTTCATCTCTATTTTCCGACTGCCATGAGAAAATAATGCTGTTTTTACTAGTACACTTGTACTCCCTCACTGATAAAACCAATTCTGAATTAGAAGGCCAATCATGTACTTGGTTTCACCAACTGGTGAGGAGAAAGAGAAACAGAGCATGAAGAGGAAGAAGAAAAAGAATAAACAGTGCCAAGGCAATCTTGCTGAAGCCAGAGGCCTCAGTCGAGGCCATCCAAGGGCTCCGGCAACGACTACCTTACATGTGAGACGATCCTCCAGGGAGCCCTTCCACTTCTGTTGTCTCACTTAATTAACTAGGAGTACTTAAGTACCACTAATTTATTACTGCCTAATTTTCCTGTTGGAGTTAAACAAATCTTTAGTAGGACCCTATGCTGAATCATGTACGTTTGTATGTTTGTCTATGGAGGTGAATCATGTGGTGGAGCAGGGAGGGAATATTATTAGTGTCATGACATAATAGTGCTATTGTTTTGCATGTCAATTTATTGCCATTGGTTCAATGAGGCAATGTTTTGCGTATTGTCCATCATGAATTTGATGCTATTGTTTGAGTAATATGCTAATGTCTTCCTATCCTTTCTCACTAAGCTAATGAAGGTTTCACCTTTTTCCTACTTGTGCAAACAGAGATCATGTTGTGCCAATCATACATTTTAGTGGAACTACACAAGACAATACAATGAATTGTATCCCAGCCAGTGCTTTAACTCTGCTGGAAGTTCTTGATAATCTTTCGATATAATCTCAGCACTAGTAAACAAGAGTGATTTCAACCATACATTTTAAGTGCACAAAAATATATACTATTGTGTGATTCCAGTGAGTGTTTTATCATCTCTTATGGGACTACATGAATAAGCTTTTTTCTCAGGTTGGTACGGGCCTAAGGCCTTCATCCATATTAGTTTGCTGTCATCTCTATTTGTATCGTGCTACTGTCATGAGAAACTCATTTATCTTTGCACATTAAAGTTTTGCAACCTATGATAAATGGCAATGCTTTGAGTGTTGAGTTGAGCTAATTGGCACTAATTAAATAAACTAATACCTCTCTTTAAGCAAGACTACTATGTTGCTAACTTTACCCATTAAGATAATGACGGTGCTTCTATTTGTTAGTGTATGTTTCATCAACTAGTCCCACTATTACAGTAATCTCACTCTCTCAATATATGTGCCAACAGGGATGCTCGATTTTGGTGGAACTACACAAAAACTTTGGGTGCTTCATTGCCTCGAGAGCTTCCGTCCTTTCCTGTCAGTCGCTAATCTCCGCTTGCTTTCTTCCTTTGCTGTCAGTCGCTTGGCTTATCTCGGCTTCTAGTCAAAGGAAATAGTAATTGATATGCTACCTCACACAGGTTGGTACTGGTCTTTATCCTGATTATTGTGCCTGTCATATGTATTGGTAATTTGGTATTGTGCTCTTGTTTGCCGATTTCATAAAGGAGTAATTTGGAGTCCGAACTCGCAGCAAATCATTACATCGGGTGATTTCAGTAGAACTGCACAAAATGATCGATGGACAGGTACTTATGCTGGTGCTATGTACTCCAAAGTTCACTCGCATACAACGGATCGACTATGGAAGCAGAACTCACAGCATTAGACACATCATGCGTCGAAGCGAATGGCTTCAAGAGCTTTTGATGGATTTGCGGTGGTTGATAAACCAAGGTCTTGGCTGTCCTTATGAACTGTGACAATCAAGCGGTGATTGCCAAGGCTAAGAGTTCAAGGACAACATGAAATCCACAAAGCACATAAGAAGAAGATTGAAATCTGTCAGAAAATCAAGAAACTCCAGAGTAATAGCGTTGGATTATATCCAGATGGCTAAGAATCTGGCAGACCCTTTTACGAAAGGGCTATCACGGACGATGTTGACAAGAAGTGCCTATATTCATTAGAGTATCAACCGGCGTCAACCAATTTTCAAACTCCAAGTATTAGGAGAGTGAACGCCAAAAATATTGCTTGGTGCATAGCCCAGAAAAATGCAGTCCAGTCTTTGGTCCCAACTTGTGCCTTTTGGTTATCGGCACATAGTGTAGCGAACTATATGGCATGGAGTCTAAAGATTCCAAACAAGTTGGTTGTGGCGTATATTCATCGGCATTAATCGATCTGCACGCCAAGGATGCTCCATTTCAGTTGAACTGCACAAAAATTTGGGTGGTTCATTTTCTAAACCACCTCCTTTCTAAATGCGCAATGTAGAATTTTGGCGAGATACAGGACCAAGATGAGCCATAAACTAGTTGGATGAAAGTAGTGGCCAAGTTGCTCAAACCTCCCTCGACACGAGGCCACTATTTGAGGATAAACCTACAAGCAAAGTTTAGATTATGCATCAGGTTGCCTCTTATGTACTCGAAAGTTTACTCGTACAAGAACTAATTTTAGCAAGAAGTACCTCCGATTGAACACCATTTACCAGTCTGTACCCTAGGTAACTAAAGTTCGTCCATGGATCATATTGGCTGTGATCTCAATCATTTGGATGCATAAACATACGAACATGTGTATATCTGAATCTTTTTTGAATTATGTATGAATATTGTCGTGTGATCTATCAATCATTTGGATGCATAGATATCTTTGAGCTTGTGTATATATGAATCTTTTGAGTTGTTGATAGTGAATGTTGGCTATGAATATGAGCGTGTCCTGTGAACCTGAGTTTGATATGAATGTTTACCTTTTTGTTGTATTTGCGTGTGAACTTGTTAGTATGCCTCTTTGTGGGGTATAAAACGCAGTCTCTTATAAAAGTAATGTTGTGTCAATTTATGTTTTCCTTCTAACCACATTATATATATTTATATTATTACTATTATCGTATATTTTATAGAGACTTATATATACATTATAAAAACATCCCACGTGTTATTAACTTATAAAAGTAAATGTTTAACGGAAGTTGGCAAGGAAAATCCTGGTTGTTTTTGACTCACAGGCAAGGAAAATCCTGGTGATTGCGTACAAAAGCTTGCGAAGATTTTAAGGACCAGTTTAATAATAACGTACTCATTTTTATTTTGAGCAATAACTCGCTAATTTCTTAACTATATATATATATATATATATATATATATATATATATATATATATATATATATATATATATATATATATATATATATATATATATATATATATATATATATATGTGCCTCTCCAGTTTATTCTTTGATATTAACTAGTTGACCCGTTGTGCCAAATGGCGCAGATACCCGCTAAAGCCATGTTGTCGATGAAAATAATTTCATTTTGCAAGAACAAATTCGATATTGGTAGTAGAAAGCCTATGTGTTAAACCATGGTATATTGAAAATATGTTTAGCATGCTGTGAAATCCGAGTTTGAAAAGAAAATAATATTTGTATAACATGTATAGACCAGCTAAGGAAGCTTTTTATTAGTTGACAATATGGTTATCATGATGAGAAATCTGATTTGAAAAAACATATTTGTATAAGTTGTATAGACCAGTTAATGATGTATTTTTTAGCGGTGTTTGTACCAAACTTTTATTTTTCATGTGCACGAAAAAAAACCTTTGTGTTGTGCATATGGAGGCATAGGTATTTGAAATTCCCATATGCTACCTAGCCTGGTCCACGAACAATGCTATGTGTGGCCCGTTAGGAGTGGAATATGAAGCGGAAGGGACTGAATCCGTCGAGCCTGTTTATCCCCTTTTCCTCCTCGGTTGGGCGAGAGAAGCATTCCCAGAGAGGCGTACTCAACTAGTGAGATTTCTCCTTTCCTTCAATTTCGGATTTCTCTGTATGCATGGATTTAGTTCTCATTTATCTGGATCTTGCATTTCCCCTCTTTCTGTGGTGATTTTTACTCCTCTTGTTTTTTAGGCATCGTAGATCCCGTGTTGTAATTCTCTGCATTTAGGGATGTATACGTATGCACGTAAATCCTTGTTGTTATTTCCTGGCACAGAGAACCGTTGAATCCATGTTCACATTGAAAAAAAATCCTTGTTTTAGTTATTTTAGTTGTGGACAAGCACATATAGTAACAAATTTAACCCTCTCTTTTCGCGAATAAAAGTTAATCCTCTTTAATAAAGAAATAATGGAGGCTTGTTGTCTACAACGATATATACCTATACATTTTAATTTGGTAGTATAGGATCTCATTGAAGAACATGTCGTGTTGAAAATATGTGTATTTTTGAGTAATCTCCCATTGCGCAAAATGACAGAGAGATCCACTAAACACCATTTGTGCTTTGAAAAAACTTCCATTTATCAGTAGCATTATTTGTCTACTACATGCTTCATAAAAGTGTTTTATTTGTTTATAACGTGTATAGATAATACATGCAAGTACCATCGACCACTAGCATGAAAAGGACAAGTAAAATACTTCCGTTACTTTGAAAATGACCTCAGGCTCAACTCACACATGTCATTAGTTAAGCTCATCGAGAATGAATTCCCTAACTGGCCATTTACCTCATCTACACACTTCTTCTTATGTTTTTCAGCATGTACTGTTTACATGTGGCACACACTGCTGGCGCTTTTCAAATAAGCTAGCATGTGAAAATTAGCAGTAACTGGCCGTGCATGTACAAAGTAAATAAGCACTAAATGTTCAACGCCACAGACGCCCCAAACATTTTTCTCTTCTTCTGCCTCTAATGCGTCCTGATCGATCACTTTATCAAGATAGATACTGCACCCAAGAACTACTGTCACAACCTGATCCATCCATGAGACCCACTAAACACCATGTCTGGTTTGAAAAAAAATCCATTTATCAGTAGATTTAGTTTTGTGCAAGGATGTATGGTAACTATTCTAACCCCTCCGTATAAGAAAATTGAGCGGAGACTTGTATCAGGGTAACTGAAGTTCAAAAAAGAAGTGTTGTATGTTCTGGATATCTACTGATTTATACCAAAGTTTTAGGTAGCTACAGTTAATAATTCGAAAATGGAAATGTAAATACGTATGGTTAATGTGGATGCAACAAAAGAGTTTTTTCTTAGAACAAAAGACTTAGACATGGAGAAACTTAGCGAGGTTCAGGAACACAATGCAAAGGCATGCAACACTCCTGAACAATGCATTGTACAAAAGGTATAATGATCTCCAGGATCTACAAAACTGATCATCCAGAACACTTCATCTGAGTTGAAACACTATCAAAAGACATGTTCAACAACTCATGAAAAAAAAGATAAGACGATGAAACATGTGTTCTGTACACATATGGCTTTCAAAAGAGTTCCCTAAAAAACCTTGTTTCGCATAACTCTGGCGTGGCCAAGCCCGGGAGCCTTTGGTCGATGAGGACCAGACTAAGCTGACACTCCCATGGTTGCATACATCAACCATGCCCTCCCCAAGTCGGATCTACTCATTCTTAATGCCATTTATAATCACATCTACATACAGGAAAACATGAGTATAATCAGAAAATGAAGAGGCAGTCAAAGGGCCACCAAAACAGAGAAGAGGCATGCCTAAAGCATATTCATGATAATGTAAAAAGAAATCAGTTAGTAAGCTCGACAAAAGAAATGGTAGTCTGTAACACCATTACATAGGGCAAAGGGACATTAGTTTTCCAGCATTGTTCAGTGATGCAGGGATAAGGGGAACATGACAATAATATACGTACATTCATAGCCAAAGGTAGACCACCCAAATAAGGGGAACATGACAAAGATGAGACGATCAACAAACGAACTAACACAACAGCACACAAACCAAGCACTACAGAGAAGTCCTCGGCTTGATCAACCAACCATTGCATAAAGAAAATATAAAAGGATGATAGCTAAAGAAAATAGAAGAATATAAGCTTAAGTGGTGAACAAATAGCTTATGCACTCACTGCATATAGCTAATTAGCTATACTATTATGTATTAAAATAAAGAATAGTCTGTTTGCCTGAAAGCTAGTTTTTATATCCATCATATCAAATCGATTTAGGATTTAACTCCACAGCAACCAAAATTATAAGTGTGCACACATTTCAGTCATGTATCCTAATAGGCAGTAGGTTTTATAAGTATCATAAGAAACCAGAGAATGAACTTGCCTACCTCACCTATCATCTGGAGATTAATAGAAGGCCAAACCGACGTTGCCGAGCATTTTTAGAATTGGATCCCAAACAAATGGGAAATTATGCCTAGAATGAAAAGGCTGTACAAGGCACACAAGAATAATCTAAAGCAGGGTAATTCAACAAATGGAATATTACCAAGCCTACTACAAAGCAGGATGCTCAACAACTCATATCTTTTGAGGAACATTTTTACACATAAAAAATTCAGATGCGTACAAATAGAGCCAATAAATCTGGATACTGTAATCTGAATCACCCAAAATTATCTGAGCTATTCATACCCAAAAGTAGGCAAAGAAAGGTACATTTCTGTAGTTAGACTTATAGTTGCATAAGCACCCTTGCATGTGGTACGATGTCATCATGACCGTATCTATGAAACTCAAAAGACATTATTCTGTACTAATTTTGGCTCCTCGGAAGCTAGTACAAAAGAAGAGGATCCAATTGGATATTGCTCTTATCTTCCTAGAAAAGAAAAGGTAAAAAACTGATTCAGAGCTGATTGCAGGTACGTAAATCATCTATTTACCTTGATTAACCCACGAGTTTATATACTTATTCCTCAATTTTATCCTTTCTAGTAGGTTTGGAGTAGACGTTGGTATAGGTTACTCAATCTGAGAGCCACAAATATGACAAGGTGAATAGTGGTAATGGAGTAGATCAAACGACTGGGCCACTCAAATGTGATTTTCATTAGTTAGTCATCACGGAACTCGCATACTTCTTCCCTCGATTTTCTTCTGTCGAGTAGGTTCTGTATTAGAGATGGAATCAGAAGGGAAGATGTACCCTCAATATGCAAATTCAAACTAAACAGTCAGAAGGAGATGTGGAATTCTCTAGAGATGGAAAAGGCAACAAACTGAATGTCCCAGCAAAACAACAAACTGTACTACAAGAGTCTGAAGAATTTCTTGGATGCACCATTACTAATGAAGTTAACATCCACCCGCCAAATGATATTTGATCTAGGGGTAGGATAAAGATAATTAAGGGGAATAATGAGAAAGGATGCTGATTAGGTAATAACAATAAGGCGAAGGTGTCGCAGCTATGCGAGATTCTATGTGATTGTTCGTGTTTAAAAAACAGTTCTTTTATCTGTTTCACTTCATGAACTGATAATTGGATATCCACTCTAACTGCAGTACTTTTTTGTTTGTATCAATGAAATAGTTAATATTCTTTCATCGTTATGTACAGTTTTATTGCAACTGAAATATATGTATTTCTAACTATCGGAATGCTTAGACTTTCCTGTCTACATATATATCACCAAATAACAAGTTAGATGCTTGCAGAAAACACATAAATCACCAGATATCTTATAACACAATAGAGAATACCTTGCAGTTCCGGGCAATACTGACCCTCTTCTTAATAGCCCCAAACTCCTGAAAGAAACCTGCAAAATAATCCAAACCAACAAAGATGATATTAGTTCCAGACCCTTTGCATCACCTGCACTTCTCCAAGCTCTAATGACAGAGACATACCTTGCATCTGGTCCTTGTAGAAGCTGTGGGGGATGTGGCCGGTACATAGGACAGGGGTCGTGTTCTCCGGCTCCTCCGGTTGCTTTGCCTCTCGGATCCTCTGCTCTTTCCCCTCCGGCAGCTACACCAATTACAACACAACATCAGGGACAAGGAAAAAAATCCATGCGTGTGTATATGTTTTTCTGTTGGGTTCGATTTGGTTCGAAGTCAAGCACACACACAACAGGAAGTCCTTCCCCTCACGGTCTTGGAACCGGCCGAGGGCCGCAAGAGAATCAAATAAGAGGAGGGCTTCCCCGATTTGGCCCAAATCGAGGACCGAATAATGCCATCCTCTTATTTGATTCTCTACAAAGTCTTATATACAAGAAAGTTGGTCTAACATTACATCATCATGCAAATATATGCATTGGATGGTGGGTACCCAGTAAAAGGACACCCTGAAAATGGAAATGCAATATGGTTAGCATTGAAACCGTCATTGCAAAAGAACCACCAGAAGGCCTCAAATTTCTGGACAAAACTGGGTACTCCATTCCGCTTGGAATGTACAAATGAGTTATGTAAGACACAAAGGCAATTGTATTTTGTTGTGCAACATCATTTACCTAGGACAAAACATTTTAAAAAGTGCATTCCCATCTTTCCGTTAGCAATTATTTACCGAATAGGAATGTAAAAGCTATATTTAAAATGGTAGGGTCTTAATAAAATACAATTAGATAGAGCAGCTCAGATGAATCAATAACATCCCTGCTTTTATGAATCCAATTCTTAGAACCCTTGGTATATTGCTATCTCTATCCAGTCTAAATTTACGCTTGCAACATCATCTTGCGAAGTATAAAAATGATTGGATGCATCCTAGGTGCATAACATGATCTATGAAAGCAATTTCATACAAAGCATATGAACCAGCTTCAACTATTCAACCACCCGTTGCCATTTTCTGAACTTAATCAAGAAAAGTGGCTGCATACAAAGCAACATCATCTTGCGAAGTATAAAAATGATTGGATGCATCCTAGGTGCATAACATGATCTATGAAAGCAATTTCATACAAAGCATATGAACCAGCTTCAACTATTCAACCACCCGTTGCCATTTTCTGAACTTAATCAAGAAAAGTGGCTGCATAGAGCTAAATTCCCAAAATAATCACATGGTCAGGTCAAAGAAAAACTATGAAGCTGCATAAGATGGATAGGGCATCGTCTCCTCATGCATCGTTGCCTGAGAAGAAGAAAAAAAGGGAAGGGTTTGCGAACACACCACCATGTCATACCTCATCGATGAATCAGAAGCCAAGGGGAGGAGGCCGCACGGAGAGAGTAAGAGAGAGATTGGGTGAAGCTCACCTCGGTGTTGGCGGCAGACGCGGTCGCCGTCACTCCTCGTGTGTGCATCTCCCCAATCCGCACCCCTGGCCTTGACCGCCGCGCCCGCTGCCTGCCGAGCCTGCCGCGCCCGCTGCCCGCCGAGCCTGCTGCGCCATCTGTGGCGCTCACCGACGCTAGCCGTCGTCGTGCATCTGTAAGGCACCATCGAGACGCTCGATTTCGCCTTTTCCTCCGGAAGACCCAACCGCTGCCATGGGCCCAAGTGACGGAGATGGTCGGCTATGAGGACGAAGGAGGGAGGAGGGAGGAGGCCGACAACGCGGGGAGGAGAGGAGGCGGCCGAGGCGAGCCAGGAGAAGAGGGGCGGCGACATGGGATAGGATGGAGCGAGCGGGGAGGAGAACGAGGCGGAGTGGGCGCAGGGCTGGCGGCTAGGGTTTTGACGCGCGGGCGGAGGGGATTGGCAAAGTAAATCCCTCAGGGACACGAACAAAGTTCACCCAGCCAAGGAGCGTGCGAGACGAGCCCACCAGTCATTGGCCAACGAAAACAATCGTGAGGTGAAAATCGAGTTTGACCGTTCTGAAGATCTAACGGCTTAGACGTGTCCGAGAGCTAGATCTGACGGCCCACGAAGGCCCAATCGGGGGAGCCTTCTGTAGGTGAGTTGGCTAGCTTCTTTTTTGTTTTAAATTGCTCCTTCTAACATAACATTATATATATAACGAGCCCACCTAATACGTGTATTTCAAGGAAGTGCAAATGGGCTGGGATTTCTTAGAAAATATAAATGGGCCTAATTGACGAAATTATTTGTTCACCCAGCCCAAAGAAATGGACTGTACATTCTAGAAAACATGGGTTAAATATATGCCACATTTTTGCAGGCTGACATGTGGGCCAATAGGTCGAAGCCTACGCAGGGTGTTGTCAACTTGGTCAATTAATGATTGTGTCATCCACAGGCATTGGATTTATATCCAGCGGCCGTCATGCACCTTCAATCTCTCGTCTTCTTCCTCCAGCATCGCTGCGACCGCCTGGTCCGGCCTCTGGCGGCTAGCGGCTCTGCTTAGCACGCATCGCTGCGAAGCGCTACCCCATCGCCGGCCAGGCTATCCCTCCATCCCTCGACACCTCCTGTTACTCTCCACAGACTACAGCCCCACGCCGCAACAGAACCAGTTATAACCCTTCTCCTCCTCTCAATCTGCGACTCCACTGCCGCGTTTTCCCATCTCTGAGTCGTTCCCATCTAGGGCATCACCGTCGTCCACCACCTTGCTGCGTTCGGTGCAGCGTGGTCAACAAGTGAGAGTCATCGGAAGAGGACTGTATGTGGAGAGCCTGACGGCTGGGACCCACGAGGTCCATGGTCGCACGCAAGGAAAGTTCCTCCTTATTAAGCTGAAAAAAATGTTTCCTCCACCTGACAGCTGGGACCCACCGGCTGTATCTTCGCACGGAAGGAAGTGCCTCCTTGTTTTGCGAAAAAAAATATTCATCCGTTGACAGCTGGGACCCGTCAGATTTGGTGACTGACTTGTGGGCCTACTAAGCGGACGTACGCACGGCTTTGTCAACTTAATCAACAAATGATTCTAGCAGCTGGACCGTTGGATGTTAATCTAACAGTCGTGCTCCTTCTTCAACCGCTGTTCTTGCTCCTGTCTCCCGTGGGCGGCACTGCGTGTGTGTCTTTGCGCGACCAACCAGATGAAGTTTTCCACTCCTCTCCATCTGCGACTCCACTGCCCCGTCTTCCCCATCTCCGGGTCGTTCCAGTCTGGGTGCGCTCGGCACGGTGTGGTCAACGTGGTCAACAAACGAGAGTCATTGGAAGATGACTGTACATGAGAGGCTGACAGTGGGGATGCACCACGCCCATGGACGCATGCATGCAACGGAATGCGGCGAGGTCAACGTGGTCAAGGAACGACTTCCATCAAAAGTATAGGGGCCGTTTGGTTTGCTGGATGTCCATGGGTGGATGGGGGATAGCCATATTTTAGGATGATGCCAGCCGTTTGGAAGAGAGGATACGGTGGATATGGGCAGTCATGTTTAGAGAATATTCGGTGTAAAACCTGGTTGATGAGAACCGTCATATTCTCGCGGACGAGGGCATCCACTCGCATTCTCCTTGCTGAAACGTTTTCCCCATCTCCCACATCCTGAACAGAATCCTCACGCCCTGCTCGCTCTTGATCGAAAATAGCAACAGCGGCGGCGGGTGGGATTTTTGATTGGGTGGTGGCACAGTTGAGGAAAGGCGGCGGTCCCTCTCCCTTCTCTCCTTCTCTCCTTCCTGCTAAAATGACATGGTCATAATTTGTGAGCTCCGACAACACGCGTAGACACCAGGCGTAAGGGGTTGGTGGTGGACAAGACGGCGAGGAAGGAAGTCGATGGTGAGAGCTGGGTGGTGTGGCGGTGAGGGATGGGCCTGGGATGCTTCTTCTCATATGAAAAAATAGTTCATGCTTCATCTGTATGTGGTTAGGTAGGCCAACGCCAACAAGAGCACTGAATATTCAGAACAAATGATCATCTTATTCGTGAATAGAACAATAACAATGTTGTTTACGTTGGCAGAAGCGGGGCTACTGTAAGTGTAACATGTGTGTGTGCATGCGCTTTCACAAGTGTACATGTTGTTTAATTTTTTGAATAATTTTTTATAATAACAACATGTTTTGGTTTTGTTTCCTTTGTTATCGGATAGTTGATATAAGGTTTTTCTGAAACAACATATTTATCTTTGAATGGAATTATACCCATTTAAGAAACAACATATTGCATGATTGCATGTAACAGAGGTAATCTCACAACTCTAAAAAAGGTCAACACAAAAACGTATTTTGCAAAAAACGTTTGCCCTCGACTTCTTGGGACCCACCGACGGGCCACCGTGTTTCATGAAAAAACGTTCCCCATTGTCAGCTCGGACCACCGAAGTGCCTCCTTATTACGCACAAAAATGAATACTCCCCCGGCTAGCTGGGACCCACCTTGGTGGGAGGCTGACTTGTGGGCCTACTAAGTTCACGAGGACGAAGGGCTTTGTCAACTTAGTCAATATGAACGATTCTAGCTCCAGTGACCGTACGATGTCCATCCAACGGCCGTAGTGCTTCTTCAACCTCTGGTCTTCTTGCTCCAGCCACCCAAAGCAGCGCCGGTTGTGCCGCATGCTCCTGCCTCCCGTGGCCGGCTGTGCTGCTTCGCAGGCCTCACCGCCCCCTACTATTCCCACCGCTGGCCAGGCCCTATGGCGACGGCAGCCTCACACCGCAGCCGAACCAATGAACCCTCGTACTCCTCTCCGTGCGGGCTTCCACTGTCGCGTCTTCCCCGGCTCCGTGTAGTCCCCTTCCTAGGCCTCGCCATCGTCCACCGCTGTGGTGCTCTCTGCGCGGCGTGGTCAACATGGTCAAGGAACGACTTCCATCGGAAGAGTACTGTACGTGGAGAGGCTGACAGTTGGGTCCACGGACACAGCCCAGTTTTTTTGTGATTTGCCAAGTAAGTCGCTTTGTCAGGCCTGTTGGGCTGCAAATATTTCAAGACGAGGAGTGCTTTCATTCGGCTGGCCGAGAAAATGGCCCATCAGTAATGAGAAATGTGATGTACATTTTTAAAAGACATCAAACCGGCAATTAGTTTCAAATATCTTTTTTTTTCATTTCAAGATTTTAAATTACATTAATTTTTATGCGTGGAGAATTTGTTGGATTTTATATTGATATACATTTATTTTTTAAATCAGTTTGAATGTGAGTCGAAATTTCGGATTAAAACAGTTCTGACCGCTTTTGAAATATGCAAATTTTCGATAATTTTTAACCTGACCACATTATGGGATGTAATGCTAACAAAAAGAATGTGGGCTCCAAAAAAACCTTAAGAATTAGCAAATGGGCTGTAAATTATTAGAAATAATGGCAGATGGGCTGTATGCCGTTTTCCACATATTTGAGGCTTTCCTAGAAAAAAGATTGACGCACAAGCAGTGACTGTTGGATGTCCATCGAACGGCCGTCGTGCTTCTTCAATCTCTGCTCGTCCTGCTCCATCCGCTCAAACAAGCGCCCGGGACTGCTCGCTCCCTCCTCCCATGGCCGGCTGTGTGCTACAAGCAGGCCTCACCGCCCCACCGTACTCCCATCGCTGGCCTAGCCATCCTCTACTCACCCACACCGCTGTTATTCTCCGGCGACGGCATACGAACCAAGAAACCCTCGTATAGTCGTACTCCCTCCGCGGGAAACAACTACCGAGTCTTCCCTGCCTCCGTGTCGTTCCTTCCTAGGCCTCGCGATCGTCCACCGCCTTGGTGCTCTCGGCGCTGCCTGGTCAACGTGGTCAACGACCGACATGCATCTGAAGTGGATCAGACGTGGAGAGGCCGACAGCTGGGTCCACGGCCGCACGCAAGGAAATGCCTCCTTATTACACGCAAAATAATGATTCCTCCACGACATCGGGACCCACCGAAAGGGCCTCTCAGATTTGCAAAAAAACGTTACACACGCCGACAGCTTGGACCCACCAGCTATATCTTCGCACGCAAGGAAGTGCCTCCTTATTACGCACAAAAAAATGAATACTCCCCCTGTTAGCTGGGACCCAGTATTGTGGCAGGTTGACTTGTGGGCCTACTAAGTTGACGGGGACGGAGGTCTTTGTCAACTTAGTCAATATGCACGATTCTAGCTCCAGTGAGCGTGTGATGTCCATCCAACGGCCCTAGTGCTTCTTCAACCTCTGGTCTTCTTGCTCCAGCCGCCCAAACCAGCGCCGGTCATGGCTCGTGCTCCTGCCTCCCGTGGCCGGTTGCGATGCGGCGGAGGCCTCACCGCCCCCTACTACTCCCACCGCTGGCCAGGCCATCCCTCTACTCACCCACACCCCCTGTTATTCTGCGGCGATGGCAGCCTCACACCGCAGCGAACCAGTGCACCATCATACTCCTCTACGTGTGGGCATCCACTGCCGCATCTTCCCTGGCTCCGCGTCGTCCCCTTCCTAGGCCTCGCCGTCGAACACCACCCTGGTGCTCTCGGCACGGCATGGTCAACGTGGTCAAGGAACAGCTTCCATCGGACGTGAACTGTATGTGGAGAGGCTGACAGCTGGGTCCACGGCCGCAGCAAGGACGTGCCTCCTTATTACGTGCAAAATAATTATTCCTCCACCTGACAGCGGGGACCCACCGGACGGGCCACCGTATTTCGTGAAAAAAAGTTTGCCCCTGAGTGTTGGGACCCACCAGCTACATCTTCGCACGCAAGGAAGTGCCTGACAGTCGGGACCCACCTGGTCAAAGCGTACGTAGCGTTGTCATTCTGGTCACGAACGTGTACGTACATATATACTGGTCGATGTAGAGGCGCGCACGTAGCATGTACACGTACGTACATAGGCCAGGGTGCAAGAAAGAAAATACGGCCACGTATGTGTACATACGGGCAGGGTCTCGAACGCCTACTCGCGCATACGTACAGCCAGGGCTCGTGTACATGGCTGGGTCGGAACGGAGAAACAGCGTCGTCGTCGTGTTCATGGGGAGGCAACGGAATGCGTGGTCGTGTTCATCGGGAGGGCTTGGACAGAACAGGCGATGGAAACGAGGCTGGCGTGCGCGAAGCGGAGAAGCGGCGTTGTGTTCGACCGCCACGTTCAAACAGGATCCTGTTCGCCGGGAGGGTCCGCGTGCCGCAAAAGCAGAGAAGCGGACCTCCTACGGTCGAAACGGGGTCCCGTTGATCGGGAGGGTGTGGCGTGCGCAAAACGGACAAAGCGGACTTGTGTTGGAGCGCTACGGTCGAAACAGGGGTCCTGTTCATCGGGAGGGGTGTGGCGTACCGCAAAACGGGGTACTGTTCATCTCCACCGTCGACCTCCTCCAGCCTCCACGGGCTCCTGTTCATACAGCCTCCACGGGCTCCTGTTCATCCAGCCTCCACCGCGCGCTACTCCACCGGCTATTGTTCAACCATCCCTCCACCGTCTACTGTTCATCCAGCCCTCCACACCACGGGGTCCTATTCAACCACCCCTCCACGGGCACCCCTCCACCGTCTACTGTTCATCCAGCCCTCCACACAACGGGGTCCTATCCAACCACCCCTCCACGGGCACCCCTCCACCGCCTACTGTTCATCCAGCCCTCCACACCACGGGGTCCTGTTCAGCCACCCCTCCACGGGCACCCCTCCACTGTCTACTGTTCATCCAACCCTCCACACCACGGGGTCCTGTTCATCCACCCCTCCACCATCTAATGTTCATCCAGCCATCCACCACACCACGGGGTCCTGTTCATCCAGAGGCAACGCCACCGCTCACTGTTCATCCAACCCCCCCCCCCCCCCAACGCTCACTCTTCATCCCAGAGGCAGCATCGATCGGCTTGATTAGCAGCGATGGCGAAGAATCGCTCGATCGGGTTCATTAACAGCCAGCGATCGATCGCTCGGGTTCGATGAACGCGTAGCCTACAATTACAATCGCTCGGGTTCAGCTAGAGCCCAATGCCTCGCTTCGGGTTCGATTAGAGCCAACGCCTCGCACATATCGCCAGACGTCGTGTACTGAGAAGCGCTTGTCGCTCGGCCCCCGACCTCTCACCGTAACCGGGAACTCTCCGAAATTTTCCTCGCCCTCGCTTCTACCACGGTTTTTTCGTCATGGACGGCCCAAAGAATGTCATGCCGCTGCGTCCGGCCCGCCCAGGACGAAAATCCCATTTTCTGTCATGATTTTTTGTCATAGAAGTAGGGGCCCACCACATCTATGATGATACCAGGTTTTGTCACAATTATCGTCATAGAAGTGTCATATGTATGACTCAAAAAAATTTCATTCGGCCCAAAATGTCACGGATGTGTCTTTTTTTGTAGTGCTTCATGTAGACTAATCCATGTCTGGGTTGAATAAGGAAAGGAAGGGAGACTGTACTTTCCAAGAGACTAGGCATCGAACCCGCATCTAGGTTGAGAAGGAGAAAATCAGTAGCTAAAGAGAACAAAAATGGGACGTAATCCACATATGCTGCCTTGATATATGTTGCTCTGGACAACCATACCTCCCTCACCACTCTATGTGTCCGTGGAGGTACATCGTACTGGTGCGCCCACTATCCAAATGGGCCTCCCATGCTCTTATTGCCACTTTTTTGCTGTTAGTATAACTCCAGCGGTCAAGTCAAGCAACACGACTCCTAAAGTGATGCCACATTTAACTAATGCCGCACTCAGTCTAATGCCACCGATAAATTTAAGCAATGCCATTTAATGTCACTGGATTATTTCAGGTTAGCTGTTGATTGTGGATGTATTAACTAGGGCATTCTAATGCTGTTGCACAACCAGTATACCAACGATGAATCTTGTTACTACCTTCAGATTGTTGCACTGTTAATGCTTATAGATTACATACCTCACTTTCATGAGATAACTCATTTTTTTTGTACCGTGTCAAGAGGAAAGGTCAAGAGTCGGCACCTCCTCCTCCGGCTGTTCTCTTGATTCGTTCGATCAAGTTTTTATGTTTGATCGATTATCAAGATTGGGATAGCAATTTTTAGGTCCCCTCAAGTTCGAAATGATATTTACCTTAAAGGTACATGGTTTGCAATTTTTTATACTGTCATTAGTTAATAATGCTAGTTACCTTCAGACTTTTGTATTTGGTTTAATGCTCTTGCATAGCTGGTATACCAATGTTGAAACTTGTTACCTTTACATTTTGTATTGTTAATTCTTATAGAAATTTCCAGTGCTAGAGCTTATGGAAATCTGTTTAGTAAAACCATTGTACTTTACCCTGTAATAAAATAACTACTCTACTATTACACTAGCCACTGGATTAGTGTATATTTGTAATATTCAAATGGTGTTGCATTAGCGTATGGACATATATAAAGTGTGGCAATCTTTCCGAGATATGTGCTCAAGAAAACTACTACCTGTTTTTCTAAATACTAGACCTTTTGGTACTTTAAATTGAACTTTGAAAACGTCTTATATTAAGGAACAAAGGGTGTAGAGTTCACTCAAATTATCTCGGTAAAGCGAGTCAAACCTTTGTTAAAATTAATGTTCATTATGTTATCGGAGGAGGTCTATATGTTTGCCTCTAATGCCTGTCGACTACATACCTGACATCATGATGTAATGTTAAGTCATTTCCTTTAGTACAGTGTCACTGAATTGTCAAGGCGGTGATGGCATTTTATTTTAGTTGAACTGCACAAAATATGCTTAAAAGAATAGGAAAGGTCGGGAATGGCTCAATTTTTCAGAAAACCTATGTATGCCTTCCTGACATCAGCCGTTGTTGCCTGATTTATTCCTTCAAGCAGGTGGTTAGAAATAGTCTTGCTACCTTTTCCCATTAATAAATTGGAATGCTTATATTTCTGAGTCTATGCTTCAACTAGTGCCACTTTTATAGTAATCACACTTTCAATATCTATGCAAAACAGGGATGCTCGATTTTAGTGGAACTGCACAAAAAGTCCAAATGGTTCAACATTAGGAGCATGTTTTTTTCCAAACCTTTATATCCAATTGGTGGCACTGTGAGTTGTTCATTACGAAGGTACATGGTTTTCTACTATCTTGCTACTCTTTTTGTACCATCATTAGATAGTAATACTAGTGGTTTGCATGTGAATTTATTGGCAGGGTGGACCTACATTGGAGGTGCATGACAAGATTCAATGATTGGATGCTCAATTTTGGTTGTATCGATTTCACCTCTTCCATCACTGCGAACATGGATATCCTTGGTCTGATGAAGAATAGGAGCTATATTTCTTCTTTGAACTAGCAAAACAATTCAGTATGAAATTGTCCAGGGCAAAACATGACTGTATCAAATTGTCCAGTGCAAAACATGACATAAGCTAAGCGGAAGAGACGCGTTTAAACCGAAAATACAAGGTGGGGTATATGTTTACTAGCTGCTTGACATTTGTGCAGACAGAGATGTCTGTCTGTTGCTATTTGGCAAACAAACAAAGTGACCGCAATTTTGGTTGAACTGCATAAGAGAATAGTATAGTCACTGCATGCAGTGCCATTTGAAAATAGACACGGAAAGATTGGATAGTCACTTCATGGACTGCGGAAAAGTAGTACTGTACTATTTATTGGCCAACACTAGGTGCTTCATTGCTTTGGTCTGATTATACAATGGGCATCATTTTGCCTAAGTTAAAGTTTGTATTCCGAAAATAGTCTCGCCGTGTGATCGAGAGAAGACCAAATCATATTGCAGTGGATGTTCCTCCATCATGTGTGGTTCATTCTCATGGTTCCAACTGTTGGTGAAACTAGTTACGTTTGCAAGAGGAATTGTAGACTTCACAAACAAATTTGTCTTTCACTCTGTACTGAATGTTGGCCAAGAGAAGCATCCATGTTAGTAGGAAGAACAGATGTTTTTTTCTAGATCTTTGCTTTCGGAGCTACATATTTGTATATGATCTGTGAATCATTGAGATGCATTAACATGTTGATCTTATGTATGGGAATTGTACTAGTTGGTTTTGAATTTGGGCTACTAATGTGAACGTATTACAATGCCAGGTGTCGGGGGTTGGGTGCGACATATGCCAAAGGATGGCTTATCATGGTGGGAGCAAGTAGAACGTCGTCGGTGCCCGGAAGCGCGATGAGGCGTAGACACGAACGCCGGCGTACTTTGCCTAGGTTCGGGGCTCTCCTAGGAGATAACACCCCTAGTCCTGCTCTGCGGGGCTCCGCATGATCACTAAGGCAAAGTGAGTACAAGGTTGCTCCTTGAGCTGTTTCCTGGAGGTAGGAGAAGGCAGGGCTAGCTCTCTCCTCCCTGTATGAACTGGTCTAGTGCTAATGGATTCGAACCCTTTGCATGGGTGCCCTGGGGGGTTTATATAGGCCTACCCCCCAGGGGTACAATGGTAATCCATTAGGCGCACGCCCGCCCGTCGATCTCTTCGGTTCTGCGGCTTCTTCGCCGATCTTTGGGGCCCGTCACCGGTGGGCCCCGGCCGACCGGCTCGGCATGGAGCCGACAGGCCGTGTCCGCCGCAGGAGGGTCTTGTCAGCTGCTGATTACTGTAGCCGTGCTTCTAATGACGCGGGCTTGGTCATGGGGTCGTGGCAACAGCACCGTCGCCTGGCGGGCGATCACTGTTGCCACTCCCCGTCTCGTTTGATTAATGGCGCGTGGGACCCATGGGAGTGACTGGCCGATTCCCACAAGGTCCGACTGGTGGCGCTCTTGCTGTCTTCTGGACTCTCGCCAATTGGTGGGACCCGTCGTCCCTAGGCTGTACAGACAGGCCGTCGTGGGCGCAGGACCATGCCTACTGGTGCTAATGCCAGGGCCGGCATGGCAACAGTGCCGCGCCGGACGGAGATCTCTGCGGGTACGGCGCACTATGGCCACGCCTGCCCTTGGAAAGGAGAGGGAGTGGGCCTCACTGTAGCCACTCCCCGTCCCGTCCTTCTTGATGAGGGCACGGGTATTCGTTGGTGCCGCGTGCCGACTCCCGGCGGCCGGCTTCTCTGGAAGCCACCAGATCGGAGTCGGTTTGTCTTGGACTCGCCTCCAGGACTCGGCCGCGAGGGGGGAGTCGGCCACTCCTTCGGCCGACTCCCAGAAGGCGGCTCTTCGTCCTGGTATCTTTGAGGGGCGTGGCCTGCCCCGATGTCTTGAAAGGTTCTGGGCTTCGGGTTAGCCTACCTGTGGCCCGTTACTCCGATAGTAGTCCCTGAAGCTAGTGAGGCGCCGCGGACCATCAGCCGAGGAGCCTCAGCAGTTTCTCTCTCTAGGTGCTTGAGGCAAGAACCTCGTTTGACTTCTTCCGGGCCGACTGGTAGGAGTCGGACTTGCCCAGAGTGACTTGTCCAATATTTCAAACGCCCCGGCGTGATCCAGATGGCGCGCTGGCTAAGCTTCCAGGCCGCCGCCCGTTTCAGGCCTGTCACGTGGCAACATGCTGCCGGGCCAGTCTGCCCACCCACGCGTGTGACGGAGAGGTCCTCAAGCGGGGCCCGCCACTACCGCGCCTCGGCGCGCGAGCGGATCCGCTGCGGCCGTGGCGGACGGTTGGGATTTCCGCGGAGTTACTGCGCGCAGTAACTTCACGCGGTAATGTGGGGGTCGTGGGGTCGTGGGCGCAGTTAATCCCACGACCGCCCCCTCGGGTTCGCAGCCCATGGGTCTATAAGTAGGGGAGGAGGAGGGAGCGGCAGAGCACGCGCGCCCCTCCTCCACGCTACTTCTCCTTCTTCTTCTTCCTCGCTCCGCCGCACCCCAAGCTTCGCCGAGCGCTGCGGTGACCCGCTCACGATGAGCTCTTCTTCCGCCACCGCGCCCCCTTGGTGCACTCCGGCACCTGGGATGGCTCAGAGGTCCACAACGATCACGTCGAGTTCCTCCGCAAGACGCGTCGGCTCCCCGGCGAGGACTATGTGCGGGTCCGCCTCGCGCCAAGGGGGGAAATCTCGCCAACAAGCCCTTGGAGGCGGCGGGTCATCTTCGCTTACCTGCCTGCCTGCGCCTAAACTTGCGGAGAGCGTCTTCTTCCGCTCTTTTCTTGAGTTTGACGGCCTTCAGCCGCACCACCTCACGCCCAACACGGTGGTGCTCCTGTCCTCCTTCGTCGCCTTGTGCGAAGGCTTCCTCGGAGTCCTCCCCACCATCGAGCTCTGGGGGGAGTTATTCTTCTCCAAGCTCGGCACCCAGGCCGCAGGCGTGCCGGCTCAGTGCGGCGCATTCATCATCGTGCGGAGATCGGGGTCCGACAACCCTTTCCCCTCCATTAAGCTGATAAAGTCGGTGAAGATGTGGCAGCGGTCGTACTTCTACGTGAAGAGCGTCTTCACGGAGGGCGATTGGGTCAATCTGCCGGCTTACGCAGCCGGCCCGCCGGCTGGGAGGCGGCCCAACTGGTCATATCGGGCCAAGACGCTGGCGCCCGCAGGAGCCGCCGCCGCCTCGCGACTCCGAGTGCTGACGCAGTTGGAGGGCCTGACTGGTCCGGATCTGTTGGCCGCCATTGTGGCGCGCCGAGTTCTCCCACTCCAAGGTCGCCCCCACATGATATGCCAGATGAGCGGGCACCGGGACCCGAATCGGATGTGCACCAAGGACATGCCTCACGAGGAGGCGGCTTACATGGTGAACTACCTCTCGGACAGCAAGCTCCTGGAAGATTGGCAGTTCGGCAAGGAGCCGTACTCTCATGCCAACCCCCCGCCTATAGTGAGTTGCCTCTTTCCTTCTTTCTTTAAATTGTCTTCTTTCTTGCCGAGTTTGTCTTGTCCGACCTGACCAGTCGGCTTTGGTCAGAATCCCCTCCTCCATCCATCAGCCGGCACCGCAGGGCCGGCCCGCGAGTTCCTCGCCGACCAGGCGGAGAGCGATGTCGACGACCCTGATCTGGGGGCGGCGGCTTTGGAAGACGACACCGAGGGAGGAGGCGGCCCGCGGCTCGGGGCCATTCTGGAGGACTGGCCTGATGATGATGAGGAGGTCGCCCCCCGCTACCAGCCAGGAGTCGCCCAGCCCGGCGCGAGCTCTTCTGCCGCGCCGGACGCTCCAGGCGGCGGGAAGAAACGCAGGGCCGTGCCGAGCTTGTTCGGCAGTCGGCCGAAGAAGCCGAAGAGCTCGGCCGCGGCAACCAAGCGGGACGAGGCTGCCGCGAAGGCCATCCGCTTTTGCAAGGAAATGAAGAAGCCGCCGCTGGTCTCCGCGTGAGTGCTCCCTCTTTTCGCATTTATTCTTTCTTTGTAGCTTTTGTCTGAGTCTTTACTTGCTCCCCTTGCTTCAGGGCTCCCCTCACTCTTGAGAGGATCGCCGCCGCCTCCGTCATGGGATCGGCGGAGACGTCCGCCACCACTCGGCGGGTTGACCCCGCCGCCGACCTCCGGGAGGCGACGGAGCGGAATGCGCAGGAGAAGCGCGAAGAGGAAGAGGCCACCCACCTGGAGAAGGCGGAGGCCTCCGCCAAGAAGAAGCTGGCAGAGGTCGAGGCCGCCGTCGTGGCGAGGAGGCAGGCTGAGGAAGCCGCGCACCGCCAATCGGCGGTGTTCGTCACCCCGCTGAACTCTGCGCCCCCGCCCCCGGAGTTCACGGGGCAGACTGGGGAAGCCGGCAGCAAGAACCCGATCATGGAGAGGGGAGGCGGCGACGCCTCTATGCCGGACGTGATCGTGCCGCCGCCGCCGCCGTCTAGAAGCGCGCAAGGCGAGTAGCCGGCGGACCCGCCGGTGCCGCCGACTGAAGATGAGGTCGTGGCGGGGCTACTTCTTCAAGTCGGCACGCCAACGCGCCGCCGTCTTGCAAAGGCGACCTCGGCGCCACGCCCTTTGGAGACCGGCGCCGCGAGCTCGACGATTCTAGACGCCGAGGCGACGACCGCCGCGCCCACTGGGTGGGTGCGAGGAGGCGGGACGGGCCCGTTGAACCAGGCGCTTCTAGACATCCAGACCAAGCTGCGAGCTAAGGGCGACGCCATCCAGAACTGCACCAAGGCGCATCTGGCATCCCGGACAGCCATCCGGGTACGTTTCCTCCTTCTTGTTTTTGTTTCTTGCTCTTCTCTGTGGGGGCGCGCCAGCTCACCCACTGGGTGTAATCCCGAGTTTGGGCGGCTCTGGCGGGCTGCTCGAACTCTAATTGTGAGTTCAAGTACTAACGTTTGTCTGAAATGTTTATCACAGGACTATCACAATCTTCGTGTGACCGCCTTCAACCGCAACGTCGAAGAGCTGGGCAAGCGGACCGCCAACTTGTTGGAGAGCCGGAGTGGGTCCTCTTTCTTCTCTGCGGGGGCGCGCTGGCGCACCCGCGGGCTGTAGTCCCCGAGATTCGGGCCGACTGCTGAGCAGTCGGGCTGGATCTCCCCGGCGACCTTCTTTTTGTTGACGACTAATGCCTCCTTTCTTCTTTTTCTTCAGAGGCCAATGCCACCCTGCAGCAGCAGCTGGGCGAGGCCAACACCGTGCTGCGTGCCAAGGGGGAAGAGTGCAATAAACTGGCCACAGAGCGCGACCTGTTGGTCGCGCAACTGGCAGAGCAGAAGGAGCTGCTCAAGAAGGCCCAGGAGGAGGCGGAAGAAAAGGAGACCGCCCTCTTGGCTGAGTTTGCAAGCGAGCGCTCCTCCTGGACTGACAAGGAGGCGATGCTGTCCTCCGGCTTCCACGAGATTGAGGATCTCGTCGACGGTGAGCTTCCTCATTTTTCTTCTTGGAGTTGCCGACTATGATTCGAGCCGACTTCTAGTTTTTTGACTTGTTCTTCGCTCTTCTGTCTTGGCAGACTTCTTCCCTGGCCACTCGCAGGCCGCTAATCAAGCCATCGAGGCTGATCGCGAGGGGCGGAGGGCGGATGGCGTGGAAATCGCCGCCGACGCCCCCTGAACCCTTGATGAGCAGATCCTGAGCATTGAGGCTCGCCTTCGGCCGGCCCACCGGATGCTGCGCCGACTTCAGCGTGTCGGCACCCAGGCGATCGCCGCCCTGTGGCCGGACATGCAAGCTCCCCGCACTCCCAGTCGGACGGCCGACTGGTTGGAGGTCGCGGTTGGCCGTCTTGAGGCCTGGAAGGGCTCCTCGGCCCGGGCCGGAGCGCGCCGGGCCTTGGAGTTCGTCAAGGCGTGGTATCCTGGGCTGGATCTAGACCGGCTAGCCACATTCCGGCCAGAGGCTCAGGCGGAGCTGGCGGTCGTGGAAGACGCCCTCGTCAAGCGCGCGGCGTCGATCGCCGAGTACACCGACACCAGCATCTTCGTCCCCGAGCAGGCTGAATACGGTGAGAAGGCGCTGCCGGAGTGGTTCAAGATGAACCCAGACTACGACGAGGACTCGGCGGAGGTGATCGGCTCCAGTGTCGAGGAGGAAGGCGAGGCGGAGGACAGAGGCGAGACGGAGGCACCAGAAGACGGAGCGGACGGCCAGCCTCAGCTCGACCGTGCCTCCAGCAACGAACCGCGCCTGACTGAGCCGGGTGTCGCCGGAGGTGATCAAGCCGAGACCGACCAGCCGGCCGCCCCAACAACTGGCACCACCGACTCCTCCGATCCTCCGAACCCGTCTGCCGCTTCCTAGGCTGCCACCTTATCTTTTGTTTTATCTGCTTAATAGTCTTGAAGAACTTGTTAATTCACACAATTCCACCCACGGGGTGTATTTTGAACTTCTGTTCGAAGATTCGGCCAAGGGCCTCTACTATGTAAATATTCATCCGAGTTCTATCTCTCCTTGCTTATTGCTCTTTTGGCTTTTTCCTTTGCCGCCTTCCCTTAGTTGTTGTCTTGTCAGCCGGACAGCCGCTCTGCGGACTGCTGCTGGAGCAAGTACTTGGCTACTTTGGGAAGGCAAGTACTTAGCCGTTTTAGAGTTCTTTAGCAAGTTGAGTAGAAGACGACAAGCCGGCTGCTCAAGAGTCGGTTGTAAAAAGGCTGGAAGCCGGCCTAAACTATGTTTCTGATTTGAGTCCTTAGTCATTTTTCATGTGGACGCCCATTCTACCTTACTCCTGCCCACCAGACAGTCGCTCTGCGAGCTGCGGCTTCTGACAAGAGACGGCTTAGGTGCCACACACTACTTGTCCGGCTGTAGGAAGCATTCCATAGTGCGAGGCGGCAAGTCCCCGGGCCGACTAGTCGTACCCGGTGCCAAACGGCATAACAAAGAATAACATACTCGTAGGCATAATTCTTATCATATAGATAAAAGAGGGCAGTCCCCGAGCTCTTCTCGGGGGGCCCGAAGTCTTGGTACTTTAATACAAAAGGTAGCATGGTACATACTGCGTCAATTGTAAAATCTTAGGAGGAGATCTGCATTTCACGGCCGCTCCATCTCTTTGCCGGAGTCGTCCCTCTTGCATGCTCGGGGCTTCTGAGCGTCGATCAGGTAGTAGGAGTCGTTGCCCAACACTTTGCTGATGATGAAAGGGCCTTCCCAAGGTGCTGAGAGCTTGTGCTTTGGCGGCTGTTCACTTTGGATCAGCGGAGCACAAGGTCTCCTTCTTGGAAAGATCTTGGCTTGACCTTCGGTTGTAGTATCGGCGCAGGCTCTGCTGTAGATCTTGGACCAGTGAGTGCCAACAGCGGCCCTCTTCAAGCAGATCGGCGCCCGTCTTGGCGTGCTTCTTACGCTTCCTCCTTAGTGTACATGGTGACTCGTGGGGAGTCGAACTCTATGTCCGTTGGGATGGCGGCTCGCACCGTGAGACGAGGAAGAAAAGCGTGAAGCGGTTGACTTGTTGAGTTGTGCGCGAGCTCTAGGGGCGGTAGGCAACTCGTCGAGCCAGCAGCCGGCGAATATCGAGCTCGACGGTCGGGGCTTGATGCTGGAGCAGGATGAGGCCGTTTGCCCGCTCTACCTGGCGTTTATTGCGGATGGGCAGCGGATGCTAAGTCGATCGGATGCTGCATCAGCGAGAAAGCAGGCCAAGGCGCCCTTGGCAAAATTGGTGCCGTTGTCGATGATGATGCTGTGTGGAATGCCATATCGGATTGTGATATCGGAGATGAAAGTCACGGCAGTCGGACCATTCAGCTTCTTGATCGGCTTTGCTTCTATCCACTTGGTGAACTTGTCCATCGCGACAAGTAAGTGAGTGAGGCCACCTCGTGCCGTCTTGAATGGTCCCACCATGTCCAGGCCCCAAACAGCAAAGGGACGGGCGATGGGAATAGTCTTGAGTGCAGAAGCCGGCTGATGCGGCTTGGAGCGGAACTTCTGGCACCCATTGCATTTTTGGACCAAGTCCTTGGCGTCTTCCAAAGCAGTCGGCTAGAAGAAACCACGGCGGAAGGCTTTGGCGACGAGTCCTCTTGAAGCCGCGTGGTGGCCACACTCGCCCTAATGGATGTCTTTGAGAATTGCTTGGCCTTGATCCGGCTCCACACAGCGCTGGTAGATGCTAGTGACACTGCGCCTTACCAGCTCTCTGTTGACTATAGTGTAGGCTACTGCTCGGCCTTGCATTTGCCGAGCTGAGATCTCGTCAGCCGGCAGCTCTTTGCTCACCAGGAATTTGAGGATAGGCTGGGCCCATGAGGGTATTGCGATTTCTTCAACTGTCAGTGCGGCGACTTGAACGAGGGCGGCCGGGCCGGGAGGCGGCGGGTTGGAGTCGACAGCTGCTTGCTGGATCGATGGAGTCCCCGGGCCGAGCTCTGAAGTCCCAGGCCGACCGCCCGTGGTCCCGGGCAGGTTCTAAAGAATCCCGGGCGGCCCATTGCTGCGATCCGAACCGTCTGCCAAAATTCTCGTACCGTCTGCTGGGGCTCTTGAGTCGGATCCGACTTCTTCAAGAGGAGCCGGCACAAAGATGGAAATCGATTCTGGTGAAGGCAGCGAGGCGGCGAGGCGTTGAAGGCGACACCGGACGGTATTGCCAGCCAGGTGGAGCCGATTCGTGCGAAGTGTCTGCTTGGTCGTTGTCGTTTCTTGGCACATGGAGGAACTACGCACCCTCAAAATATCCACTGAAGTTGCTGCGAGGAAGCGATGCTTCGCCATGTTAGCATCTTTGGCGTCGGTCGCCGGACGGCTGCTGGATTATCAAGTCGGAGTCACCATAGCACGGGATCCGTGAATGCTGAAGTTCTTTGGCAAAGGCGGACCCGTGAATGAGTGCCTCGTGTTGTTGACGTTGTTGGAAGCGGCAAATGGATTTGCAGCACATATTTGAGCTTGTCGCCTTTGGGAGAGGTGAGGGCGATGCGGCTCCCAAACGATACGCATATTAGAGCCATCGAAATGCATCCGCCAATGGGTGGAGTCGGTACGGCTACTGAGTCTTGGTCTCGGCCCGATCGGCAGGAAATCGGCGGTGCACTGTGACTTGATGGTTGTGCGGGGTTGGTAGTAGATGGTGTAGGGGGCCAACTCTATGGCCCATTTGGCCACTCGGCCTGAGGCATCTCGGCTTCCGATGATCTCGGCTAGTGGAGCTGTTCAGACCACAGTGATTGGATGATCTGGAAAGTAGGGCTTCAATTTCTTGGCGGCAAAGTGCATGCCATAGCACATCTTCTGGTAGTGGGGGTAGTTTTGCTTGGAGGTCGACAGTATTTCACTTAAATAATACACTGGTCTCTGGACAGGTAGTGCCTTGCCTTCCTCCTTGCGCTCTACCACAATGACTGTGCCGACTACTTGGCTGGTGGCGGCGATGTATAGGAGCATGGGCTCCTTAGGAGTCAGAGCCGCCAGAACAGGTGGAGCAGTCAACATCTTCTTCAACTGGAGAAAAGCTCCGTACGCCTTATGGTTCCACTCGAAAAAAGTGGTCTTCTTCATGAGTTGGTACGAGGGGAGAGCCTTCTCGCCCAGTCGGCTGATGAATCGGCTGATGGATGCCAAGAAGCCGGTGAACTTCTGCACGTCCAGCAGTCGGCTGTGTACTTCCATCCTTTCAATGGCCTTGATCTTCACAGGGTTGCATTCTATGCCGCGTTCAGAGACCAGGAAGCCAAGAAGCTGGCCGGCTGGTACTCCGAAGACGCATTTCTCTAGGATGAGCTGGATCTGAAATCGGCAAAGGTTCTCAAAGGTTTCCTTGAGGTCTTCCAGCAGTGTTCCACGCTTCTCCGTCTTCACCACCACATCATCCACGTAAACGTGGGCATTTCTGCCGAGTTGCTTGAGGAGGCACTTCTACATGCAACGTTGAAAGGTGGCGCCGGCATTGCTTAAGCCGAACGTCATGGTCAAGTAGCAGAAGGCTCCAAACGGCGTGATGAAGGCGGTCTTCAGTCAATCTGCCAGGTTCAACTTGATCTGGTGATATCCTGAATACGCATCTAAGAAACTCAACAGCTCGCATCCGGCTGTGGAGTCTATCACTTGGTCGATCCTTAACCGTGAGCGGGTCCTTGGGGGCATGCTTTGTGGAGGCTAGTGTAGTCAATACACATTCGCCACTGCTTGTTCTTCTTCAGCACCAGGACTGGTTGGCTAGCCACTCTGGAAAGAACACTTCCATGATGAAGCCGGCTGCTAGAAGTCGGGCTATCTCTTCTCCAACAACTCTTCTCTTCTCTTCTGACAGGCGGCGCAAGGGCTGCCTGACTGGCTTGACATCAGATCGGACGTGTAACTTGTGCTAGGTGAATTCCGTCGAAACTTCTGGCATGTCTTTGGGGGACCATGCGAAGATGTCCCGATTCTCACGGAGGAAATCGACGAGCTCGCCTTCCTATTTGCTGTTGAAGTTCGTACCTACGACAGCGTACCTCTCTGGGTGCTCCGGGTCCAAGGGTATCTTCTTCGTCTCTTTGGCGGCTTGAGCGAGGCCCTCGGCTTCCGACTCCTTAGGGTTGGATGACATCTCCGGCTGCTTGCACATATCGCCACAACCAGTCGAGGAGCTGCTTCTCGGCTGCAATCACGAGGGACTCGGCTGGCAGCTGCTCTCGGCCGCCAGGTGAGACGACTTCTGTGATGGCGGCTATGGTCAGGATCCCCTTGGAACTCGGCATCTTCATCTTGAGGTAGGCATAGTGGAGGATAGCCATGAACTTGGCGAGGGCAGGTCAGCCAAGCAACGCATGGTATGGGCTCTCAAGATCCACCACCTCAAACCATACTGACTCTCGGCGAAAATGATCTTTGTCTCCGAAGAGGACATCTATCAGGATCTTGCCGATTGGTGAGCAGGAAAGGCCAGGAACTATGCCATGGAATACAGTCCAGCTGTTCTAAAGCTGTCTTTAGCGATTCTAACTTCTCCATGGTGTCCTTGTACAGGATGTTGATGCTGCTGCCGCCGTCTATCAGGACTCGGGAGAAACGAGCAGCTCGTCTATCTGTTGCAAAGGTAGCATCCAAAACTAAGGCATAGGAGCCCGGACTCGGCATCACCTCTGGGTGATCAGCTCTACTCTAGCTGATAGGCTTCTCAGACCAATGCATGAACTCTGGTGTTTCTGACGCTACTGCCTTCATCTCTTGCTGCTGCAGCCGCCTACTGCGTCGATCATCGGCTACACTGGTGAACACCATGTAGACTCCGTGCTCTTATGGGTACTCGTCTTGTCTTTGCACCGTTGATACGACCGCCCGACTCTTTGGGGCGGAGGAGGCGGCTGCCCAGCGGTGGCGGAGACAACGAGCCGTCTCCTTGGCGATCTGGTGAGCGGTGGCATTCAAGTGGTGTGGTTGGATGGCTTCGCACCACTATGGAACTTGCAGGGTCCGTCCAAAGTCTGCTCATAGGAGAAAGCCGGCAACCAGTTGAGCTTGCCGCCCTTCTGACGCTTCGGTAGAGGCTGCCCTTCTAGCTGCTGGTCTTCGACTGTTGCCACCTGCCGACTGGTGGAAGCCGGCTGCGGGGCCTTGCGCTTGTGATCGGTTTGCTGCTGCCGCCGACTGGCGTCTCCAGCCGGGGTTCTAGGAGCCTGAGGAGCCACTTTGCCAGTGGCACTAACTTTACTCTCCGCCTTCATGGAGGAGTCGGCCGTGGCATATTTGTCTGCTATGATCAACAGCTCATCAAGGGTCTCCGGCTCGTCGCAGAGGAGCTTGTGCTTGAGGAGGGTGCCTTCTCTGTGCCCTGTGGTGAAGTACTCGATAGCCTGCACCTCGTGCACGCCCTCGCAAGAGTTCCGGAGCTCGGCCCAACGCATGAGGTCGTCGGGAGTCGACTCGTTGGGGCCTTGCACGTACAAGGAAAGCTGGCGAGGTTTGGGTGGTCGCTTGTACGTGTTGGTGAAGTTGCGGACGAAGGCGTCGGTGAAGTCAACCAAACTGTTGATGCTGCGGGGCTTCAAGCTGTTCAGCCATGTTCGGGCCGTGCCCTGGAGCATGAGCGAAACATACTTCATGGCAACACGCTTGTTGCCGTTTGCTATGTTGACGGCCGTGGAGTAGTCAACTAGCCAGTCCTCCGGCTTCACGGAGCTGGTGTACTTGGGCGTGTCTCTTGGGAGTGTGAACCCTTTGGGAAAGGGCTCGTCTCGAATGAAGTGGCCGAAACAAGGCGGACCCAACTCTTCTTCTTCTTCGAGCGCCAGGGATCGGTGGAGTCGGTCGATCCGGTGGCGAGCGTCATTCTCTCCCACTCCTTCTCGGCGGCCAAGGAGGTCGCTGAGAGTCGAATGATCAACAGGCGGCAGGGAGACTTGCCTTTCCCTGCGAGAGGAGGCGGACGATCGCCCGTCGTTCCACGATTCTTGGCGGCCCGTCTTTGTCGCTCTATGGTAGCCTTGAAGTCCGACTACGGCTGGCAGCCGGCTCCTTGTCTTTTCTTCCGCGGGCACCGCCAGTCGGCGTCCGAGACATCGCGCCTTGGTCTCAGCGGGGAGGCGGGTCGCCGTTTTGCCGTTGCGGCGCCTCTGTGCGGCAGCCGGCCTCATTCAGCTCGGCGGCCGTGTCGAGGAGCCGCTGGACGTGCTCCGTCATCACGCGACGCTCTTCGCCCTCGAAATTGTCCAGCTCGTCCACCGCCTCCTGGGCGGCTCAGATGTTTTCTGCAGGCGTGGCGTATACGGGGCGATTCGCCCCGAACAGGTTGGCGATGGCCACACCACGCTGTTGGACCGTGCCAAGGCGGCTAGGCCCAGTTGGAGCCGGCGTGCCACCCACGGCGCGATCAACCTCGCGTTGGTAAGCTTCTGACAGGCGTCTCATCCTGGCCAGCTTCTTCGCGCCTTCGATGAGCTGAAGGCGGCGCGTCTCCAGCGTCTCTGCGTTGGCGTCCTCGGGAATGGGCGCGGTCAGGTCTTGTAGCGCCACGTCAATTGGGTCATGACCTCCTCCGTCGGAGTGCTTGCCGTGACCGATGACGAGCACCTCTATGACGGTACTTCCGTCGCTCTCCCGCGAGGGAGCGGCTCGTCGTAGACCACCACGTTGGTGGGAAATGCGTCGGCGGCGCGTGTCGAGTCGACCAACATCGGTCGGTGGAGCCTCACGGGCTCGAAGTCCCTTTGCTGGCTCGCTGGCGACATGGAGTTAGTCGAGGAGGCCGCGAGGAGGCTCTCGGGCCCTTTGTGCCCGCTTGGACGGGCTCGTCGGAGGCGAACCTCACCGACAAGATCGGCGAGCAGCTGGCGCGCATGCGATCTCAGCGTCAAGCGACCGTCGTGAAGACTCCATCTGGCGTGCGGGCTGGCTCTCGCTCACCGGGGAGGAAAGGGTTCCCATCGAGCAGGTCTCGGACGACGGTGCACCCCGCCCATGGTGGGCGCCAAATGTCGGGGTTGGAGTGCGACATATGCCAAGGATGGCTTATCATGGTGGGAGGCGAGTAGAGCGTCGCGGTGCGGAAGCGGGATGGGCGTGAACCTGACTTGGCGTGCTTTACCCATGTTGGGGCTCTCTGGAGATAACCCCTAGTCCTGCTCTTGAGGTCTCGCATGATCACTAAAGCGAAGTGAGTACAAGGTTGCTCCTTGAGCTGTTTCCTGGAGGTAGGAGAAGGCAGGGCTAGCTCTCTCCTCCCTGTATGAGATGATCTAGTGCGAATGGATTCGAACCCTTTGCATGGGTGCCCTGGGGGGTTTATATAGGCCTACCCCCAGGGGTACAATGGTAATCCAGTTGGCGCAGGGCCCAGCCGTCGATCTCTTGATCTTGGCTTCTCCCTGATTCTTGGGGCCCTTGGCTGGCACAATGCAGAGCCGACAGGCCATGTCCGCTGCAGGCGGGTCTTCTCAGCTGCTGATTACTGTAGCCGTGCTTCTAATGATGCGGGCTTGGTCATGGGGTCGTGGCAACAGCACCGCCGCCTGGCGGGCGATCACTGTTGCCACTCCCCGTCTCGTCTGATTAATGGCGCGTGGGACCCGTGGGAGTGACTGCCCGACTCCCAGGGGCCGATTCCCACAAGGTCCGACTGGTGGCGCTCTTGCCGTCTTCTGGACTCTCGCCGACTGGTGGGACCCGTTGTCCCTAGGCCATACAGACAGGCCGTCGTGGGCGCAGGACCCTGCCTACTGGTGCTGATGTCAGGGCCGGCATGGCAGATGCCCGCGCGCGGGACGGAGATCTCTGCGAGTGCTGGCGCACTATGGCCGCCTTCCCTTAGAAAGGAGAGGGTGGGCCTCATTGTAGCCCTCCCGTCCGTCCTTCTTGATGAGAGCACGGGTATTCGTTGGTGCAGCGTGCGACTCCGTGACGGCTTCTCGGAAGCCACCGGATCGGTCGGCTTGTCTTGGACTTCGCCTCCGGGGACTCGGCCCGAGAGGAGTCGGCCACTCCTTCGGCCGACTCCCAGAAGGCAGCTCTTCGTCCTGGTATCTTTGAGGGGCGCGGCCTGCCCCAATGTCTTGAAAGGTTCTGGGCTTCGGGTTAGCCTACCCGTGGCCCATTACTCCGACACCAGGCATGTTATTCTCGTGTGAACATTTTGAATGGATCAGCTCTTACTGCTGAGCGTAGCATGATCCTTATTTCTGTGTTCTCAGTGTTTACAAGTTACCAACAGTTCCTTATTTCTGTTCGCTCAGTGTTTACAAGTTACTGATCGATCACTAGCTAGCCTACTAATGCGCTCCTGGCAGTTTCAGTTGCGACGCAAGATCCGAAGTGGCAGTTTTTTGAATAAAAATACCTACCTCTGAAGAAACTGACAAGTTGCTCTGAAGAAAATGCCATGCGAATCTAAAGAAACTGCCAGCAAAAATGTTCGCAAATGCCCTATCTCCCAGCGATCGTACATGTACACCATCCGACCTACTCGATCCTACACGTACACTATCCGACCTACTCGATCCTACACGGATAAGTAGAGGATCACACACATACTACCTCCTTTCCGGTTTGCAGGGCTCAACTCAAAAAACGACCTACTCGATCCTACACGAATAAATAGCGGATCACGCACATACTACCTCCTTTCCGGTTTGCCGGGATTAATTCAAAAATCTCACCAACCAAGGTAGATGATGAGTGGTGGAATCATTTTTTACAAGGAGGGAGTACCTCATCTGGACGATTCGAGTGCACTCGTTTGACCGTCATGCCGGCGTGCAACCCAACACGGACGGGACACACCACTGACAGGACGGGATGGCACAGTCATAATTTCAGTTTTTCTAGTTTTCCACGGCAAACTGACGCTCTAAGCCATGCCTGCTTATGCATTGAATACCGATGACTGCGATGACCGTCGCATTTCCCGTGACACGCTGGTTCGCCTACCTTCCACCTATAATTATTGTTTCCCGGGCTTCTCCGGTGGCACCATCACCCAACTCGCCCTATCCTCATAAGCCCCCACCGGCCCGATGTCGCTCGCCACTTATCCTCACTCTCGCCACGTCCGCCATGCCCCCGCCCGTCCGCGATAGGCGACGGCAGAGGCGGTCACCGCTGGAACAAGTGTTCGGTTTTTCACCGGAAGGCAGACGGAGGGAGGAGGCATTCTATCGGTCTTTAGATGGCAATGCGGAGTATGAGGAGTTGTTGGAGCGCAACTGCCTGGCGGAGGAGCAGCGTATCGCTGATTTGCGCCGCCAGCGGTACATGGAGCAGCAATGCACCGACGCTCTGAGTCGCGAGCAGAGCGCCCGCGACTGGGCCGCCTACGTGGAGGCGGCTCGGCAAATAGCCTCGAGGCTGTCGGACGCATAGCTGTTCGCGACGCCGAATTTTACTACAAGCTCATCAAGTGGGTTTCCTACTTAGAAGCCAAAGCTTCGGTGGACCATGCCGGCATGGAAAGAGCCAACGCGCGCGAGCAACGCGCCCTATCGCACCTCTGGCAAGAGGCTGTCGGGATCGCACGCATTCGCGACACCGAATTTTACTACAAGATCGTCAAGTGGGTTTCCCGCTTAGAAGCCGAAGCTTCGGTGGACCATGCCGGCATGGAAAGGGCCAGCAGCGAAACAACAGCGCTCTATCGCACCTCTGTCAAGTCCGGCGGGCGGAGGGCGCTTGTCTCGGCGTTTAGCATGTACCGCAGATGGCGGACGGCATCTTCTACTTAGCTAAGAGTAAGTTAGTACTTGTACACTACTAGAGTATTAGTGGGAGTAGATAGTTAACTTGGCTATGATGGTTGTCAACGTGGAAGTTCAGTACTCTATATCTGGATCAGACCTGTTACTTTTCTCTGAATGTTGAACTTTCCGTTTGAACATATGGAATTGGCTGTTATCTTTTTAAATGGGTTGTATTTGTCTGCCACGGGTTTTGAGGCTGACTTGTGGGCCTACCAGGTTGACGTGTACACAATCAGGAGATGATTGTATGTGGAGAGGATGACAGTAGGGACCCACCAAGGTCATGGCAGTACGCAAGCAAGTGCCTCCTTATATCAAGCCAATAAAAAATGGCTTCTCCTGATGGATTTCTGACATTTGGGCCCCATGCCATTGTCAACGTAGTCAATAAACGAGAGAGTTGCTGTGGCGGCTGACACGAGGACCCGATGGCTTCGCCCGATTATTTTTGTTTTGGGTTAATTTGGTAAATGATGAAGCTATGTACCTAGGGTAGGGTCATGGACCTGTCCTAACTGCCCTACCCAAGGACATCCCTAGAAGAAATCACCTTTCAATCGACTTGGAGGTGTTCCATTGACGGACTTCGAAGACACTTTCGACCACGAAGCAATCACTCGACCAAGATCCAACCACTTTCGGCGGCCAGAGACCTAAAGTCCTCCATGCGCTAGATTGCGGTCATTAAGTAGCTTTTATGGTCATCATAACACTTTATTAGGGACGTTACTTAAAACCCTGCATAATTGAGGGCCCGAGGGGTCTGGCGAACTCTATATAAGCCACCCCCTCCTCAGTGTAAAGGGTTCGCACCTGTAATTCATACACATAATCCGATCGACCGCCTCCGGGCTCCGAGACGTAGGGCTATTACTTCCTCCGAGAAGGGCCTGAACTCGTAAACCTCGTGTGCTTACAACTACTCCATAGCTAGGATCTTGCCTCTCCATTCCTACCCCCCTACACTACTGTCAGACTTAGAACCACGACAGTTGGCGCCCACCGTGGGGCCGGTGTCTTAGCGACTTGTTGGAGAAGTTGCGATTTTTTCGATCCCCTTCATCATGGTTTCGGGCGGAGTTTTGGTGGAGGGCCGCAAGATCCGTCTCGGCGCACTCACGTTCATTGCCGACGACTCCGCTTGGCTTCAGGAGACTCCACTTGACGTCGACGCGCTCCCCGTCCGCGGGGCGACGCACTTTCGTGCATGCGTCCGCGGCGTCCTCCTGCGGCAGCCGTCGACCCAGTATCGGTCGGCTCCTGTGGCGTCCTCCCTCCCTATCTCCCGCCAGCGCAAGCGCTCCGGTCGGTCGAGGCTTCAGCAGTGGGTGAGGCATGCGGTGGCCCGCCAGTCGGCCACCCCTCAAGTCGCGGCGATCGAGCCCGACGAATCCATCTACGGCCTGTTCGACCTGTCGACTGGCTCCGCAGAGACTGCATCCGAGTGTGATAGCAGTGATCCAGCAGCGGAGGTTCTGATGGTTGATGGACCATGAAGTCCTCCTGGCTTTCCCCGCACAGACGGAGGCGAAGGCAGAGGCGACCCATCGCATGCCCATGAGGAGTATCTCCAAGAGCCTCTCACTTCGCTGCAAAGAGAAGAACTTCGCCGCCGGAACATGGATGCGCTGCACACTCCTATCGTTGGAGAAACCCCCGAGGCCCGTGCCTTGGAGGGCGCGTGCAGCCCAACAGGCTGGCGCTTTCGGCGGAGAACCTCCAGCGAGCACTCGGCAGCGTCTTGCGACAACGGGTTCGAAATCCGATCGTCGTCGGCTCTTTCCGCCCGCAGTATATCGAACTCCGATTTAGAATTTAGCAGCTGCAGCCCGTATAGCGAGTCGATTCAGCCTTCGATCGGAGGCTGGCGGAGGCTTCTTGCGAGATCGAGCGTTACTCGGGCAGCGAGGGACAAAATTCCGCTGTTTCACGATCCGCAGGCAGGATCCACAGCAGATCCGTTGCTGCGGTCTGATCGATCGGCTCATAGCCCAAGATCGCCCCCGAGGCGTGAGGGACGTGGAGACCGGTGTGATCAGTACAGGAACCATGAGCAGTATGATCACCGATTCGATTGTGACGATCGACGTCGAGTGCCCACCCCTCCCCCGAGGAGTGGGTCGTATGTGCCTCGACAGCAGGATGACAGGCGACCTCACAGTGTTGGGCGAAGGATTCCAGTCGACCCCAGGGAACCAGGCTTTGATGCAAGATCCATTCTCGTTCAAGGTTTGGTGACAGGAACAGATCTCACCGAGAAGGTCATGACAGAGATGCACCTACCAGCAGCAGAGTGCATGTTTGAGGCCAGTGTTTTAGCGAGCCATCGAGGCGCGGTGATTCCTCCCAACCAGGTTGGCGGCGGAGTTAGTAAGTTCGCCGGTGAGTCCAAGCCTGATACTTGGCTTGAAGACTACCGAGTGGCTGTTCAGATTGGCGGCGGCAATGATGAAGTGGCCATGAAGCGCCTGCCTCTCATGTTGGAAGGCTCGGCCAGAGCGTGGCTGAATCAGTTAGCTCCCAGCAGCATTTATACTTGGGAAGATCTTGCCCGAGTGTTTGTCACAACATTTGAAGGAACATGCAAGCGACCAGCAGGGCTAACAGAACTGCAGTCTTGCGTGTAGAAGTCAAATGAAACTTTGAGGGATTACATCCAGAGATGGATCACGTTGCATCACACGGTAGAGAATGTGTCTGATCACCAAGCAGTCTGTGCCTTCAAGGAAGGCGTCAAGTACAGAGAACTGAATCTGAAATTCGGTCGAACCAGAGACATGTCTCTGAGTCGGATGATGGATATTGCCACCAAGTACGCTAATGGTGAAGATGAGGATCGACTCCGGAGTGGCAAGCTCAAGTCAGTCGCCCAAGAAACCGGAGGAGGAAATTCCAATCGGAAACAGAAGCGGAAAGCCGAGCCAGCTGCTCCTGGGGAAGCCTTGGCTGTAACTCAAGGAAAGTTTAAGGGGAAACCTGAAGGGCCTTGGAACCCCAAGAAAGTTAAAGACCAAGACGGAAATGATGTGTTGGATTTGCCATGTCACATCCACACAAAGAAAGATGAAGAGGGTAAACTCATTTACCCAAAACATACCACTCGACATTGTCGGCTCTTGATCCAGCAGTTCCAGGGCAAACAACACAAAGATAAAGAAAAGGAGTCGGACAAAGTCGAAGACAAGGAAGATAGTGATGATGGATACCCCAGGTCAATTCCACCCTGATGATTTTTGCTGATGTCGAAAGCAAAAGTCGACTGAAAGTTATCAACCGTGAGGTGAATATGGTTGCTCCGGCGACACCCAGTTATTTGAAGTGGTCTCAGACTACCATCACATTCGACCAGTCCGATCACCCAACGCACATTGCCACCCCTGGGAGGCAAGCTTTCGTGGTCGACCCAGTTGTCGAAGGCACTCGACTGACCAAAGTCTTGATGGATGGTGGCAGTGGTTTGAACATACTGTATGCAGAGACGTTGAAAGGGATGGGCATTCTGATGTCTAGACTCAGTACCAGCAACATGATCTTCCATGGAGTCATTCGTTGGAAGAAGGCTGAGTCACTCGGCCAAATTGCTCTTGATGTGGTTTTCGGTGATTCCAAGAATTACCGCAAAGAAAAGTTGGCGTTCGAAGTTGTAGATTTCCAGAGTGCTTACCACGCTATTTTGGGCAGGCCAGCTTATGCACGATTCATGGCTCAACCATGTTATGTGTACCTCAAATTTAAGATGCCTGGTCCCAAAGGTGTGATCACTATTACGGGCAATCGGAAGAAGGCAGAAGAGTGTTTTCAGAAAGGCTCAATGATCGCTGATGCTCAGATGGCAGTGGTAGAGCTGTAGGAGTACCAGAAGACTGCAGACCCGAGTGATTTGTTGCGAGCTAAGAAGCCTGCTACGGAATCAGCGTTTCAGTCGTCCGGTGAGACAAAGTCGATTCACATTCACCCGACCGATCCCAACGCTGCTCCGACCCATATCTCAACAACGCTCGACTCCAAATAGGAAGAAGCGCTCATCCAGTTCCTCCGTGAGAACTGGGACATCTTCGCATGGAAGCCTTCTGACATGCCGGGTGTTCCCAGGGGGCTGGCTGAGCACCGTCTACGAGTCGACTCAAAAATTAAACCTGTCAAAGAACATCTTCGATGGTCCGCCGTCCAGAAGAGAAAGGCCATTGGCGAAGAGGTGGCTCGACTCTTAGCAGCAGAGTTTATTCGAGAGATTTACCACTCCGAGTGGCTCGCCAATGTTGTCATGGTCCCCAAAAAGGACAAGTCACTTCGCATGTGCATTGACTTTAAACATATCAATCGGGCCTGCCCGAAAGATCATTTTTCTCTCCCCCGCATCGACCAGATAGTCGACTCGACCGCGGGATGTGAGTGTCTATCTTTTATTAGACGCTTATTCCGGGTACCATCAGATCCGTCTGTATGGACCCGACGAGATCAAAACAGCTTTCATCACTCCATTCGGATGCTTCTGTTATGTTACCATGCCATTCGGCCTCAAGAATGCCGGAGCCACGTTCATGAGGATGATTCAGAAGTGTTTGCTCACTCAAATCAGTCGGAATGTGGAAGCATACATGGATGATATTGTGGTCAAGTCACGGAAGAGTTCTGACCTGCTGACTGACCTTGCTGAAACCTTTGCCAACCTCAGGAGGTATGATATCAAGCTTAATCCATCAAAGTGCACATTCGGAGTTCCTGGCGGAAAGTTACTCGGTTTTCTCGTTTCCGAACGGGGAATCGATGTCAATCCAGAAAAAGTTGGTACTATACTCCGGATGAAACGTCTTGTGCGTGTGCACGACGTCCAGAAGCTTACTGGTTGCTTGGTCGCTTTAAGTCGATTCATCTGTCGTCTTGGTGAAAAGGCATTGCCTCTTTACCGACTGATGAAGAAGTCAGACAAGTTCGAGTGGACTCCTGAAGCTGATGCAGCGTTTGCAGAGCTCAAAGCTCTGCTCTCCACCCTGCCGGTGCTTGCTGCCCCAATCAGCAAAGAGCCTTTGCTGCTTTACATTGCAGCCACGGGACAAGTCGTCGATCACAAGACTTACGGTCGGCGGGAAGAAGAAGGAAAGGCCTTCAAAGTTCAGCGCCCGATATATTATGTTTACGAAGTTTTGACCCGTCAAAGCAAAGATATCCTCATTACGAAAGCTTGTATATGGGATTTATATGACCACGAAGAAGGTTGCACATTACTTCTCGATCATTCCATTACGATCGTCGTGACGCTCCATTGTCGAGATTACGCACTGTGAGAGATGCAAGCGGTCGAGTGGCAAAATGGGCGATTGAACTCCTTCCCTAGATATCAAGTTTGAGGCAAAGAAGGCTATCAAGTCCCAAGCAATAGCAGATTTAAATGCGCGAGTGGATCGAACAGCAACTACCGACTCAAGTTCACTCGAACCTTTGGACCATGTTCTTGATGGGTCTAAGATGCTGAATGGTTCCGGTGCTGGGGTAGTATTGGTTTCCCCCTGAGGAGATAAGCTCAGATATGTTCTCTAGATTCACTTTGATTCATCCAATAACGAAGCAGAATATGAAGCACTTTTGTATGGGTTACGCATGGCCATTTCACTCTGCGTCCGTCGCCTCATGATCTATGGCGACTCAGATTTGGTGGTTAATCAAGTGATGAAGGAGTGGGACGTCAGAAGTCCAGCCATGACTGGTTATTGCAATGCAGTGAGAAAGCTAGAGAAGAAATTCGAGGGGTTAGAACTTCATCACATAACCCCACTGAAAAATCAAGCAGCTGATGATTTGGCAAAAATAGGTTCCAAGAGAGAAGCCATTCCCAGCAATGTGTTTTTGGAACACATCCACACACCATCAGTTCAAGAGGATCCTTTCACTGAAGAAGCCCCACAGCCAAAAAGTGCCACGGATCCGACTGAAGTTGAGGTTCCAGCTGTGGTCGACCTGTTCATGGAAGTTTTTGCCATCACTCCTGACTAGGCGGTGCCATACATCGCGTACATCCTAAGGAAAGAACTCCTAGAGGACGAAGAAGAGGCTTGATAGATCGTCCGTCGATCCAAGGCCTTTACAGTCATAAGGGGACAATTGTATAGAGAAAGCGCGACTGGAGTCAGTCAGAAGTGTACTACGCCAGAAGAAGGTCAAATAATTCTTGATTATATCCACTCGGGGACCTGTGGTCATCATGCGTCCTCTCGGACCATTGTGGCTAAAGCATACCGAGCGGGATTTTACTGGCCAAGAGCAAATGAAATGGCAAAAGAGATAGTCGACAAGTGTGAAGGATGCCAGTTCTACTCCAATATGCCGCACAAACCCGCGTCAGCCCTGAAGACCATTCCACTCGTCTGGCCCTTCGCTGTTTGGGGACTAGATATGGTTGGACCACTGAGAACGGGCAGGAGAGGTTTCACTCATGTGCTAGTAGCAGTCGACAAGTTCACCAAATGGATTGAAGCTAAGCCTATCAAGAATCTTGATGCTTGCACTGCTATCAGTTTCATCAGAGAGTTGATATTCAGATATGGAGTTCCGCACAGCGTCATCACTGATAATGGATCAAACTTTGATTCTGACAAGTTCAGAGCCTTTTGCGCCTCTCAAGGTACACGAGTCGACTACGCTTCAGTCGCTCACCCCCAGTCGAATGGACAAGCGGAAAGAGCAAATGGTCTAATTCTCAAAGCACTGAAACCCCGACTGATGCGTGATCTCAAGCACGCAGCAGGCGCATGGGTTGACGAGCTTCCATCAGTTCTTTGGGGATTGAGGACCACCCCGAACCGGTCGACTGGAAGAACCCCATTCTTTCTGGTCTACGGAGCTGAAGTTGTTTTGACCTGCTTCACAATGCACCCCGAGTCGAGCTTTACTCTGAAGATGAAGCAGAACAAGCCCGGCAGGACGCAGTCGACCTCCTAGAAGAAGAAAGAGAAATGGCCATGATCCGATCGACCATCTATCAGCAAGACTTGCGTCGATTCCATGCCAGAAATGTGAAGAGTCGAGCCTTCCAAGAAGGAGACTTGGTCCTCCGAGTGGATCAACAGAAACCACACAAGCTCGCTCCAACTTGGGAAGGTCCCTTCATCGTCACCAGAGTCCTCCACAATGGAGCATACCATCTTTACAATGTCGATCGCCAGACTGACGAGCCATGAGCTTGGAATGCGGAGCTGCTCCGCCCCTTTTACACTTGAATTCTCACTCGGATGAGATGTAATAAGCAAAACTTCTGTAGTTTATTTATCAAAGACAAGAGTGTTATAATTTTCCCAGTGATTGTTGTTGCTTTTGTTTGCGTAAGAAATCCCCCAGTGGGTGGCTTAGCTGCGAATCCGGTTCGCCTAAGTTTGTAAAAAAATCCTACCGAGTGGTGAGCAAGTCTCTCACTCGGAGCTTAGCTGCGAACCCGTTTCGCCTAAGTGTTTGAAAATCCTACCGAGTGGTGAGCCAGCCTCTCACTCGGGGGCTTAGCTGCGAACCCGTTTCGCCTAAGTGTTTGAAAAATCCTACCTAGTGGTGAGCAAGCCTCCCACTCGGGGGCTTAGCTGCATTCCAGTACTCGCCTAAGTTTGAAAAATCCTACCGAGTGGTGAGCCAGCCTCTCACTCGGGGCTTAGCTGCATCCAAGTACTACGCCTAAGTTTGAAAAATCCTACCGAGTGGTGAGCCAGCCTCTCACTCGGGGGCTTAGCTGCAGTCCAGTACTCGCCTAAGTTTGAAAAATCCTACCGAGTGGAGAGCGACCCTCCCACTCAGGGGCTTAGCTGCAGTCCAGTACTCGCCTAAGTTTGAAAAATCCTACCGAGTGGTGAGCCAGCCTCTCACTCGGGGGCTTAGCTGCAGTCCAGTACTCGCCTAAGTTTGAAAAATCCTACCGAGTGGAGAGCGAACCTCCCACTCGGGGGCTTAGCTGCAGTCCAGTACTCGCCTAAGTTTGAAAAATCCTACCGAGTGGAGAGCGACCCTCCCACTCGGAGGCTTAGCTGCAGTCCAAGACTCGCCTAAGTATTCAAAAATCCTACAGTGGAGAGCCAGCCTCCCACTCGGGGCTTAGCTGCAGCCAGTACTAGCCTAAGTTTAAAAATCCTACAGAGTGGTGAGCCAGCCTCTCACTCGGGGCTTAGCTGCAGTCCAAGACTACGCCTAAGTTTGAAAAATCCTACCGAGTGGAGAGCGACCCTCCCACTCGGGGCTTAGCTGCAGTCCAAGCTACGCCTAAGTTTGAAAAATCCTACAGTGGAGCGACCTTCCCACTCGGAGGCTTAGCTGCAGTCCAGTGCTACTTTGAGTATTCAAAAAATCCTACAGTGGAGAGCCAGCCTCCCACTTGGGGGCTTAGCTGCTGATCCATGCTCGCCTAAGTATTCAAAAATCCTACAGTGGAGAGCAAACCTCCCACTCGGGGGCTTAGCTGCAGTCCAGTACTCGCCTAAGTATTCAAAAAATCCTACCGAGTGGAGAGCAAACCTCCCACTCGGAGGCTTAGCTGCAGTCCCAGTACTCGCCTAAGTATTTAAAAAATCCTACCGAGTGGAGAGCAAACCTCCCACTCGGGGGCTTAGCTGCAGTCCCAGTACTCGCCTAAGTACTTAAAAAATCCTACCGAGTGGAGAGCAAACCTCCCACTCGGGGGCTTAGCTGCAGTCCCAGTACTCACCTAAGTATTTAAAAAATCCTACCGAGTGGAGAGCAAACCTCTCACTCGGGGGCTTAGCTGCAGTCCAAGTACTCACCTAAGTATGAAATCCATCCCGATCCGCAAGGACGACGAGGTGCAGGTCGACTGCTACCTTCTCCTTCGGAGCTGCGCCACAAGTACAACGTGCGCTCCATCCCGATCCGCAAGGACGACGAGGTGTAGTTCGACTGCTACCTTCTCCTTCGGAGCTGCGCCAGAAGTACAACGTGCGCTCCATCCCGATCCACAAGGACGGCGAGGTGCAGGTCGACTGCTACCTTCTCCTTCGGAGCTACGCCACAAATACAAAGGTTGTCTCGAGTGAAGAACAAGTTCTACTCGACAGAGGATTCATGAAGATATTCAACGATAAACCAAGTTCAGATAAATCCTAAAGGTCCCCAGACCACAGATCAAAGTACTCGAGCTTTCATCCCGAAAGAGTTTAACGGTTACAAAATCCACTCGGCATTCTGAGGCAAATTTAAAGTGAAGCATAGAAGTTTTACTCCTCAGGTGGAGGACTGGAGGGCGCGACAAACTGGTCCAAGTCAATTTCGTCAGCAATCCGAGTGGCAGCAGCAATGAAGGTCTCCATGAAAGACTGAAAGTTGTGCTTCCTGGTGTTGGTGACTTGGATAGCAGCCACCTTTTCCTCTCGCGCCTCCTTGCAGTGAACACGGACCAGGGACAGAGCGACGTCAGCACCACACCTGGCAGAAGACTTCTTCCATTCTTGTACTCGGCCTGGAACTTCATTCAGTCGAGCCATTAGAGACTCGAGGTCATTTTGAAGCGTTGCTCCCGGCCAGAGTGTTGTGTCGATCCGCGACGCTGCAACCTTCAGTCGGGAAAGGTAGTCGACCACACCAGCAATGCGAGACTCCAGTCGGAGCACGTTCATAGCAGCTTCATCCTTCACCGGAGAATTAATGGGGTCCAAGCTTGTCTCCACTCGACTGGTCTCCTCCTCGAAGTTCTGGCAAAATTCTGTAAACACAATTCAAAGATAAGTCAGTGGCTTTACGTTGATGATGGCAAGTCAGTCGGGTAAGAAAGATTACCTTCAAGCATGGCGAATAACTTCTTGGCGAACCCTCCCAGATAAGCCTACAGATCGTTCCTCTTCCCCGCCAGTTCACTTGCCTTGTCACTCAGAGCTATCTTATCATTCTTCAGACGGCTGACCTCTTGGTTGGCCGCGTCGAGAGCAGCTTTCAGTTTGGAGTTCTCCTCTTCAAGGTTACCGACTGAAGCCAGTTTTTCTTCTGCAAGCTTCGTTTTGTCCGAAGCCGCCTTCTGCGCCTCGGCAAGGTCATGGTCCTTCTTCTTCAGAGCCTCCTCCATTTTATCTGCGAAATGACAGTGAGATCAGCATCAAGAATGTGGAGAAAAGAAAAGACAGTCGTCAAATTCTCACCAGCCATACCTTTTGCTTCATCTCTCGCCTTCTGCAAGTTCTCTTGGGCAAGCTTCAAGTCAAGGTTGAGCTGGATCTGTCTGTTTTCCAATTCAGTATGGCGAGCCACAAGCTCGCAGGATTTCTGCGAAGAATCAGTCAACATATATCAAAGGTGGGTTGCTTCCGAACAACTAAGAGAAAAATCCTTATGTTTCTAAGACTACAGCCGAATCTAAAATATTCGACAGTAGCCTCAGGGACTACACCCAGTGGGTGCACTCAGCGTGCCCCCACTGGTTCAACCGAAAGAGACTAAGAGGTTATGATCTCATCATGATCACTGACGGGACACACCACTGACGGGACGGGACGGCACAATCATAATTTCAGTTTTTCTAGTTTTCCACGGCAAGCTGACGCTCTAAGCCATGCTTGCTTATGCATTGAATTCCGATGACTGCGATGACCGTCGCATTTCCCGCGACACGTTGGTTCGCCTACCTTCCGCCTATAATTATTGTTTCCCGGGCTTCTCCGTTGGCACCATCACCCAACTCGCCCTATCCTCATAAGCCCCCACCGGCCCGACGTTGCTCGCCACTTATCCTCACTCTCGCCACGTCCGCCATGCCCCCGCCCATCCACGATAGGCGACGGCAGAGGCGGTCACCGCCGGAACAAGTGTTCGGTTTTTCACCGGAAGGCAGACGGAGGGAGGAGGCATTCTATCGGTCTTTAGATGGCAATGCGGAGTATGAGGAGTTGTTGCAGCGCAACCGCCCGGCGGAGGAGCAGCGTATCGCTGATTCACACCGCCAGCGGGACATGGAGCAGCAGTGCACCGACACTCTTGAGTCGCGAGCAGAGCACCCGCGATTGGGCCGACTACATGGAGGCCGGCTCCCGGCAAATAGCCCTGGAGGCTGTCGGGCACGCACGCGTTCGCGACGCTGAATTTTACTACAAGCTCGTCAAGTGGGTTTCCTGCTTAGAAGCCAAAGCTTCGGTGGACCATGCCGGCATGGAAAGAGCCAACGCGCGCGAGCAACGCGCCCTATCGCACCTCTGGCAAGAGGCTGTCGAGCACGCGCGCGTTCGCGACGCTAAATTTTACTACAAGCTCGTCAAGTGGGTTTCCCGCTTAGAAGCCGAAGCTTCGGTGGACCACGCCGGCATGGAAAGGGCCAACGCGCGCGAGCAACGCGCTCTATCGCACCTCTGTCAAGTCCGAGGCGAGGCGGAGGACGCCGGTGTCGGCGTTTAGCGTGTACCGCAGATGGAGGCCGGCATCGTCTAGTTAGCTAAGAGTAAGTTAGTAATTGTACACTACTAGAGTATTAGTGGGAGTAGATAGTTAACTTGGCTATGATGGTTGTCAGCGTGGAAGTTCGATTACTCTATATCTGGATCGGACTGTTACTTTGCTCTGAATGTTGAACTTTCCGTTTGAGCGTATGGAATGGGTTGTTATCTTTTAAATGGGTTGTATTTATGCCGCCACGGGTTTAGAGGCTGACTTGTGGGCCTACCAGTTGGCGTGTACACAATCGGGAGATGATTGTATGTGGAGAGGATGACAGCAGGGACCCACCAAGGTCATGGCGATGCATAAGCAAGTGCCTCCTTATTTCAAGCCAATAAAATGGCTTCTCCTAATGGATTTCGACATCTGGGTCCCATGCCATTGTCAACGTAGTCAATAAGCGAGAGAGTTACTGTGACGGCCGACACGAGGACCCAAAGAGCTCGCCCAGTTATTTTTATTTTGGGTTAATTTGGTAAATGCCACTCCAAATCTGGTGATTTTGAGAAATGCCACTGCAATTTCCAAACTCTGAAAAATGCCATTTCCAGTTGCATTTTTTGAAGTCTGGAGTGTCGTTTTTCAAAGTTTGCAAAAATTGCAGTGGCGTTTTTCAAAGTTTGCAAAAATTGCAGTGGCATTTTTCAAAGTTTGGAAATCGCAATGGCATTTTTATGAATCACCATAATTGGAGTGGCATTTATCTAATTTGTTTTTGAGATGGAACTAGGGTGTCAATTGGGTTGTGCGGGGCACTCTGGCCTGTCTAGACAGTCTTTTCTTTTATGTTTACCACAGACCAGCCCAGTAGTTTTTTTCTTTCTTTCTGAAATGGCTAGCCCAGTTTTTTTGTGATTTGTCAAGTAAGTCGCTTTGTCAGGCCTGTTGGGCTGCAAATCTTTCAAGACGAGGAGAGCTTCATTCGGCTGGCCGAGAAAATGGCCTATCAGCAATGAGAAATGGGTTGTACATTTTTAAAACACATCAAACCGGAAATTAGTTTCAAATTTCTTTTTTTTCATTTTGAGAATTTAAATTGTATTGTTTTTTATGCGTGGACAATTTGTTGGATTTTATATTGATATACATTTATTTTTAAAATCAGTTTGAATCTGACTCGAAATTTCAGGATTAAAAACAGTTCGGACCGCACCGAAATATGCAAAATTTTGTATAATTTTTTAACCGTGGCCACAATATGGGCTGTAATGCTAACAAAAAGAATATGGGCTAAAAAAACCTTAAGAATTAGCAAATGGGATGTAAATTATTAGAAATAATGGCAGATGGGTTGTATGCTGTTTTCCACAGATTTGAGGCTTTCCTAAAAAAAGGTTGACGCACAAGCATGTTGGATGTCCATCCAACGGTCGTCGTGCTTCTTCAATCTCTACTCTTCCTGCTCCAGCCACTCAAACAAGCACCGGCGGGACTGCCTGCTCCCTCTTCCCGCGGTCGGCTGTGCTACTGCGCAAGCCTCACCGCCCCACCGTACTCCCATCGCTTGCCTAGCCATCCCTCTACTCACCCACACATGATGTTCTTCTTCGGCAACGGCAGATGAACCAGTAAACCCTCGTACTCCCCTCCGTGTGGGAAACAACTGCCGAGTCTTCCGTGTCATTCCCTTCCTAGGCCTCGCCGTCGTCCACCGCCCTGGTGCTCTCGACGCGGCGTGGTCAACGTGGTTGACGACCGACATGCATCTGGAGTGGACTGTACGTGGAGAAACTGACAGCTGGGCCCACGGCCGCACGCAAGGAAATGCCTCCTTATTACGCGCAAAATAATTATTCCTCCACCTGACATCTGGGACCCACTGAAAGGACCTCTATATTTTGTGAAAAAAACGTTCCCGCCGCTGACAGCTCGGACCCACCAGCTATATCTTCGCACGCAAGGAAGTGCCTCCTTATTACGCACAAAAAATGAATACTCCCCCTGCTAGCTGACGGGGATGGAGGGCTTTGTCAACTTAGTCAATATGAACAATTCTAGCTCTAGTGACCGTACGATGTCCATCCAACGGCCGTACTGCTTCTTCAACCTCTGGTCTTCTTGCTCCAGCCGCCCAAAGCAGCACCTGTCGTGCCGCCTGCTCCTGCCTCCCGTGGCCGGCTGTGCTGCCGGGGAGGCCTCACCGCCCCCTACTACTCCCACCGCTGTCCAGGCCCTGCAGCGATGGTAGCGTCACACCGCATCCGAACCAGTGAACCCTCGTACTCCTCTCCGCGTGGGCATCCACTGCCGCGTCTTCCCCGGCTCCGCATCTTCCCCTTCCTAGGCCTCGCCGTCGTCCATCGCCTTGGCGCTCTCAGCACGGCGTGGTCAACATGGTCAAGGAACAACATCCATTAGACGTGGACTATACGTGGAGAGGCTGACAGCTGGGTCCACGGCCGCACACAAGGAAATGCCTCCTTATTCGCGCAAAACAATGATTCCTCCACCTGACAGAAGGGACCCATTGGACGGGCCACTGTATTTCGTGAAAAAAACATTTACCCCTGACAGCTGGGACCCACCAGCTACATCTTCGCACGCAAGGAAGTGCGTCCATATTACGGGCAAAAAATGATTCACCCCCTGACTGTTGGGACCCACCAGCTACATCTTCGCACTCAAGGAAGTGCCTGACAGTCAGGACCCACCTGGTCCAAGCGTACGTAGCGTTGTCATTCGGTCGCGAACGTGTACGTACATACGATCGATTTGTCTTCAGGCTGCAGTGATGAACCATGGCCGTGTAAGGAATGGTACGTGTCATAGTAGAGGCGTGCACGTGTCGTACTAGAGGCGGGCACATAGCATGTACACGTACGTACAGCGGCCAGGGTGCAAGAAAGTAAATACGGCCACGTACGTTCATACGGGTGGGGTCTCGACCGCCTACTCGCGCATATATATATGGACGGCCAGGGCTCGTGTAATGGCTGGGTCAGAACGGAGAAACTGCATCGTCGTCGTGTTCATGGTGAGGCAACGGAATGCGGCGTGTTCATTGGGAGGCAAGGGAGCGCGTGCTGTTCATCGGGAGCCAACCGGCTTGGATGGAACAGCCGATGGAATTGAGGCCTGGCGTACCGCAGAACGGAGGAAACGACCTTGTGTTCGACCGGCCACGGTCGAAACGGGGTCCTGTTCATCGGGAGGGGTCTGGCGTACCGCAAAATGGAGGAAACGGACCTCCTACGGTCGAAACATGGTCCAGTTGATCGGGAGGGGTGTGGCGTACCGCAAAACGGAGGAAACCGACTTGTGTTGGAGCGCTACGGTCGAAACGGGGGTCCTGTTCATCGGGAGGGGTGTGGCGTGCCGCAAAACGGGGCTCCACGGGATAATGTTCATCTCCATCGTCGACCTCCTTGCTACCTCTTGAGCACTGCATTGGTTTTCACTTGAAGAGGAAAGGGTGATGCAATAAAGTAGCGTAAGTATTTCCCTCAGTTTTTGAGAACCAAGGTATCAATCCAGTAGGAGGCTACGCGCGAGTCCCTCGCACCTGCACAAAACAAATAACTCCTCGTAACCAATGCGATAAGGGTTGTCAATATCTTCACGGTCACTTACAAGAGTGAGATCTGATAGATATGCTAGGATAATATTTTTGGTATTTTTGTGATAAAGATGCAAAGTAAAATAAAAGTAACGTAAAAAGCAAAGGAAATAACTAAGTGTTGGAAGATTAATATGATGAAGATAGACCCGGGGGCCATAGGTTTCACTAGTGGCTTCTCTCAAGAGCATAAGTATTTTACGGTGGGTGAACGAATTACTGTTGAGCAATTGATAGAATTGAGCATAGTTATGAGAATATCTAGGTATGATCATGTATATAGGCATCACGTCCGAGACAAGTAGACCGACTCCTGCCTGCATCTACTACTATTACTCCACTCATCGACCGATATGCAGAATGCATCTAGAGTATTAAGTTCATAAAAACGGAGTAACGGCTTAAGCAAGATGACATGATGTAGAGGAATAAATTCATGCAATATGATAAAAACCCCATCTTGTTATCCTCGATGGCAACAATACAATACGTGCCTTGCTGGCCCTCATCCTTTGGGAAAGGACACCGCAAGATTGAACCCAAAGCTAAGCACTTCTCCCATTGCAAGAAAGATCAATCTAGTAGGCCAAACCAAACTGATAATTCGAAGAGACTTGCAAAGATAACCAATCATACATAAAAGAATTAAGATAAGATTCAAATATTTTTCATAGATAATCTTGATCATAAACCCACAATTCATCGTTCTCAACAAAAACACCGCAAAAAGAAGATTGCATCGAATAGATCTCCACGAGAGAGGGGGAGAACATTGTATTGAGATCCAAAAAGAGAGAAGAAGCCATCTAGCTACTAACTATGGACCCGAAGGTCTGATGTAAACTACTCACACTTCATCGGAGAGGCTATGGTGTTGATGTAGAAGCCCTTCATGATCGATTCCCCTTTCGGTGGAGCTCCGGAACAGGCCCCAAGATGGGATCTCGTGGGTACAGAAGGTTGCGGCGGTGGAATTAGGTTTTGGCTCCGTGTCGATCGTTTGGGGTGCGTGGGTATATATAGGAGGAAGGAGTGCGTCGGTGGAGCAACAGGGGCCCACGAGGGTGGAGGGCGAGCCACAGGGGTGGGCGCCCCTACCTCGTGGCCTCCTCTTTTGTTTCTTGACGTAGGGTCCAAGTCTCCCGGATCATAATCTTCCTAAAAATCACGTTCCCGAAGGTTTCATTCCGTTTGGACTCCGTTTGATATTCCTTTTCTACGAAACTCTGAAATAGGCAAAAAATAGCAATTCTGGGCTGGGCCTCCGGTTAATAGGTTAGTCCCAAAAGTAATATAAAAGTGAATAATAAAGCCCAATATTGTCCAAAATAGTAGATAATATAGCATGGAGCAATAAAAAATTATAGATACGTTGGAGACGTATCAAGCATCCCCAAGCTTAATTCCTGCTCGTCCTCGAGTAGGTAAATGATAAAAAAGATAATTTTTGATGTGGAATGCTACTTGGCATAATTTCAATGTAATTCTTCTTAATTGTGGTATGAATATTCAGATCCGAAAGAGTAAAGACAAAAGTTTAATATTGACATAAAAATAATAATACTTCAAGCATAAGCAATCATGTCTTCTCAAAATAACATGGCCAAAGAAAGTTATCCCTACAAAATCATATAGTCTGGCTATGCTTTATCTTCACCACACAAAGTATTTAAATCATGCACAACCCCGATGAAAAGCCAAGCAATTGTTTTTTACATTCTCAAACTTTTTCAATATTCACGCAATACATGAGCATGAGCCATGGATATAGCACTATATGTGGAATAGAATGGTGGTTGTGGGGATGACAAAAAGGGAGAAGATAGTCTCACATCAACTAGGCGTATCAACAGGCTATGGAGATGCCCATCAATAGATATCAATGTGAGTGAGTAGGGATTGCCATGCAACGGATGCACTAGAGCTATAAGTATATGAAAGCTCAACAAAAGAAACTAAGTGGGTGTGCATCCAACTCGCTTGCTCATGAAGACCTAGGGCATTTTGAGGAAGCCCATCATTGGAATATACAAGCCAAGTTCGATAATGAAAAATTCCCACTAGTATATGAAAGTGACAAAATGAGAGACTCTCTATTATGAAGATCATGGTGCTACTTTGAAGCACAAGTGTGGTAAAAGGATAGTAACATTGTCCCTTCTCTCTTTTTCTCTCATTTCTTTATTTGGGCCTTTTCTCTCTCTTTTTATGGCCTCTTTGTTTCGTCCGGAGTCTCATCCCGACTTGTGGGGGAATCATAGTCTCCATCATCCTTTCCTCACTTGGGACAATGCTCTAAAAATGATGATCATCACACTTTTATTTACTTACAACTCAACAATTACAACTCGATACTTAGAACAAAATATGACTCTATATGAATGCCTCCGGCGGTGTACCGGGATATGCAATGAATCAAGAGTGACATGTATGAAACAATTATGAACGGTGGCTTTGCCACAAATAAGATGTCAACTACATGATCATGCAAAGCAGTATGACAATGATGGAGCGTGTCATAATAAATGGAACGGTGGAAAGTTGCATGGCAATATATCTCGCAATGGCTATGGAAATGCCATGATAGGTAGGTATGGTGGCAGTTTTGAGGAAGGTTTATGGTGGGTGTATGATACCGGCAAAAAGTGCGCGGTATTAGAGAGGCTAGCAATGGTGGAAGGAAGAAGAGTGCGTATAATCCATGGACTCATCATTAGTCATAAAGAACTCATATACTTATTGCAAAAATCTGCAAGTTATAAAAGCAAAGTATTACGCGCATGCTCCTAGGAGGATAGATTGGTTGGAAAAGACCATCGCTCGTCCCCGATCGCCACTCAGAAGGAAGACAATCAATAAATAAATCATGCTCCGACTTCATCACATAACGGTTCACCATACGTGCATGCTACGGGAGTCACAAACTTTAAAACAAGTATCTCTCAAATTCACAACTACTCAACTAGCATGACTCTAATATCACCATCTTTATATCTTAAAACAATTATCAAGCATCAAACTTTTCTTAGTATTCAACACACTCATAAGGAAGTTTTTACAAATCTTGAATACCAAGCATATTAGGATTATTTAAGCAAATTACCATGCTATTTAAGACTCTCAAAATAATCTAAGTGAAGCATGAGAGATCAATAGTTTCTATAAAACAAATCCACCACCATGCTCTAAAAGATATAAGTGAAGTACTAGAGCAAAACTATATAACTCAAAAGATATAAGCGAAGCACATAGAGTATTCTACCAAATTCCAAATCATGTAAGGCTCTCTCAAAAGGTCTGTACATCAAGGATTATTGTGGTAAACTAAAAAGCAAAGACTCAAATCATACAGTATGCTCCAAGCAAAACACATATCATGTGGTGAATAAAAATATAGCTTCAAGTAAAGTTACCGATGGAAGTAGACGAAAGAGGGGATGCCTTCCGGGGCATCCCCAAGCTTTGGCTTTTTGGTGTCCTTAGATTATCTTGGGGGTGCCATGGGCATCCCCAAGCTTAGTATTTTGCCACTCCTTGTTCCATAATCCATCAAAATCTTTCACTCAAAACTTGAAAACTTCACAACACAAAACTTAACAGAAAATCTCGTGAGCTCCGTTAGCGAAAGAAAACAAAAGACCACTTCAAGGTACTGTAATGAAATCATTTTTTATTTATATTGGTGTTAAACCTACTGTATTCCAACTTCTCTGTGGTTTATAAACTATTTTACTAGCCATAGGTTCATCAAAATAAGCAAACGACACACGAAAAACCGAATCTGTCAAAAACAGAACAGTCTGTAGTAATCTATAACTAACGCAAACTTATGGAACTCGAAAACTTCTGCCAAAATAGGAAGACCTAGGAAATTTGTTTATTGATCAGAGTCAATTGGAATCACTATTTTATCACGTTCTGGTGATTTTTAACAATTGTTTTCGTGAACAGAAAGTTTCTGGAAATTACAGCAAGATCAAATAACTATCATCCAAGAAAATCCTATAGGTTTAACTTGGCACAAACACTAATTAAAACATAAAAACACATCTAACCAGAGGCTAGAACAAATAATTATTCCTAAACATAAGCAAAAATAAAAAAAACTAAAAATAAAATTGGGTTGCCTCCCAACAAGCGCTATCGTTTAACGCCCCTAGCTAGGCATAAAAGCAAGGATAGATCTAGGTATTGCCTCTTTGGTAGGCAATCCATAAGTGGCTCTCATGATAGATTCATATGGTAATTTTATTTTCTTCCTAGGGAAGTGTTCCATGCCTTTCTTTAATGGAAATTGGAATCTAATGTTCCCTTCCTTCATATCAATAATTGCACCAATCGTTCTAAGGAAAGGTCTACCAAGAATAATAGGACATGAAGGATTGCAATCTATATCAAGATCGATAAAATACAAGGGCACATAATTCCTATTTGCAACAACAAAGAACATCATTAATTCTTCCCATAGGTTTCTTAATAGTGGAATCCGCAAGGTGCAAGTTTAGAGAGCAATCATCAAAATCACGGAAATCTAGCAAATCGCACAAAGTTTTGGGAATAGTTGAAACACTAGCACCCAAATCACATAAAGCATAGAACTCATGATCCTTAATCTAAATTTTAATAGTTGGTTCCCACTCATCATAAAGTTTTCTCGGAATAGAAGCTTCCAACTCAAGTTTTTCTTCATAAGATTGCATCAAGGCATCAACGATATGTTTAGTAAACGCTTTATTTTGACTATAAGCATGAGGAGAATTTAGCACGGATTGCAACAAGGAAATACAATCAATCAAAGAGCAATTTTCATAATTAAATTCCTTCAAATCCAAAATAGTGGGTTTAGCAACATCTAGGGTTTTGATTTCTTCAATCCCACTTTTATCAATTTTAGCATCAAGATCTAAAAACTCCGAATTTTTGGAACGCCTTCTAGGTAAAGGTGGATCATATTCAGTCCCATCATTATCAAGATTCATATTGCAAAAAAAAGATTTAATAGGGGACACATCAATAACATTTAGATCTTCATCTTTATTTTCATAGAAATTTGAAGAACACACTTTCATAAAGCAATCTATCTTAGCACGCATCCTAGCGGTTATTTCTTTGCACTCATCAATGGAAATTATCATGGCTTTGAGAGACTCATTGATATCATGCTTAGGAGGAATAGACCTAAGTTTTAAAGAATCAACATCAAGAGAAATTCTATCAACGTTCCTAGCCAATTCATCAACTTTAAGCAATTTCTCTTCAAGCAAAGCATTGAAATTCTTTTGTGAATTCATAAAATCTTTAACACTAGTCTCAAATTCATAAGGCATCTTATTAAAATTTCCATAAGAACTGTTGTAGGAATTACCATAATTATTAGAGGAATTGCTAGGATAAGGCCTAGGATTAAAATTTCCTCTATACGCGTTGTTACCAAAATTATTCCTACCAACAAAATTCACATCCATAGATTCATTATTATTCTCAATCAAAGTAGACAAAGGCATATCATTGGGACCGGAAGAAACACTCTTAGTAGCAAATAATTTCATAAGTTCATCCATCTTTCCACTCAAAACATTAATTTCTTCTATCGCATGCACCTTTTTATTAGTAGATCTTTCAGTGTGCCATTGAGAATAATTAACCATAATATAATCTAGGAGTTTAGTAGCTTCTCCTAAAGTGATTTCCAAAAAAGTGCCTCCCGCGGCCGAATCTAAAAGATTTCTAGAAACAAAATTCAATCCGGCATAAAAAATTTGTATAATCATCCACAAATTCAAACCATGAGTAGGGCAATTACGCATCATTAATTTCATCCTCTCCCAAGCTTGTGCAACATGTTCATGATCAACTTGCTTAAAATTCATAATATCATTTCTAAGAGAGATGATCTTAGTGGGAGGACAATACTTAGAGATAAAAGCATCTTTGCACTTATTCCATGAATCAATACTATTTTTAGGCAAAGACGAAAACCAAGCTTTAGCACGATCTCTAAGCGAAAAAGGAAATAGCTTCAACTTAACAATATCATTATCAACATCTTTCTTCTTTTGCATATCACACAAATCAACGAAGCTATTTAGGTGAGTAGCGGCATCTTCACTAGGAAGGCCGGTGAATTGATCTTTCATGACAAGATTCAACAAAGCATATTTCACAAGATTCAGTATTGGTAAGAGGAGCAATCAGAGTGCTAAGGAAATCATTATTGTTGGTATTGGTAAAGTCACATAATTTGGACAAGCAAGCAATCCAACACACGAGCAAACAAAAAGCAAGCAAAAAAGAGGCGAACGAAAAAGAGAGGGCGAATAAAACGGCAAGGGTGAAGTGGGGGAGAGGAAAACGAGAGGCAAATGGCAAATAATGTAATGAGGGAGATAAGGGATTGTGATGGGTACTTGGTATGTTGAGTTTTGCGTAGACCTCCCCGGCAACGGCAAAAGAAATCCTTCTTGCTACCTCTTGAGCACTGCGTTGGGTTTCCCTTGAAGAGGAAAGGGTGATGCAGCAAAGTAGCGTAAGTATTTCCCTCAGTTTTGAGAACCAAGGTATCAATCCAAAGAGGAGGCTACGCGTGAGTCCCTCGCTTTTGCACAAAAAAATAACTCCTCGCAACCAACATGATAAGGGGTTGTCAATCCCTTCACGGTCACTTACGAGAGTGAGATCTGATAGATATGATAAGATAATATTTTTGGTATTTTTGTGATAAACATGCAAAGTAAAATAAAAGTAAAGTAAAAGGAAAAGGAAATAACTAAGTGTTGGAAGATTAATATGATGAAGATAGACCCGGGGGCCATAGGTTTCACTTGTGGCTTCTCTCAAGAGCATAAGTATTTTACGGTGGGTGAACGAATTACCGTTGAGCAATTGACAGAATTGAGCATAGTTATGAGAATATCTAGGTATGATCATGTATATAGGCATCACGTCCGAGACAAGTAGACCGACTCCTGCCTGCATCTACTACTATTACTCCACTCATCGACCGCTATCCAGCATGCATCTAGAGTATTAAGTTCATAAAAAGGAGTAACGCCTAAGCAAGATGACATGATGTAGAGGATAAATTCATGCAATATGATAAAACCCCATCTTGTTATCCTCGATGGAAACAATACAATCGTGCCTTACTCGCCCCTCATCCTTTGGGAAAGGACACCGCAAGATTGAACCCAAAGCTAAGCACTTCTCCCATTGCAAGAAAGATCAATCTGGTAGGCCAAACCAAACTGATAATTCGAAGAGACTTACAAAGATAACCAATCACACATAAAAGAATTCAGAGAAGATTCAAATATTGTTCATAGATTATCTTGATCATAAACCCATAATTCATCGGTCTCAACAAACACACCGCAAAAAGAAGATTACATCGAATAGATCTCCACGAGAGAGGGAGAGAACATTGTATTGAGATCCAAAAACAGAGAAGAAGCCATCTAGCTACTAACTATGGACCTGAAGGTCTGAAGTAAACTACTCACACTTCATCGGAGAGGCTATGGTGTTGATGTAGAAGCCCTCCGTGATCGATTCCCCTTCCAGTGAGCTCGGAACAGGCCCCAAGATGGGATCTCGCGGTCTGTAAGGTTGCGGCGGTGGAATTAGGTTTTGGCTCCGTGTCGATCGTTTGAGTGCGTGGGTATATATAGGAGGAAGGATGCGTCGGTGGAGCAACAGGGGCCCACGAGGTGGAGGGCGCATACAGGGGGTGGCGCGCCCCACCTCGTGGCCTCCTCTTTGTTTCTTGATGTAGGGTCCAAGTCTCCGGATCATAATCTTCCTAAAATCACGTTCCCGAAGGTTTCATTCCGTTTGGACTCCGTTTGATATTCCTTTTCTCTGAAACTCAAAAATAGGCAAAAACAACAATTACAGGCTGGGCCTCCGGTTAATAGGTTAGTCCCAAAAGTAATATAAAAGTGAATAATAAAGCCCAATATTGTCCAAAACAGTAGATAATATAGCATGGAACAATAAAAAATTATAGATACGTTGGAGACTTATCACTCCTCCAGCCTCCACGGGCTACTGTTCATCCACCGTCGACCTCCTCCAGCCTCCACCTGCACTGTTCATCCACGGGCTCCTGGTCATCCGCCTCCACCGCGCGCTCCTCCACCGGCTACTGTTCAACCAGCCCTCTCCACTGGGTCCTGTTCAACCACTCCTCCATGGGCTACTGTTCATCCAGCCCTCCACCGGCTACTGTTCAACCAGCCCTCCACGGGGTCGTCCTGTTCATCCAGCCCTCCACGGGGTCCTGTTCATCCACCGACTCGATCGATCGGGGTATTGTTCATCCAACGGCAACGACCTCTACTACCACGGGGTCCAGTTCATCCAACCCCCACCGGGAACTGTTCATCCAAACCCCCCAATAACACTCACTATTCATCCATAGGCAACATCCATCAACTTGATTAGCGGCGAGCGCGAAGGAAGCACTCGAGTTCGATTAACGGAAGGGATCGATCGATCGCTCGGGTTCGATAACGCGTAGCCTACGAAGGCAATCACTCGGGTTCGATTAGAGCTCAACGCCTCGCTTCGGGTTCGCTTAGGCGCAACGCCTACACACACTGCAGCACGTCACGAGAGAAACACGCATCGCTCGGCCACCAGCCACCGTAACCGGGAACTCCCCGATAATTTCCTTGCCCTCGCTTCTACCATGGTTTTTTCCATCATGGACGGCCCAAAGAATGTCATGCAGCTGCGTCTCCGGCCCGCCCAGGACGAAAAGCCCATTTTTTGTCATGATTTTTTGTCATAGAAGTAGGACCCCACCACATCTATGATGATACCGGTTTTTGTCACAATTATCGTCATAGAACTGTCATAAGTATGAGAGGAAAAAATTTGTTCGGCCCAAAATGTCACGGATGTGTCTTTTTTTGTAGTGTTAAGTGCATGCGGATATTAAGTAGGATATTATTTGCGTGTTATTATGTGATTAGCACTATTTTTGGCATGAAATTAACTGCACGCTAAACGTCTTGAGTGCTCGACATTGAAGTAGTCTAGGTCGTTGGATGAGAAGGAATACATGTGGCTTGATGACGTTTTATAGTTAATTTGATACGGCTCTAGTAGAACATTCAATCGATCAAACCATAGATTTCATTCAGTCTGACACCGATTTTACATTCATACGACGATCGATCTAAAATAAACGGAAATGATAAACGTTCGGATTTTAAGCATGGCCATCCGAACGTTTTTCATGGCAAATTTAGATTACGCGCGGCGGCGGGGGCGTCTTGCGGTGGGAAGCGGCTCCTCTGCCGTGCTCTGTGTGTCGTCGGTCCATTGACTGATGGCGACGACGGCGTCTTGCGTTGTTGTTGGAGTACTCCTGGACGTTAGCCCTAGCTTCAAGGAAGGCCACAATGTTCTGGACTTCGGTCTCCAGGAGCGAGTCAACTGGCGGGAGGAGGCGACTAGCGTTGGTGCAAGGAAGCGGTCGATGACGGCCATCCATGCCGCTGAGGGAGGCACTGGCACCCGCACGGGGACAGGCGCTGGCAACTGCGCGGCGGAGACATCCGTGTGCACAGGCACCGGCACGGGCACGCACATCAGTGCACGCGCAGGCGCATGCGCTGGCAGGTGCACGGGCGCGTGAAAGTCGGCGAGGACCTCATGGAATCCCGTGGCATCAAGCTCGGCGACAATGTGCGGCTCCTAGCCCATCAATGCCACGGGGATGGGCGGTGGCGAAGTCGGGGCGATGGGAGCTGGAACGGGAGCGGGGACACGCGCGACATCTTCTTGCAAGGCCGGTTCAAGCTCGTCCCAAAGTGCCTTATGTTCTTGAGACTATGGCTGGGTGTCTTCCTCAGGAAACTGGAAGACAAAGGGCAGACCATCATGATGCGGCATGGCGTATGGTTAGGTCAGGCTGGTTGGAGGTAGACGACAGAAGAATCGGAGAGAAAGAGAGAAGATTGTAGCGATACTGGGTAGTGCGGGTTTGATTTTAAACTGCGGCGTCGGTGCCATTAAAAGTGGGAGCAGTTGGGACGAAGGTGGGTGGCGGAGCCTGGTCAAAGGGCTCGCCTCCTAGTGAGCCTGAGCAGCGGTCTGCTCGTACGCCTCCTGTCAGCCAGCGCAGCGATCTGCTCACACACCTCCCGTCGACTCACACGCTTGCTCGTACAGCACCTGCCAATGAGAAGGGGGACTCGTGGCGGCACGTAAACGCCCACGGTTTCAATTGTGAAAAAGTTCACCTTAACGTGATAGGTCTTTGTTCCAAAATACCTTGGCTCTTCATTTGTGCAACTTCACATAAGCAGTCTGTCTCAAATTGAAGAAAAATATTACGTAGGAATATTTGTGCCACATCACATGACCATGCTCAGTTTCATGAATTTCTGATCACTTTTGGATTTTCTGAAATTTAAAATCCAGGATTCGAACAATACCATAACCTGCATCATGCAATAAATTTTCAAGCGATACATCTTTCCTATTGTATTTCCTAAGAAAGGATTTGGTCAAACATTTTGCTTAGTTAGACTTCAGACAAGTTATATATGTAGAGTAAAAGGATAATCCCTTCGTACCAGTGCATTGCCTGATATATTAAGTCAAGTACTAGGCACGAACAAACGGGCTCAATTTTGTGCTCATCCTGGTGTAGTACTCCTATTAGTACTAGGCAATGCAGTTGATGGGTGACCTTGGGTATCGGCGATTGACGGAATTGAACCATGCTCCACACGGTAGGTAACGTTGTCTAGTTACTAAAGCATCCCTCCATTGTTCATCAGTAGTCACTATGGACTGGGGACATGAGGGGAATTTCCGAGGGGTGGAATTCTGGTCGCCAGATATTTCGACTCGAAACGCGGAGGCTTGACTGGTTGGGGTTGGCTAATGTGCATACCACACATGCCACCAGAAGGACACGAGCCCGTCTTTTGTTTTGAGGATCAAAACGAGCCAAGGTCTGGCTGGTACGCCATTGGGTCCTACCATTCGAGTATACGAAATGAATCTTTTAAATTGCCGAATGAATCTATGTGTATTACAATGCCTGTATTTTCCTTGCAAATAGTAATCTCAACGTGGTAACTGATTTATGACGATTTCTTGAATTAGAGTGAGTTTGTGATATAGTGATCTCAACGTGGATTTCACATTTCATGGTATCCCTAGTAAGGTTTTGATTGCAAATTCAAATTTAAAAGATGAACGGTATGGTGGTGAGAAAACTTTGTATGTATCAAGCATATGACCACACACACACACACACACACAAACACAAACACAACAACAATCCAATAAGTATAGTGCATCTATTTTTCCAAACCATGCATGTATGACACGAATTCAAAAATACTCCTTCTATTCCTAAATATTAGTCTTTTAGAGATTTCAACAAGTGACTACATACGGAGCAAAATGAGTGAATCTACACTCTAAAATATGTCTATATGCATTTGTATGTGGCAGTCCATTTGAAATCTCCAAAAAGACTAATATTTAGGAACGAAGGGAGTAAAATGTAAGACATGCATGGTCCTTAATTCAATATTTAAAATGAATAGGAAACTCAAACATGAATATTAAGTCTAGTGCTACAGTACATGCTGATGGGGAACGTAGTAATTTCAAAAAAAAAAAATCCTACGCACACACAGGATCATGGTGATGCATAGCAACGAGAGGGGAGAGTGTGTCCACGTACCCTCGTAGACCTAAAGTGGAAGCGTTAGCACAAAGTGGTTGATGTAGTCGTACGTCTTCATGATCTGACCGATCCAAGTACTGAACGTACGGCACCTGCGAGTTCAGCACACGTTCAGCTCGATGACGTCCCATGAACTCTGATCCAGCAGAGCTTCGAGGGAGAGTTCCGTCAGCACGACGGTGTGATGACGGTGATGATGTTGCTAACGTCGCAAGGCTTCGCCTGAGCACCGCTATGATATTATCAAGGTGGATTATGATGGAGGGGGCACCGCACACGGCTAAAATATGAATGATCAATTGTTGTGTCTAGAGGTGCCCCCTTCCCCCCGTATATAAAGGATGGAGGAGGGGAGGCCGGCCAGCCTCTAGGGCGCGCCAGAAGTGTGGAGTCCTACTAGGACTCCCTAGTCCTAGTAGGATTCCTCCTCCCACATGGAATAGGAAAAATGGAAGGGAAAAGGAGAAGGAAGGAAGGGCGCCCCCCCCCCCCTAGTCCAATTCGGACCAGACCATGGGGAGGGGTGCGGCCACCTTTTGAGGCCTTTCTCTCATTTCCTGTATGGCCCATTAAGGCCCCATACGAATTCCCGTAACTCTCCGATACTCCGAAAAATACCCGAATCACTCGGAACCTTTCCGATGTCCGAATATAGTCGTCCAATATATCGATCTTTATGTCTCGACCATTTTGAGACTCCTCGTAATGTCCCCGATCTCATCTGGGACTCCGAACTACCTTAGGTACATAAAATCACATAACTCATAATACAAATCGTCACCGAACATTAAGCGTGCGGATCCTACGGGTTCGAGAACTATGTAGACATGACCGAGACACGTCTCCGGTCAATAACCAATAGTGGAACCTGGATGCTCATATTGGCTCCCACATATTCTACGAAGATCTTTATCGGTCAAACCGCATAACAACATACATTGTTCCCTTTGTCATCGGTATGTTACTTGCCCGAGATTCGATCGTTGGTATCTCAATACCTAGTTCAATCTCGTTACCGGCAAGTCTCTTTACCCGTTCCGTAATACATCATCCCGCAACTAACTCATTAGTTACAATGCTTGCAAGGCTTATAGTGATGTGTATTATCGAGTGGGCCCAGAGATACCTCTCCGACAATCGGAGTGACAAATCCTAATCTCGAAATACGCCAACTCAACAAGTACCTTCGGAGACACCTGTAGAGCACCTTTATAATCACCCAGTTACGTTGTGACGCTTGGTAGTACACAAAGTGTTCCTTCGGTAAACGGGAGTTGCATAATCTCATAGTCATAGGAACATGTATAAGTCATGAAGAAAGCAATAGCAACATACTAAATGATCAAGTGCTAAGCTAACGGAATGGGTCAAGTCAATCACATCATTCTCCTAATGATGTGATCCCGTTAATCAAATGACAACTCATGTCTATTGCTAGGAAACATAACCATCTTTGACTAACGAGCTAGTCAAGTAGAGGCATACTAGTGACACTCTGTTTGTCTATGTATTCACACATGTATCATGTTTTCGGTTAATACAATTCTAGCATGAATAATAAACATTTATCATGATATAAGGAAATAAATAATAACTTTATTATTGCCTCTAGGGCATATTTCCTTCAGTCTCCCACTTGCACTAGAGTCAATAATCTAGTTCACATCGCCATGTGATTTAACACAAATAGTTCACATCACCAAGTGATTAACACCCATAGTTCACATCGTCATGTGACCAACACCCAAAGGGTTTACTAGAGTCAATAATCTAGTTCACATCGCTACGTGATTAACACCCAAAGAGTACTAAGGTGTGATCATGTTTTGCTTGTGAGAGAAGTTTAGTCAACGGGTCTGCCACATTCAGATCCGTATGTATTTTGCAAATTTCTATGTCAACAATGCTCTGCACGGAGCTACTCTAGCTAATTTCTCCCACTTTCAATATGTATCCAGATTGAGACTTAGAGTCATCTGGATCAGTGTCAAAACTTGCATCGACGTTACCCTTTACGACGAACCTTTTGGCATCTCCATAATCGAGAAACATGTCCTTATTCCACTAAGGATAATTTTTGACCACTGTCCAGTGATCTACTCCTAGATCACTATTGTACTTCCTTGCTAAACTCAGTGTAGGGTATACAATAGATCTGGTACACAGCATGGCATACTTTATAGAACCTATGTCTGAGGCATAGGGAATGACTTTCATTCTCTTTCTATCTTCTGTCGTGGTCGGGTTTTGAGTCTTACTCAATTTCACACCTTGTAACACAGGCAAGAACTCTTTCTTTGACTGTTCCATTTTGAACTACTTCAAAATCTTGTCAAGGTATGTACTCGTTGAAAAACCTTCTCAAGCGTCTTGATCTATCTCTATAGATCTTGATGCTCAATATGTAAGCAGCTTCACCGAGGTCTTTCTTTGAAAATCTCCTTTCAAACACTCCTTTTATGCTTTCCAGAAAATTCTACATCATTTCCGATCAACAATATGTCATTCACATATACTTATCAGAAAGGTTGTAGTGCTCCCACTCACTTTCTTGTAAATACAGGCTTCACCACAAGTCTATACAAAACTATATGTTTTGATCAACTCATCAAAGCGTATATTCCAACTCCAAGATGCTTGCACCAGTCCATAGATGGATCACTGGAGCTTGCACATTTTGTTAGCACCATTAGGATCGACAAAACCTTCTGGTTGCATCATATACAACTCTTCTTTAAGAAATCCATTAAGGAATGTAGTTTTGACATCCATTTGCCAGATTTCATAAAACGTGGCAATTTGCTAACATGATTCGGACAGACTTAAGTATCGCTATGAGTGAGAAAATCTCATCGTAGTCAACACCTTGAACTTTGTAGAAAACCTTTTTCGACAAGTCTACCTTTGTAGATAGTAACACTACTATCAACGTCCGTCTTCCTCTTGGAGATCCATTTTATTCTCAATGGCTCACCGATCATTGGGCAAGTCAATCAAAGTCCATACTTTGTTCTCATACATGGATCCCATCTCAGATTTCATGGCCTCAAGCCATTTTGCGGAATCTGGGCTCATCATGACTTCCTCATAGTTTGTAGGTTTGTCATGGTCAAGTAACATGACCTCCAGAATAGGATTACCATACCACTCTGGTGCGGATCTCACTTTGGTTGACCTACGAGGTTCGGTAGAAACTTGATCTGAAGTTTCATGATCTTTATCATTAGCTTCCTCACTAATTGGTGTAGGAATCACAGGAACTGATTTCTGTGATGAACTACCTTCCAATAAGGGAGCAGGTACAGTTACCTCATCAACTTCTACTTTCCTCCCACTCACTTCTTTCGAGAGAAACTCCTTCTCTAGAAAGGATCCATTCTTAGCAAAAAAGATCTTGCCTTTGGATCTGTGATAGAAGGTGTACCCAACTGTCTTCTTTGGGTATCCTATGAAGACACATATCTCCGATTTGGGTTTCAGCTTATCAGGATGAATTTTTTTCACATAAGCATCGGAACCCCAAACTTTAAGAAATGACAACTTTGGTTTCTTGCCAAACCACAGTTCATATGGTGTCATCTCAACGGATTTAGATGGTGCCCTATTTAACGTGAATGCAGCTGTCTCTAATGCATAACCCAAAAACGGTAGTGGTAAATCGGCAAGAGACATCACAGATTGCACCATATCTAATAAAGTATGGTTACGATGTTCGGACACACCATTACGCTGTGATGTTCCAGGTGGCGTGAGTTGCGAAACTATTCCGCATTGTTTCAAATGAAGACCAAACTCGTAACTCAAATATTCTTCTCCATGATCAGATTGTAGAAACTTTATTTTCTTGTTACGATGATTTTCCACTTCACTCTGAAACTATACGAACTTTTCAAATGTTTCAGACTTATGTTTCATCAAACAGATATACCCATATCTACTCAAATCATCTGTGAAGGTTAGAAAATAACGATACCCGCCGCGAGCCTCAGTATTCATTGGACCACATACATCAGTATGTATGATTTCCAACAAATCTATTGCTCGCTCCATTGTTCCGGAGAACAGCGTTTTAGTCATCTTGCCCAAGAGGCATGGTTCGCAAGCATCGAGTGATTCATAATCAAGTGATTCCAAAAGCCCATCAGCATGGAGTTTCTTCATGCGCTTTACACCAATATGACCTAAATGGCAGTGCCACAAATAAGTTGCACTATCATTATTAACTTTGCATCTTTTGGTTTCAATATTATGAATATGTGTATCACTACGATCGAGATCCAACGAACCATTTTCATTGGGTGTGTAACCATATAAGGTTTTATTCATGTAAACAGAACAACAATTATTCTCTAACTTAAATGAATAGCCGTATTGCAATAAACATGATCAAATCATATTCATGCTCAACGCAAACACTAAATAACACTTATTTAGGTTCAACACTAATCCCGAAAGTATAGGGAGTGTGCGATGATGATCATGTCAATCTTGGAAGTACTTCCAACACACATCGTCACTTCACCCTTAACTAGTTTTTGTTCATTCTGCAACTCCCGTTTCGAGTTACTACTTTTAGCAACTGAACCAGTATCAAATACCAAGGGGTTGCTATAAACACTAGTAAGTATACATCAATAACATGTATATCAAATATACCTTTGTTCACTTTGCCATCCTTCTTATCCGCCAATTACTTGCGGTAGTTCCGCTTCCAGTGACCAGTTCCTTTGCAGTAGAAGCACTTAGTCTCAGGCTTAGGTCCAGACTTGGGCTTCTTCACTTGAGCAGCAACTTGCTTGCCGTTCTTCTTGAAGTTCCCATTCTTCCCTTTGCCCCTTTTCTTGAAACTAGTGGTCTTGTCAACCATCAACACTTGATTGTTTTCTTGATTTCTACCTTCGCCAATTTTAGCATCGCGAAGAGCTTGGGAATTGTTTTCGTCATCCCTTGCATATTATAGTTCATCACGAAGTTCTATTAACCTAGTGATAGTGACTAGAGAACTTTGTCAATTACTATTTTATCTGGAAGATTAACTCCCACTTGATTCAAGCAATTGTAGTACCCAGACAATCTGAGCACATGCTCACTGGTTGATCTATCCCCCTCCATCTTTTAGCTATAAAATTTGTTGGAGACTTCATATCTCTTAACTCGGGTATTTGCTTGAAATATTAACTTCAACTCCTGGAACATCTCATATGGTCCATGACGTTCAAAACATCTTTGAAGTCCCGATTCTAAGCCATTAAGCATGGTGCACTAAACTATCAAGTAGTCATCATATTGAGCTAGCCAAACGTTCATAACGTCTGCATCTGCTCTTGCAATAGGTCTGTCACCTAGCGGTGCATCAAGGACATAATTCTTCTGTGCAGCAATGAGGATAAACCTCAGATCATGGACCCAGTCCGCATCATTGCTACTATCATCTTTCAACTTAGTTTTCTCTAGGAACATATATAAAACATAGGGAAGCAACAACGCGAGCTATTGATCTATAACATTATTTGCAAAATACTATCAGGACTAAGTTCATGATAAATTAAAGTTCAATTAATCATATTACTTAAGAACTCCCACTTACATAGACATCCCTCTAATCATCTAAGTGACCATGTGATCCAAATCAACTAAACCATGTCCGATCATCACATGAGATGGAGTAGTTTTCAATGGTGAACATCACTATGTTGATCATATCTACTATATGATTCACGCTCGAACTTTCGGTCTCCAGTGTTCCGAGGCCATATCTGCATATGCAGGCTTGTCAAATTTAACCTGAGTATTCCGCATGTGCAAAACTGTCTTGCACCCGTTGTATTTGAACGTAGAGCTTATCACACCCGATCATCACGTGGTGTCTCAACACGAAGAACTTTCGCAACGGTGCATAGTCAGAGAGAACACTTATACCTTGAAATTTAGCGAGAGATCATCTTATAAAGCTACCGCCGAACTAAGCAAAATAAGATGTATAAAAGATAAACATCACATGCAATCATAATATGTGACATGATATGGCCATCATCATCTTGTGCCTTTGATCTCCATCTCCAAAGCATCGTCATGATCTCCATCGTCACCGGCATGACACCACGATCTCCATCATCTTGATCTATATCAATGTGTCATCACATGGTCGTCTCGCCAACTATTGCTCTTGCAACTATTGCTATCGCATAGCGATAAAGTAAAGCAATTATTTGGCGCTTGCATCTTAGGCAATAGAGGGACAACCATAAGGCTTTTGCCAGTTGCCGATAACTTCAAAAAAACATGATCATCTCATACAACAACTTATATCTCATCACGTCTTGACCATATCACATCACAACATGCCCTGCAAAAACAAGTTAGACGTCCTGTACTTTGTTGTTGCAAGTTTTACGTGGCTGCTACGGGTTGAGCAAGAACCATTCTTACCTACGCATCAAAACCACAACGATAGTTCGTCAAGTTAGTGTTGTTTTAACCTTCTCAAGGACCGGGCGTAGCCACACTCGGTTCAACTAAAGTTGGAGAAACTGACACCCGCCAGCCACCTATGTGCAAAGCATGTCGGTAGAACCAGTCTCGCGAAGCGTCTGGCGTAATGTCGGTCCGGCCGCTTCATCCAACAATACCGCCGAACCAAAGTATGACATGCTGGTAAGCAGTATGACATGTATTGCCCACAACTCACTTGTGTTCTACTCGTGCATATAACATCTACGCATAAACCTGGCTCAGATGCCACTGTTGGGGAACGTAGTAATTTCAAAAAAATTCCTACGCACACACAGGATCATGGTGATGCATAGCAACGAGAGGGGAGAGTGTGTCCACGTCCCTCGTAGACCGAAAGCAGAAGCGTTAGCACAACGCGGTTGATGTAGTCGTACGTCATCACGATCCGACCGATCCAAGTACCAAACGTACGGCACCTCCGAGTTCAGCACACGTTCAGCTTGATGACGTCCCACCAACTCCGATCCAGCAGGGCTTCGAGGGAGAGTTCCATCAGCACGATGGCGTGATGACGGTGATGATATTGCTACCGACGCAGGGCTTCGCCTAAGCACCGCTACGATATTATCGAGGTGGATTATCATGGAGGGGGGCACCGCACACGGCTAAAAGATCAATGATCAACTGTTGTGTCTAGAGGTGCCCCCTGCCCCCGTATATAAAGGATGGAGGAGGAGAGGCCGGCCAGCCCCTAGGGCGCGCCAGAAGTGTGGAGTCCTACTAGGACTCCCTAGTCCAAGTAGGATTCCTCCTCCGACATGGAATAGGAAAAAGGGAAGGGAAAAGGAGAAGGAAGGAAGGGGCGCCCCCCCTCCCTAGTCCAATTCGGACTAGACCATGGGGAGGGATGCGACCACCTTTTGAGGCCTTTCTCTCCTTTCCCGTATGGCCCATTAAGGCCCAATACGAATTCCCGTAACTCTCCGGTACTCCGAAAAATACCCGAATCACTCGGAACCTTTCCGATGTCTGAATATAGTCGTCCAATATATCGATCTTTACGTCTCGACCATTTTGAGACTCCTCGCATGTCCCCGATCTCATCCGGGACTCTGAACTACCTTCGGTACATCAAATCACATAACTCATAATACAAATCGTCACCGAATGTTAAGCATGCGGACCCTACGGGTTCAAGAACTATGTAGACATGACTGACACACGTCTCCGGTCAATAACCAATAGCGGAACCTGGATGCTTATATTGGCTCCCATATATTCTACGAAGATCTTTATCGGTTAAACCGCATAACAACTTACGTTGTTCCCTTTGTCATCGGTATGTTACTTGCCCGAGATTCGATCGTTGGTATCTCAATACCTAGTTCAATCCCGTTACCGGCAAGTCTCTTTACTCGTTCCGTAATACATCATCCTGCAACTAACTCATTAGTTACAATGCTTGCAAGGCTTATAGTGATGTGTATTACGGAGTGGGCCCAGAGATACCTCTCCGACAATCGGAGTGACAAATCCTAATCTCGAAATATGCCAACTCAACAAGTACCTTCGGAGACACATGTAGAGCACATTTGTAATCACCCAGTTACGTTGTGATGTTTGGTAGCACACAAAGTGTTCCTCCGCTAAACGGGAGTTGCATACTCTCATAGTCATAGGAACATGTATAAGTCATGAAGAAAGCAATAACAACATACTAAACGATCAAGTGCCAAGCTAACGGAATGGGTCAAGTCAATCAAATCATTCTCCTAATGATGTGATCATGTTAATCAAATGACAACTCATGTCTATGGCTAGGAAATATAACCATCTTTGACTAACGAGCTAGTCAAGTAGAGGCATACTAATGACACTTTGTTTGTCTATGTACTCACACATGTATCATGTTTCCGGTTAATACAATTCTAGCATGTATAATAAACATTTATCATGATATAAGGAAATAAACAATAACTTTATTATTGCCTCTAGGGCATATTTCCTTCACATGCAAATGTTGTGTTTAGGCGGAGCTATGTAGATAGTCGGGGGTTAACCCCTCGACCTTAGATAAAATTGTGAAGTTGTGTTTAGGATTGTTTAGATTATATTTGTCCCCACCCTCCCGAACACCGATTGGTTATGCACCCCCTCCTCCCTGGGCGAATATCATGTGCCCCCACACCTTAGATGCTATATACTAATACGATTTCCTTGGAGCTTGTAGATCTGAGATATAGCAGCTCACAGGATGTCTTAATATTTTTACACGAAACCTTGATGAGTTTCAGAATTGCACACAATTTGTACAAAAACTACTCAGACGCCCTGGGATCCAATATCCAACGACCTCGAAGCTCGTATCACCGTAGCATATAAGATGAAGGAGGACATCATATTCTCCTGTATGTAAGAATATCATGTGCTACCACACCTTAGATGCTTTGGTGATACAAGCTCTTCGGAGCTGTTGGATTTGTGACCCAATAACTCCTCGGTGGTTCGAATGTTTTTTTGCAGAAAAGCCCCCAAAGAGTTCGGCCACTGCTTACAAGCACAAAGACTGCTCAGATGCCATTGGATCTCAGATAAAACAACCTCGAAGCTCGTATCACCATAGCGTCCAAGCTGCGAGAGCACCTGATGTTTTCTCGAACGGGAGAATATGAGGTGCCCCCGCACCGTAGATTCTATGGTGATACGAGTTCATGGAGATCTAACGGCTCACAGCAGGAGGTTTGAATGTTTTTGCAATATACGTCTGAGAGAGTTTGGGAACTGCGCAGAAAGTACAAGTACTACACATGTGGCATCTGATCACAGATCATACGACCTAGATGCTCGTATCACCGTATCGGCTAATTAAGCTACAGGGAGCACCTAATATGAGCAACGGGGAGCCATTGGATCCAAGATGCAGCGGCACACATGTGGCCAGAATGTTTTATTTGCAAAAAAACTTGGAGAGTTTAGAAATTGCGCATAATTACAAAGACTACTCCCAAGCCATTGGATCTCAGTTCCAACGATGTAAAAACTCGTATCACCATAGCATCTAAGCTGCGGGGTGGATGTGATATTCTATGCCGCTGTCATTTTTGTTCGTAAACTTGCAAAATACGTGTAACTCGTGCCGTTACTTCTCTAACCGCGCAAAATGCTTGTTCAAAAATACCATCCTACACTGAAATATCAGAGCAACACACGGGGGTACCACTTGTCATTGATCAAATTTGGACCTAAAACTAACAAATCTGAAAGACAAGATTCGAACTGGCAACCTGGACTACAAGTAAGTCGATAGCCTAAAACAACAACGGTTGTTGGCTTTGTCCCATAACTTGATTTTATACAGTATTACGTTGAGTAGAGTAGAGGGAGTGGCTCGTCAACACGTGCATGACCATTGACTCACTTACTAGTGGGTCCCAGGTCTGCGATCTCTCTCTCCTCTCCATCGTCTAACCTTTAGACACATGGGCACACACGCAGAGCGGCGCTAGCTTGCCGTCGTGTTATTATAACTAAAAAAAGCTTGGAAATAGAAGAATCTCCCAGGTCTGCGATCTCTCTCTCCTCTCCATCGTCTAGCCTTTAGACGCATGGGCACACACACAGAGCGGCGCTAGCTTGCCGTCGTGTTATTATAACTAAAAAAAGCTTGGAAATAGAAGAATCTCCTAGAACAAGAGACGTTGTGGCTGGTAAAGACGGAGCTAACCACACCTATCCTCCGTGCCACGTTAGCATGATGAAGCTGTGTGGCTAGTGGGGTGTTTTAGACCGACTGGCTGGGTCCCGAGGTCGAACCATAGGTAGTACGTCTGATACAGTATAATTTTACACGCAAATTTTTCCTCTGTGCCGAAACGTGGCACACCCTACCGCGCGGTGTCGAGGTCCTCACGGGTGGTGCACGCATATATTCTTCCTTGTTGAGACATGGGACACTGTCGGTGTCAAAACCGGCGGATCTCGGGTAGGGGGTCCCGAACTGTGCGTCTAGGCGGATGGTAACAGGAGACAAGGGACACGATGTTTTTACCCAGGTTTGGGCCCTCTTGATGGAGATAAAACCTACTCCTGCTTGATTAATATTGAAGATATGGGTAGTACAAGAGTAGATCTACCACGAGATCAGAGAGGCTAAACCCTAGAAGATAGCCTATGGTATGATTGTTGTTCTCCTTTTACGAACTAAAACCCTCCAGTTTATATAGACACCGGAGAGGGCTAGGGTTACAAAGAGTCGGTTACAATGGGAGGAGATCTACATATCCGTATTGCCAAGCTTGCCTTCCATGCCAAGGAAAGTCCCATCCGGACACGGGACGAAGTCTTCAATCTTGTATATTCATAGTCCAAGAGTCCGGCCAGAGGTTATAGTCCGGCTATCCGGACACCCCCTAATCCAGGACTCCCTCAGTAGCCCCTGAACCAGGCTTCAATGACGACGAGTCCGGTGTGCAGATTGTCTTCGGCATTGCAAGGCGGGTTCCTCCTCCGAATACTTCATAGAAGATTTTGAACACAAGGATGGTGTCCGGCTCTGCAAAATAAGTTCCACATATTGCCGTAGAGAGAATAATATTTACACAAATCTAATCTGCTGATGTATTCTGTAGCATGACATCACACCACAGCCAAGCCTTTATTCGAATCGTTTTTACTGTCCCACCTCAGCGTGTTTTGCAAGGCGGTTTATTTGGCACGTCTTGTCGAAGCAGAGATCGTGTCCCCTTTATTTACGAGATTCTCATCAATACGGGCGTGGGTAACCCAACCGTGCCATTGATTACGGCGCTTGGGGGATAATCGAGTTTTACCAGGCTGGTGGGGACACATAGTTACATCCGCCCATATAAGGGGATAAGGATCCACCTTTTCATCCACGCCTTCTTCCTCCTTTGCTCATCCATTTTCACACACTCAAGCTCCAGCGCCCAAGTCTGCATTCCCCACCTCAACCTTCTCCAACCATGTCTGGAGCGGGAGACAAGTGGATGGTCTCCTCCGTCACGGAGGGGGACGTCAAAAAGCTGAGGAGAGCCAGATACTTGTTCGACGACATCGCGCACAGGCTCCCAGACAAGGGGCAGCTCATCCCCACCCCCAGGCCCCATGAGAGGGTGGTGTTCCTCACCCATTTCCTCTGCGGACTAGGCTTCCCTCTCCACCCATTCGTCCGGGGGCTCATGTTCTACTACGGCCTGGACTTCCATGATCTGGCCCCGAACTTCATCCTCAATATCTCGGTGTTTATCGTCGTGTGTGAGGCCTTCCTCTACATCCAGCCCCACTTCGGCTTATGGCTGAAGACCTTCAATGTCAAGCCGAAGGTAGTGGGCGGCCGCCAGGCGGAGTGCGGAGGCTCCATGGTGGGCAAGATGCCCAACGTCCTATGGCTCGAGGGCTCCTTCGTGGAGACCATAAAGGGGTGGCAATGGGGGTGGTTCTACATCACCGAGCCGCGTGACCCTGAATGGGTCGCAGCCCCCGAGTTCCGATCCGGAATCCCTACGCGGCTCACCTCCTGGAAAGAGAAGGGCCTGTCGTGGGGTAGTTCGGGAGAGCTGACCGGACTCCAAACATGCGTCCAAAAACTGGTGATCAAGAAGCTCAAACTCGTCAACGTAGTTCAGGTCATGCTCATCCGGCGGATCCTCCCATGCCAACAACGGGCTTTCATCTTGTGGGAGTTCGACCCGGCCCAGCACCGAACTCTGAACAGGCTCTTCGACACAACGTACGAAGATGCCTGGAAGGTGCTATTCAAGGGCGCCGAGGCTCCCGCTTCCGCCATCGAGGATCGGGGATTCAGCGCGCAGCGTCAGGCCAGCGCGGTAAGCTGTTTTACCTCTTACAGGATATTTGTCTTTCATAGTTTGACTCTATGCGGGATCTAAGCCCCCAGGCCTTTGACAGGATTGGCAGAAGGCGGCCGGACAAATCAACTGTTCGGCTCCCTTGCCCGAAGACCCAGCAGACGCCCGCTTGGCGAAGCTGCTAGTTCCGGCACCTTACGTGGTGCCGGAGAAGAAGGCCAACAAGAAGGCCACGGGAACCCGGAAGAGTTCCCAGCGCCCGGTGGAGTCGGACTCGTCGTCTGATGACTCCGAGGCGCACTCCTCCCACGAAGAAGAGGAGGGGGAAAAAGAAGCTTCTCCCCCTCCAGCAGGGGGGAAAGAAAAGGAAGGCCGCCCCAACTGGGGAGGCCGGAGGGTCCAAGAAGGGGAGAACCCTTCCTCCGGACTATTCCACCAACGCCGCCGACAGCGAGGAGTGGCCGCCCAGGGCCAAGCCCCTGGCAAAATCGTAAGTATTCGGACACCAGAGTGACTTGTAGTTATCCTTTATTGCACAGCTTCCCCTGACGCCGAATAATCTTGCAGTCCGCCCCGAGCCCAAGTCGACATATCGTCGAGTGGCTCCTTGGATTCGGCGGATGTGAATAGCTTTTCACTTCCGACTGCTACCTCCCCCGCCCTACGGACGACGCCGAGGTGTTGTCCCAAAAGGCTCCAAACCAAGGGAAGGTGGTCCTGGAGGCGCCGCAAGGCGACCTCCCAGACTACAGGCACAAAGGGAGCAAAGCTCCCAAGGGCTCCGAGTAAGGCCTCGGGCCGGACACCGCGCCGGAACCTTCAGAGGTTCCGGACTCCGGCAGGCGGCCCCCTACTAAGAATGGCAAGCCTACTGCGCCGGTGACCTCCGTCCAACCGAAGGTACTGGACAACTTGTTGGAGGTGCTTAACGGCGCCTCTATCAACGAGGAGCACCGTACTATAATGAGTACGGTGATCCAGAAGGTTCAGTCTGCCAAGAGCGGACTGACTGAAGCCTGTGCCAGCCTTCTAACAGGCTTTGAGGTAAGTAAAAAAATAAGTGAAAATATTACCGCATAGACAGTATCCCCTAATGCTCTGTTTGGCGTTCGCAAAGAAAAGCCGAATAGAGGATCTAATAATATTCGCAGGAGTCTAACATAATTATGTCGATATATGTGTGCAGAGGCTTCATTGCTGGCCTCTACCAAGACCGATCACGGAGGTGGACACGCTGAAGCAGAACCTCGAGCGGTCCGAGCAAGAGCTCGGCCTTGCCAAGAAGCAGCTCGAGGAGAGCCAAGGTACGTAATGCCTTGTGTAAGTATATAAAAGATGCAGTTGCAAAATATGACAGGATCAATGCTGGTGTCCTAGGGGCCACGACTGAGGTGGCGACCCTGAGGCAAGCACTTTCCGAGGCTGAAAAGAAGGCGGCCACGGAGCGCATTGAGCGGGAGAAACATGAGGCGCGAGTTGGCGAGGTACAACAAGAGCTCTAGGCTCTCGTGAAAAAACATGAGAGTTTGGAGCTTGACTCAAAGACGCAAGAGTCCGAGCTCGCGGCAGCCCTCGAAAGCGCTAAGTCTGCCAAGACCGAAGCCCAGAAAGCCCTCCAGGAAGTTGAGGCGATGAAGAAGATAGTGGCGGGTAAGGCATTCTTTATGCAAAGCAAGCACGTGAAAGTGAATTACTTGGTACTTACCCGAGTCCGGAGCTCTTCAGGAGCATTCGTAGATTTGCCCCGTAGCGTGTCAGACACCGCCGCCTTCCACCGTGCCGAAGAGGGGAGCTCGACGGAGAAGGTGTTCTGGTCTCAGTATGCTGAGACCGGACACCCTGTGCCCTTGAGCGCCCAGTTGAAGCAGCTGGTCGAGCTCCATAAGGTGGCCGAGTAGGCCATGAAGGGTCTCATAGTCCGGCTGTGGCCTGAGGAGGCCGTGCCTGGGAGCTACTTCGGGCTGGTGAGGCGGCTGGTGGATGCCTGTCCATGGCTTGAAGTCATCAAGCGCTCCGTCTGCATCGAGGGTGCCCGTAGGGCGCTTGCCCGTGCTAAAGTGCACTAGGGCAAGATGGATGCTGAGAAGCTTGTGAAGGACGGGCCACCGCAGGGCAAGGAGCATCGCCACCCTGAGATGTATTACGAGGGCGTCCTGAAGGGTGCCTGCCTTGTGGCGGACGAATGTTCCAAGGATGTAATATTTGAGTAAACTTGTTTGTCTTATCTTGTGCACTGAAAACTTGTTCATATGCGCTATGCAACGCTTGTTTTAATTTAAAATATTACCTTCTATGCGGCCGTTTATTAAATCTGAGAGATGGCTAGTCGTTGGCTTCTGCCCCCATGCCACTAGTGCTGGGGTGTTCAGGATAACCCTGAGCACTCTTTTTCCCATTCTTGGGTCCTTCGAGGGAGGTGCTCAGCACAACAAACAAGGCAATCAGACTATAGTGCGTTATCACTCTCACTTAGCCAGAGAATTCTATAATTTTAAATTTCGGCGAAGCCCCTAGTGTTCGGAAGACCGAGTTCGGGGCGCTATACATGCCTAGGCCGGACATAGCCAACTCCTCGCTCTAAGCGGCACAAGTCTTTAGGGACTCGAAACCTCTCGAATCAGCGACCAGCTCTCGCCTTATCATGACAGTCAGTTTTAGCTTTCTCTACTGAGGTGCTTAGCCCAGCTCAACTGGGGCACAATCGCAGTAGTTCTCCCAGCGCTACCTTAGCCGATATAGCGGAACGTAAGGTACCAAAACATGGGATCCGGGCAAACCCAACTATTGACCAAAGTCATGATTCGGAGCCGATGCATATAATGCTATACGTTCGGAGGGCCGCACTTGTGAAAGTGTTCGGACTTCTCACGCCGTATTATGGGGTACTTGAGCCCCTGGTGTATTGACCGTACCAAAGTGTACGGGTGTTAAATGTCGTAACTGAACATGTATATGAAAAAGGGAATGAATAGAGAATGCAATAATAAGCTAAAGCTAAGCATTGTTTATTTGAAAAAGGCTGCGGTAAAAGCAGAATGATACAAATAGTGCGATAAGCAAGAGATGGGGCTATTTGACATGTCCCCCTCTAGGGGCGAGCTGCGGGACGGTATGTAAGACAGGTATTTTTCTCGTTATAGAGACCACCTGGTAATTCGACGTAGCTTTCTGCCTCCTTCGTTGTTGCATCGTGTGTTCGGTGATTGTACTGCCGGACAGGTCTTTCGGAGAGTGGATTCCTATAAGTAAGAAAAAATGACAAAATCAGGAGCCCCTAGTGCGGTTGAGCCGCATTTTGGGCATGCCGTGGTCGTGCCCCTCCCCCTATGCCCATGGTATTTTCAGAGCGTAAGTATGTACGCGTAGTACTGATTCACAGTTTCGCGAGGGCTGGGGTTGGGGCCGCATTGCTACGCTTGCTCGGAACGTGCCAGGAGGTCTTCTTGTAGGTTACTCCGGGCGCGCTTGACGGTGTCCAGACGTTTAATAGCCGGACTGGAGAATTGCCTTGAGAGGCTGCTTTGTACCTCCGCTGCGAGGGCTGCCGTATGCTCCTCCATTCGGACAGAGTGTTCGGTGTTTCCGTTGACTGTAATGACTCCTCGAGGTCCTGGCATCTTGAGCTTGAGGTATGCGTAGTGCGGCACCGCATTGAACTTTGCAAATGCGGTTCGTCCGAGCAGTGCGTGATAGCCACGTGGAACGGGACTATGTCAAGATTAACTCCTCGCTCGAAATTATCCGGGATCTCAAGACCACTTCAAGTGTGACCGAGCCTGCAGTTGGCCTCTACTCCTGGTATGACGCCTTTGAAGGTCGCTTTTGTGGGTTTAATCCTTGAGGGTCTATGCCCATTTTCCGTGACCGTATCCCGATAAAGCAGGTTCAGTTGCTGCCGCCGTCCATAAGGACTCAAGTGAGGTGAAATCCGTCAATGATTGGGTCTAGGACCAATGCGGCGAATCCGCCATGGCAGATGCTAGTGGGGTGGTCCCTTCGATCAAAAGTGAGCGGGCAGGAGGACCATGGGTTGAACTTTGGGGCGACTGGCTCCAACGCGTATACGTCCCTTAGCGCACGCTTCCGCTCCCTCTTGGGGATGTGGGTTGCGTATATCATGTTCCCCGTCCGCACTTGTGGGGGGAAGCCCTTCTGTCCACTATTGTTTGGCGGCCGGGGCTCCTCCTCGTCGTTGCTATGTAGTCCCTTGTCTCTGTTTTTGGCATTTAACTTGCCGACCTGCTTGAGCACCCAACAATCCCTGTTGGTGTGATTGGCTGGTTTTTCAGGGGTGCCATGTATCTGGCACGAGCGATCGAGTATACGGTCCAAACTGGACGGGCCCGGAGTGTTCTTTTGAATGGCTTTTTCTGCTGACCGGGTTTAGAGCCTCTGAATCCGGCATTAACTGTCGTATCTTCAGCATTGTCGTTGTTAATGCGGTGCTTGTGCTTGTTGCGACGCGACCTGCCATTGCTGTCCTTGGTATCCGAATTACCAGGGCTCTTGGTCATGTTATTGCTACGAGCCAGCCAGCTGTCTTCTCCCGCGCAGAAGCGGGTCATGAGTGTTGTAAGGGCTGCCATAGATTTCGGATTTTCCTGTCCAAGGTGCCAGGCAAGCCACCCGTCACGGATGTTATGCTTGAAGGCTGCTAGGGCCTCAGCGTCCGGACAGTCGACGATTTGGTTTTTCTTGGTTAAGAACTGTGTCCAGAATTGTCTGGCAGATTCTTCTGGCTGCTGAATTATGTGGCTCAGGTCATCGGCGTCTGGTGCTCGCACATAGGTGCCCTGGAAATTGTCGAGGAATGCGGCTTCCAGGTCCTCCGAACAACCAATTGATTCTGCTGGCAAGCTGTTAAGACAATGCCGAGCTGGTCCTTTGAGCTTGAGTGGGAGGTATTTGATGGCATATAGATCATCGCCACGGACCATGTGGATATGAAGGAGATAATCCTCAATCCATACCGCAGGATCTGTTGTGCCGTCATATGATTCAATGTTTACGGGTTTGAAACCCTCTGGGATTTGATGATCCATTCATCTGTGAAGCATAGTGGGTTTGCGGCACCTCTGTACTGGGCTATATCACGACGTAGCTCAAATGAGCTTTGTTTGATGTGTTCGGCCCGGACGGATTTACTGTATCCGGCGTGACGGTTATTGTCTCGTGTCGTCGGGCGCCCGCGTGATCCATAGATCGATCTTGTTTGCCTTGCCTTGTCCTCCAACATATCTCGCAGGTCTGGCGCATTTCCCCATGCCTTGGTATTTTTTGAGCGATGCCGGGGTGCGGCTTGAGTGGAGGGCTGAGAGGCCTCTCTGTCACGGCCACGAGGTGGCCGGTCAGCCGCATCATGCGCTGGTGATGTAGGTTTAGGTGCTTCCTCCTCTAACCGGGGTAGCAACCTGCACTTCGGGTAGCTCTTGGAGGGGCGTTCGAGTTCGTACTCCTTGGCCGCAAGGACTTCCGTCCATCTGTCGGCTAGCAAGTCTTGATCAGCTCTAAGATGTTGCTGTTTTTTCTTAAGGCTACTCGCCGTGGATATAAGCCTACGCTTAAAGCACTCTTGTTCGACGGGATCCTCAGGCACGACAAATTCGTCGTCGTCGAGGCTTGCCTCGTCTTCGGAGGGAGGCATGTAATTATCATCCTCCTCATCCTTGTTTGCCGCCCTCTCAGGGGGCTGGCTTCTCCATCCTCCAGCGCTGAATCTTGCTGGAGGGAGTTGTCTTCGGCACTGTCCGGGGTGTTATTATCTCCCGTGCCGGTATCGCCGTTTTTTCTTTGACGGGACTTAGAGCGGCGCCGCTGACACCGGCGCTTAGGTTGCTTCTTTGAGGGGTCATCCCCCGCTGTTCCGTCGCCATTGCCTTCTTTGGGTGTATCCACCATGTATATGTCATATGACGACGTGGCTTTCCAGTGCCCTATAGGCGCTGGTTCTTGTCCGTCTCCTACATCGTCTTCCATACCGTCGATGTCTTCGGAGTCGAAGTTTAGCATGTCGGTTAAATCATCGACAGTGGCTATGAAGTGGGTGGTGGGTGGGCGTCGAATTTCTTCGTCGTCCGCATCCCAATCCTGCCGGTCATAATCCGGCCAGGACTCTCCTGACAAAGAGAGAGACCTTAGTGAATTCAGAATGTCGCTGAAGGGCGAGTGCTGAAAGATATCCGCGGCAGTGAATTCCATGATCGGCACCCAATCGGATTCGATTGGCAGAGGCGCAGAGGGCTCGGAGTCCGGAGAAGAGTCCGGCACCTTGGAGTCACGGGCCTCGCAGAGGATAAAGCTGGTGTTCGGCTCGATCACCGTAGAGACTGCGGCCCCTGAGGCGGGGTCTAGCCACCCGTCCTCGATCGGCGCGGTTGGCTCCGAGCTAAGGGTCGGAGCGGATGCGGGTGCGGCCTCTAGGGCAGCTAATTCGTGCCCATCGTGACAGTGCGGCGCGCCCGGCTGTGGCTCAAATCCGTCGAAGATCAAGTCTCCGGGGATGTCAGCCGTGTAGTTCAAACTTCCAAATCTGACCTGATGGCCAGGGGCATAGCTTTCAATCTGCTCCAGATGGCCAAGCAAATTAGCCCGCAGTGCAAAGCCGCCGAATACGAAGATCTGTCCAGGGAGAAAAGTCTCACCCTGGACCGCATCATTGTTGATGATCGGAGGAGCCATAGGGCCTAAAGATGACGACACAGAGGAACTCTGAATGAAAGCACCAATGTCGGTGTCAAAACCGGCGGATATCGGGTAGGGGGTCCCGAACTGTGCGTCCAGGCGGATGGTAACAAGAGACAAGGGACACAATGTTTTTACCCAGGTTCAGGCCCTCTCGATGGAGGTAAAACCCTACTCCTGCTTGATTAATATTGATGATATGGGTAGTACAAGAGTAGATCTACCACGAGATCGGAGAGGCTAAACCATAGAAGCTAGCCTATGGTATGATTGTTGTTCTCCTTTTACGGACTAAAACCCTCCGGTTTATATAGACACCAGAGAGGGCTAGGGTTACATAGAGTCGGTTACAATGGGAGGAGATCTACATATCCGTATTGCCAAGCTTGCCTTCCACGCCAAGGAAAGTCCCATCCGGACACGGGACGAAGTCTTCAATCTTGTATCTTCATAGTCCAAGAGTCCGGCCAGAGGTTATAGTCTGGCTATCCGGACACCCCCTAATCCAGGACTCCCTCAGACGCCCTACCGCGCGTTTTCTGGGTCCTCCTTGGTCGTAGCGCCGAAGCAATTAAATGAGTCGTCAAATCATGAAAGACCACCTTTCCTGCCGAGTACATAAGTGAAGCACGGTGGCTAGCTAGTTGGGCTAGTGCGACCGATTAGCTAGGCCGCCATTACATTTGTTTTTCACCCCTTTTTTATCTCCTTGCGGGCAGGTAAATTTAAATATCCACCGCGGCGTTGCTCTGGTCTTTGGGTGCGGCAGGCGCGGCAGGATTTTTATTTTTTTGATTGATGGGAGCAGGCGCGGCAGCAATTAGTCATGATGACTCCGCCTGTAAAACCCACTGCTCGCTGATGTGAAAAGTCGTCGACTGGTGTTTTCCCATGGTGAAAACCAAAAGATTCACCCGGCTCCTCGGCTGGCTCCCTCCGCCTTCCCGTAGATTGCATTGCCTTTCAGCCATTTCGCCCCCTTTGCTTCCTCTCCCCATTGCTTCTACCTGGTGCCATGGCGGTGCAGCAGATCACGGAGTCTGAGGTGAGGCGCCTGACACAGGAGCTCCAGGCCAAGGATGCGGAGCTCAGGGCCAAGGATGTGGAGCTCCGTGAGCTCAAGGAGGAGAGGAGTGTCATGCTCCTCCGTTATGTTCAGGAGTTCACGGAGCTTCAAAAGTGATATGCGTCCACCACAAAGATGCTCGAGGCATCGGCGGCGTTGCTATAGAAAGCGGGAGATACGATAGGCTGTCAGGGGAGCCGGCTAAAGCGTGAGCGGGCCGATCGTGACGAGGTCCAGGATCGCCTCAGCCACTTGGTGGACCAAGTTGCCATGCACGTGTTACGGCTACGCGATGCCTATCGTCGCGCCAGCGCGACCATGCTGGCCGTCGGGCTAAACCCGTTCGACCACCCCGTCGACTTAAACGAGCTGCGACCTCCTGACCTGGTCTCCTTCTTCACCTATATCTCTGAGGAGCTGAGGCGTCTCCGCGCGATGGTGGGGGCGGAGCTGGACAAGGAGGGGTCGCAGGCTGCCGTCGCCATTGCCGGGCGAATCCTCTCAGGGCTCCGTCACCGGAATCCATTTGTGCCATTGGACGCCGTCTTTGATGAGCTGGCTCCCGTCGACCAAGAGTGGGCTCTACAGGCGGTTGCACCCTGCGTCACCAATGTCATGCGCCTCGAGAAGCAGAGGGACTTCGGTGGTGTTTAGTTGCATGACCGTTGGATCAAACTCAGACGATGCAGATCGGTCACTGTAGCACAAAGCGTGTGGGTGTGTTTGGTTGCATTCTCATCTCAATATAGTTGTTCCCTCTTCGTGTATTTGTGTTAACCTACTAGTGTGGACTCATGCACCCTTCATGCACTCTGCCAAACACCCAAAAGTGGGTCGAGAAGGGAACTTTTGCTCCCATCCCGTGCACCGTTCATACACCCTGCCTAACACCGATTCGTGCTTCATATGGTTCATGTTCCGTGGAGTACTATAGCACCATACTCTCCATGCGCTGTATTCCTATTTTTGTTAACATTGATATCACCGTTCATTCTCGACCGGACAGTCCAAAAAGCGGTACTATGTTACATTACTATTCATATAGTTGACATACGCACAACATCATTTGTTGTCGTCATATCTTACTACGCTAGCAACAAGATTATGTAGTACTAACATATGAACCACTGCACATGCCTAGTAGTAGGAGCACTGTGTATGTTCAAGTGGTTGCCGTGTTTCGCACTCCTCCGTCGTAAGAGTGGAAACCCTTGCTGTAATCAATTTTTTTTCTTCAGAAAAATAGTGGACACGCTCTACCGTGCGGATCCTCCACGACGCTCGTCGGGAACCTTGCTACTCACTTCCGCCGACGTGTGGGACAACCAGCATCAGGGTCCACCAGCCATGCACTAAATTACTCCATAGTAGAGTGCCCAACTACACGATAGACTACCCCGATCGAAGCGCTGCAGTAATGCCCAATGAGCCGTCAAATCACAAAACCCCCTCCTTTCCAGCAGTAAGTTGGACGGACGAAGAAATCATCTTTTCACTCTTCTCTCTCAGCTTCCTCTCTTGAAGAAAACCCCCACTCGCTTCTCCCTCATCTTGTTCCTCATTTCTTCAAGAAAACCCCGACCTGGTTCTGCCATTGTTCTTCTCTCCCAAAGGAAAGGTGAGCGCATCAATGGTGTTGATTCTGGCCAAGGCCCGGTCTTGCAACCCCGAGACTGATCCTATAACCCCCTCTCTGTTCTTCTTTTGGGTTTGTTATTATGGTTTGCTTTCTTTTATTTCTATTTGACAGTTTCTTGATGGACGCTGGAGCACCGGCCGAAGTGATGTCTACGGCTCTAGCCAAAACCGTCGAGGCTCATGGTACGAAGAAGCGCAAGCACCCCGCCGAGACTACTGCAGACAAGCTCAAAGCCATCGCCTTGTCCAAGCCCCCCTCTCCAGGATCCCTCATTAAGCAAGTCCAGGTAATATCTCTTCTTGACGATCTTTTTCTCGATCGTGATCGTGTTTTTTCATCTAACACACAGTACTAGTAGTACAACTTTCTGGGTGATCTTGCATGTGATTTTTGTGTGCCAAATGACAGTTCTAAATTCCTCTTTTGACCAAAACATGCGAGAGGTTGACACTGATTTCTTTAGATTACTTTCAACTACTTTATGAACATCAATGTTCCTTTGAAGAGGGTATATTTGCCTCAGTAACTTGTGTTATGGATATTGCAAGTAATCCCTCTGCTCTCATGCCAATACATGTTCTAGTGTGTTTGTTCACTCATTTCTGTGCGTATATGTAGTCATATATGGAGTAAAATATCGAAAATCATCTTATATTTCTGAACAGAGGTAGTAATAAAATATCTGGTTTCTATTTGAATTAGAACCAGGTCCGCGGTGGAGATGAAGTTCTCAAAGTCATGCCATGTGAACTGGAAGACCTGAGGATGAGTTCTACTGCTAAACTATCCAGCTGTTGTGTCCTTATCACCACGTGTCCTGAACTAGTGTTTTCCTGTAGCATTGTTGTCAGGTGTGTTCTCGCGGCTGTACTTGACCACAACAATTTCCTGGATGTGCCTTCGATTACGAAGGATGTGGTTCTTGTAAAGCTTCCCGACAAATCTAATGCGACCTGTCTTTATCGTCATGTTTATGAGTGGAAAAAACTTTCTGTTAGGTTCTCCAAGGTTGACGAGATGGTGATGGTGCCGATAGACATCTCTCACGAAGTCCGTGGCCTAGTCATTTATGCGGGGTTCATCCCGTAGGTCGGTGGCAAGAAATAGTCTGTAGAGTTTAATTAGTGCAACTTTGCTTGTCTGTAGTAAGTACTATTGTTCAGTACTTGATTTGTGTTTGTGTACCCTGTATTGTTTAGTACTGCCGCTTTTGGTGTGTGGTGAGTCTTGAGAACAGTCTATGTTAATGTCTGTCCACTCAATTCAATCTATATATTTTGAAGTATCCAAATCATCTTTTTTGCGAGGACGGTTTATCAGTTATGGTTACACTCCAATATCTATATGCATTGCAAGGTTTATCGCACCCACCAGGATTTTCCAGTCCCATGGATGTTCGGTCCATACGATTTGTCATGACCTTTGTACTGTCCTGCTTGTGGGAGTAGGTGGGGCCCTGCATGCCACGCGTAGTTGGACGATCAATCTTCTGTTTAGTACTTCAACATAGTGATTTCCTGGTAAGGATTCACTCGTGTCACATCAGGTAAATCTTATTGATTTACTGTCTAAATCTTATTTATTTAGTGTCATGTTTTATTTCTTTTGCTGCAATTTTATGATGCAGGTTTTGCCATGTGACATTCATCATAGAATAAACCGTTTGGTTTGCTCTACGATGGATATTTTTGCAGGTTTCACTTCCTATGTCGTGTCAGTAATGAAGGCACTGTCCATCACTTATATTACTGGAAAAAATTGGATCAGTCTGTTGTCTGAGTACAAGCTGAATCCCTATGATGAATTACAGTTTGGTTTAACAAACACGCCACAATTAGTCCTTCTCGCGTTGAAAAGAAATGAAGAAAAAGACTGGATCACGGTCACGGAGCCTACTCAAGTTAGAAAGCTGATCATAGCAGACCAGATACGATTGCCACTGTCTCGCACATCGGTACCACCTTCAGCAACGGATCGAGCACCAGCAGTTGCTCTAGCACCGATAAATTTGCAGCAGCTTAGTCTCGATCCACCGAGGATTGGGCATCGACCGCGTCGATCGATCGATCTACCGGAGGATCGGGCATCGACACTGGCACCTGCTTCGACACCGGCACCAGCTCTACAAGGATCACCATCTCCGGCAGCAGCAGCGGCACTACCAGTTGCACCGGCACGGGCACTAGCAACGGCTTCGGCACCTGCACCAACACTTTCACTTGCATCTGCTCCGGCCCGTGCAGCGGCAACGGAACCAGCAGTTGCACCGGCAACAGACTGGGCTATAGTTCGCACTTCATATACCAAAGTCCTTACAAAAACCGATATGTCCACCTTCATGGTAAGCATTGGCCTCCCAAGTTCTTCGTTCTTTTTTCTTTCCATGTTTCACATGATTCACCGTGTGGATCTAACTGTTTGTGTATGTCTTCTTGTTTGCAAACAGAGAATTCCGAGAGCAACGAGGGAGTCGTTCAACAATCGAGCGACCGTGGCAAAGTTTCTCTTACCATGCGCAGCCATGGTGTGAATGAACCTGCTCAATATACCATAAGTACAAAGGATGGTCGCATTGTCCGGACCCAGATCCTAAGCCACATCGATCTAGCATGTAACACATCATATCACTTTGCGGCCTCACGCACGGTATTCCCACGGGTGCCACCTTACCTGGCCCGGAACCGTTTGCGCCTTTTGGCTCACGTATATGATAGTGTCGCTAGCATCCATATGACAGAGAACCCGGGCCGACATGACTAGTCGTGAACCCAAAGTGGCACTAACTTATAGGGACAGGCATACATGACCCAGCAACGAACGTGTCGGTTGATACGTCTCCAACGTATCTATAATTTTTGATTGTTTCATGCTATATTATATTCTGTTTTGGATGATTAATTGGCTTTGCTATACACTTTTATATTATTTTTGGGACTAACCTATTAACCGGAGGCCCAGCCCAAATTGCTGTTTTTTTGCCTATTTCAGAGTTTCGCAGAAAAAGAATATCAAACGGAGTCCAAACGGAATGAAACCTTCGGGAACGTGATTTTCGGAACAAACGTGATCCAGAGGACTTGGAGTCCACGTCAAGACATCAAACAGGAGAGCACGAGGTAGGGGCGCGCCTACCCCCTTGGGCGCGCCCTCCACCCTCGTGGGGCCCACGTTGCTCCACCGACGTACTTCTTCCTCCTATATATACCTACGTACACCCAAACCAACAGAAGCATCCACCAAAACCTAATTCCACCGCCGCAACCTTCTATACCCGCGAGATCCCATCTTGGGGCCTTTTCCGGATTCCTGCCGGAGGGGGCATTGATCATGGAGGGCTTCTACATCAACACCATAGCCTCTTCGATGATGTGTGAGTAGTTTACCTCAGACCTTCAGGTCCATAGTTATTAGCTAGATGGCTTCTTCTCTCTTTTTGGATCTCAATACAAAGTTCTCCATGATTCTCGTGGAGATCTATTCGATGTAATCTTCTTTTGCGGTGTGTTTGTTGAGACCGATGAATTGTGGGTTTATGATCAAGTTTATCTATGAACAATATTTGAATCTACTCTGAATTCTTTTATGTATGATTGGTTATCTTTGCAAGTCTCTTCGAATTATCATTTTGGTTTGGCCTACTATATTGATCTTTCTTGCAATGGGAGAAGTGCTTAGCTTTGGGTTCAATCTTGCGGTGTCCTTTCCGAGTGACAGCAGGGGCAGCTAGGCACGTATTGCATTTTGCCATCGAGGATAACAAGATGGGGTTTATATCATATTGCATGAGTTTATCCCTCTACATCATGTCATCTTACTTAAAGCGTTACTCTGTTCTTTTGAACTTAATACTCTAGATGCATGCTGGATAGCGGTCGATGTGTGGAGTAATAGTAGTAGATGCAGGCAGGAGTCGGTCTACTTGTCACGGACGTGATGCCTATGTACATGATCATACCTAGATATTCTCATAACTATGCTCAATTCTATCAATTGCTCAACAGTAATTTGTTCACCCACCGTAATACTTATGCTCTTGAGAGAAGCCACTAGTGAAACCTATGGCCCCCGGGTCTATTTTCCATCATATTAATCTTCCAACACTTAGCCATTTTCATTGCCTTTTATTTTACTTTGCATCTTTATTATAAAAATACCAAAAATATTATCTTATCATTTCTATCAGATCTCACTTTCGTAAGTGACCATGAAGGGATTGACAACCCCTTTATTGTGTTGGTTGCGAGGTTTATATTTGTTTGTGTAGGTGCGAGGGACTTGGGCGTGGCCTCCTACTGGATTGATACCTTGGTTCTCAAAAACTAAGGGAAATACTTACGCTACTTTACTGCATCACCCTTTCCTCTTCATGGGAAAACCAACGCAGTGCTCAAGAGGTAGCAAGAAGGATTTCTGGCGCCGTTGCCGGGGAGTCTATGCAAAAGTCAACACACCAAGTACCCATCACAAACTCTTATCTCCCGCATTGCATTATTTGCCATTTGCCTCTCGTTTTCCTCTCCCCCACTTCACCCTTGCCGTTTTATTCGCCCTCTCTTTTCGTTTGCCACTTTTTTGCTGGCTTTTTGTTTGCTCATGTGTTGGATTGCTTGCTTGTCACGATGGCTCAAGATAACACTAAATTGTGTGACTTTACCAATACCAACAACAATGATTTTCTTAGCACTCCGATTGCTCCTCTTACCAATACTGAATCTTGTGAAATTAATGCTGCTTTGTTGAATCTTGTCATGAAAGATCAATTCGCCGGCCTTCCCAGTGAAGATGCCGCTACACATCTAAATAGCTTCGTTGATTTGTGTGATATGCAAATGAAGAAAGATGTGGACAATGATATTGTTAAATTGAAGCTATTTCCTTTTTCTCTTAGAGATCGTGCTAAAGCTTGGTTTTCGTCTTTGCCTAAAAATAGTATTGATTCTTGGAATAAGTGCAAAGATGCTTTTATCTCTAAGTATTTTCCTCTTGCTAAGATCATCTCTCTTAGAAACGATATTATGAATTTTAAGCAACTTGATCATGAACATGTTGCACAAGCTTGGGAGAGGATGAAACTAATGATACGTAATTGCCCTACACATGGTTTAAATCTTTGGATGATTATACAAAAAAATATGCCGGATTGAATTTTGCTTCTAGAAATCTTTTATATTCGGTCGTGGGAGGTACTTTTATGGAAATCACTTTAGGATAAGCTACTAAACTCCTAGATAATATTATGGTTAATTATTCTCAATGGCACACTGAAAGATCTACTAATAAAAAGGTGCATGCGATAGAAGAAATTAATGTTTTGAGTGGAAAGATGGATGAACTTACGAAATTATTTGCTACTAAAAGTGTTTCTTCTGATCCTAATGATATGCCTTTGTCTACTTTGATTGAGAATAATAATGAATCTATGGATGTGAATTTTGTTGGTAGGAATAATTTTGGTAACAATGCGTATAGAGGAAACATTAATCCTAGGCCGTATCCTAGTAATCACTCTAATAATTATGGTAATTCCTACACCAATGCTTATGGAAATTTTAATAAGATGCCCTCTGAATTTGAGACTAGTGTTAAGGAGTTTATGAATTCACAAAGGAATTTCAATGCTTTGCTTGAAGAAAAAATGCTTAAAGTTGATGAATTGGCTAGGAACGTTGATAGAATTTCTCTTAATGTTGATTCTTTGAAACTTAGATCTATTCCACCTAAGCATGATATCAATGAGTCTCTCAAAGCCATGAGTATTTCCATTGATGAGTGCAAAGAAAGAACCGCTAGGATGCGTGCTAAGAAAGATTGCTTTGTAAAAGCGTGTTCTTCTAGTTTCTATGAAAATAAAGACGAAGATCTAAAAGTTATTGATGTATCCCCTATTAAATCTTTTTTTTTCAATATGAATCTTGATAATGATGGGACTGAATATGATCCGCCTTTACCTAGAAGGCGTTCCAAAAATTCAGAGTTGTTAGATCTTGATGCTAAAATTGGTAAAAGTGAGATTGAAGAGATCAAAACTCTAGATATTAATAAACCCACTATTTTGGATTTCAAGGAATTTAATTATGATAATTGCTCTTTGATAGATTGTATTTCCTTGTTGCAATTCGTGCTAAATTCTCCACATGCTTATAGTCAACATAAAGCTTTTACTAAACATATCGTTGATGCTTTGATGCAATCTTATGAAGAAAAACTTGAGTTGGAAGTTTCTATCCATAGAAAACTTTATGATGAGTGGGAACCTAATGTTGAAATTAAAAATTAAAGATCATGAATGCTACGCTTTGTGTGATTTGGGTGCTAGTGTTTCCAGGATTCCAAAAACTTTGTGTGATTTGCTAGGTTTCCGTGAACTTGATGATCGTTCTTTGAATTTGCACCTTGCGGATTCCACCATTAAGAAACCTATGGGAAGAATTAATGATGTTCTTATCTTTACCTAATATTAAAGGGAGGAGTGTTTCTCCACTTTTTTCGTCTCATAAGTCTTTCGTACGTTGTAATCTCATGAGTTTCGTACGTCACGTTTTAAAAAAATAAAAAAAATACGAACATAGACAGACTCAAACTCTGGTCTCATGGAAAGAAGCACGGATGCACAACCATCTAGCCAAGCCAATGCCTTTGTTAGAAAAGCGGAAGTTACCTTGTTATTGAGGCCGAAGGTAGATCGCCTATCTACAGGCAGCAGTTTCGTGGGCCGGCCCATTTGAAAGGATGACTTCCCACATAATTTCATACTTTTGTTTGTAGTTTTCTGTTTCTATTTTTTATCTTACGTTTTTTTTTTATTTTCCTTTTTTTCTATTTAGGGTTTTATAGTATTCGTCACACTTTAACATAAATAAATCATGTGTTATAAAAATGTTAAACATGTATAAAAGTATATACAATGTGTATTACAAAATGTAGACATGTGTTCAAAAACATAGACATCAAACATTTATTTAAAGAATGTAATTATCTATTTGAAAAATATTAAACACGATAAAGAAATGTTCCTGATATATACAAACAAATGTAAAATGTGTAAGAAAAAACATAGACCGTAAACTTATATTAAAATAATGTTAACTATGTATTTCAGAAATGTTGAACATATGCAATAAAAATGCCCGTTATGTATAAGAAAAATGTACATTATGCGTGAAAAAGTAGACAAGTGTTGAAAAAGAAAAATGATAAAATGATGAAAACCTGAAAGGAAAAAAGTAAAGGAAATCATACATAAACAAAGGAAAAAAACACTGAAAATGGAAGAATAAAATAGGAAAAAGGAAAGCCAAAAAACTGAAGAAAAGCCAGGCTGCAGGCAATGGGAAAAAACTGAACAAATAAAAAATGTATAGTATTGGGCCAACCCACTATTTCCTACACGTAGGCGATTCATAGGAATCACTAAGAAGAGAAATAACCATCGCGGACTTATTATGGAAGAGAGTTTTCTTAAAAAAAGTTGTTCGCTCCAGAAGCCCACTGAATTTGTTTTGCCGTTCCGTAGTACATTACTTGACTTTTCTTCGTCGAGCTGCACGTCCCTATTCTCGATGTTTTTTGACTTTTGACGATCAAAAAGTTCGACATCCAAACTGTTCTTGCTCTCACGTAGAAAATTAGCCTACAAATCATAAGAAAAATCTATTAATTTTTTAGGAGAAAAGTAATTCCAGGCAAGGGAGAAAACTAACTCTATGCCCAAGAGTTCATGGAGCACATGTCGGATCCCCATCATCCTTCTCCGATATATCCTTGCCTCCATCACTTGCACCATCGCGGACATCTCATGTGCATGCGATGTGATCAGACACCACCCATATCGGATTGATTGCTAATTAGTACCGCGTCCAAAGACATCTTCTAAGGAAGGCATATATATATATATATATATATATATATATATATATATATATATATATATATATATATATATATATATATATATATATATATATATATATATATATATATATATATATCATTTGGCTCAAGCTTCAGAGGAAGCAATCACAATATCCCGGCGTGCCGTCAATATTGATGCTATCGTGTACCTCCCGCCAGATGTCCAAATACAGGCGGTGCGCTAATTATTGTGACCCTTTTTATTTTCCGATGAAAGTTCTCATTGATAACCTAGACATATGAAATCGTCCAGGAGCTGTGTCCAAGGCGATAGCATTAGATAGGCGGGTGTGAACGTGTACAAGGTGTGTGCATGGCTGCATGCAAACAACATAGCATCACATCTTCATCAACTACCGCGTCAACTAGCCGACTCCCGCATCAATGCATTTTTGTCTTGGGCTCCATCAGGCAGGAGCCCACCTCATTTGCCCTACTACCATTGCTGGGTGGCATCGTCCAGAGGCTGGTATCTCGCACTGGTGAATGTTGATGAACATGATAATTTTATCTCCCGTTGCAATGCACGGGCATATGTGCTAGTTGTTGTGAATAGGAACTATGTGTCTGTAGATCTTATTGTTCTTGACATAGATTGCAATCCATCATGTCCTATTATTCTTGGTAGACCTTTTCTTAGAACTATTGGTGCAATTATTGATATGAAGGAAGGAAATATTAGATTCCAATTTCCATTAAAGAAAGGCATGGAACACTTTCCTAGAAAGAAAATAAAATTACCTTATGAATCTATTATGAGAGCCACTTATGGATTGCCTACCAAAGATGGCAATACCTAGATCTCTCATTGCTTTTATGCCTAGCTAGGGGCGTTAAACGATAGCGCTTGTTGGGAGGCAACCCAATTTTATTTTTATTTTTTTACTTTTTGCTTCTGTTTAGGAATAAATCTTTGATCTAGCCTCTGGTTAGATTTGTTTTTATGTTTTAGTTAGTGTTTGTGCCAAGTTAAACCAATAGGATCTTCTTGGATGATAGTTATTTGATCTTGCTGAAAATTCCAGAAACTTTCTGTTCACGAAAACAATTTTTAAAAATCACCAGAACGTGATAAATTATTGATTCCAATTGCTTCTGATCAATAAACAAATTTTCTAGGTCGTCCTGTTTTTCCTGAAGTTTTGGAGTTCCAGAAGTTTGCGTTAGTTACAGATTACTACAGACTGTTCTGTTTTTGACAGATTCTGTTTTTCGTGTGTTGTTTGCTTATTTTGATGAATCTATGGCTAGTAAAATAGGTTATAAACCATAGAGAAGTTGGAATACAGTAGGTTTAACACCAATATAAATAAAGAATGAGTTTATTATAGTACCTTGAAGTGGTGTTTTTTTTTCGCTAACGGAGCTCACGAGATTTTCTGTTAAGTTTTGTGTTGTGAAGTTTTCAAGTTTTGGGTAAAAGATTTGATGGATTATGGAACAAGTAGTGGCAAGAGCCTAAGCTTGGGGATTCCCATGGCACCCCAAGATAAACTAAGGACACCAAAAAGCCAAAGCTTGGGGATGCCCCGGAAGGCATCCCCTCTTTCGTCTACTTCCATCGGTAACTTTACTTGGAGCTATATTTTAATTCACCACATGATATGTGTTTTGCTTGGAGAATCTTGTCTGATTTGAGTCTTTGCTTTTTAGTTTACCACAATCATCTTTCTTGTACACACCTTTTGAGAGAGACACACATGATTCGGAATTTATTAGAATACTCTATGCGCTTCACTTATATCTTTTGAGCTATATAGTTTTTGCTCTAGTGCTTCACTTATATCATTTAGAGCACGGCGGTGGTTTTGTTTTATAGAAACTATTATTCTCTCATGCTTCACTTATATTATTTTGAGAGTCTTAAACAGCATGGTAATTTGCTTAGATTGGGAAATTAATCCTAATATGCTAGGTATTCAAGACTAGTAAAAACTTTCTTATGAGTGTGCTGAATACTAAGAGAAGTTTGATGCTTGATGATTGTTTTGAGATATGGAGGTAGTGATATTAAAATTCTGCTAGTTGCGTAGTTGTGAAATTGAGAAATACTTGTGTTGAATTTTGCATGTCCTGTAGCATGCGCGTATGGTAAACGTTATGTAACAAATCTGAAACATTAGGTGTTCTTTGATTGTATTCCTTATGAGTGGCGGTCGGGGACGAGCGATGGTCTTTTCCTACCAATCTATCCCCCTAGGAGCATGCGCGTAGTGCTTGGTTTTTGATGACTTGTAGATTTTTGCAATAAGTCTGTGAGTTCTTTATGACTAATGTTGAGTCCATGGATTATATGCACTCTTACCCTTCCATCATTGCTAGCCTCTTCGGTACCGTGCATTGCCCTTTCTCACATTGAGAGTTGGTGCAAACTTCGCCGGTGCATCCAAACCCCGTGATATGATACGCTCTGTCACACATAAACCTCATTATATCTTCCTCAAAACAACCACCATACCTACCTATTATGGCATTCCCATAGCCATTCCGAGATATATTGCCATGCAACTTTCCACCGTTCCGTTTATCATGACACGTTCATTATTGTCATATTGCTTTGCATGATCATGTAGTTGACATCGTATTTGTGGCAAAGCCACCGTTCATAATTTTTCATACATGTCACTCTTGATTCATTGCCTATCCCGGTATACCACCGGAGGCATTCGTATAGAGTCATACCTTGTTCTAGTATCGAGTTGTAATCATTGAGTTGTAAATAAATAGATGTGTGATGATCATCATTCAAGAGCATTGTCCCAATAAAAAAAGGAGAAAGGCCAAATAAAAAAAGGCCCAAAAAAGGAGAAAAAAGGAAAATAAAAAGGGACAATGCTACTATCCTTTTTTCCGCACTTGCGCTTCAAAGTAGCACCATGATTTTCATGATAGAGAGTCTCTTGTTTTGTCACTTTCATATACTAGTGGGAATTTTTCATTATAGAACTTGGCTTGTATATTCCAACAATGGGCTTCCTCAAATGCCCTAGGTCTTCGTGAGCAAGCAAGTTGGATGCACACCCACTTAGTTTCTTTTGTTCAGCTTTCATGCATTTATGGCTCTAGTGCATCCGTTGCATGGCAATCCCTACTCCTTGCATTGACATCAATTGATGGGCATCTCCATACCCCGTTGATTAGCCCCGTCGATGTGAGACTTTCTCCTTTTTTGTCTTCTCCACATAACCCTCATCATTATATTCTATTCCACCCATAGTGCTATATCCATGGCTCAGGCTCATGTATTGCGTGAAGGTTGAAAAAGTTTGAGATTACTAAAGTATGAAACAATTGCTTGGCTTGTCATCGGGGTTGTGCATGATGAGAGCATTCTTGTGTGACGAAAATGGAGCATGACTAAACTATATGATTTTGTAGGGGTGAACTTTCTTTGGCCATGTTATTTTGAGAAGACATAATTGCTTAGTTAGTATGCTTGAAGTATTATTGCTTTTATGTCAATATTAAACTTTTATCTTGAATCTTTCGGATCTGAATATTTATACCACAATTAAGAGGGTTACATTAAAAAATTATGCCAAGTAGCATTCCGCATCAGAAATTCTGTTTTTATCATTTACCTACTCGAGGACGAGCAGGAATTAAGCTTGGGGATGCTTGATACGTCTCCAACGTATCTATAATTTTTTATTGCTTCATGCTATATTATATTCTGTTTTGGATGATTAATGGGCTTTGTTATACACTTTTATATTATTTTTGGGACTAACCTATTAACCGGAGGCCCAGCCCAAATTGTTGTTTCTTTGGCTATTTCAGAGTTTCGCAGAAAAAGAATATCAAACAGAGTCCAAACGGAATGAAACCTTCGGGAACGTGATTTTCGGAACAAATGTGATCCAGAGGGCTTGGAGTCCACATCAAGACATCAACCAGGAGAGCACGAGGCAGGGGGCGCGCCTACCCCCTGGGCGCGCCCTCCACCCTCGTGGGGCCCATGTTGCTCCACCGACGTACTTCTTCCTCCTATATATACCTAAGTACCCCCAAACCAACAGAAGCATCCACGAAAACCTAATTCCACCGCCGCAACCTTCTGTACCCGTGAGATCCCATCTTGGGTCCTTTTCCGGCGTCCTGTCGGAGGAGGCATTGATCATGGAGGGCTTCTACATCAACACCATAGCCTCTTCGATGGTGTGTGAGTAGTTTACCTCAGACCTTCGGGTCCATAGTTATTATCTAGATGGCTTCTTCTCTCTTTTTGGATCTCAATACAAAGTTCTCCATGATTCTCGTGGAGATCTATTCGATGTAATCTTCTTTTGCGGTGTGTTTGTTGGGACCGATGAATTGTGGGTTTATGATCAAGTTTATCTATGAACAATATTTGAATCTCCTCTGAATTCTTTTATGTATGATTGGTTATCTTTGCAAGTCTCTTTGAATTATCAGTTTGGTCTGGCCTACTAGATTGATCTTTCTTGCAATGGGAGAAGTGCTTAGCTTTGGGTTCAATCTTGCGGTGTCCTTGCCCAGTGACAGCAGGGGCAGCAAAGCATGTATTGTATTGTTGCCATCGAGGATAACAAGATGGGGTTTTATCATATTGCATGAGTTTATCCCTCTACATCATGTCATCTTACTTAAAGCGTTACTCTGTTCTTTTGAAATTAATACTCTAGATGCATGCTAGATAGCGGTTGATGTGTGGAGTAATAGTAGTAGATGCAGGTAGGAGTCGGTCTAATTGTCACGGACGTGATGCCTATATACATGATCATACCTAGATATTCTCATAACTATGCTCAATTCTATCAATTTCTCAATAGTAATTTGTTCACCCACCATAATACTTATGCTCTTGAGAGAAGCCAGTAGTGAAACCTCTGGCCCCCGGGTCTATTTTCATTGCCTTTTATTTTACTTTGCATCTTTATTATAAAAATACCAAAAATATTATGTTATCATATCTATCAGATCTCACTTTTGTAAGTTACCGTGAAGGGATTGACAACCCCTTTATTGCGTTGGTTGCGAGGTTTATATTTGTTTGTGTAGGTGCGAGGGACTTGGGCGTGGCCTCCTACTGGATTGATACCTTGGTTCTCAAAACGGAGGGAAATACTTACGCTACTTTACTGCATCATCCTTTCCTCTTCAAGGGAAAACCAACGCAGTGCTCAAGAGGTAGCATCGGTCATCAGTGAGTGAATTCGGGCTGTAGCAACTGGGCTAGCAGGACTCTGAGATTCCGGGTTGTAGCAGGCTAACAGGACTCCGAAAGACACCGTGTGACATTTCCCCGAAGGGACAAACACAGGATCGAAGAAGGACACATGCCGGCCAGTCTAAGTGTTCCAGAGTAGTATCAACTAGGCTAACATGACTTTGGTAAACCGGGCTGTAGCAGACTACCATGGCTCAGTGGAAGCACTAGACTACATTTCCCCATAAGAGAGGCTACCAAGGATAAACAACTAGGTTGTCGGATCCCACACATACCAAGCATTTCAAATCATACACACAATATGCTCGATATGTGCAAATACAACATGGCATCACAACAAAACTCTACAACTCAAAGTATTTATCCATTAGGCTTCGAGGAGCCAAGTATTACAAACATGGGTCTCGTGACCCCACATACTGAGCATACAAGAAACAATCACATGCGGAAACTTAACTTGTCTGAGTATAGACGACTACAAATGAAAAAGGCTGAGAAGCCTGACTATCTACAAGATCCCGCCGAGGGCACAAGATCGTAGCTGAGGTAACAAGCTAAACGTCGAAGTCCATGCGGAACTACTAGCAAGACTGAGGTCTCTCTGCAAAAATATAGATTAAGCAAACGTGAGTACAAATGTACCCAGCAAGACTTACATCAGAACTAGCTACATATGAATGAGTATCAACTAAGGGGTGGTGGAGTTTAACAGCAGCAAGCCAGCCTTGACTCAGTGGCTAACCTGAACTACGACTGCAAGTAACTCTTTCGAGGTGGCGCACACGAGTCCACATATTCACCCTATCAATACACCACTATGGATCCACTCCCGTATCCCTACAAGAAGGCCATCCATAGCACTCACGCTTATCTTGCGAGTTTTAGGGTATCCACTTTCACTTGTCTATGAACTATACAGGCAACCCAGAAGTCCTTTTCCGCCGACACGGCTATTCGAATAGATGATGTTAACCCTGCAGGGCTGTACTTCTTCACACACGCTCTCGCCACTTACCACCATGTACATGTCGTGTATCTTGACAACCTTCAAGCGGAAGCCTCGCAAGGGAGTCGGCCACGACCTGACTAACCACGCAAGTCTCTAGTCCAGGTTTATCTCCTATTCGGGTTCCATCCGTAAGGAGATCCGGCCGGGGTGTCGCTCACGGCCCCAAACGATGTGTACAGGGAACCAAGCCCACCAAACAGGCGACGCTTGGTATACCCGGCCATGGTGCCTAGTCTGTCCCAAGCCCACCAGTACCGGGTGCCACTTGGTAGACTACTAACACTACCTACAAACACCAGAAACTAGTTGCAACTCCTGGACAGAGATCAGGTTGATTAATAAGTCGAGAGAGCTTGGAGCGCCCAGAGCCCAATGTGTGGTAGTAACTGTTCATGGATCACAAACACAGAACTCAGTTCCTGAGGACGGCTGCAATGAGACAACCCACCATGTACTCCTACATGGCCTCTCACCGCTACCTTTACCAAATCGTGTTCACACACTTAGCTCTCAACAGTAGGACATGTTCACAACTATCCAGCTCATCCCCGATGAATCAAACATGGCACAACTCTAAGCAATAGTAGGCATGACAAACAAGCATGAATGAGTAGGCACATCAGGGCTCAAACAACTCCTACTCATGCTAGTGGGTTTCATCTATTTACTGTGGCAATGACAGGTCATGTAGAGGAAAGGGGTTCAACTACCGCAACATGTAACAGTTGAAACGTTGTTGTCCTAATGCAGTAAAAGAGAGCGGGAGCGAGAGAGTGGGATTGTATCGAAATGAACAAGGGGGTTTTGCTTGCCTGACATAGTGGTAGAGGGTACGCCTTCACCGGATACTCGTGAATATCCTCGAGGCGTAACCTACCACGAAGATCACACCGGTGACACAATCATTACATGGCAATATGCAACAATATGATGCATGCAATGACATGGCAAAATGAGTGTGTTTTGGCTAATGCAGCTTTGAACAGGGTGGTTTGAGTTCATTTGAATCAAAGATTCAAATGCAAACCCAAAATATGAACTCATATAAATGCATTACCTTGTTTCATCTCAACAGCAAGGTTAGGTTGCTCTAAAATGCATGAAATTAGTACAGATTGATAGATTGGATTTTTCTGATCAATTTTCATATATAAATCTTTGTAATTGGAGTAACAAATTAATTACTATGATTTTTTGAAGTTTATAGCATTTTCTGGAATTTCCTGAATAGAAATAAATCCAGAAAATACTTTATTGCGTCAGCATTGCGCAAGGCTGATGTCAGCAGGTCAACTGGGTCGGCCAGGTCAAACCTGACCTGCGGGACCCACTGGTCAGTAACCAAGTGCTGCCTAGAGTCACAGACAGGTGGGGTCGGGTCAACGGCCACATCAGCATAGTCAAAACTGACATGTGGGCCCACTAGAAATAGATTAAACTTAATCTTATTTAGTTAGCCGGTTAGTTAGGCAGTGGGGCCCAGCTGTCTGTTACTGGAGGTTAATTAGTGGTGCAATTAGCCGCTAATGATGACCACGTCGGCAGTCGCCGGAGCCTTGCCGGCGGCGACCAAAACGACGGCGGCTCGGCTCGGATTTGAGCTACGGGTGGTGGTTTGGCGCGTTGAGGGCACTGGCGAGTAGCTCTTGCTCGCCCGCATCCAGCGGAGGTGACAGGAGGACGCGGGGTGGCCTGAGCTCGCCGGAGCAGAGCTCGCGGCGGCGGCCGGAGTTCGGTGCCGTGCGGGTTTGACGCTACGGGGCACGGCATGGGTTGCAGGCGGGTGCGTTCGGCTCCTGGGGCTGCAACGAACACGCTGATGAGCTCGGACGCGGGTGGCAGCAGTTGTGGCCATGGCGGCACCATGGACGGCAGCAGCGAGCTCTCGGGGCGTGGCAGCACTAGCGCTAGAGGGCGAGTTAGACTGCGGGGAGAGAGGGGAAAGGCGCAGGTGCTCACGACGGTTCTTCTGGTGCGGCTGGGTGGCTCAGGGAAGCGCTGGCGACAACAAACGGGCGATGGCGATCTCGGCAACCCGAGGAGGAAGAAGATGGTGGTGACGGCGAGGCAGGGTGCCCGGCGACGTGTTGCTGGATGGGGACGAAGAATAGGTCGTGGCGAAGCTCTGGGGCACATCGGAGGGGCGAGGGGGTGGCTGTGGCCGCGGTGGTGCACGGCGGCGCTCTCTGACGCATCCAGTTCCGGGTGGGAGAGAGAGTAGAGGAGAGGGAAAGCACGTGGGGAGAGTGAGAGGGTACGGGGGTGGTGCGTGGCGACGTCCAGAGCGTCCGGGCGTCGAGGGAGAGGGGCAGGAAGGCAGGTGGCGTGGCAGCATGGCCGTGTGCGCGCGTCGGGCACGCGCTCGGCGTCCGACTGGCGCGGTGGAGACGACGACTGGCAGTTGGGCCAGTGGGCCGCACCACTGGGCTGGACAGGACCTAGGCCAGCCAGGTAAGGCCAGGTAGCTCTCTCTCTCTCTCTTTTATTTCTGTTTTTTTATTTTCTGTAATTGTGTTTGGCTTAATTAAAAATGCCAGAGCATTTCCAAAACTCATGCAACTGACTGTGGCCACTGTTTGGAATATTTCCAACAGTAAACATTTCAGTTTGTGATTATTTGGGAATTTAATATATTTTATAGGATTTAAATGCCCAAATGCAAATACTATATGATTTAATTCAATGACTCCAATTGACCTAGAAAAATGTGCAATATTTTTGTTAAAGGTTCAAGACCAATCCAAAGATGATGAACATTTTAGAAGGGCATTTCAGGTTCATTGAAAAGGATTTTAGTAAACCCTTGTTGGTTTAAGTGGTGCTGGGGGTTTCTGCCATCCCCATTTCAAGTTTCTGAGAAATTGAAACATGATGCACACATGAAGGGCTAGCCTAGTGCATACCAGAACTAGGGATGTGACAACTCACCCCTACTAAACAAGAATCTCGTCCCGAGATTCAAGTGGTGAGGTAAGAAGACAGAGGGACACAAGCTAACAGGATTTCCAAGAGCCAACTGTCCTTCTCAGAGATGTTGATTCATTGCATCATCTTGATCTCGACGTCTTGCTTTGAGAACTTCATCCAACATGACAATGAGAGGAAAGGGAGAATTTTAGAAGAATCAATCCTCTTGAGGTTCGAGCAACTTAGGATCATCACGAGGATCACAAGATCAACTCTCGGAATGAGATGTAGAAACATCACTGGAGCTGGGAGGCAAAACATGCATTAGGAAGGACGGAGGAAACAATTTGACGAGGGTTTCAAAGTAGCGAGGAAGCAGTTACCGTGATCCCATAACGGCTCATAGAATTATTCCCTTAAATGAAAAAAGAATTACTTTTGATATTTAGATCATTGAAACTCTTTATACCAGCCTAAGGCAAACACAATCGATCGTTTGGTGGAGTTCAAAGGAATGGCATATCTGGATTCGAATGGATGATGTGGACTACCTTGTTGAAGAGAACGCGATGGATGATTTTGCTTATCATTTTAAATGGATGGGACCCATGGTAGGACCATTTTTGAAGATGATCCTGGATAGCAACTGCTGAGAAGGGCAGCCCATGGAAAACTGGCACAATGGTGGTGCGAGCTAGGGACAAAATGCAAATGTTGGGAATGTTCCAACCAGCATACCCGCCTGAGATTCAGATCTTGTTGGTAACGGGATATTTCAGACAACATGTGTGGAAAGAAAGTTTACAACACAAACCGACGAGATGGCGTTGCGAGATTCTCAGGAGATGAACTACGATAGCAAGCTCCAAAACACGAGCTGGTTATGCTACATACATGTGAACACGATGTCCCAGACAAGAATGACCACATAGTATTCTTACAACAAAACACTACCGAGTTGAGGTGGGAACCATCAATGAGGATACCGAAGTCCTTTCATAAGTCCGGATTAGCTCTTATGAAGGAACTCTTTCTCCTTGAACAAACCAGTCAGTGGCTTGGTGTACTAGGAGATACACATGGAATGGAGGCAGCGAGCCTGTCAAACCATAGCATACTTTGCACGTGTATGACTGACTTGGGATGATTCCAGAGGAAGCAACATTGACTTACTCGAATTCACGGCGGCAACTTGCATCAAATGCACATGTATTCGGGGAAGTCACTTCTTTCATCCGAACATATGCTTCATGAATGGGACATGAAGATAATGCTTATACAAGTTTCCAACACTAGCTTGATGTCCAACAAAATCATGGAGAAGATAAAGATGTTGTCGATGGGCTCAACAACAATTTATTGAGATTTCCATAAAATGGAATTCCACGACTATGTGAACACGGTGTTAGCATTGGCCAGGCCCAAGGATATAATGGTGTATGCTCGAGGAAACAACCACGAGTACGACAACATTACGAGCATCATTGGTTATGATTTGATTTGATGATAGCCCATGCTCAAATCAAAGACTGGATAAGATAATAGATCCAACAATTGATCCCGAGGTCCAATCGATGAAGATATCATCTTTTTTTCAACACACACTCAACACAAGACATCCCTTTAAATGAACTAAGTTAGGCAAGCTTTTATCTTCCAACTCTCCAAGTTTTTGTTTAGCTTAACCAACTAGCTCAGGGGTATCCAACACAGATTCTTGGAGAAGGGGTGGTTTATAAGAAAACCAACTTGATCGCAAGCTCAACATAACGGCCAGGAGACAACCTGGTGATACTTCTGAGAGGATATTCAGAAAATCACGAACCACCATATGTCACTAAGCTCAAGAACAATCTTGCTTTTCAGGGCAAGACGATGTGATCTAAAGAGCGAGGGATTGACACAATCCTAACTCATTGATCGAGGAGTGCACCAGGAAAAATGGACTAGGTAACACGATCAATCTCAGGATGATGATTGAATAACCAACACGCTAAGAATGAGATAGTTGTCTATTAACTACCAAGCAACTGGGTTGCTAGGAGTATTGATTTCACACATCACGGTTCACTTGTCGGCATTCCGGTCACAACAACACAGAGACCGAGGAATGAATAATGATGGCGAGAAGTACCACTGTACCAAGAATTCATAAGATGGTGTGCAATTCCCATGACATTCTTGATATAAAGATGGTAATACTCCAAGGTAGAACAGAACAAAAACTGGATTGGCATTTTGATCTACGGGATACAACTGCTTTGACCCAATCCTAGATATGGATGAGGTACTGGAGTTTGTTTCTCCTAGTCATTCCAGAATAGAATGGCTTGACAGACCACAAGAATATGAGGTATCAATGAGCATGAATGCAAGACATGCTCTTAACTGTCAAATGATAGACGGAGATCATGATACAACTAAAGAGAGGGGCAACTCAAAGGAACATATAACTTTTTGAGTTGTGGATGCATAGATTAGTATGCCGAACCAAGTTCAACAGGTTTCTTCCAGATAATCCATGCAGAGAGGTAGGACTGGCAGATTCACAAACATGACGGAGAACTCACCACGAGCACTCTGATTGTGAACTTTGATTCAAAAGAACTTCTTCCATAATGGTTCATGGTATTGGAAGAATGATATACCACGGACCTTGAAGACTATCACAAAGGTTACTAATATCCTAAAAGAACTAGCAAACACTATCAACATGAAGTAAGTAGAGTGAACCTTGGGTTCAAGAACAAAGGAATAGAATACCTACTAGCTAGATGGCATCACGGGATGCTTTCGAGAATGATGGCCAGAATCATCACGCTGGGAACACAAAACATGGCTAGATTACTAGGTGACTCTCTAAGATACCTAGGGTCATCATAATAACTCCAACATATATACTGAGGCAACGAAGCACCTCAACTCACCGATTAGTGTGGTTGAACTGGCCCAAAGGGACATCGGGAACGAGAGGAAGGGATTTGCAAATGCATCAGACTAGTAAGAAACCTGGGATGACTCAGACAACATAACGGTTGTAAATGCTCAAAATGATTTAAGACATTCTGCAAAATGGTGGCATAACCACTCAACATCACAATATCAAGGTTCCGAGATCAACTGTCATCACACGGAGGTAGTAGAAGCTGAACTGAGACTAGAATCCATCAATCCTATATGCCTACGGATTAGTAACACGTGATCCTGATAGAAAGAAGAGAAAGCCTAGTCCCTTAATCCCCGTAGAAGAGAAGAGGATGACTCAGATCAGAAGGCATAAGGTATAAGGAGTAAAAAGAGCCTTACGTTCCCTTCCACAACCAATTCCCTTATATAACTAAAGCATTTCTAGACACGACTTCGACCAGTTTGGCTTGGTAATCCTACAGGCAGTCAGGCTCTGATACCAAAGCTGTCAGGACCCCGATCCTAAGCCACATAGATCTAGCATGTAACACATCATATCGCTTTGCGGCCTCACGCACGGTATTCCCATGGGTGCCACCTTACCTGGCCCGGCACCGCTTGCACCTTTTGGCTCACGTATATGATAGTGTCGCTAGCATCCATATGACAGAGAACCCGGGCCGACATGACTAGTCGTGAACCCAAAGTGGCACTAACTTACAGGGACAGGCATACATGACCCAGCAACGAACGTGTCGTTCATCTGCGAGTGAATTCGGGCTGTAGCAACTGGGCTAGCAGGACTCCGGGATTCCGGGCTGTAGCAGGCTAACATGACTCCGAAAGACACCGCGTGAGATTTCCCTGAAGAGATAGACACATGATCGAAGAAGGACACATCCTGGCCAGTCTAAGTGTTCCGGAGCAGTAGCAACTGGGCTAACAAGACTCCGGTAAACCGGGTTGTAGCAGACTACCATGGCTCAGTGGAAGCACTAGACTACATTTCCCCATAAGAGAGGCTACCAAGGATAAACAACTAGGTTGTCGGATCCCACACATACCAAGCATTTCAAGTCATACACACAATATGCTTGATATGTGCAAATACAACATGGCATCACGACAAAACTCTACAACTCAAAGTATTTATCCATTAGGCTCCGAGGAGCCATGTATTACAAACATGGGTCTCATGACCCCACATACAGAGCATACAAGCAACAAGCACATGCGGAAGCTTAACTTGTCTGAGTATAGACAACTACAAATGAAAAAGGCTGAGAAGCCTGAATATCTACAAGATCCCGCCGAGGGCACAAGATCGTAGCTGAGGTAACAAGCTAAACGTCGAAGTCCACGCGGAACTACTGGCGAGACTGAAGTCTCTCTGCAAAAACATAGATTAAGCAAACGTGAGTACAAATGTACCCAGCAAGACTTACATCAGAATTAGCTAAATATGCATCAGTATCAACTAAGGGGTGGTGGAGTTTAACTGCAGCAAGCCAGCTTTGACTCAGTGGCTAACCTGAACTACGACTGCAAGTAACTCTTTTGAGGTGGCGCACACGAGTCCACATATTCACCATATCAATACACCACTATGTATCCGCTCCCATATCCCTACGAGAAGGCCATCCATAGCACTCACGCTTATCTTGTGAGTTTTAGGGTATCCACTTTCACTTGTCTATGAACTGTACAGGCAACCCAGAAGTCCTTTTCCACGGACACGGCTATTCGAATAGATGATGTTAACCCTGCAGGGGTGTACTTCTTCACACACGCTCTCGCCACTTACCACCATGTACACGTCACGTATCTCGGCAACCTTCAGGCGGAAGCCTGGCGAGGGAGTCGGCCACGACCTGACTAACCACGCAAGCCTCTAGTCCAGGTTTATCACCTATTCGGGTTCCATCCGCAAGGAGATCCGGCCGGCGTGTCGCTCACGGCCCAAAACGATGTGTACAGGGTTCCAAGCCCACCAAACGGGCGACGGTTGGTATACCCGGCCACGGTGCCTAGTCTGTCCCAAGCCCACCTGTACCGGGTGCCACTTGGTAGACTACTAACACTACCTACAAACACCAGAAACTAGTTGCAACTCCTGGACAGAGATCAGGTTGATTAATAAGTTGAGAGAGCTTGGAGCACCCGGAGCCCAATGTGTGGTAGTAACTGTTCATGGATTACAAACACAGAACTCAGTTCCTGAGGACGGCTGCAATGAGACAACCCACCATGTACTCCTACATGGCCTCTCACCGCTACCTTTACCAAATTGTTTTCACATGCTTAGCTCTCAACAGTAGGACATGCTCACAACTTTCCAACTCATCCACGATGAATCAGACATGACACAACTCTAAGCAATAGCAGGCATGACAAACAGGCATGAATGAGTAGGCACATCAGGGCTCAAACAACTCCTACTCATGCTAGTGGGTTTCATCTATTTACTGTGGCAATGACAGGTCATGCAGAGGAAAGGGGTTCAACTACCGCAGCATGTAACAGTTGAAACGTTGTTGTCCTAATGTAGTAAAAGAGAGCAGGAGCGAGAGAGTGTTATTGTATCGGAATTAACAAGGGGGTTTTACTTGCCTGACAGAGTGGTAGAGGGGTACTGCCCCTCAGCTGGATACTCGTGAATATCCCCGGAGGTAGAACCTACCACGAAGATCACACCGGTGACACAATCATTACATGGCAATATGCCACAATATGACGCATGCAATGACATGGGAAAATGAGTGTGTTTTGGCTAATGCAGCTTTGAATAGGGTGGTTTGAGTTCATTTGAATCAAAGATTCAAATGCAAACCCAAAATATGAACTCATATAAATGCATTATCTTGTTTCATCTAAACAGCAAGGTTAGGTTGCTCTAACATGCATGAAACCAATACAGATGGATAGATTGGATATTTCTGATCAATTTTCATATAAATCTTTGTATTTGGAGTTAAAGATTAATTACTATGATTTTTTGAAGTTTATAGCATTTTCTAGAATTTCTTGAATAGAAATAAATCCAGAAAATACTTTATTGCGTCAGCATTACGCAAGGCTGATGTCAGCAGGTCAACTGGGCCGGCCAGGTCAAACCTGACCTGCGGGACCCACTGGTCAGTGACCAAGTGCTGCCTAGAATCACAGACAGATGGGGTCGGGTCAGCGGCCACATCAGCATAGTCAAAACTGACATGTGGGCCCACCAGAAATAGATTAAACTTAATCTTATTTAGTTAGTCGATTAGTTAGGCAGTGGGGCCCGGCTGTCTGTTACTGGAGGTTAATTAGTGGCGCGATTAGCCACTAATGACGGCCACGTCGGCAGTCGCCGGAGCCTTGCCGGCGGCGACCAAAACGACGGTGGCTCGGCTCGGATTTGAGCTACGGGTGGTGGTTTGGCGCGCTGAGGGCACTGGCGAGTAGCTCTTGCTCGCCCGCATCCAGGGGAGGTGACGGGAGGACGCGGGATGGCCTGAGCTCGCCGGAGCAGAACTCGTGGCGGCGGCCGGAGTTCGGTGGCGTGCGGGTTTGACGCTACGGGGCACGGCAGGGGCTGCAGGCGGGTGCGTTCGGCTCCTGGGGCTGCAACAAACGCGCTGATGAGCTCAGACGCGGGTGGCAGCAGCTGTGGCCGCGGCAGCGCCATGGACAGCAGCAGCGAGATCTTGGGCGCGGCAGCGCTAGCGCTAGAGGGCGAGTTAGACTGCGGGGAGAGAGGGGAAAGGCGCAGGTGCTCACATCGGTTCTTCTGGTGCAGCTAGGTGGCGCGGGGAAGCGCTGGCGACGACGAACGGGCGATGGCGATCTCAGCGACCCAAGGAGGAAGAAGATGGTGGTGACGGCGAGGTGGGCTGCCCGGCAACGTGTTGCTGGATGGGGACCAAGAAGAGGTTGTGGCGGAGCTCTGGGGCACGTTGGAGGGGCGAGGAGGTGGTTGTGGCCGCGGTGGTGCATGAAGGCGCTCTGTGACGCGTTCGGTTCCGGGCGGGAGAGAGAGCAGAGGAGAGGGAAAGCACAGGGAGAGGGTACGGGGGTGGTGCGTGACGACGTCCAGAGCGTCCGAGCGTCGAGGGAGAGGGGCAGGCAGGCAGGTGGCGTGGCAGCATGGTCGTGTGCGCGCGTCGGGCACGCGCTCGGCGTCCGAATGGCGCGGTGGAGACGACGACTGGCAGTTGGGCCAGTGGGCCGCACCACTGGGCTGGACAGGACCTAGGCCACCCAGGTAAGGCCAGGTAACTCTCTCTCTCTCTCTCTCTCTCTCTCTCTCTCTCTCTTTTATTTCTGTTTTTCTATTTTCTGTAATTGTGTTTGGCTTTATTAAAAATGCCAGAGCATTTCCAAAAATCATGCAACTGACTGTGGCCACTGTTTGGAATATTTCCAATAGTAAACATTTCAGTTTGTGATTCTTTGGGCATTTAATATATTTTATAGGATTTAAATGCCCAAATGCAAATACTATATGATTTAATTCAGTGACCCCCAATTGACCTTGAAAAATGTGCAATATTTTTGGCAGAGGTTCAAGACCTATCCAAAGATGATCAACATTTTACAAGGGCATTTCAGGTTCATTGAAATGGATTTTAGTAAACCCTAGTTGGTTTAAGTGGTGCTGGGGGTTTCTGTGATCCCCATTTCAAGTTTCTGAGAAATTTAAACATGATGCACATATGAAGGGCTAGCCTAGTGCATACCAGAACTAGGGATGTGACACGCATGATGATTGAAGCTAAAGGATGGTCAAGGTTTAAACCTAAATCATATCTTGTGGTAGGGGATGATGTCAAAATCAAACTTTCTCGGCAAGGAGAGCTGGTCCAGATCAACTTTGAAATTCTTCAGTAGCAGCACGCAACTGCCGAATTGATCTATCCTCCGAGAGATTTTGATGTAATAATCTTGCATGGTGAAACAAGTGTCCTGTGTGTATAAGTAGTACGACAGTATTATTTATCACATGATATATCGTTGATAGAATTGCAACTCTGATTGCTGGTTTGGAACTGTCGTTCGATTTCATTCTAACAGTTGTCGTCCTTTACTCAATTTTGTGTATTGGCCTTGCGACCGCATCTAAAACCAGCACCGTGCCGATCGCTTGCAATATGGAAAGCGCTGAGGTAGAACACATGGGCCCCCAAACATGCAGGCCCACCGGCCTGTGGCCCAAAGTCCAGAACCTGTCTGAGTATTATATTCTCAGCTGAATCCCCATAATGCCTGTGCATTGCACGTAACATCAAGATGCATGTGTATGAGTATTTTATCTTGTGAGAGAAAAGGATGAACGAGGGAAGGCCTTATTTGCAAGTGTGTAGAGGTGTGTGCACCTTTTTGCAAAATTGCCATAGTTTCCTTCCTATCTGTCAGATATAAATCGGATGGCCTATATTGCAGGATGGCATGCACACCATCATCACCAACTCATCTATACTGTGTTAAAAAATCTCTGTTTTTTATAATTATGTATGTTATATATATTCCCCTTGATTTTTCTTATGTATACAGTTGTGATATAAAAGATTTTTATATTTCCTTACAGAGGGAGTATCTCTCTGTCAAAACTATATTTATGTGTAACTAGTTACTCCTGTCTTTCTACTTCCTTTCGCTGATATGTGGGGCATCCGACAATGGGGTCCACGTGCCATATGCACCAAATTAGAGTGCACAACTGCACGGTAGACACACCCCGGTCGTAGCATCGCAGTAATGCCCCATGAGCCGTCAAATCACAAAAAACCCCACCTTTCCAGCTTTAGCAGTAAGCTAGACGGACGAAGCGGCAATATTTCACTGGGCCTGAATCTTCTCCCTCATCTGCTTGTTCAAAGAAAATACCCGCTCGGCGATTGCATAGGGTTTTCTCATGGAGAACCTGGTACGAATTCTTCATCTATCCCCAATAAATCCAAGTCCCTTGGTCGCGGGTAATCCTAGGATGGCAGCCGCCACCGTTGATGCATTTTTATTCCTACTGAATCTAGTGTGTTTCAGTTGCAGTGCCCAAAGTGCGAGGACCCTACAGGTTTCTGCGCCCTCGGTGAGACGCCGCACTTGTTCCTTCTCATCCTAACACAGGATTTTAAAACGCCCACAGTATGTTCTTAGAATCCTCTTTTCTATCCGGGAGGGTGGGGTTTTTTGAACATGCTGTCGACTACTTTGGAAATTTGGATTGCTATATTTGGATAAAAGGTACTAGTAGCATGGTCAACACTGACGTGAAGGAGGAAATTATTTCTAGATTTGGATAGGGAATACATTGTATTCTCATATTATTTTTCCTACAGTGCATTCCTTGCTCTGCCAGAACACATGTACTCAAGATGCTCGGCCTTGCCATAACTGAATACACCAGTTTAATGGTCACAGTGAAGACAACCCATGGATATAAGTTCCAAGTTGGGTTCATGAACCAAGAAGATCGCTGCTTTTTTTTGGCCGAACTTGGATAAACTTTTTCTCAAGTGTTACGGACTGAAAGTTGACGCACGAATGTTGATGGAAATAGCAGAACCTGGTCTCATCTTCACTGCGATCTTCCACCCCGATGTCGTTCCAATTGTTCATCCATGTTTGTTTTGTATCTGGTTCTTGCTTGTTGCCTCGATTACTTCTTTATCCACCTATTTTGTCTAACTAATCACAATTTAACTTTAGAAGTAGCAACGAATCTCTCACGAAGATGCTACTTCTAACTAATATTTTCTTATATTTGGTGGCACGTGTGGGTTTTTTGAGAGTTAAGCAGACTACTTGTTTGTTATTCTGTAAGAACTCGGCTGTTACTGATGGCACTGAAGTTGACTGGGACGACATCCACAAGTTCCTACACTTTATTGGTCGCCTTGAGGTCCTTGTGGGGCGTTTCAATGGTGGAAGGCCATGTGGGATATGTGTGCCACTGCTGCACTCGTTGAACAGGTCCAACAGTGTCGAGAAACTTATGGTACGAGATATTTTCTGTTATATATGTTGTTCATAAACTCTTGCTTATACACAGTTTTACAGCTGTGATCCTCTTGAAACAAAAACTGCCCAGTTCTATTGTTCCTATACAGATACCTGACCATGGTCGGGTCAGACTTGCGCTTGGTCACAACATGATGTTTATGTCGACCTACTCCATTCCCCTTGGAGGTGAAAGGATACTTATTCATGGGTGGTCTCAAATAATGAAGGCTCGTCCATCTTGGAGAATAGGACAGAAGATTATGTTCCTGCTTTTCCATGGCTCTAAAGCGAATATACAGTTTATTGACCACATTGCAAAATGAAGCCGCTTTCAGAAGGTTATGGATGCGCGGGGTGGCGCCTGGGCCTTGTCCTAGGGCTTGGCGGCCTCACCCTTGGTTAACTGTAGGCAAAGTAGCATTGTTTGAGGCGTGTTTTGTACGGTTGAACCTGTATAAGTACTCATACTACTTTCAGCTATGGTTGTTAATTGCCCCTGCTGGTTTCAGTTAAGGTTGTTAAGTACTCCTGCAGCTTTTACAGTCAGCCATGTTTCTTCAGTCCTGTATTCCTCCAGCCGCCAAAACCAAACCAGCGCCGGCGGGGCCACCTGCTTCCGCCTCCCACGGCTGGCTGCGCCTCAGCACATGCATCGCTGCCCCACCGTCTTCTAAATCGTTAATGCCGACATCCGAGGCCTCGCCATCGTCCTCCGCGTGCTTTAGTGCGCTCGTCGCGGCGCTCGCCGCGGCGCCACCCTCTTGCGCTGTCAACATGGTCAACAAACAACAAGAATCGGCAAACTATACATGGAGAGGATGACAGTAGGGGCCCACCATGTCCATGGCCGGACGCAAGGAAGTTCCTATGGAAAAAGAAAATGCTTCCTCCTAGTGGTTTCCTGACATCTGGGACCCATGACATTGTCAGCGTATATAGTCAATAGACAAGAGAACAGCACCACAAGATCGGCTGACACCTGGGACGTAGCTGCTCGAGCAGCATTTTTTTGTTATTGTTGAGACGGAGCAGGGTTTCAACTGGGCTGTGGCCCGTCTAGCCCAGGCTTATATTTTATGTTCACCATATGACCAACCCAGCTATTTTTTCTTTGTGAAAATGAGCCCAGTTTATTTTTTCTAAAGAATACCCAAACCAGGCCTACTTATTTTTCTACGCCCTGATGGGCTGCAACTCTTTCAAGACGCCTGCAAATCTTGAAAGTAATATGAAATGGGTTGTAAATATAAAAACAGATGACAAATTGAAAATTACTTTATAATTTCTGAATTTTTTCACATTTTCAGATTCCTATTTCACTGGGCTTTAACCTAATTTAAATATATCTTCAAAGTACTTTAAATCTGGCCCGACATTTAGGTATTGAAAATAGTTTGGAACCCACAGAAATATGCGGAATTTCGTTTAAATTTTTAACCCTGGCCCTGGCCAACAAAAAAAATGGACTGCAATAAATTGCATAAGAAGTTGCAATGAGCTATATATATGAATTATTAAAAAATAGGGAATGGTCTGACTTGTGGGCCTATTAAGTTGACGCGTATGTAAGATTTTTTTACTTATTATATACGTCAACAAACGATTCTAGCTGACGTAACCGTAGGATGTCAATCCAACGGCCGTCGTGTTTCTTCAACCTCTAATCTTCTTGCTCCAGCCGCCAAATCTAGCGTCGGCGGGACCGCCTGCTCCCGCCTCCCGTTGCCGGCTATGCTGCCGCGCAGGCCTCACACCCCCTACTACTCCCACCACTGGCCAGGCCATCCCTCTACTCACCAACATCCCTCCGCTGATGTGGCTTCGCCGCCTCCGGGTCATTCCCTTCCTGGGTCTCGCCGTCGTCCATCGCGCTGGTGTTCTCGGCGCGTCGTGGTCAATGTTGTCAACAAGTGACAACATCGAAAGAGGGATGTACATGGAGAGGCTGACAGTTGGGACCCACATGGTCCATGGCCACACGCAAGCAAGTACCTCCTTATTACGTCAAAAAGAATGAATACTCCCGCTGACAACTCAGACCCACCAGCTATATCTTCGCACGCAAGGAAGTGCCTCCTTATTACGCACAAAAAAATGAATACTCCCTGCTAGCTGGGACCCACCATAGTGAGAGCCTGACTTGTGGGCCTACTAAGTTGAGGCGGATGGAGGGCTTTGTCAACTTAGTCAACAAACGGTTCTATCACCAGTGATCGTTGGATTGTTAACATCCAACGGTCGTCCTGCTTCTTCAACCACTGATTTTCTTGCTCCAGCCGTCCAAACCACCGCGTGCTCTTGCCTCCCATGGCTGGCTGTGCTGCCGCGGAGGCCTCACCGCCCCCTACTACTCCCGCTGCTGGCCAGGCCATCCCTCTACTCACCCACACCCTTTGTTATTCTACGGCAACGGCAGGCTCACACCCCAGCCGAACCAGTGAACCCTTGTACTCCTGTCCGCGTGGGCTTCCACTGTCGTTTCTTCCCCGGCTCCGCATCGTCCCCTTCCTAGGCCTCACCATCGTCCACCGCCTTGGTGCTCTCGGCACGGCATGGTCAATGTGGTCAACGACCGACTTCCATCGGAAGAGTACTGTACATGGAGAGGCTGACAGCTGGGTCCATGGCCGCAGCAAGAAAGTGCCTCCTTATTATGCGGAAAATAATGATTCCTCCACCTGACAGCAGGGACCCACCGGACGGGACACCGTATTTTGTGAAAAAAAATGTTTCCTACTGCTGGGACCCACCAGCTACATCTTCACACGCAAGGAAGTGCCTGACAGTCGGGACCCACCTGGTCATGCTATGTACGTCCAGCGGCCAGGGTGCAAGAAAGTAAATACGGCCACGTACGTACATACGGGCGGGGTCTCGAACGCCTACTCGCGCATACATACAGCTAGGGCTCGTGTACATGGCTGGGTCGGAACGGAGAAGCTGCGTCGTCGTGGTGATCATGGGGAGGCAACCGGCTCCGTCGGAACGGAATGCGTCATCGTGTTCATCGGGAGCCAACCGGCTTGAACGGAACAGCCAATGGAAACGAGGCCTGGCGTACCGCAGAACGGAGGAAACGGCCTTGTGTTCGACCAGCCACGGTCGAAACGGGATCCTGTTCATCGAGAGGGGTTTGGCGTACCGCAAAACAGAGGAAACGGACCTCCTACGGTCGAAACGGGGTCCTGTTGATTGGGAGGGGTGTGGTGTACCGCAAAACGGAGGAAACGGACTTGTGTTGGAGCGCTACGGTCGAAACGGGGTCCTGTTCGCCGAAGTGTGGCGTCGCAAAACGGGACTCCATGGGATACTGTTCATCTCCACCGTTGACCTCCTCCAGTCTCCACGGGATACTCTTCATCCACCGTCGACCTCCTCCAGCCTCCACCTGCGATTGTTCATCCACGGGCTCCTGTTTATCCAGCCTCCACCACGCCCCTCCACCGCTCTCGCTCAACCAGCCCTCTCCACGGGTCTGTTCAACCACCCCTCCACGGGCTCTCGCTTCATCCAGCCCTCCACCGCTCTCGCTCATCCAGCCCTCCACGGGTCGTCCTGCTCATCCAGCCCTCCACGAGGTCCTGTTCATCCACCGGCTCGATCGATCGGGGTATTGTTCATCCAGCCGCAACGGCCTCTACTACCACGGGGTCCTGTTCATCCAACCCCCACCGGAAACTGTTCATCCAACCCCCCCAACAACGCCATTTGTTCATCCGAGGCAGCATCGATCGACTTGATTAGCGCAGAGCGAAGAATCACTCGGGTTCAGTTAACCGCAAGGGATCGATCGATCGCTCGGGTTCAGTAACGCGTAGCCTGCAGTGCAATCGCTCGGGTTCAGTTAGAGCCCAATGCCTCGCTCGGGTTCAGTAAGAGCGCAACGCCTCGCACACACGGGCGTACTTATGAGAGAAACGTGCATCGCTCGGCCCCCGACCACCCACCGTAACCGGGAACTCCCCAATATTTTCCTCGCCCTTGCTTCTACCATGGTTTTTTCCGTCATCGACGACCCAAAGAATGTCATGCAGCTGCGTCTCCGGCCCGCCAAGGACGGAAAGCCCATTTGCCGTCATGATTTTTTGTCATAGAAGTAGGACCCCACCACATCTATGATGATACCGGGTTTTGTCACAATTATCGTCATAGAAGTGTCATAAGCATGATAGAAAAAAATTGTTCAGCCCAAAATGTCACGGATGTGTCTTTTTTTTGTAGTGAGTGCATAGGCGAAGCCCTGCGCCGGTAACTTCATCATCACCGTCGCCACGCCGTCATGCTAACGGAACTCTCCGTCGTCCTCAACTGGATCAAGAGGTCGAGGGTCATCATCGAGCTGAACGTGTGCTGAACACGGAGGTGCCATACGTTCGGTACTTGGATCGGTTGGATCGTGAAGACGTTCGACTACATCAACCGCGTTACTAAACGCTTCCGCTTTCGGCCTATGAGGGTACGTAGACACACTTTTGATATGGTTGTATGTGATAGATCTTGCGTGATCGTAGGAACTTTTTTGAATTACTATGTTCCCCAATAGTGGCATCCGAGCCAGGTCTATGCGTAGATTTTATATGCACGAGTAGAACACAAAGAGTTGTGCGCAATAATAGTCATAATGCTTACCACCAACGTCTTACTTTGATTCGGCGGTATTGTTGGATGAATCGGCCCGGACCGATATTACATGACCGCGTTCATGAGACTGGTTCTACCGACGTGCTTCGCCCACAGGTGGCTGGCGGGTGTCTGTTTCCCCAACTTTAGTTGAATCGAGTTTGACTACGGCCGGTCCTTGTTGAAGGTTAAAACAGCACACTTGACGAAAAATCATTCTGGTTTTGATGCGTAGGTAAGAACGGTTCTTGCTAGAAGCCCGTAGCATCCATGTAAAACTTGCAACAAACAAGTAGAGGACGTCTAACTTGTTTTTGTAGGGCATGTTGTGATGTGATATTGTCAAGACGTGATGAGATATAAATTGTTGTATGAGATGATCATGTTTTGTATAAGTTATCGGCAACTGGCAGGAGCCTTATGGTTGTCACTTTATTGTATGAAATGCAATCGCCATGTAATTTCTTTACTTTATCACTAAGCGGTAGCGATAGTTGTAGAGGCAATAGTTGGCGAGACGACAACGATACTGGAGATCAAGGTGTCAAGCTGGTGATGATGGAGACAATGACGGTGCTTTGGAGATGGAGATCAAAGGCACAAGATGATGATGGCCATATCATGTCACATACTTTGATTGCATATGATGTTTATCTTGTATGCATCTTATTTTGCTTAGTATGGCGGTAGCATTATAAGATGATCCCTCACTAAATTTCAAGGTATAAGTGTTCTCCCTAAGTATGCACCATTGCGACAGTTCGTCATGCCGAGACACCACGTGATGATCGGGTGCGAGAAGCTCTACGTTCACATACAACGGGTGCAACCCAGTTTTGCACGTGCAGAATACTCGGGTTAAACTTGACGAGCCTAGCATATGCAGATATGGCCTCGGAACACTGAGATCAAAAGATCGAGCGTGAATCATATAGTAGATATGATCAACATAGATATGTTCACCGTTGAAAACTACTCTATGTCACGTGATGATCGGACATGGTTTAGTTGATATGGGTCACGTGATCATTTAGATGACTATAGGGATGTCTATCTAAGTGGGAGTTCTTAAGTAATATGATTAATTGAACTTTAATTTATCGTGAACTTAGTCCTGATAGTATTTGCATATCATATTGTAGATCAATAGCTCGCCTATAGCTCCCTGTTTCATTTTTTATATGTTCCTAGAGAAAACTAAGTTGAAAGGTGATAGTTGCAATGATGTGGACTTGGTCCATGATCTGAGGATTATCCTCATTGCTGCACGGAAGAATTATGTCCTTGATGCACCGCTAGGTGACAGACCTATTGCAAGAGCAGATACAGACGTTATGAACGTTTGACAAAGCTTGGTATGATGACTACTTGATAGTTTAGTGCACCATGCTTTACGGCTTAGAACCGGGACTTCAAAAACATTTTGAACGCTAAGGAGCATATAAGATGTTCCAAGAGCTAAAATTGGTATTTTAGACTCATGCCCGAGTCGAGAGGTATGAGACCTTTGACATGTATTTTGCCTACAAGATGGAGGAGAATAGCTCAACCAGTGAGCATGTGCTTAGAATGTCTGAGTACTACAATCGCTTGAATCAAGTGGGAGTTAATCTTCCAGATAAGACAGTGATTGAAAGAGTTCTCTAGTCATTATCACCAAGTTACTGGAACTTCGTGATGAACTATAATATGCAAGGGATGACGAAAACGATTCCCAAGCTCTTCGCAATGCTGAAATCGGTGAAGGTAGAAATCAAGAAAAGCATCAAGTGTTGATGGTTGACAAGACCACTAGTTTCAAGTAAAAGGGCAAGGGAAAGACAGGGAACTTCAAGAAGAATGGCAAGCAAGTTGCCACTCCCATGAAGAAGCCCAAAGCTAGACCCAAGCCTGAAAATGAGTGCTTCTACTGCAAAGGAAATGGTCACTGGAAGCGGAACTACCCCAAATACTTGGTGGATAAGAAGGATGGCAAAGTGAACAAAAGTATGTATGATATACACGTTATTGATGTGTACTTTACTAGTGTTCATAGTAGCCCCTGGGTGATACTAGTCAGTTGCTATGATTAGTAACTTGAAACAGGAGTTACAAAATGAATAGAGACTAGTTCAGGGTGAGGTGACGATGTGTGTTGGAAGTGATTCCAAGGTTGATAATATCACCATCGCACACTCCCTTTACCTTCATGATTAGTGTTGAACCTAAAATAAATGTTATTTGGTGTTTGTGTTAGCATAATATGATTGGACCATGTTTATTGCAATACAGTTATTCATTTAAGTCAAAGAATAATTGTTATTCTGTTTACATGAATAAAACCTTCTGTGGTCATACACCCAAGGTGAATGGTTTATTGAATCTCGATCGTAGTGATACACATATTCACAATATTGGTGCCAAAAGATGCAAAGTTGATAATGACAGTGCGACATATTTGTTGCACTGCCGTTTAGGTCATATTGGTGTAAACCGCATGAAGAAACTCCATGTTGATGGGCTTTTGGAATCACTTGATTATGAATCACTTGATGCTTGCGAACCATGCCTCATGGGCAAGATGACTAATACTCCGTTCTCCGGAACAATGGAGCGAGCAACTGACTTATTGGAAATAATACATACTGATGTATGCGTTCCGATGAGTGTTGAGGCTCGCGGCGGGTATCATTATTTTCTGACCTTCATAGATGATGTGAGCAGATATGGGTATCTTTACCTGATATTAAAGGACGGAGCCTTTCATAGTTCTCCATAAGTGATCTTTTTACATCTGTAAGTACAAGATTGACGGCTGAGATTTAATTCGGTCCGTCATGACTATCTCCTATGTTTGTATCTATTTCAGGTTCCTATGTTTGCCCAAGCACTGTCTCAACCGTGAGATTTTCGTCCTCTACCGAGTATAATTCCTTTCTTCAAACGTTGAATCCATATGTATGCTGTGGGCCAAGGGTTGCTGAAGGCCATGATCGAGGAAGACGGCGAGGGGAAGAGGAGCTCGGGGAGTAGAGGCTGGAGAGATCAACACAAGAGTCGAGCCGTCACGAACAACGAGTCAACAACATGTGTGGCACGCGCATCACCACTGTGTCCTTCATCCTGTCAATCTGGTCGCCCGTCAACGGGATGAACGCAATCGCTGGAGATGGCATATACTGCGCTCCTGGTGGAGGGGCGGAGGAGGGCCGAACTTGAGGCGGCTCATCCTGGCGAACATCTCGCCAAGCGGGTCGACAACAAGGATCAGTTGACCAGCGGCACTGCTAGGATGCCATCGAGGCCGCCTGTAACATCCAAAATTTCCCATTTGGAATGTTTTACAATTATAGCTAAGCATCTATGCATTATTGCTTGAATTGAGTGACATTTGAATTATTTCAGAGGCTTTTGAGTTTGTTGGAACTTGAATTCAAATTGGCAGTTGAATTTACTTCAAAACAATGCCTGACAAATACTTGAGAAAAAGTATGAGAGGAGTAAACGTGATACTCCAAAAATGTCAGAAGAAAAGTTTTGCCAAAAAAAATTTGAATTCAAATTTGATTTTTATTTGGGATTTCTAGAAAATGTTTTTTAAGTTTGAGTTTTGCCCCTGGAAAAATGTCCGAGTTGTAGGATAAATTCCCCTGAGAATTTTGATATATATATGTCCTATATAAAAATAATATATATTTTTATATATTCTCTCTCTCTCAAATTCAAAAAAGGAAAAAGAAAAACCCCCGATGCCACCAGCCAACCAGCCCAGCCAATGCGCCAGCGCCTTGAGCCAGCCAGCCAGCCAGCGCAGCCACCAGCCCCGAGCCGGCCTGCCCCCCGCCCGCGCCGATTCCTCTCCCCTCGGTCGCCCGATCGAACCCCTCTTCCTCTCTCTGTTGACGCCCGGCCCCACCCTTCTCTTTCCCTCGCCCCGTCTCGCCCGCGCCAGAGCGCGACCGCCGCCCCCCGTCGCCGCGATCTTCACGGGATCACGATCCCGAGTCGCCCCTGCCCCAAGTTGATGCCCTATAAATACCTACGCCCCTCCTCCCTCGAACCCCCTAAAACCCTAGCCCAAAACCCACCGCATCTCGCCGCCGCCGTTTCCGCCACCGGTGAGCCACCCCTCGACCTCCAAGCTACCCCACCCGAACCGCCACTTCCTCCCGCACCTCCCTGACATCCTCTCTTTGCCTAGGAGCCCTCGACTCCGTCGCCCCGAGCTCGTCTGCCGCCCGCCGGAGCAGGAGCTCACCCGAGCTCGCCCCGATCATCTCCGTCATCCCCGAGCTCCAACGACTCCACCCCCGACCTCCCATCGAGCTGCCGCACCCGCCTGACGCCTCCGCCGCCGCCCAGGACCACAGGAGCAGCCGCGCCGCCAACACCCGAGTCGCCGTCGCCGCCGACCACCGCGGTAAGCCACCGGAGCCCCTCCGTCGTCCGATCTGAAACCTCTGCTGTAGATTAGATCTCTGAAGGGTGCGTTTTATTTTAAAAAGGCGGTTTAATTACGGGTTTTTTTGGTTTAGTTAGCGGTTTAGTTAGACCGCCCGATCGGTTTATTTTCTGTTAGCCTCGGGCATGCATTAGCTATATATCGCTGGAGCGTTAGATAGGCCCGTTAGCGCTAGTTTTTCTTTTTAGTTATATTTTCGTTTCTGTTTTTAACAGAATAGTTCCAGTTTTGTAAAATCCATATCTCTTAGGTTACTTAATATTTTAGTTGATTCTTTTTTGTTAGTTTGCAAATTTGTTGTAGTTTCTGTAGAAAATATGTTTAGCCATGTTTAAATTATTAGAAATTGTTTTATTTTAGTTTTAGACAGATTAGTATTTCTGCTATAAATTGAGTTAGGATTATTTTATTTTAGTGATTCTTTTGTCACTGCTTTGTTTTGACTTTGCCTAGCAGTAGGAATTTATTTGGGTATTTTAGATTTAAAAAAATAGTTTTAGTCGAAATCATGTGTTTCTTGCTTATTTAACTAGCTACTATTTTCCTATTGTTCTAGTTAGTAAATTATTTTATTTTTACTATGTTATAGTTTATTTTAGAATAGTTTCTGTAGTTTTAGAACGTGAACTTTTATTTACAGAAAATAAAAGGTTTATTTTATTTTCTTGTTAGTTGTTGGCTTGGATTTCTTCGAGTTTTCTTTGGTTTTTGGTTCGATTGTTTTGTGTGTTTTATGTTAGCATGCTATTATGTTAAGTGATTGTATGTTTGTATGCTTATATGATTATTGTTTGCTCCTATAGAATTTCCGGAGTGCGAAGCCTGCTATTACGAGTCCCTAGTTTTCGAAGACCTTCAGCCAGGCAAGTCATTTGATCATGTTTTACAATACCTATGATTTTGTTGCATTAGAATTATGCCTCCCCACCATGCATGCAGTAGGAGAATTTTAAGTTATGTTCTTGAGTAGTATCATGAGGTAGGATGAACCCAATTCCCCTTGTTACCATTGCCCGGGACGATGTAGTTTATTTTGCTATGCTCGTAGACGGGGTTGGTTGAGTGATTCATAAGGGAGATGCGAGAGTCAAGATGATGACAACCCCATGACTTCAAGCTCAAGATGGACTTCAAAATTCACTACTGGGTGGAGGACGGTTGACGGGCACCCTGGAGAAACCAGCGGCTGGCCGGATGCATGGAGAAGCGCCATGACATCTTGCCGAAAGCTTCACCCAGCCACGAAGAGATGGATGCATACCCCATTGACGGAAGCTTACTGTGCAGCCGCAAGCCATTATGGGCTCGGCTTGGTCGACCCTAGGCGTGACTCGGGCGGACGGTGCTACGAGATGTAGAAGAACGGTAGGACTGGATGGGCACCGCGAGGGCCCAGAGGAACTCTTCGGAAGACCCTGTTTCGTTCGTCCGTCTTCAAACACGAGCGGTCACGAAGACTTAAAGGAGGGAACGATTCTTGCGGGTAAAGTGTGCAAACCTCTGCAGAGTGAAGATCTAATCGATTAGCCGTGTCCCGATTCACGGACAATTTGAGCCTCTGGAACTTGGAGTATTTCGGATATCTCAACACGAACTTAATAAATTAATTGAGGGGTTATTTAATAATAGGGAATGAGACATTGGTTGGCGGAACCATCTCAATAACTACCAACATTTTGTAGTATTTGCAAACAAGTCCTTGTTGTAGGGAAAACTGGCTTTTCAAAAACAATGAAACTTAGAGCCCCACAGCCAAATTGCATATAGTGTTAGTAATTTTTATTGTTGTTCTCTCTCATGACTTGCGGCATATTCAAAATGCTGACCTACACGGCTGCAACGTCTTATGTTGCGAGAGGAGTTTTCCGATCGGGAGTGAGGCTACGATCCACGCTTGGTGATTGCCCTATGGAGTCGGATGGACTCGCTATTCGCTCTCGCTTCCGCAGCTTTATTTAGTTTATTTCTCATGAGTTGGCCTCTGGCCGAATTTATTCTATTGTAATAAATACTCGATATGAGGATCGTGTAATAAATTCAGGTGTGATTGAACTTTGAATCTTTTCATCAATGTACTGTGTGTGCCAGCATGATCTTGGGATGGTACAGCTACACAGAGACTTGACCGATTTTGGGTCGGGTCGCTACACCGCCGAGGGCATGCGGAGGCGGCACCTGAGAGCAGACAAGATAACGAGCGACCAGTCTCGGAGCTGTCTTCCTAGGATGTCTTGCCCATCTGATCGAGCTTGAACTGCGCATCAGCCCCTCCGTCGTTGACCCTGTCTACCTGCTGGCCGGTGATGTGAGCTGAGGTCCCTCCTAGTGTATCACGGCGGCAACAAGGAGTCACCTCTCCCGTTCTTCCAGCAGCTTGAAGCAGTGCTGCACGCGTTGGACCTCCGCCTACCTCTTGACCTGCACAATGACCATCTTCCTGCAATTGGTGCAAAGCAAGCTCATGATAGGTGAAATCCGGCAAGGTTCGTGCCGAACGGAGCGAATTGCAGATAGCGGACGGCGGAAGCATGGTACATGGCGGCGCAAAGCCGGATACTTACAAAAGCAGGAGGATTCCTGCACCATGGGGGGCACTTGCAGTCAAGCAACCATGGGTGTTCACGCGTCTCACCAGGTGAGGCAACATTGCTTCTACGAGGTTGGCCAGACGGAGCGACCAGGCCTTCGGTTAGCAGTACGCCGGTGTGACTAAGGTCGGAGCCGCATTCCATGGCGCGAGGGGGCATGGTGGCTGAGTCGATCGAAGAAGGCTCTCTGGTAGGGATAGCAGCTGGAGGCGGAAATGACGAGATCCTCTGCAGCGGGCCGCCTAGCAGCAAGTGGCCTCCGCCCATAGAGAAGATGACATGGCTCTAACTTTGCTCCCAAATCCAATTTGACATCACTAGATCACCATGATGTGACTTTCTCCATAATTGTTTTTTATGTCGATCAGATGCAGGTGCAGGGTGCACTTGAACTGGCGAACACAACATTACTAGCCAATTTTGTTGATTTGTGTTTTGGTGCCCTTCATTCAGAGCGTACACATGATGTCTACTACACAACCTTCTTCTTGTAGACGTTGTTGGGCCTCCAAGTGCAGAGGTTTGTAGGACAGGAGCAAATTTCCCTCAAGTGGATGACCTAAGGTTTATCAATCCGTGGGAGGCGTAGGATGAAGATGGTCTCTCTCAAACAACCCTGCAACCAAATAACAAAAAGTCTCTTGTGTCCCCAACACAGCCAATACAATGGTAAATTGTATAGGTCCAGTAGTTCGGCGAAGAGATGGTGATACAAGTGCAATATGGATGGTAGATATAGGTTTTTGTAATCTGAATATATAAAAACAGCAAGGTAACTAATGATAAAAGTGAGCAAAAACGGTATTGCAATGCGTTGAAACAAGGCCTAGGGTTCATACTTTCACTAGTGCAAGTTCTCTCAACAATAATAACATAATTGGATCATATAACAATCCCTCAACATGCAACAAAGGGTCACTCCAAAGTCACTAATAGCAGAGAACAAACGAAGAGATTATTGTAGGGTATGAAACCACCTCAAAGTTATCCTTTCTGGTCGATCTATTCAAGAGTCCGTAGTAAAATAACACGAAGCTATTATTTCCATTCAATCTATCCTAGAGTTCGTACTAGAATAACAGCTTAAGACACAAATCAACCAAAACCCTAATGTCACCTAGATACTCCAATGTCACCTCAAGTATCTGTGGGCATGATTACACGATATGCATCACATAATCTCAGATTCATCTATTCAAACCAACAGAAAGTACTTCAAAGAGTGCCCGAAAGTTTCTACCAGAGAGTCAAGACGAAAACGTGTGCCAACCCCTATGCATAAGTTCACAAGGTCACTGAACCCGCAAGTTGATCACCAAAACATACATCAAGTAGATCACGTGAATATTCCATTGTCACCACAGATAAGCACATGCAAGACATACATAAAGCGTTCTCAAATCCTTAAAGACTCAATCCGATAAGATAATTTCAAAGGGAAAACTCAGCCCATTATAAGAGAGTAGAGGGGGAGAAACATCATAAGATCCAACTATAATAGCAAAGCTCGCGATACATCAAGATCGTGCCACATCAAGAACACGAGAGAGAGAGAGAGAGAGAGAGATCAAACACATAGCTACTGGTACATACCCTCAGCCCCGAGGGTGAATGAGGGAGTCCTGGATTAGGGGGTGTCCGGATAGCCGGACTATAACCTTTGGCCGGACTCTTGGACTATGAAGATACAAGATTGAAGACTTCGTCCCGTGCCCGGATGGGACTTTCCTTGGCGTGAAAGGCAAGCTTGGCAATACGGATATGTAGATCTCCTCCCGTTGTAACCGACTTTGTGAAACCCTAGCCCTCTCCGGTTTCTATATAAACCGGAGGGTTTAGTCCGTAGGACACAAGAACAACAATCATACCATAGGCTAGCTTCTAGGGTTTAGCCTCTCTGATCTCGTGGTAGATCTAATCTTGTACTACCCATATCATCAATATTAATCAAGCAGGAGTAGGGTTTTACCTCCATCGAGAGGGCCCGAACCTAGGTAAAAACATTGTGTCCCTTGTCTCCTGTTACCATCCGCCTAGACGCACAGTTCGGGCCCCCCTACCCGAGATCCGCCGGTTTTGACACCGACATTGGTGCTTTCATTGAGAGTTCCTCTGTGTCGTCATCTTTAGGCCCGATGGCTCCTCCGATCATCAACAGTGATGCGGTCCAGGGTGAGACTTTTCTCCCCGGACAGATCTTCATATTCGGCGGCTTTGCACTGTGGGCTAATTTGCTTGGCCATCTGGATCAGATCGAAAGCTACGCCCCTGGCCATCAGGTCAGATTTGGAAGTTTGAACTACACGGCTGACATCCGCTGAGACTTGATCTTCGACGGATTCGAGCCACAGCCGGGCGCGCCGCACTATCACGACGAGCATGATTTAGCTCTGCCGCCGAACAGTGCCCTGGAGGCCGCACCCGCATCCACTCCGACCCCTAGCTCGGAGCCGACTGCGCCGATCGAGGACGGGTGGCTAGACCTCGCCGCAGGGGCTGCAGTCTCAACGGTGATCAAGCCGGACACCAGCCTTATCCTCTGCGAAGCCCGTGACTCCAAGGTGTCGGACTCTTCTCCGGACTCTGAACCCTCCGCGCCCCTACCAATCGAATCCGATTGGGCGCTGATCATGGAATTCACCGCCGCAGATATCTTTCAGCACCCGCCCTTCGGCGACATTCTGAATTCACTAAGGTCTCTCTCTTTGTCAGGAGAGTCCTGGCCGGATTATGACCGGCAGGATTGGGATGCGTACGACGAAGAAATTCGACGCCCACCCACCACCCACTTCGTAGCCACTGTCGATGACTTAACCGACATGCTAGACTTCGACTCCGAAGACATCGACGATATGGACGACGATGTAGGAGACGAACAGGAACCAGCGCCTATAGGGCACTGGAAAGCCACCTCGTCATATGACATATATATGGTGGATACACCCAAAGAAGGCAATGGCGACGGAATAGCGGGGGATGACCCCTCCAAGAAGCAACCTAAGCGCCGGTGTCAGCGACGCCGCTCTAAGTCTCGCCAAAGCAAAAACGGTGATACCGGCATGGGAGATAATAACACCCCGGACAGTGCCGAAGACAACTCCCTCCAGCAAGATTCAGCGCAGGAGGATGGAGAAGCCAGCCCCCCCCCCCCGAGAGAGCGGCAGACAAAGAGGAAGAGGATGATAATTACATGCCTCCCTTCGAAGATGAGGCAAGCCTCGGCGACGACGAATTTGTCGTGCCTGAGGATCCCGTCGAACAAGAGCGCTTTAAGCGCAAGCTTATGGCCACGACGAGTAGCCTTAAGAAAAACAGCAACAACTTAGAGCTGATCAAGATTTGCTAGCCGATAGATGGACTGAAGTCCTTGTGGCCGAGGAATACGAACTCGAACGCCCCTCCAAGAGCTACCCAAAGCGCAGGTTGCTACCCCGATTAGAGGAGGAAGCACCTAAACCTACATCACTAGCGCATGATGCGGCTGACCGGCCACCTCGCGGCCGCGACAGAGAGGCCTCTCGGCCCTCCACTCAAGCCGCACCCCGACGTTGCTCAAAAAATACCAAGGCACGGGGAAACGCGCTAGACCTGCAAGATATGTTGGAGGACAAGGCAAGGCAAACAAGATCGATCTACGGATCGCGCGGGCGCCCCACGACACGAGACGATAACTGTCACGCTGGATACAGTAAATCCGGCCGGGCCGAACACAGCAGACAAAGTTCATTTGAGCTACGCCGTGATATAGCCCGATGCAGGTGCCACAAGACCCACTATGCTTCACAGATGAAGTAATGGATCATCAAATCCCAGAGGGTTTCAAACCCGTAAACATTGAATCATACGATGGCACAACAGATCCTGCGGTATGGATCGAGGACTATCTCCTTCATATCCACATGGCTCGTGGCGATGATCTACACGCCATCAAATACCTCCCACTCAAGCTTAAAGGACCAGCTCGGCATTGGCTTAACAGCTTGCCAGCAGAATCAATTGGTTGTTGGGAGGACCTGGAAGCCGCATTCCTTGACAATTTCCAGGGCACCTATGTGCGACCACCAGACGTTGATGACCTGAGCCACATAATTCAACAGCCAGAAGAATCTGCCAGACAATTCTGGACACGGTTCCTAACCAAGAAAAATCAAATCATCGACTGTCCGGACGCAGAGGCCCTAGCAGCCTTCAAGCATAACATCCGTGACGAGTAGCTTGCCCGGCACCTTGGACAGGGAAAGCCGAAATCTATGGCAGCCCTCATGACACTCATGACCCGCTTTTGCGCGGGAGAAGACAGCTGGCTGGCTCGTAGCAATAACATGACCAAGAACCCTGGTAATTCAGATACCAAGGACAACAATGGCAGGTCGCGTCGCAACAAGCACAAGCACCGCATTAACAGCGACAATGCTGAAGATACGGTAGTTAATGTCAGATTCAGAGGCTCTAAACCCGGTCAGCGGAAAAAGCCATTCAAAAGAAACACTTCGGGCCCGTCCAGTTTGGAACATTTACTCGATCGCTCATGCCAGATACATGGCACCCCCGAAAAACCAGCCAATCACACCAACAGGTATTGTTGGGTGTTCAAGCAGGCCGGCAAGTTAAATGCCGAGAACAGAGACAAGGGGCTACATAGCGACGACGAGGAGGAGCCCCGGCCGCCGAACAATAGTGGACAGAAGGGCTTCCCCCCACAAGTGCGGACGGTGAACATGATATACGCAACCCACATCCCCAAGAGAGAACGGAAGCGTGTGCTAAGGGACGTATACGCGTTGGAGCCAGTCGCCCCAAAGTTCAACCCATGGTCCTCCTGCCCGATCACTTTTGATCAAAGGGACCACCCCACTAGCATCCGCCATGGCGGATTCACCGCATTGGTTCTAGACCCAATCATTGACGGATTTCACCTCACTCGAGTCCTTATGGACGGCGGCAGCAGCCTGAACCTGCTTTATCAGGATACAGTACGGAAAATGGGCATAGACCCCTCAAGGATTAAACCCACAAAAACGACCTTCAAGGGTGTCATACCAGGAGTAGATGCCAACTGCACAGGCTCAGTTACACTTGAAGTGGTCTTCGGATCCCCGGATAATTTTCGAAGCGAGGAGTTAATCTTCGACATAGTCCCGTTTCGCAGTGGCTATCACGCACTGCTCGGACAAACTGCATTTGCAAAGTTCAATGCGGTGCCGCACTACGCATACCTCAAGCTCAAGATGCCAGGACCTCAAGGAGTCGTTACGGTCAATGGAAACACCGAACGCTCTCTCCGAACGGAGGAGCATACGGCGGCCCTCGCAGCGGAAGTACAAAGCAGCCTCTCAAGGCAATTCTCTAGTCCGGCGATAAAACGTCCGGACACCGTCAAGCGCGCCCGGAGTAACCTACAACAAGACCGCCTGACACGTTCCGAGCAAGCGTAGCAATGCGGCCCCAACCCCAGCCCTCGCGAAACTGCGAAACCAGTACTACGCGTACATAATTACGCTCTAGAAATACCATGGGCACAGGGGGAGAGGAACGATCACGGCACGCCCAAAATGCGGCTCAACCGCACTAGGGGCTCCCGATTTTGTCATTTTTTCTTACTTTCAGGACTCCACTCTCCGGAAGGCCTGTCCGGCAGTATAAATTGCCGAACACACGATGCAACAACCAAGGAGGCGGAAAGCTACGTCGAATTCCCAGGTGGTCTCTATAACGAGCAAAATACATGTCTTACATACCGTCCTGCAGCTCGCCCCTGGAGGGGGACATGTCAAATAGTCCCATCTCTTGCTTATTACACTATTTGTATCGTTCTCCTATTACCGCAGCCTTTTCGAATAAACAATGCTTAGCTTCAGCTTATTATTGCATTCTCTATTCATTCCTTTTTTTCATATACATGTTCAGTTATGACATTTAGCACCCGTACACTTTGGTACGGTCAATACGCCAGGGGCTCAAGCACCCCATAATACGGCGTGAGAAGTTCGAACACTTTCACAAGTGCGGCCCTCTGAACTTATAGCATTATATGCATCAGCTCCGAATCATGTCTTTGGTCAATAGTTGGGTTTGGCCGGCTCCCATGTTTTGGTACCTTACGTTCCGCTATATCTGCTAAGGTAGCGCAAGGAGAACTACTGCGATTGTGTCCCGGTTGAGCTGGGCTAAGCACCTCAGTAGAGAAAGCTAAAACTGGCTGTCATGATAGGGCGAGAGCTGGTCGCTGTTCGAGAGGTTTTGAGTCCCTAAAGACTTATGCCGCTTAGAGCAGGAGTCGGCTATGTCCGGCCTAGGCGTGTATAACGCCCCAAACTCGGTCTTCCGAACAATAGGGGCTTTGCCGAAATTTAAAATTATAGAATTCTCTGGCTAAGTGAGAGTGATAACGCACTATAGTCTGATTGCCTTGTTTGTTGTGCCGAGCACCTCCCTCCAAGGACCCAATAATGGGAAAAAGAGTGCTCAGGGTTATCCCGAACACCCCAGCACTAGTGGCATGGGGGCAGAAGCCGACGACTAACCATCTCTCAGATTTAATAGATGGCCGCATAGAAGGTAATATTTTAAATTAAAACAAGAGTTGCATAGCGCATATGAACAAGTTTTCAGCGCACAGGATAAAACAAACAAGTTTACTCAAATATTACACCCTTGGAACATTCGTCCGCCACAAGGTAGGCACCCTTCAGGACGCCCTCGTAATACATCTCCGGGTGGCGATGCTCCTTGCCCTGCGGTGGCCCGTCCTTCACAAGCTTCTCAGCATCCATCTTGCCCCAGTGCACTTTAGCACGGGAAAGCGCCCTACGGGCACCCTCGATGCAGACGGAGCGCTTGATGACTTCAAGCTGTGGATAGGCATCCACCAGCCGCCTCACCAGCCCGAAGTAGCTCCCAAGCACGGCCTCCTCAGGCCACAGCCGGACTATGAGACCCTTCATGGCCTGCTCGGCCACCTTATGGAGCTCAACCAGCTGCTTCAGCTGGTCTCTCAAGGGCACAGGGTGTCCGGCCTCAGCATACTGAGACCAGAACACCTTCTCCGTTGAGCTCCCCTCTTCGGCCTGATAGAAGGTGGCGGCGTCTGACACGCTACGGGACAAATCTGCGAATGCTCCTGGAAAGCTCTGGACTCGGGTAGGTAACAAGTAATTCACTTTCACGTGCTTGCTTTGCATAAAGAATGCATTACCAGCCGCTATCTTCTTCATTGCCTCAACTTCCCGGAGGGCTTTCTGGGCTTCGGCCTTGGCAGACTTGGCGCTTTCGAGGGCTGCCGCGAGCTCGGACTCTCACGTCTTTGAGTCAAGCTCCAAACTCTCGTGTTTCTTCACGAGAGCCTGGAGCTCTTGTTGTACCTCTCCAACTCGCGCCTCATGTTTCTCCCGCTCAATGCCCTCCGTGGCCGCCTTCTTTTCGGCCTCGGAAAGCGCTTGCCTCTGGGTCGCCACCTCAGTCGTGGCCCCTAGGACACAAACAAGAGATCCTGTCATTTTTTGCAACTACATCTTTTATATACTTACACAAGGCATTACGTACCTTGGCTTTCCTCGAGCTGCTTCTTGGCAAGGCCGAGCTCTTGCTCGGACCGCTCGAGGTTCTGCTTCAACTGTCCACCTCCGCAGTCAGTGCGGCAGAGGCCAGCAGCGAAACCTGCATATGCATATCGACATAATTATGTTAGACTCCTGTGAATATTATTAGATCCTCTATTCGGCTTTTCTTTGCGAACGCCAAGCAGAGCATCAGGGGCTACTGTCTATGCGGTAATATTTTCACATATTTTTTACATACCTCAAATCCTGTTAGCAGGCTGGCACAAGCTTCAGTCAGCCCGCTCTTGGCGGACTGAACCTTCTAGATCACCGCACTCATAATAGTGCGGTGCTCCTCGTCGATGGAGGCGCCGTTAAGCACCTCCAACAAGTTATCCGGTGCCTCCGGTTGGACGGAGGTCACCGACGCAGTAGGCTTGCCCTTCTTAGTAGGGGGCCGCCTGCCAGAGTCCGGAACCGCTGAAGGTTCCGACGCAGTGTCCGGCCCAAGGTCGGACTCGGAGCCCTTGGGAGCTTTGCTCCCTTTGTGCCTGCAGTCCGGGAGGTCGCCTTGCGGCGCCTCCAGGACCACCTCCCCTTGGCTTGGAACCTTTTGGGACAACACCTCGGTGTCGTCCGTAGGGCGAGGGGAGGTAGCGGTCAGAAGTGAAAAACTATTCACATCCTACAAATCCAGGGAACCACTCGATGATATGTCGACTTGGGCTCGGGGCGGACTGCATGATCATGTTTGGCGTCAGGAGAAGCTGTGCAATAAAGGAACATTATGAGTCACTCTGGTGTCTGAATACTTACGACTTCGTCAGGGGCTTGGCCCTGAGCGGCCACTCCTCTTCGCCGTCGTCGGCATTGGTGGAGTAGTCCGGAGGAAGGGTCCTCCCCTTCTTGGACCCTCTGGCCTCCCCAGTTGGGGTGGCCTTCCTTTTATTTTCTCCCCCTGCGGGGGAAGAAACCTCTCTTTCCTCCTCCTTGTCTTCATGAGAGGAGTGCGCCTCGGAGTCATCGGACGATGATTCCGACTCCACCGGGCGTTGGGAACTCTTCCGGGTTCCTGTGGCCTTCTTCTCCGGCACCACGTAAGGTGCCGGAACCAGCAGCTCCTTCGAGCGGGCGTCTACTGGGTCTTCAGGCAAAGGAGCCAGACAGTTGATTTGTCCGGCCGTCCTCTGCCAGTCCTGTCAAAGGCATGGGGGCTTAGATCCCGCATAGAGTCAAACTATGAAAGTCAAATATCCTGTAAGAGGTAAAACAGCTTACCGCGCTGGCCTGACGCTGCACGCTGAATCCGCGATCCTCGGTGGCGGAAGCGGGAGCCTCGGCACCCTTGAATAGCACCTTCCAGGCATCTTCGTACGTTGTGTCGAAGAGCCTATTCAGAGTTCGGTGCTGGGCTGGGTCGAACTCCCACAAGCTGAAAGCCCGTTGTTGGCATGGGAGGATCCGGCGGATGAGCATGACCTGGACTACGTTGACGTGTTTCAGCTTCTTGCTCACCAGGTTTTGGACGCATGTTTGGAGTCCGGTCAGCTCTCCCGAACTACCCCACGGCAGGCCCTTCTCTTTCCAGGAGGTGAGCCGCGTAGGAATTCCGGATCGGAACTCGGGGGATGCGACCCATTCAGGGTCACGCGGCTCGGTGATGTAGAACCACCCTAATTGCCACCCCTTTATGGTCTCCACGAAGGATCCCTTGAGCCATAGGATGTTGGGCATCTTGCCCACCATGGCGCCTCCGCACTCCGCCTGGCGGCCGCCCACTACCTTCGGCTTGACATTGAAGGTCTTCAGCCATAAGCCGAAGTGGGGCTGGATGCAGAGGAAGGCCTCACACACGACGATAAACGCCGAGATATTGAGGATGAAGTTCGGGGCCAGATCATGGAAATCCAGGCCGTAGTAGAACATGAGCCCCCGGATGAATGGGTGGAGAGGGAAGCCTAGTCCGTGGAGGAAATGGGTGAGGAATACCACCCTCTGATGGGGCCTGGGGTGGGGATGAGCTGCCCCTTGTCTAGGAGCCGGTGTGCGATGTCGTCAGACAAGTATCCGGCTCTCCTCAGCTTTTTGACGTCTCCCTCGGTGACGGAGGAGACCATCCACTTGCCTCCCGCTCCGGACATGGTTGGAGAAGGTTGAGATGGGGAATGCAGACTTGGGCGCTGGAGCTCGAGTGTGCGAAAATGGATGAGCAAAGGAGGAAGAAGGCGTGGATGAAAAGGTGGATCCTTATCCCCCAAGCGCCGTAATCAATGGCACGGTTGCATTACCCACGCCCGTACTGATGAGAATCCTGGGATAAGGGGACACGATCTCTGCTTCGACAACATGTGCCAAGGAAACCGCCTCGCAAAACACGCTGAGGTGGGACCGTAAAAACGATTCGAATAAAGGCTTGGTTGTGGTGTGATGTCACGCTACGGAATACGTCAGTAGATTAGATTTGTGTAAATATTATTCTCTCTATGGTGGTATGTGGAACTTGTTTTGCAGAGCCGGACATGATCCTCGTGTTCAAAATCTTGAAGTATTCGGAGGAGGAACCCGCCTTGCAATGTCGAAGACAATCTGCGCGCCGGACTCGTCGTCATTGAAGCTTGGTTCAGGGGCTACTGAGGGAGTCCTGGATTAGGGGGTGTCCGGATAGCCGGACTATAACCTTTGGCCGGACTCTTGGACTATGAAGATACAAGATTGAAGACTTCGTCCCGTGTCCGGATGGGACTTTCCTTGGCGTGGAAGGCAAGCTTGGCAATACGGATATGTAGATCTCCTCCCATTGTAACCGACTCTATGTAACCATAGCCCTCTCCGGTGTCTATATAAACCGGAGGGTTTAGTCCGTAGGACACAAGAACAACAATCATACCATAGGCTAGCTTCTAGGGTTTAGCCTCTCTGATCTCGTGGTAGATCTACTCTTGTACTACCCATATCATCAATATTAATCAAGCAGGAGTAGGGTTTTACCTCCATTGAGAGGGCCCAACACTGGTAAAAACATTGTGTCCCTTGTCTCCTGTTACCATCCGCCTAGACGCACAGTTCGGGACCCCTACCGAGATCCGCGGTTTTGACACCGACAAGTGAACTACTCCCTGCTCGTCATGGAGAGCGCCGGGATGATGAAGATGGCCACCGGTGAGGGATCCCCCCTCCGGCAGGGTGCCGGAACAGTGTCCCGATTGGTTTTTGGTGGCTACAGAGGCCTGCAATGGCCGAACTCCTGGTCTAGGTTATTTTCTAGAGGTTTCTGTATTTATAGGAATTTTTGGCGTAGGTCTCACGTCAGGGGGGGTCCACGAGGCGGCCACGAGGTAGGGGGGCACCCAGGGGGTAGGGTGCGCCCTCCACCCTCGTGGTGGCCTCGGGACTCTTCTGGTCCATCTCCGGTACTCCATGGGCTTCTTCTAGTCCAAAAACAATCTCCGTGAATTTTCAGGTCAATTAGACTCCGTTTGGTATTCCCTTTCTGCGATACTCAAAAACAAGAAAAAAACTGAAACTAGCATTGGGCTCTAGGTTAATAGGTTAGTCCCAAAAATCATATAAATAGCATATAAATGCATATAAAACATCCTAGATGGATAATATAATAGCATGGAACAATCAAAAATTATAGATACGTCGGAGACGTATCAACACATCATTCATCCAATTTTATTGTCATATACATTCATTCAGATGCCTACCTCACATCAAGATGCTTGACCATTCAGGTGTAATAGTGGAGATGTACCACAAGATGGTCCATCTGGCATGTTGTGGACACTATCCCAATGATGCAGCCAGTACTCAAGGGAGAGTGATCTCAAACAAACCGAGTGTACAAAATCAGATCTGTTTCAGCAGGCGGGTCCTACCATCATCCAGATTGATGGCGAACCATATCACCATGGTGTTCGTCTGAGGAAGTAATCTCTCAAAAACCTCTGCATCTGTATCACGCACAACCTGTCTAGCTTCATGATTGTGAGGGGAAATTTGAACATGTCACACCCTCTGTTATGTTGTGATTGATTTCAGTAAAAGTCAATGATAAAAAAAGAATAAGAGATTACAATCATACAAATTTATATGCGTAGTATGGTATTCCATTCATGTAAATGTTTCCTTATTGTCAAGACCCCGATTCCAAGTCACATCAATCTAGCCGGTAACACCTCATATCACTTTGCGGCCTCACGCACGGTATTCCCACGGGTGTCGCCTTACCATGGCCCGGGACCGTTTGCGCCTTTTGGCTCACGTATATGATAGTGTCGCTAGCATCCATATGACAGAGAACCCGGGCCGACATGGCTAGTCGTGAACCCAAAGCGGCACTAACCCATGGGGACAGGCATACATGAATCAACTTCGAGCATGTCGGTCAACAGCGTGCGAATCCGGGCTGTAGCACTGGGCTAACAGGACTCCGGTAACCCGGGTTGTAGCAGGCTAGGCAGGACTCCGGATTCACCGCGTGACATTTCCCCGAAGGGACAGACACATGAACGAAGAGAAACACATGCCGCCACCAAGCGTCCCGAAAGGTCTGCTGGGCTAGCAGGACTCGTGAACCGGGCTGTAGCGGACTACTATGGCTCATGGAAGCACTAGACTACATTTCCCCATAAGAGAGGCTGCCAAGGATAAACAACTAGATTGTCGGATCCCACACATACCAAGTATTTCAAACATACACACAATATGCTCGATATGTGTAAATACAACATGGCATCACAACATAACTCTACGACTCAAGTATTTATTCATTAGACTCCGAGAAGCGAGATATTACAAACATGGCTCTCATGACCCAACATTCAGAGCATACAAGTCAAATCACACGCGGAAGCTTAACATGTCTGAGTACAAACATCTACAAATGAAAAAGGCTGAGAAGCCTGACTATCTACCAGATCCTGTCGAGGGCACAAGATCGTAGCTGAGGTATCATGCTAAACGTCGAAGTCCACACGGAACTACTAGCGAGACTGACGTCTTTCTGCAAAAACATAAAATAGGCAAACGTGAGTACAAATGTACCCAACAAGACTTACATCAGAACTAACTACATATGCATCGGTATCAACAAAGGGGGTAGTGGAGTTTAACTGCAGCAAGCCAGCTTTGACCTGGTGGCTATCCTAAACTAAGACTACAAGTAACTCTTTTGAGGTGGCGCACACGAGTCCACATATTCACCATATCAATACACCACTATGGATCCGCTTCCGTCTCCCTACGAGAAGGCCATCCATAGCACTCATGCTTATCTTGCGAGTTTTAGAGTATCCACTTTCACTTGTCTATGAACTGTTATAGGCAACCCAGAAGTCCTTTACCACGGACATGGCTATTGGAATAGATGATGTTAACCCTGCAGGGGTGTACTTCTTCACACACGCTCTCACCACTTACCGCCGTTTACACGACATGTACTCGGCAACCTTCAAGCGGAAGCTCAACGAGGGTGTCGGCCACGGCCTACCTAACCACTCAAGTCTCTAGTCCAGGTTTATCATCTATTCAGGTTCCATCCGCACGGAGTCCGGCCGAGGTTTCCACATACGGCCCGGAACAATGTGTACAGGCTTTCGAGACACCAAACGGGCGCTCGGCATACCCGGCCATGTGCCTACCGCATCACAGCCCACCCCTCCGGTCAGCGCTGCCCACGGCCTCCAGCATACTACAAACACCAGAAACTACTTGCAACTCCTGGACAGAGGACAAGGGTGATCAAGAAGCCGAGCGGGTCCATTGGTTTCGGGCCCAATGCGTGGTAGTAACTGTTTCATGGATCACAAACACAGATCTCTGTTCCTGAGGACGGCTTCAATGAGACAACCCACCATGTACTCCTACATGGCCTCTCACCGCTACCTTTACCAAATCGTGTTCACACACTTAGCTCACACACAGTAGGACATGTTTACGCACCTCCAATTCATCCCCGATGAATCAGACATGTCTCAACCCTAAGCAGTAGCAGGCATGATAACAAGCATGAATGAGTAGGCACATCAGGCTCAAACAACTCCTACTCATGCTAGTGGGTTTCATCTATTTACTGTGGCAATGATAGGTCATGCAGAGGATAAGGGGTTCAACTACCGCAGCATGTAACTGTTGAATCGTTGTTGTCCTAATGCAGTAAAAGAGAGCAGGAGCGAGAGAGTGGGATTGTATCGGAATGAACAAGGGGGTTTTGCTTGCCTGGCACTTCTGAAGATATTATAGCTCTTCATCGGTGTCATCGATCTCATCGTCGAAACCACGTCTATCGAGAGGGGACAAATACCGGCAACAGAGAGAGAAACACAATCAATGCAATGCACAATATGATGCATGACCATGGCGTGGTAAAATGAGTGTGTTGGGCTATTGCAACTACAACCAGATGGGTTTGAGCTATTTTGAACCAAAGATTCAAAGTTCAAACACATTTGTGATCTTAAATAGTGCTTAATCATGTTTTGCACTAAACAACAGGTTAACTTGTTTAAACATGCATGAAACCAGGACAGATGGATAGATTGGATTTTTCCGATCATTTTTCATATATATAACACTTTGCATTTAGAGTTACAGATTAATTTCTATGAATTTTTGAAGTTAGCACTATTTTCTGAAATTTCCTGAATAAGAATAAATCCAGAAAATAATTATTGCGTCAGCATCACGTCAGGGTGACGTAATCAGGTCAAAGGCACGGTCCAGGTCAACTCTAATTTGTGGGTCCCGCGTGTTAGGGTCATTAGTTTAACTAATTTAAGTTAATTCTAATCCTAGTTCATTAGTGACCTGGGGCCCACACGTTAGTGACCCAGGGAGTCAAACTGGGTCGACCCGGTCAACGGTCCGCGGGGTCAAACCCACCGGCGACATGACGCCGGCGAGGCCAGACGCGGTGGAGGGGCTCGGGTTTGCGTCTCCGGCTACCAAACGGGCGGCCGAGACCATCTATGGGGAGCTGGAAGCGAGCCGCGTTGTTTGGTGGTGGAAGTGGAGCTCGCGGAGGCCGGGAACGATGCCGGCGACGACCTTTGCGGTCGCCGGAGCTCGGGTGAGCTCGGGCTCGTTGCTGCAGTGGCCTAGGCGGGGCGGCGCTAGCATCTACGGCTCCTACGCGATGCGGGGAGTGCGTTGGGCACAAGCCCGGGACCATATGGTCACCGGAGCATGACCGGCGACGACGCGGGCGTCGGCGCGTGCGGGTGAGCTTCATGCAGTCGATGCAGGGGACGACAGCAAGAACGGAGAGGATGGGGATGTAGCTGAGCACACAGCGGTTGCGACGAGCTAAACGGCGAGGTCGGGGACGAGCTGGAGCAGTGGTGACGGCGAAAGGGATCTCCGGCGGCGATCAGCGAAGACAAGGACGAGGCGGTAACTCCAGGGCGAGCGAGCGCTCGGGGCTCGGTCTGCTCGACGGAGAGGAGGGCGGCGGAGCTCCTGGACATGATGGCGTGGCACGGAGATGACGGAGAGCACGGCTATGGCGACGGTGCGGCTACGGCAGCGTCGGCCATCGTGGGAGAGAGCGAGGGAGAGAGGCAGGGGCGCGTGTGAGGTGTCCACGGGGTCGGGGCAGTGCCGCAGAGGCGCTTCGAGGCGTCGCGCTAGCGCGGGCGACGGCAGGCAGGTAGGGAGGTGGCGTGGCGAGCGTGGCGGCGTCGCAGTGTCCCTCCTCTGCCTACTGGCAGAGGTAGCTGATGACTGGCACAGGTCAGATGGGCCGGGCCAGCCAGGTAAGTGGCCTCTGGCCTTTCTCTCTCTCTCTTTTCTGATTTGTTTCTGTTTTTCTAATTTTCTGCAACCCTTGGGCTTTATTAAAAATACTAAAACATTTCCAGAAATCCTGAAAATAATTGTGGGCTCTGTTGGGATTATTCCTAACAGCCCTCACTTATTTCCATAATCATTTGGGCATTAAAAATATTTATTAGCATTTATATGCCCAAATGCAAATTCTATGTGATTTAATTCAGAGCCCAAATATGTCATGGAAAAATGTGCATCACCTCTGGTTACTGTTTCCAGCATTTTCCAAAAATGATGAACATTTTTTAAAGCTATTTGGATTTACTGAAAATATTTTAGTTGGACCTAGTGAATTCCTTTGATGCTAGGGTTTAGGCAATCCCCAATTCAAATTAATTTGAATTTAACATGATGCATGGATGCTCACAGATGCAACTAACTACTAGCAATTCTAGGGTTGTGACAACTCACCCCTACTAAACAGGAATCTCGTCCCGAGATTCAAGCGTAGGGTAAGGTGAAGGGGGAACACAAACTAACATAATCTTCACGATCCAGGTTGCACTTCATAAAGGTGTTGATTCAATCACCGTCTTTGTCTCGATGTCATGCTCTGAGAACTTCATCCAACACGACAATGACAGAAAGAAATTCTACGGAACTGATCTCCTCCAAGATCGAACAACTGACGATCAGCTCATGAAATGAGACATAACATCTCTTGAGCTGAGACACGATACACACATCAAGAATGATAGAAATGAGAATATGACAAGGTTTAAATAAGTAGTGGAATTTCCACACTTAGGAGGGTGGTGAACGGTGTCAGCGTAGTAAGGAGTTGGTTGCCCTTCGGAACAAACAGGGGCACCTTTGGGAAGATGACTGGTAGAATTAATCCCTTAAGTGGCAAAAAGAATTACTTTTGATACATCGATCATTGAGATTCTTCATACCAGCCTAAGGCAATCACAATCGATCATTTGAAGGAGTTCAAGAGAATGACATACTCGAATTCGAATGGATGATGTGGACTACCTTGTTGAAGACAACGCGATGGATGATTTTGCTTATCATCGGAAATGGATGGGCTCCATGGTAATTTACCCTTGAAGATGATCCTGGACAGCAACTGCTGAGAAGGGCAGCCCAGCGGAAATTGGCACAACGGCGATGCACGCTGGGAACAAAATGCAACTATTGGGAATGTTCCAACCATCATATCTGCCTGAGATTCAGATCCGGTTGGTGCTAGGATACTTCAGACTCAGCATGTCCGAAAAGAAAGTTTGCAACACGAATCGACGAGATGACGTTGCGAGATTCTCGGGAAATGAACTACGATAGCAAGCTCCAAAACATGAGCTGGTTCTGCTGCAAACCTGTGAACATGCTGTCCAAGACAAGCATGACCATGTAGTAGTCTTATAATAAACACTACCGAGTTCAGGTGGGGAACCATCATCGAGGATATCGAAGTCCTTGTATAAGTCTTGCTCTTAAGAAGGAACCTCTTTTCCTTGAACAAATCGATCAGTGGCTTGGTGTGCTAGGAATACATATGGAATGAAGATTGCAAGTCTTCAGACCACAGAATACTTCGCACGTATGCATGACTGGCTTAGGATGATTCCTGGGGAAGCAAAACAAGCTTTCTCAAATTCACGGCGAAAACTTGCATCATATGCACGTGAATTAGAGAAAGTCACTTCTTACATCCGAACATATGCTCCATAAACGGATGAAGAAAGCATTGCTCACAAGTTTCCAACACTAGCTGGATGTTCAACATGAATCATGGTGGAGACGAAATGCTGCTGATGGGCTCAACAACAACTCATCGGAATTCCATATCACTGGATTTCCACCATCATGTGAACATGGTGATAGCATTGGTCAGACTAAAAGATGTAATGGTGTATGCTCGAGGGATCAAATAAGATTAAGACAACATTACGAACATCGTTGGTTCAGATTTGACTTGCCGATAGCCCATACTCAAGTCAAGGTTTTGACAAGGCAATAGATCCAACAACTGATCACGAGGACCAATTGATAGAGATATCATCTTTCTTCAACACACACACACACACACACACACACAAGGATATCCCTTAGTGATGAACTAAGTCGGACAAGCTTTCATCTTCCAACTCTCCAAGTTGTTGTTTAGTTTAACCAACTAGCTCAGGGGTATCCAACACAGATTCTTGGAGAATGGCTGGTTTAGAGAAGAACCAACTTGATCACGAGCTCAACATAACAGTCAGGGGACAACCTGGTAATACTTCCGAGAAGATATTCGGAAAATCACGAACCACCGATATGTTACTAAGCTCGAGAACAGCCTTGCTTTTCAGGGCAAGATGATATGATCAAAATAGTGAGGGATTGACACAATCCTAACTCATTGATCGAGGAGTGCACCAGAAGTAAGGACTAGGTAGCACGGTCAATCTTAGGATGGTGATTTGATAACCAACACGCTGAGAATGAGAATATTGCCCATTAACTACCAAGCAACACGGTTGCTAGGAGTATAGATTTCACACATCATGGTTCACTTGTCGGCATTCCGGTTGCAACAACACGGGACCGAGGAATGAACGATGATGGCGAGAGTATCACTGCATCAAGAATTCATAAGAGAAGGTGCAATTCTCATGACATTCCTGACATAAAGTGGGTAATACTTCAGGGTAGAACAGAACCAAAGCTTGATTGCATATGTTCTGCGGAATACAACTGCTTTGACCCAATCCTAGAAATGGATGAGGTACTGGAGTTTGTTTCTCCTAGTCATTCCGGAATAGAATGGCTTGACGGACCACAAGAATAATAGGCATCGATGAACACGAAGGCACAACTATTCCGGACTATCAATTGATAGACTAGGGTCGGAATACAGCTGAGGAGGGTCAACTCAAGGAACATATAACTTTCTGAGTTGTGGATTCATGGGTTAGTATGTCAAACGAGTTCAACAAATTTCTTCCGGGTAACCCATGCAGAATGATAGAACTAGCAGAGTCACAATATGAATGGAGTACTCCTCAAGAGCACCCTGGTTGTGATCTTTTGGTTCAAAGGAACTACTGCCATAAGCAGTTCATGGTATTTGGAAGAAGGAAATACCACGGACCACGAGGACTATCGCAAGGTTACTAATATCCTAAAGGAACTAGCAAACACTATCAACAAGAAGTGAGTAGAGTGATTCTTGGGTCAAGAACCCAGGAGTAGAATACCTACTACTAAATGGCATCACGGGATGCTTTCGAGAATGATGACCAGAATCATCACATCGGGAACACAAAACATGGCTAGATTACTAGGTGACTCCCTAAAACACCTAGGGTCATAATAATAGCTCCAACAGATATGTCGAGGCAATAGAATACCTCAACTCAGCAATTAGTGTGGTTGAACTGGCCCAAAGGGACATCGGGAATGGAAAGAAGGGATTTGCAAATGCATCAGACTATTCAGAAACCTGGGACGACTCGGACAGCATAACGGCTGTAAATGCTCAAAATGATTTGAGACATTCACAAGGATTTGCATAGTCACTTAACAATATCATATCAAGGTTCTGGTTCAACTGACATCATACTAAAAGTAGTAGAAACTGAACTGAGACTTGAATCCATCAATCCTATAAGTCTATGGATTAGTAACACGTCATCCTGATAGATAGATGAGAAGGCCTAGTTATTAATCCCCGTAGAAAAGAAGAGGGTGACTCAGATCAGAAGGGCATAAGGTATAAGGAGTAAAAAGAGCCTTGCGTTCCCTTCCACAATCAATTCCCTTATATAACTAAAGCATTTCTATACACGACTTCGACCAGTTTGGCTTGGTAATCCTATAGGCAGTCAGGCTCTGATACCAACGCTGTCAGGACCCCGATTCTAAGCCACATCGATCTAGCCAGTAACACCTCATATCACTTTGCGGCCTCACGCCCGGTATTCCCACGGGTGTCGCCTTACCATGGCCCGAGACCGTTTGCGCCTTTTGGCTCACATATATGATGGTGTCGCTAGCATACATATGACAGAGAACCCCGGCCGACATGGCTAGTCGTGAACCCAAAGCGGCACTAACCCATGGGGACAGGTATACATGAATCAACTTCGAGCATGTCGGTCAGCAGCGTGCGAATCCGGGCTGTAGCACTGGGCTAACAGGACTCCGGTAACCCGGGCTGTAGTAGGCTAGGCAGGACTCCGGATGTCACTGCGTGACATTTCCCCGAAGGGACAGACACAGGAATGAAGTAAAACACACGCCGGCCAGTCAAGCGTCCTGAGCAGTAGTGCTGGGCTAGCAGGACTTCGGTGAACAGGGCTGTAGCGGACTACTATGGCTCATGGAAGAACTAGACTACATTTCCCCATATGAGAGGCTGCCAAGGATAAACAACTAGATTGTCAGATCCCACACATACCAAGCATTTCAAACATACACACAATATGCTCGATATGTGTAAATACAACATGGCATCACAACATAACTCTACGACTCAAGTATTTATTCATTAGACTCCGAGGAGCGAGATATTACAAACATGGGTCTCATGACCCAACATTCAGAGCATACAAGTCAAAGCACACGCGAAAGCTTAACATGCCTGAGTACAAACATCTACAAATGAAAAAGGCTGAGAAGCCTGACTATCTACCAGATCCTGTCGAGGGCACAAGATCGTAGCTGAGGTATCAAGTTAAACGTCGAAGTCCACACGGAACTACTAGCGAGACTGACGTCTTTCTGCAAAAACATAAAATAGGAAAACGTGAGTACAAATGTACCCAGCAAGACTTACATCAGAACTAACTACATATGCATCGGTATCAACAAAGGGGGTAGTGGAGTTTAACTGCAGCAAGCCAGCTTTGACCTGGTGGCTATCCTAAACTACGACTGCAAGTAACTCTTTTGAGGTGGCGCACACGAGTCCACATATTCACCATATCAATACACCACTGTGGATCCGCTTTCGTCTCCCTACGAGAAGGCCATCCATAGCACTCACGCTTATCTTGCGAGTTTTAGAGTATCCACTTTCACTTGTCAATGAACTGTTATAGGCAGCCCAGAAGTCCTTTACCGCGGACACGGCTATTCGAATAGATGATGTTAACCCTGCAGGGGTGTACTTCTTCACACACGCTCTCACCACTTACCGCCGTTTACACGACATGTACTCGGCAACCTTCAAGCGGAAGCCCAACGAGGGTGTCGGCCACGGCCTACCTAAACACTCAAGTCTCTAGTCCAGGTTTATCACCTATTCAGGTTCCATCCGCAGGGAGTCCGGCCGAGGTTTCCACATATGGCCCGGAACAATGTGTACAGGGTTCCGAGACACCAAACGGGCGCCTGGCATGCCCGGCCACGTGCCTACTGCATCACAACCAACCCCTCCGGTCAGCGCTGCCCACGGCCTCCAGCATACTACAAACACCAGAAACTACTTGCAACTCCTGGACAGAGGACAAGGGTGATCAAGAAGCCGAGAGGGTCCATTGGTTTCGGGCCCAATGCGTGGTAGTAACTGTTTCATGGATCACAAACACAGATCTCTGTTCCTGAGGACGGCTTCAATGAGACAACCCACCATGTACTCCTACATGGCCTCTCACCGCTACCTTTACCAAATCGTGTTCACACACTTAGCTCACACACAGTAGGACATGTTTACACACCTCCAATTCATCCCCGATGAATCAGACCTGACTCAACTCTAAGCAGTAGCAGGCATGACAACAAGCATGAATGAGTAGGCACATGAGGCTCAAACAACTCCTACTCATGCTAGTGGGTTTCATCTATTTACTGTGGCAATGACAGGTCATGCAGAGGATAAGGGGTTCAACTACCGCAGCATGTAACAGTTGAATCATTGTTGTCCTAATGCAGTAAAAGAGAGCAGGAGCGAGGGAGTGGGATTGTATCGGAATGAACAAGGGGGTTTTGCTTGCCTGGCATTTCTGAAGATATTATAGCTCTTCATCGGTGTCATCGATCTCATCGTCGAAACCACGTCTATCGAGAGGGGACAAATACCGGCAACAGAGAGAGAAACACAATCAATGCAATGCACAATATGATGCATGACCATGGCGTGGTAAAATGAGTGTGTTGGGCTATTGCAACTACAACCAGATGGGTTTGAGATATTTTGAACCAAAGTTTCAAAGTTCAAACACATTTGTGATCTTAAATAGTGCTTTATCATGTTTTGCACTAAACAGCAGGTTAACTTGTTTAAACATGCATGAAACCAGTACAGATGGATAGATTGGATTTTTCTGATCATTTTTCATATATATAACACTTTGCATTTGGAGTTGCAGATTAATTTCTATGAATTTTTGAAGTTAGCACTATTTTCTGAAATTTCCTGAATAAGAATAAATCCAGAAAATAATTATTGCGTCAGGATGACGTTAGGGTGACGTAATCAAGTCAAAGGCACAGTCCAGGTCAACTCTAACCTGTGGGTCCCGCGTGTCAGGGTCATTAGTTTAACTAATGTAAGTTAATTCTAATCCTGGTTCATTAGGGGCCTGGGGCCCACACGTCAGTGACCCAGGGAGTCAAACTGGGCCCACCCGGTCAAAGGTCAGCGGGGTCAAACCCACCGGCGACATGACGCCGGCGAGGCCAGACGCGGTGGAGGGGCTCGGGTTTGCGTCTCCGGCGACCAAACGGGCGGCCGAGACCATCTACAGGGAGCTGGAAGTGAGCCGCTTCGTTTGGTGGTGGAAGTGGAGCTCGCGGAGGCCGGGAACGACGCCGGCGACGATCTTGGCGGTCGCCAGAGCTCGGGTGAGCTCGGGCTCGTTGCTGCAGTGGCCTAGGCGGGGCGGGGCTAGCATCTACGGCTCCTACGCGATGCGGGGAGTGCGTTGGGCACAAGCCCGGGACCATATGGTCAACGGAGCATGACCGGCGACGACGCGGGCGGCGGCGCGTGCGGGTGAGCTTCGTGCAGTCGATGCAGGGGACGACAGCAAGAACAGAGAGTATGGGGATGTAGTTGAGCTCACAGCGGTTGCGACGAGCTAAACGGCGAGGTCGGGGACGAGCTGGAGCAGTGCTGACGGTGAAAGGGATCTCCTGCAGCGATCAGCGAAGACGAGGACGAGGCGGTAACTCCAGGGCGAGCGAGCGCTCGGGGCTCGATCTGCTCGACAGAGAGGAGGGCGGCGGAGCTCCTGGACACGGTGGCGTGGCACGGAGACGACAGAGAGCACGGCTATGGCGACGGTGCGGCTACGGCAGCGTCGGCCATCATGGGAGAGAGCGAGGGAGAGAGGCAGGGGCGCGTGTGAGGTGTCCACGGGTCGGGCGGTGCCGACAAGCGCTGAGGCGTCATGTTGGCCGGGCGACGGCAGGCAGGCAGGGAGGTGGCGTGGCGAGCGCGACGGCGTCGCTGCATCCCTCCTCTGCCTACTGGCAGAGGTAGGTGATGACTGGCACAAGCCAGATGGGTCGGGCCAGCCAGGTAAGTGGCCTCTGCCCTTTCTCTCTCTCTTTTCTGATTTGTTTCTGTTTTTCTAATTTTCTACAACCGTTGGGCTTTATTAAAAATACTAAAACGTTTCCAGAAATCCTGAAAATAATTGTGGGCTCTGTTGGGATTATTCCTAACAGCCCTCACTTATTTCCATAATCATTTGGGCATTTAAAATATTCATTAGCATTTATATGCCCAAATGCAAATACTATGTGATTTAATTCAGAGCCCAAATATGTCATGGAAAAATGTGCATCACCTCTGGTTACTGTTTCCAGCATTTTCCAAAAATGATGAACATTTTTGAAAGCTATTTGGATTTACTGAAAATATTTTAGTTGGACCTAGTGAATTCCTTTGATGCTAGGGTTTAGGCAATCCCCAGTTCAAATTAATTTGAATTTAACATGATGCATGGATGCTCACAGATGCAACTAACTACTAGCAATTCTAGGCTTGTGACACTTATTTGCTTCACCTTTTTGCTATGAAAACATGATTGTGCAGGTTTGAGATTTTGGTGGTACACAAATTTTACAATGCCAAAGAGCATAATACTATCAGTCCTTTGCCCAGAATGACAGGGTAATTGAGCATTAATTTACGTCGAAGGGGATGAGATAGAAAAACCAACTATTCCTTTTGGAAGAGCACACGATCAGCTACCGAAGCTTTCCTCTACAGAGCTTGCTTTGGTTCAACTTTGTATGTATAAATGATCAGGATGGATCTGGTTTTGCAGATGTGCCGCTATAAGCTGAAATCCATCAAAACACACAAGGCATGGGTGAAGTTCCTTGAGGTGCTCAAGACCTGCTCGACTCTACTTCATTTCCCATTCCTATCGGAACATATGAAGAACTCCTAAGTCAATCATGTTAGCTCTCATGTCACATTACTAACTTCTGCCTGTTTGTTTGATTAGTTCCGAAATAGAAGCTTATTTTATTTCTAATTTAATATGTTTCTTGGAGAAATTTATAGTAGTACTAATCTACCTGAAATTAATGCAAGAAGTAGTTGTAATTATCAATTTGCCTACGCTAATTTTGAAATAAAAACATTTACTCTTTGCATCAACTGCTCTAAACCATTGTATGTTCTGATATATCCATATATCTCATAGCCGCAGTTGGGAAACCAAATCCAAGGTTCCATCTTTTTCTGCAAACAAAAATCATCACATATAGTATTGTTTTATATACTAATGTTTTTTCGAGATGGAGGCTAGCATTATGGATGGGTAGAACAATTGATTAATGCATCCGCTTTCTGCAAGATAGAGGTTGGTATTATAGGTGGATACATCTGTCGCTGTTGCGATGCCTTTTTCGTCGTCTCTGCCGTAAGGAACCATGAATGAGTATCTCAATAGGAATGGGGGGAATCTGATTCTCGATGCGGTGATATTTTTCTTCTGCCGTTGCAACGACGGGTATTTTTTCTAGTATCTACTTAATGAAACACAAGTCTGAAACATTTGAAAAGTTCAAAGAATTTCAGAGTGAAGTGGAAAATCATCGTAACAAGAAAATAAAGTTTCTATGATGTGATCGCAGAGGAAAATATTTGAGTTACGAGTTTGGTCTTCATTTGAAACAATGTGAAATATTTTCACAACTCACGCCACCTGGAACACCACAGCGTAATGGTGTGTCCGAACGTCGTAACCGCTCTTTATTAGATTTGATGCGATCTATGATGTCTCTTACCGATTTACCACTATCTTTTTGGGGTTATGCATTAGAGACAGTTGTATTCACGTTAAATAGGACACCATCTAAATCCGTTGAGATGATACCGTATGAACTATGGTTAGGCAAGAAACCTAAGATGTCGTTTCTTAAAGTTTGGGGTTGCGATGCTTATGTGAAAAAGCTTCAACCTGATAAGCTCGAACCCAAATCAGAGAAATGTGTCTTCATAGGATACCCAAAGGAGACTGTTGGGTACACCTTCTATCACAGATCCGAAGGCAAGATATTCGTTGCTAAGAATGGATCCTTTCCGGAGAAGGAGTTTCTCTCGAAAGAAGTGAGTGAGAGGAAAGTAGAACTTGATGAGGTAATTGTACCTTCTCCCGAATTGGAAAGTAGTACATCACGTAAATCAGTTCCAGTGATTCCTACACCAATCAATGAGGAAGCTAATGATGATGATCATGAAACTTCAGATCAAGTTACTACTGAACCTCGTAGGTCAACCAGAGTACGGTCCGGACAGAGTGGTATGGTAATTCTGTTCTGGAAGTCATGTTACTAGACCATGATGAACCTACAAACTATGAGGAAGCGATGATGAGCCCAGATTCCGCGAAATGGCTTGAGGCCATGAAATCTGAGATGGGATCCATGTATGAGAACAAAGTATGGACTTTGATTGACTTGCCCAATGATCGGCGAGCCATTGAGAATAAATAGATCTTCAAGAGGAAGAGGACGCTGATAGTAATGATACTATCTACAAAGCTCGAATTGTCGCAAAAAGTTTTCGACAAAGTTCAAGGTGTTGACTACGATAAGATTTTCTCACTTGTAGCGATGCTTAAGTCTGTCTGAATCATGTTAGCAATTGCCACAATTTATGAAATCTGGCAAATGGATGTCAAAACTACATTCCTTAACGGATATCTTAAAGAAGGTTGTATATGATGCAACTAGAAGGTTTTGTCGATCCTAAAGGTGCTAACAAAGTGTGCAAGCTCCACCGATCCATCTATGGACTGGTGCAAGCGTCTCGGAGTTGGAATATACACTTTGATAAGGTGATCAAAGCATATGGTTTTATAAAGACTTTTGGTGAAGCCTGTATTTACAAGAAAGTGAGTGGGAGCACTACAGCCTTTCTGATAAGTATATGTGAATGACATATTGTTGATTAGAAATGATGTAGAATTTTCTAGAAAGCATAAAGGAGTGTTTGAAAGGAGTTTTTCAAAGAAAGACCTCAGTGAAGTTGCTTACATATTAAGCATCAAGATCTATAGAGATAGATCAAGACGCTTGATAAGTTTTTTCAATGAGTACATACCTTGACAAGATTTTGAAGTAGTTCAAAATGGAACAGTCAAAGGAGTTCTTGCCTGTGTTGCAAGGTGTGAAATTGAGTAAAGACTCAAAACCCGACCAATAGAAAGAGAATGAAAGGTCATTCCCTATGCCTCAGTCATAGGTTCTATAACGTATGCCATGCTGTGTACCAGACCTATTGTGTACCTCACCATGAGTTTGGCAAGGGGGTACAATAATGATCCAGGAGTGGATCACTGGACAGCGGTCAAAGTTATCCTTAGTTACCTAAGAGGACTAAGGAAATAATTCTCGATTATGGAGCTGATAAAGAGTTCATCGTAAAGAGTTACGTTGATGAAACTTTGAGACCGATCTGGATGACTCTAAGTCTCGATCTAGATACATATTGAAAGTGGGAGCAATTAGCTAGAGTAGCTCCGAGCAGAGCATTGTAGACATAGAAATTTTCAAATACATACGGATCTGAATGTGGCAGACCCGTGGACTAAAACTTATCTCACAAGCAAAACATGATCACACCTTAGTGCTCTTGGGTGTTAATCACATAGCGATGTGAACTAGATTATTGACTCTAGTAAACCCTTTGAGTGTTGGTCACGTGGTGATGTGAACTATTGGTGTTAAATCACATGGCGATGTGAACTAGATTATTGACTCTAGTGCAAGTGGGAGACTGAAGGAAATATGCTCTAGAGGCAATAATCAAGTTATTATTTATATTTCCTTATATCATGATAAATGTTTATTATTCATGCTAGAATTGTATTAACCGGAAACTTGATAGATGTGTGAATACATAGACAAAACAAAGCGTCCCTAGTATGCCTCTACTAGACTAGCTCGTTAATCAAAGATGGTCAAGTTTCCTGACCATAGACATGTGTTGTCACTTGATGAACGGGATCACATCATTAGGAGAATGATGTGATGGACAAGACCCATCTGTTAGCTTAGCATGTTGATCGTTCAGTTTTATTGCTATTGCTTTCTTCATGACTTATACATATTCCTTTGACTATGAGGTTATGCAACTCCCGAATACCGGAGGAACACCTTGTGTGCTATCAAACGTCACAACGTAACTGGGTGATTATAAAGATGCTCCAGAGGTGTCTCCGAAGGTGTTTGTTGGGTCGGCATAGATCGAGATTAGGATTTGTCACTCCGAGTATCAGAGAGGTGTCTCTGAGCCCTCTCGGTAATGCACATCACTATAAGCCTTGCAAGCAATGTGACTAATGAGTTAGTTGCGGGATGATGCATTACGGAACGAGTAAAGAGACTTGCCGGTAACGAGATTGAACTAGGTATGATGATACCGACGATCGAATCTCGGGCAAGTAACATACGATGACAAAGGGAATGACGTATGTTGTTATGTGGTTTGACCGATAAAGATCTTCGTAGAATATGTAGGAGCCAATATGAGCATCCAGGTTCCGCTATTGGTTATTGACCGGAGATGTGTCTCGGTCATGTCTACATAGTTCTTGAACCCGTAGGGTCCGCACGCTTAACGTTTGATGATGATTTGTATTATGAGTTATGTGATTTGATGACCGAAGTATGTTCGGAGTCCCGGATGAGATCACAGACATGACGAGGAGTCTCGAAATGGTCGATAGGTAAAGATTCATATATTGGAAGGCTATATTCGGACATCGGAATGGTTCCGAGTGATTCGGGTATTTTCGGAGTACCGGAGAGTTACGGGAATTCGCCGCGGGAAGTTAATGGGCCTTATTAGGCTTTAGTGGAGAGAGGGAAGAAGGGCCACAAGGTGGCGCGCGCCTCCCCCCTGCCCAAAAAGAATTGGACAAGGGGTGGGGGCGCCCCCCCTTTCCTTCTCCCTCTCCCTCCTTTCCTTCTTTCCACTCTGAAAAGGAATGGAAATCCTACTAGGATTTGGGAGTCTTAGTAGGACTCCCTACACTTGGCGCACCCCTAGGAGGGCCGGCCTCTCTCCCTCCCTCCTTTATATACGTGGGTGATACGTTCATTTTGCATCATGTTTTTATATCCATATTTATTGCATTATGGGTTGTTATCACACATTATGTCTCAATACTTATGCCTATTCTCTCTTATTTTACAAGGTTTACATAAGGAGGGAGAATGCCGGCAGCTGGAATTCTGGGCTGGAAAAGGAGCAAATATTAGAGACCTATTCTACACAACTCCAAAAGTCCTGAAACTCCACGAAAGTTGTTTTTGGAAATAATAAAAAATACTGAGCGAAACAAATACCAGAGGGGGCCCACACCCTGGCCACGAGGGTGGGGGGCGCGCCCTACCCCACTGGGCGCGCCCCCTGCCTCGTGGGCCCCCTGTTGGCCCTCCGGTCCCATCTTATGCTACATGAAGTCTTTCGTCCGAGAAAAAATCAGAAGCAAGCTTTCGGGACAAGACTCCGCCGCCACGAGGCGGAACCAATCTAGGGCTCCGACGGAGCTGTTCTGCCAGGGACACTTCCCTTCGGGAGGGGGAAATCATCGCCATCGTCATCACCAATGCTCCTCTCATTGGGAGAGGGTCAATCTCCATCAACATCTTCACCAGCACCATCTCCTCTCAAACCCTAGTTTATCTCTTGTATCCAATTTTTGTCTCTAAGTCTGGGATTTGTACTTGTAGGTTGCTAGTAGTGTTGATTAATCCTTATAGTTGATGCTAGTTGGTTTATTTGGTGGAAGATCATATGTTCAGATCCTATATGCATATTAATACTCCTCTGATTATGAACATGAATATGCTTTGTGAGTAGTTACGTTTGTTCCTGAGGACATGGGAGAAGTCTTGCTATTAGTAGTCATGTGAATTTGGTATTCGTTCGATATTTTAATGAGATGTATGTTGTCTCTCCTCTAGTGGTGTTATGTTAACATCGACTACATGACACTTCAACATTATTTGGGCCTAGAGGAAGGCATTGGGAAGTAATAAGTAGATGATGGGTTGCTAGAGTGACTGAAGCTTAAACCCTAGTTTATGCGTTGCTTCGTAAGGGGCTGATTTGAATCCATATGTTTCATGTTATGGTTAGTTTTATCTTAATACTTCTTTTGTAGTTGCGGATGCTTGCAATAGGAGTTAATCATAAGTGGGATGTTTGTCCAAGTAAGGACAACAACCAAGCACCGGTCCACCCACATATCAAATTATCAAAGTACCGAACATGAATCATATGAACGTGATGAAAACTATCTTGACGATAATTCCCATGTGTCCTCGGGAGCGCTTTTCTCTATATAAGAAATTGTCCAGGCTTGTCCTTTGCTACAAAAAGGATTGGGCCACCTTGCTGCACTTTATTTACTTTTGTTACTTGTTGCTCGTTACAAATTATCTTATCACAAAACTATCTGTTACCTATAATTTCAGTGCTTGCAGAGAATACCTTGCTGAAAACCGCTTATCGTTTCCTTCTGCTCCTCGTTGGGTTCGACACTCTTACTTACCGAAAGGAGTACGATAGATCCCCTATACTTGTGGTCATCAGTGGGCAGGGGGCACCCCAAAGGCACTCCAAGATTTGTCTTAGCCATGTGCAGTGCCCCCCTCCATAGTTACACTCCTCGGTCATATCATCGTTGTGCTTAGGCGAAGCCCTGCGCCCGTAACTTCATCATCACCGTCGCCATGCCGTCGTGCTGATGGAACTCTCCCTCGTCCTCAACTGGATCAAGAGCTCAAGGGACGTCATCGAGCTGAAGCGTGCTGAACACGGAGGTGTCGTACGTTCGGTCTTGGATTGGTTGGATTGTGAAGACGTTCGACTACATCAACCGCGTTACTAAACGCTTCCGCTTTCGGTCTACGAGGGTACGTAGACACACTCTCCCATCTCGTTGCTATGCATCTCCTAGATAGATCTTGCGTGATCGTAGGATTTTTTTGAATTACCACGTTCCCCAACAAACATATGATCCCGAGGTAGATCAACTCTTGTAATCTCTATATTCATCAAGATCAATCAAGTAGGAATTAGGGTATTGTCTCCACTAAGAGGGCCAGAACCTGGGTAAACATCGTGTCCCTGTCTCGTGTTACCCATCGATCCGTAGACTCACAGCTTGGGACCCCCTACCCGAGATCTGCTGGTATTGACACCGACAACAACCCTATGTAATGGTGCTACAGTAATCCATCATGATGATGCTAAGCTAATGTGAGTTGCAGTTATAATCATGTGGGGTAATATCTCATTTCAAATTTCTCTCTGAAAATCAATTCAAATTCAAGTGCAAAATGAAGTTGCCCAAAATTTGCTGGAAAAATGTTCACTTTCTAGCAAATAATCCAAAACAATTTGTTGTTAAGGAAAACAACATCACCACCAAGTCAAAGTGGGCGTAAGAATTTTAAACAGTGCCAAAATAGCATTATAAATGCCTATTTCAATTTTTGAAAAATCCACATGGAATCAAAAATTGCCCAAACTTCTTGTGACAGTGCAAAATATTTCACAACATTTATGTGGCCAAGCTCCACATTTTACCAAGTCATTTGGTGGCTTGAAATATTACAAAACTGTCTCTGTGTCTTAAAACAGAAAAAGAAATTAAAAAAAGGCCTAAACTGGATTGGGCCTAAGTGCACAGTGGCACGGCCCAGCCTAGCGGGCTCTTTCTCCCTCCTCCCTCTCTCTCACCTGTGCGTGTCGCCGCGCCCGTGGCTGCGCGCGCACTCACCGTCGAGACGGCGACACGGCGACACCACCGACGCTCGGGAGAGGATAAGGTCGAGGCCATCCCTCCCCCTTGGCCACTTCTCCCTTGCTCGCTCACCCTCCTCCCTCTCCTTCTCCTCCAGATCCACCGCAACCGAGCGCCACTGTAGCCGCTCGTCGTCGCTCCTATGGCCTCCGTCGACGCCTCGCCTCACCGCCATGTCCCTCATCTCCGCCGACGTCGTTTGCTTTGTCTCCGTCCATGAACGGGAATCGGGGAGCTCCACAATGCGTGTATCGAGCTGCCCCCTTCCGCCTCGGCCACCGTCAATCTCCTCCAACTCTGGACACCCTCTACCGAGCCTACTTGTGCCTTCCCGGTGAGCTACTTCCCCATCCCCTTCTCTCCGTTCGCCCGCACGAGCTCGCTAGCGAGCAGCTCCGCCATGGCCGTACTCGCCGCCGCTGAGCACTTCGCCGACGTGGCCACAGCCGCTGTCACTCTCGTCTGATCACTCCGTCGTGCACCAAGTGCTCCCTGGAGCACAACAAGCATGCACACGCGCCTTCCCGAGCTTCCTAGCACCGTTCTTGTCAGGAGCCCGAACGCTCTGCCGCCCGCCTCGTCGCCGGTGAGGCTCCGATGACCAAATGGTCACGGGCTAGTGCTCGTTGCACTCACCGCACCGCGCAGATCCTCCCCAGCCTCTCCGTTTGCTCGCTAGCACACCGTAGCTCCGTTTCCGTTGAGCACCCGTGCACGCTGCCGCTCGCCGGCGCCGATTCTGGCCAAGTCCGGCGATGCCATGGCCACCACTGGACGCGGGGCTGAGAGCTCGTTCGAATGAGCCTAGCCCCGCTCCTCCCAGAGCCCTATACGCATTTTCCGACGAGGGCAGAGTCGCGCCGCCGCTTATCGACGTCGCCGGTGTTAAGCCGTTGGCCGCCACCGAAGTGGCACACCTGGGGCCTGCCCCTGGGTCAATGCCAGTGGGGCCCCTGGGCCCAATTGACTGGGTTGACCCAGTCAACATGCTGACTACGCAGCCCAGTGCCACTAACATGCGGGCCCCACCGCATAATTAGTTAATGAAAACATGCTAGACAAAAGTGATGATATGTTGGGTGAAGAAATGGATCGCACTAAAACCTTAACTGAAAATCTTCAGAGACTTCAGACCAGGTTTGACAACCTTCAAGGTCATCATAACACTCTCTTATCTGATCATGAGAAGCTTTCTTATGAATTTCTTCAAAGAAAGCAAGATCTTGAGAAGCTAAGAGTGAGTTATGAAGATCTTAAAAATGAGCGTGATTCATTACTTGCTCAACAAATCAGCGCTGCTCAGGAAGAATTTGTTCCTCCATGTTTGAAATGCTTTGAACGTGAATCTGCTAATTCTTCACCTGAATGTTCGAATGCTTCTAATGTTAAAAATTCTTCACCTGCCTCTGCTATCACTAATTCCTCATCTGAGGACATTGCTAGTATCACTGACGATGCAGGGCTGAAGGAATTGTACATGACAGGCATGTACAAAAGCCTCAAAGGGCATCAGACTCTTTGTGATGTGCTTAAAAAGCAGATCCTCAACAGGAATCCTAGGAAAGAGGGTATTGCCTTTGAGAGGAAACTCAATGCTGATGGTACATATTGGAAGCCTGGGTAGTACCCCAAGACCTCATGGGTTGCTGCAAAGGGACCTCCAGTTGATCCATCTAATTTGTTTGGCTTTACATGTGAATCTTCACATTCTTCTGATGAGTCATTTGACTCCAACTATAAACTGTTCAAAAATCAGAATGGTGAAGTATTTGCTAGATATGTTGGCACTAACTGCAGGAACGGTTCCCCTATGAAGAAAATATGGGTTCCCAAAAGGTGCCTTGAAAGTCTTCAGGTGAATGTCCTCATGACACCACCTGTGAAGAATAGGAACCCCGATCAAATTCTTCATATGGATCCAAGTCCTCATACGGACCAAATTCCTCACGTGGATCAAATTCCTCAACAGGATCAAAGTCCTCACATGAATATCATCGTGCTAACAACTCTGTTTCGCAGGGAAGAGCCAAGGGCTATGAATATGAGCATTATTCTTCTAATCATTATGTTCATAAGTCCTCGAAGAATTTCTCTGCTTATTCATATGCTTACCCTAACCCCTCTTATGTGAAAAGAAATGGTTTGGCCTCTATGCCACCATTCTCATATGGAGCTCGCAGAGTGATGAACTCTTTGCCACCCCTTCAGATGTGGGTGGTGAAGAAAAAGAACTAATTTCTTCTGCAGGGTCAGGTCTCCAGACGCGCTTTAACATCTGAAGAATTTGCTGGGGACCTGACAAAATTGCCTGAAAGGATGCAGGCTAATCATGAAGAAATGAACTTTCATTTCTCACGTCCTCACGCTGCTTTATTTGTCTTACTGCTTGATGAAATTGATCTAATGAATTGTGATGTCATATTCTTCACTGATGAAGTATATGAAGTTCGTAAGCTGCACTAATTCATCTGCAGGATGATCAACCCAAAGCCACTGAGTGGGTCCTCGATAGTGGATGTACAAATCACATGACTGGTGACAATAATCTATTGATGGATGCTCCCTTATCACCATCGCATCTGAAGCATATCATCTTCGCTGACAAAGGCAAAAGTCAGGTATTGGGTCTAGGTAAGGTTGCGATCACAAAGGATCGACACATGGACAAAGTAATGCTTGTTGAGTCCTTAGGATACAACCTTATGTCTGTCTCAATGCTTTGTGATCTTGATATGGTTGTCGTCTTTGGCAAGTATCGTTGTGTTGTGGTTATGGAAGCTGAAAATTCCAAAGTCTTTGAAGGCTTTAGGTGAGGAGACTTGTATATTGTTGATTTCTCTACAGGACCTCAACCAGCCGTGTGCCTACTTGTGAAAGCTTCAGAAGGCTGGCTATGGCATCGACGACTTGGTCATGCAGGCATGAGGAATTTGCACACGCTTGCGAAGAAGAAGCATGTCATTGGCATTGAGAATGTCAAATTCCTCAAGGATCACTTATGCGGAGCCTGTGAAGCTGGAAAGATGACCAAGGCTAAGCATCCAGCTAAGACTATCATGACCACTACTCGTCCATTTGAATTGCTTCACATGGATCTCTTCGGTCCTAATCATTATTCTGCTGTTTCAAATGAAGCATCTCAATATGGCTTTTTTATTGTAGATGGTTACTCTCGTTACACATGGGTACACCTTGTTACTTACAAACATGAAGTGCAGGAAGTCTTCAAACGATTTTCCTCGAGGGCTTCAACCAACTTTGGTGTGAAGATCAAGCACATCAGAAGTGACAATGGCACTAAGTTCAAGAATTCTGGTCTCGATGACTATCTTGATGAACTTGGTATTACTCATGAGTTATCTGCTCCTTATACTCCTCAACAGAATGGCGTCGTGGAGCGCAAGAACAGGACTCTTGCTGAGATGGCTCGCACTATGCTTGATGAATACAAAATGCCTCGTCGTTTCTGGATTGATGCAATTGATACTGCGTGCCACATCATCAACAGAGTATATCTTCACAAATTCTTCAATAAGAATGCCTATGAACTCCTCACTGACAAGAAACCCAATGTGAGTTATTTCAAAGTCTTCGGTGCAAAATGCTGCATTAGAGATCCTCATCACAATGCTAAATTTGCACCAAAAGCACATGAAGGTTTTATGCTTGGTTACAAAAGGACTCACACACCTACAGAGTCTTCAACAACGTTCTTCACAAGGTTGTTGAAACTGTAGATGTGCGGTTCGATGAAACTAATGGCTCGCAAAGAGAGCACCTACCTTCTGTGATAGATGAACCAGCACCTGAGGACTCTATCAAGTTCAAGGCTACAGAGGATGTCATTCCTACTAAAGAATCTGCTGAAGAATTCATTTCAGAACGTGAAGAACGTCGAGCTAATGCACCTGAGGAAAATGCTGAAGAAAATGGTGCTGAAGAAAATGCTGAGCAAATTCCTCAACGACAACCAGCTCATCCTCGTGTTGCAAAAGAAGTGCAAGTTGAGAAGATCATCAATGACATCAAAGCACCAGGTCCTCTCACACGCTCAAAAGCTTCACACTTATCTAACTTTTGTGGGCACTATGTTTTTGTCTCTACCACAAAGCCCACTAAGGTAGATGAAGCATTTCTGGAGCCTGAGTGGATTCAGGCCATGCAAGAAGAATTACATCAATTCGAGCTCAACAACGTCTGGGAACTGATCAAACGTCCAGATCCTCGCAAACACAATATCATTAGCACAAAGTGGATCTACCACAACAAGCAAGATGAAAATGGCTTTGTGGTGAGGAATAAGGCACGACTTGTAGCTCAAGGCTACACACAGGTTGAAGGAATTGATTTCGATGAAACTTTTGCACCTGTTGCTAGACTTGAGGCTATTCGCATATTACTTGCTTATGCTAACCATCATGATATCATCTTATATCAAATGGATGTGAAAAGTGCATTCCTCAATGGTAAGCTTGAGGAAGAAGTATATGTTGCTCAACCCCCAGGTTTTGAAGATCCAAAGAATCCTGACAAAGTCTTCAGACTCAATAAGGCCCTCTATGGCCTCAAGCAGGCCCCTCGGGCGTGGTATGATACTTTGAAGGAATTCCTCATGAAGAATGGCTTCACACCCGGTTCACTCGACCCTACTCTCTTTACTAAATCTTATGATGGTGAATTGTTTGTGTGCCAAATATATGTTGATGATATTATCTTTGGCTGTACTGACCAACGTTATAGTGATGAATTTGCCTATATGAGTAGTTTAGATTTTTTTTTCTTTCTCTCTTCTTTCTTTCTTTTCTTTATTTCTTTCTTTCTTTTTCTTTTTTTGGGCTTACTTCAAGCCCTTGAGACATTGTTACCTTTCCCTTTCTTACTTTAATAAAAATTGCAGTGGGGTTTTTACCCTACTGTTTATAGTCAAAAAAATTGCCTATATGATGAGTGAAGAATATCAAATGTCTATGATGGGAGAGTTGAAATTATTCTTAGGTCTTCAAATTCGTCAACAGCGCAATGGCATATTCATATCTCAGGAGAAATACCTCAAGGATGTACTGAGGAAATTCGGCATGCAAGATTGCAAAGGAGTCAAAATTCCTATGCCCACAAATGGCCATCTATGCACTGATGAAAATGGTATTGACTTTGATCACAAGGTATACCGCTCCATGATTGGTTCTTTATTGTACTTATGTGCATCTAGGCCAGATATAATGCTTAGTGTTTGCATGTGTGCCCGATTTCAAGCTACACCGAAGGAATCACACCATAAGGCTGTGAAGCATATTCTTCGATATCTAGCTCACACACCAACACTAGGATTATGGTACCCCAAGGGCTCGGCTTTTGATCTCATTGGATATTATGACTCTGACTATGCTGGTGATCGTATGGATCGCAAGTCAACATCTGGCACATGTCATTTCCTCGGACGATCTTTGGTCTGTTGGTCCTCGAAGAAACAGAACTGCGTATCACTGTCTACTGCTAAAGCTGAGTACATTGCTGCTAGTTCTTGCTGTGCTCAACTGCTATGGATGAAGCAAACTCTCAAGGACTACGGCGTCAACGTGAAGAATGTGCCTCTCTTATGTGACAATGAGAGTGCCATCAAGATTTCTCACAACCCAGTTCAGCACTCGAAGACAAAGCACATTCAGATTCGTCATCATTTTCTTCATGATCATGTGTTGAAGGGCGACATTTCTATTGAGCATGTGAAGACTGAAGAACAGCTAGCCGATATCATCACAAATCCCTAGGATGAGAAGAGATTTAGCAAGTTGCGGTGTGAGCTAAATATCCTAGAATCTTCTAATGTTCTTTGAAAAGGACACTCATCCTAACACTTATGCAAAATTGATGACTTAGATGTGCAACACATGAAGAAACGTTTTTCTTCAGTCAATGAAGAATAACATTCTAAGTGTGAAGAAATTAATGAAGAATTTGATTCTCAGAACCCTCGACAATTATGCGCGTGTCTGAAATCATCATTCTTATCTGATGGGTCACGCCACCAAAAAGTTGAAAATCTTCAATTTGAGTTTTTCCTCGCTTTTCAAATTCTTCAACTTTTCAAAATCTTCACTATTTTAAATCGTTTTTCTTCATTGGCTATATATATATATGAGTTTATGTCCTCTACAGCATTCACTTATGGCTATTTCTTCAAGTTGCATTTTACGCTAAGTGAATGTGATCGGACCCTTCCCCTCTATGCTATACTCAACCCAATCTATTCACAAATTCTTCATATGCGTTCTATTTGAAACTTCGTTCAAAATCTTCACCGTGTCCTTGTCACCAAGAAATTGCGAACGGAACTTTAAAACTAATCTTATACAAATTTTCGGTTTTGCCGCTCAAATCGTTCCGCATCCCACGATAGATTTATCTATTCACGCGAAGGAGAAGGGTCAGGGGCACGTTCGTCCAAAATCTTCGGGCGAACAGTTTTTCACCGTGGCTATAAATACCCCCTCTCCCCTTCCTCACTTCCTTTACTCCGCTCGACCTCTCTCTCTCCCGCTCGAGCTTCTCAAACCCTAGCGCTGCCGCTACCCCATCGTCGCCGGTGAGGAAGAGCTTCACTGCCTCGACCTCGTCGCCGTCGTACTCGCGCCGGCTGCGGAAATCTTCACTCCGCCGCCGCCGTAGCCATCTTCCTCCGCCAAGTTAGGGCGTGGAAGATCTGCACTGACGAACTTCACTTCTCCACCTCACTGTTCATCGTGTTCTTCGTTCAGGGTAATTAAAAGTTACTTTTACTGCCCTCTTTGATTCGAATGTTTTCTACAAAATCTTCAAAGGTGTTTTTCGTCAAATCCTCACACACTAAAACACCTCACAAGTCATCAGTTCTTGATTCGTTTCTCTAAACATCATTTTTCTTCAAGATTCCTCAATTGTGTTGATCTTCGATCTATACAACACTGGAACCTAAGACAAAGAACGCTTAGTGAAATTCTTCAAGACTCATCTGGTCAAATTCCTCAAACTTGTTCTTTTTGAAAAACCTTCTGAGAACTCATATGACCTCTCCAAATTCCTCGCAACTATACTCTATTCACAGGTACTCATGTCCGCTGCTGAATCACTAGGTTCTCATCAACTTAACTCATTTGCAGCGTTCCTCGAAGAGAAGTTGCATACTTCTTCAGAGAATTCGATTGTTCAAATTCCTCATCTAAAGAATATGGCAGACGGTAAGAAGCCACGGAAAGGAGGAAAGAAGCCTGAGGTCATGACTGCCTTTGAAATTCCTGATGACATTTACAAAGACTATTGCGCACCTGATGAGGCCAAGTTTGGTAAAGAAAACAAAAATCAGCGCAAAGTGCGTATCTGAGAGGATTGAGCGGAGATGGGCAAGAGAATGGAGAATGCAGGTATGTAACTCCAAAGTACATGAGAAATTTGCACTTAACCCTCCATGCCCAAGAGCTCCATTGGCACTGGCCAAATGGCGATCCCACCAGCATCAAACGCGGTGAGGACTTTCCTGAAGAATGGGCCAAGCGCCAAGCCAAGTTAGCTAGACAAGCCAAAGAAGCAGTGAGGAAATTCAATGAAGACTCTGCTGCTGCTGCTGCCACTGAGGCCTCTGTCAAGCCTAAGAAATCAATGGCAAAGAAGCCTGCGTGCAAGCCAAGTGCTTCACCAACAATGCCCTCACGGCCAAGTTCCTCAGCTATGCCCTCACGGCCAGAATCTTGAAAGTCCTCAAGACCAATTCCTCATGCTGCTCCTGCTCCACCTAAATCCTCAGCTCCTCCAAAGTCCTCACTGTTCGACAAAGTCCTCGGCTTTGTGCATCCGGCCCGCGTGCCAAGGGCGGCAGCATCTCCACTGCCTCAGGTGTCTCAGCTAGTTCCTCAGCTGCACCAAATTCTTCAACGGGTCCCTCTCTGCTGAAGACCAAGGCAACTGCTAGACGAGGTCCTCGCCCTAGTCCTCAAAAGAAGCAGGTTGCCTTCCAAGTGTCGTCTGAAGAAGACGAAGCTGATGATGATGAACTTGCAGAAATCATCAGAGCCAGGCAAGTCAGGGCCGTTAGAGCCAAAGGCACAAATGTGCCACTACTTTTGGATCCTAAGTTGATCCTCGATTATATTGATCTCTGGCACAAGGACCCAAACACTCCTATGCCTGATTTCAAATTGACTCCTGGTCAAAATCACATGCTGACTCATTTCATCCAAGAAGAGAAATGGAAATATGAGAGGGCCAGGCAGATCAAGAAGGCACAGTACAAGAAGGAGAAGTTTCTAAAGACCAACGTTGTCTTAATGACAACTGATGAACTTATCAAAATCCAGTCTGAAATCAAAACCCTCAGCGATGATTTCAATGCCTACTATGCTGATTGGCAAGGAGCCAAAGTCAGGTTTGTTAAACTGACTGAGAAGTTCACCAATGTTGCAGCTCCATCGCAACAAGAAATTCCTCAGGCTGACGCTTCTGCTCAGCCTACTGAAGAACATGTCAGCATCGCTGATGACTTTCAGACTGCTGAAGAAAATGTTAGTTCCAGGGCTGATGACTCCATTGCAGCCGCTGAAGAAATTGCCAGGGCATCCACTAGTGGTGCGCCTGAAGAAACTGAAGAAGTCAGGGCAACTGCATCAGTTGCGCCTGGAGAACATCAACCATATTCCTCTGCTCCGCCTGCGGCTACACCAGCTCTAATCCTTCCATCTGCATCAGATGTGAAGAAGGCCAAGGCTGCAGAGCGAGCAGCAGTGAAGAAAAGGAAAGCATCAGCTGCTTCAGAATCTTCAGCTCCTAAGAAGATGAAGCCTATGACAAGTTCATTTGCAAACCCAATCGATGCTATTCCAATTTCAACCATGCCAAGGACCTTGTTCCTTTTGGTGAAGAATATGTGATCCCCAGCGGATCTGATGAGGAAAATCATTCTGCTGCTTCGTCAGAGCAGATTGATGAAGAAATTGAAGTGGATGAGATCCCTTTGACACCAGTTGTTTCCTCGCCAATGCCTCAGTTCACAGCTGAAGAGGCTGGCGTTGAAGAAATGGAAGATGAATATGTGGATATTGGGAGTACTACGCCAGTGATGAATGATGACTTTTGGGAATGTCAACACCACAATTCTCCACTCTTCACACCGCTACAACAAATACCTCAGTCCCCTGCACCAACTGTTCAAATGGGCTCTGAAGGAACTCACCCCACCTCGTCTGTGCGTGAAGAAATTCCAGCCACTAGTGCTTAAGAAACTGCTGCTGCTGATCATATGACAACGCAGACTGCAACTAAAGAGGAACCAGAAATTCCTCAGCATGAAGAACCTGAGATTGCGATTCCTGAGGTTGTGATGCAACTCACTGACACTCCTCTGCCCAAACCAAAGGATCCATTCTCACGCAAGCAAAAGTTCAAGGCTGAAGATTTCTTTGGCGAGCATGTATTCTTCACTGACTACAACCCCTATGACTCTGCTCGCATAAGGAAGAGGCATTTCTGGACGGCCGGCCAGGCCAATTTCTATTCCTCAGTGCTGCTCAACAAAGACAAAGTCTTCGATCATGCACACATTCCTCACGTGGACATGGAATCTCTGCCATGCTTCGAGCCAGTCTGTAACGCCCAATATGCGATCCTATCCAAAAGGAACTCGAAGGTCCCACCAAGGATAGACCCTCATATTGAAACGCTTTTGCAAGGTGGATATCATTACATCAACATTACATAATAGATGGGGATACATACATAAGGCACGAATGCCACAAGAATACATCAACATCAAATACAAGATCAACATCCGACTACGGATGAAACATAAACAGAAGCTCAAATGACATCCACCCTGCTAGCCCAGGCTGCCGACCTGGAACCTATCCCCTGATCGAAGAAGCAGAAGAAGAACTCCAACACAAATAAACATCGCTCTCGCGTCATGATCATCGCACAACTTGTACCTGCAACTGGTGGTGTAGTAATCTGTGAGCCACGAGGACTCAGCAATCCCATTACCATGGGTATCAAGACTAGCAAAGCTTAAAGGGAAAGGAAGGGGCAAGGTGGTGAGGTTGCAGCAGCGACTAAGCATGATATGGTGGCTAACATACACAAATGAGAGCGAGAAGAGAAAACAAAGGAACGGTCGTCAACTAGTGATGATCAAGAAGTGATCCTGAACTCCTACTTACGTCGACATAACCCGAAACCGTGTTCTCCTCTCGATCAACCCGAAAAGAGACACTCACGGTTCACGCATACGGTTGGTGTATTTTAGAAGAGTTTGCTTCAAGTTTACTACAACGGATATTAACAAATTCCCATCGCCACATAACCGCGGGCACGGCTCTCGAAAGTCTATACCTGCAGGGTGTCCCAACTTAGCCCATGATAAGCTCTCACGATCAACGAAGGATATTCCTTCTCCCGGGAAGACCCGATCAGTCTCGGAATCCGGCTACAAGACATTTCGACAACAATAAAACAAGACCAGCAAGACCGCCCGCTGCCGACAATCCCGATAGGAGCTGCACATATCTCGTTCTCGAGGCAACACCGATGAGACAGGCTCGAGTAAAACCAATCCTCAAGTTGCCCCAAGGTGGTCCCATGAGCGGCTCGGTTCGAACCAGCACTTAGAGAAGCACCGCCCGGGGGCTAAATAAAGATGACCCTTGAGAGCGCGACTCCCAAGGGAAAAGTAGGTGGTGGTGAGGCAAATGATAAAACCAATGTTGGGCCTTGCGGAAAAGTCTTATTCAAAGCGAACTGTCAAGGGGGTCCCATAAATCACCCGACCGCGTTAGGGACGCAAAATCCGGGAACATAATACCGATATGACGGAAACTAGGGCGGCAAGAGTGGAACAAAACACCAGGCATAAGGCCGAGCCTTCCACCCTTTACCAAGTATATAGATGCATTAATTAAATAAGATATATTGTGATATCCCAACAAGTAAACATGTTCCAACAAGGAACAAACTTCATCTTCACCTGCAACTAACAACGCTATAAGAGGGGCTGAGCAAAGCGGTAACATAGCCAAAACAACGGTTTGCTAGGAAGGGTGCAAAAGGTTAGAGGCTGACATGGCAATTAGGTAGGCTTGAGCAGCAAGTGATAGGTAGCACAGCATAGCGAAAGAACGAAGCAACTAGCATAGCAATGATAGTAGTGAGATCCAGGGTAGCGGTCATCTTGCCTGAAATCCCGCAAGCAAGAAGAACGAGTCCATGAAGAAGACGAACGGATGAAGCCGGACCAAGCGTAGACGAACGAATCCTCACGATCGCAACGAAACAGGAACTAACAATAAGAGGCACACGACATAGTAAACACACCACCATGAACAAGACATGATGCTCAACCAAGCATGATTCATGACAAAGCTACATGAAGCTACTCATGGCAAAAGATGATGCATACAAGACCAACACATCAAAGCAAGTTTAAATGAGGCCGGGAACAACATATAACAATTCCGGTAAGTCCTCATATGCAAATTTCGAAATTGGTCCAGATCTGAATAAACCTTATGTTCAAGTTGTTAAACAGCAAGTTAAGATGAACCACGATGATCTACACGAAATTCTAGTCAAGTTACATATAAAGTTCATTATATTCGGAGCTACGGCCTAGAAGATATGAGCAAAACAAGTTAAACATGGCATTGATGCAAAATGCATACAAACATCAAGCAAACACCTCAAAACATGGATGCAACATGATAATATGAAACTACATGCAAAATCAAGCAAGTTTCATATAGAGCACACTCAAAACGGAGCAACGGTTCAACACATACACCCTATACAAGTTATAGCAACAATCTGCCCAAAACAGCAACTAGGCATATTGCAAGCACCAAAACACTAAGCTACAGCATCTTAACATGATAAAAAAAGGCATGGTCATGATGTACAGGTAAAGCATTACAAAACATGAACACTGAGCTATCTCCAGAAATCACCAGAACATGCTCAAAATGACATGGCAAGATTGCAAATAATAACAGTTTCAGGCATTGGCAGAAATAACATCAGGTTGCAATGTTTAGAGCTATGAAACAGCATGTTACAAGCACTTATCATGGCAAAAAAAGGCATGGCATGAATCTACTAATTGCATAGAACAAAAGTCCTTTAGTGACCATGAGCCAAAAAGGATCATAAGATATGATGGCACCCATGTAAACATGGCAAGTTATATTACAGATTCAAACATGGCAGGAACAACGATAAGTAGGCATGTTGGTGAGCTTGAACCACTCACCACAGAGCAATACATGGCATGGCAAGGCAACCAACAGTAATATGACATGGCATAGAAGCTATACATGGCAAGAACAACAACATAGCATGCAAGGATCAACTACAACAACCTTGGCAAAATTGAATAACATGTAAACAACCTGCCAGGAAACATTTTATAGCAAAAGTAGAGCTCGATTGACTCAAGCTATGGCACTCCATAATTGTAAACAAGGGCATGGATGGATAGAGCAAGACATGTATAACAAAACATCCTTACTGAAGTATCTCAAAATAAGCATGGAACTCTCTGTAGCATCAAGTCAACATGGCATAAAAATATCAGCAGAGCAGGGACTAAAACAGCAACATCATGAAGCCTAGTTTGCATGCTTCTGCTAGTCACCACAGAGATCACAAAAATACATGGCATACACCCCTGGAAAGATGGCATGGCATATTACAAAACACATGTAGGACTCAAGTTCATAGGGTGCACACATCAATCATGGCAAAAATGACAAAAGTGCATGTTCTGATAAGAATCAGAAACTAACATCACATAGCCCTCTTCTAACAGCATTTCGGGCAGAGCTCAAATGAAAATGATGCAATGAGATGAAATGATCTACTCTTCGAGACGAACATTTTGACATATTACACGCACGAAACGGAGCAATATACAGAGAGTTATGACCTGATGAAAATGCAAGAAAATGACAAAAGCGGGGACTTAGCAATTTGAAGGGGGGAAGTCAACCTAGCGAGATCGGCGGCGCGAAATCAGGGCAGGGCAGGCTCTCGCCGAGCGCTGCACCGAGGCGGAGCCGGCGACGAGGCGGCGACGGAGGGCGTCGAGGTGGGGCGGACCGTGGGCTCCGCCGGCGGCAAACAGCGGCGCAGCGAGGGCGGCGTCGGCCGGGCGGGCGGGGGGTGGCCGGCGCGGCGCCGGCCGCCGCGCGCGCAGAGGAGGCTAGGAGGTGGCAGCGGGGAGGTCCACGGCGTGGCGCGGAGGCCGAGCGGGAGGCGCGGGCGGGCCGCCGAGGCGCTGGGCCGCCGCCGGGCGGCGGCGGCCGCGCGCCAGCGGCGGCGGTGAGCACGGAGGGCACCAGCGGCGGGCGCCGCCGACCGGGCCGGAGGGCGTGGGCGGACTCATGGGCCCGCGGTCGGCGGCGATGTGGGGGGCGCGCCCAGCTGAGGTGGCGAGCGCGATTGGCCCAGAAGCGGCGGGCGGCGTGGCGCGTTCCTATTGGTCAAAGCGACGTGGCCGGCTGGACGTGTCCGGCCGGGGCGGACGCGTCCGGCGGCGGAGAGGGAAAGGCTAGGGTTTCGGGGGGATTGGACTGCGATTTTTCGGGGGGGGTCTAGTTTTATAGGTAGAGGGAGCTAGGAGAGTCCAAATGAGGTGCGGTTTTCGGCCACGTGATCGTGATCGAATGACCGAGAGCATGGAGGGGAGTTTGGTGGGTTTTGGTCCACTTTGAAAGGGGTGTAGGGCTGCAAAGAGAAGGAGGCTTTGCGGTTACCCGGTTAACCGTTGGAGTACCAAACGACCTCCAAATGATCCGAAACTTGACAGGCGGTCTACCGGTGCTATACCAAGGCCGCTTGACAAACCTCGTTCCATTTCGAGACCATTTAACACCCGCACATGAAAAGAGGTAAAAGGGGACGCCGGGAGACATAGGAGTGCCGGATTGCAAAACGGACAACGGGGAAAATGCTCGGATGCATGAGATGAACACGTATGCAAAATGAAATGCACATGATGACATGATATAAAATGCAGATGATGACATGGCAAAGTGCAACACGCAAGCACATGACATGGCAACGACGACGAATAACTGGCAGACACCTGGCGCATCGGATCCGGGGCGTTACACAGTCCTCAGTGTTCTCCATGACGCTGGACTGTTAAATTTCTGCACTGATATATGTGATTGGAATGAAGAACTCATTCTTCAATTTTATGCGATGCTGCACATCACAGGAAATTCTGAAGATGTGAACTCATGGGTGCTGGACTGGATGTCAGAAAATACTCACTACAAGGCACCAGCTACTGAATTGCTTCGTGCCCTATCCCTCAATCCTCCCCTTGAAGGTGCTCGTTGCGTCTACAGTGAACCTGAGCTTACAAATCTCTACATGCAAGTGCTGGTGAAGCCCTCGAAGCCAGGGCGGGCCCCTCGAACCAAATTCCTCGTCAAGGAATTACTCTATGTGTCGCGGACTGTCTATCACATTCTGACAAAGACATTGAGTCCAATCAAGGGCCACGACTCAAATGAAGAAGAAGTCGTAGGCATCATGAAGAATCTTCTTTTCAACATCATTCATGGCGTTCCTATCAACTTCCATGATTTCTTCATGAGGACTCTGGCCAATGTCACTATGTCACCTTTTGAGCTGAAGCCTTATGCACCTTGGATTATGAGATTCATCAGAACAAGGTCTTCACTCAACTACAAAGCTGACACTCTGAACCACTGCAGCTACTTGCCTCCAATTGAAGTCCTCAAATGGAAATTTTCCTCAGCTGATGACAAAGGCAAGGCCGCTGCTGTTATAGATGAAGGCATTCGTCCATTGCATGGTCAATTTCGCAAGGCTGCATCCTACTCAATCAATGACGACTCTGCAACACATGACTCTGCCGCCAACACTACCAAGCAAAATCCTCAAGCCACAGCACCCAGGGTGATGACTTATCGTGAGCTTCTCCTCAGTCTTCATCAGAAGGTTGATCGCAATCATAAATGGGTCAAGCGTCAGTTTGGTTCAATTCTTCACAACATGACCTCAACCCACAATGCAGTGAATAAAAACCAATACTACCTCCATAAAACCTTCAACCGTACAGGGTTGTTCATCTCATGTCTACAAATAAGAAGATCTGAAGAAAATGGGTCTCAAGGAAGACTTTGACTGGTCTGCACCTCCACCGAAGAAATACAAGAAGGTCAAGGTTCCTTCCTTGGTGGCCAGCTCCTATTCTTCATCGCGCGACACTGATGAAAATGAAGACTTGGACGACACTGCGGCAGGCCCTACTATGACAAACGACCCTGACAACACTGGCGCTCCTTCATCAACTTGATTATCTTCAGGGGCAATAGTCCTCAGTTTCGATCCTTTTGTTCATTCGATGACAAAGGGGGATAAATTTGAGTTAGTCTTCAAGCGGGTCTATTATATGGGCATTTTTTCCGCTAAGTTACAACTCTCGTCCTTCTGAAACTTTATTGGATCGAGTTGTAAACTTAAACCCGACGGTGCTCTGATACTTTTGATGCGTTATTCTGCATGCTTATTCCTCGTTAATATTATTGCACGCATGCTTAAATTCATCAGTCACCATATTTCATCATGCTTTTCAAATTCTTCATATTATATGTCAAATGCGTGTATGAATTACGAGATATAGGGGGAGATCTCCATGATTCGACTCTTCAAGTGTGCATTGCTTCAAAAGCAAATTCCTCACTATGCACATCTTCAGGGGGACTTCTTCTATATCTTGCAATCAAATTCCTCAATATCAGCATTTACACTTCATATGTTTATCCCCGTTGAAAACTTAACCTATATTGTCATCAATCACCAAAAAGGGGGAGATTGTAAGTGCATCTAGTGCCCCTTAGTGATTTTGGTGTATTGAAGACTTATAGGTTAAGGGACTAATAAGTTTATGAGTGTACACAGGTCTATAAGTCTATGAGGAGTTTGATATTTACAGATAAAGTCGACCCCTAAAAATGAAGTTCTTCGACTGAAGACTTTGGTATTCTGAAGACTTTCTGAAGACTTTGAAAGTGAAGAAATTGGTGTAACCTTGAAGGCTTGGTATTCATTCGAGGAACATGAAGCGTGAAGACTTTTGTTTTCGTAGTTTATTTTTCTCTTTCTTGAGTCATAGGAAACACCGTACTGTTAAAGGGGGTCGAGGAAATACTAAGGAAAATTTTCCATGTGATGCTCAACTCAAAATCCTACACCTACCAATCCCTTCGAGTGAAGCCATTGGAAATCTCATACAGTTCAGTCAATTTCTTCAGTGAGAGACGAAGTTCTTCTGGTCTCTGAGGAATTTGTCCTGACTGAGGAGTTAGGAATTCGCCAGTGCAGATTGCCTACACAGTGAGGAACATGATAGCCCTGAGGAATTTGAACCTCAAATTTCCGACCGTTGTTGTGCTATGCGCCAGCTGTCCCAAAATATCTTATCCACCTAATGGTCATATCATTGAAGGGCATTTATGTCTTATCATGTCGGGCTGCTCCCTAGGCTATAAATAGCCGCCCCCTACAACCACTAGCTGGTTGGCTGCTCTGAGAGAAACTGACATTTGTCATTTGAGAGCATCCCATCCTCCGAGGACTTTGAGCGAAAATCATCGAGTGAGGAAAACCCAAACCCAAACACCTACAAAACCAAAGTGATTGAGCATCACTGAAGAGATTGATCCTGTGTGGATCCGACGCTTGTTACCTTTGAAGATTGTGCTTCTTCCAGACGGTTAGGCGTCATGGTCTAGAGCGTCCAAGAGGAATTGTGGATCGCCAAGTGACCGAGTTTGTGAAGGTTCGGAAGTCACCTGAATACTTACCACGAGTGATTGGGCAAGGTCTGTGTGACCTTAGCTCAAGGGGAATACGGTGAGGACTAAGTGTCCTGGACTGCGTGTTCAGGACTGGGTGTCCGGGACTGTGTGTCCTCAGGTTTAAATACCTAGCCGCCCTAACCGCATGTACAACTGAGACAGCAGTTGGATCTGGTCTACCAAATCATTGTCTTCACCAAGCCAACTGGTTCTATTTCCTCAACTCTTTCATTTCCTCATAACTGTGTTGTGTGTCTGTTCATATCTGTGTTTAAAGACTTTGACTGAAGACTTTCCCAATTTCCTCAGTTCAATTTCTTCAGTCCGTTTGTCTTCATCCTGTCCTATCCTGTGATTACACTTTCTGTACTCTATGCTTGTCTTCATTTCATCATGATGACTATGCTAGTATTCTGTTATGTTTACTTCTGAGTACTTACTCCGCTGCAAGTAGTTCTTCGCTAAGGAATTTCCTCACTAGCAAATTCCTCAGTGAAGAATTCATAAAAATCGCCTATTCACCCCCCTCTAGTCGATATAACACACTTTCAATTCGCCCTCTCTTTTTCGTTCGCCTCTTTTTCGCTTGCTTTTTGTTTGCTCGTGTGTTGGATTGCTTGTTTGTCACGATGGCTCAAGATAATACTAAATTGTGTGACTTTACCAATAACAACAATAATGATTTCCTTAGCACTCCGATTGCTCCTCTTACCAATACTTAATCTTGTGAAATCAATGCTGCTTTGTTGAATCTTGTCATGAAAGATCAATTCGCGGGCCTTCCTAGTGAAGATGCCGCTACTCATCTAAATAGCTTCATTGATTTGTGTGATATGCAAAAGAAGAAAGATGTGGACAATGATATTGTTAAATTGAAGCTATTTCCTTTTTCGCTTAGAGATCGTGCTAAAGCTTGGTTTTCGTCTTTGCCTAAAAATAGAATTGATTCTTGGAACAAGTGCAAAGATGCTTTTATCTCTAAGTATTTTCCTCCCGCTAAGATTATCTCTCTTAGAAACGATATTATGAATTTTAAGCAACTTGATCATGAACATGTTGCACAAGCTTGGGAGAGAATGAAATTAATGATACGTAATTGCCCTACTCATGGTTTGAATTTGTGGATGATTATACAAAAAAATTATGCCGGATTGAATTTTGCTTCTAGAAATCTTTTAGATTCAGCCACGGGAGGCACTTTTATGGAAATCACTTTAGGAGAAGCTACTAAACTCCTAGATAATATTATGGTTAATTATTCTCAATGGCACACCGAAAGATCTACTAATAAAAAAGTGCATGCGATAGAAGAAATTAATGTTTTGAGTGGGAAGATGGATGAACTTATGAAATTATTTGTGTTTCTTATGATCCTAATGATATGCCTTTGTCTACTTTGATTGATAATAATAATGAATCTATGGATGTGAATTTTGTTGGTAGGAATAATTTTGGTAACAACGCGTATAGAGGAAACTTTAATCCTAGGACTTATCCTAGCAATTCCTATAATGATTATGGTAATTCCTACAACAATTCTTATGGAAATTTTAATAAGATGCCCTCTGAATTTGAGACTAGTGTTAAAGAGTTTATGAATTCGCAAAAGAATTTCAATGCTTTGCTTGAAGAAAAATTGCTTAAAGTTGATGAATTGGCTAGGAACGTTGATAGAATTTCTCTTGATGTTGATTCTTTCAAACTTAGATCTATTCCTCCTAAGCATGATATCAATGAGTCTCTCAAAGCCATGAGAATTTCCATTGATGAGTGCAAAGAAAGAACCGCTAGGATGCGTGCTAAAAAAGATTGTTCTATGAAAACGTGTTCTTCCAATTTCTATGAGAATAAAGATGAAGATCTAAAAGTTATTGATGTGCCCCTATTAAATCTTTGTTTTGCAATATGAATCTTGATAATGATGGGACTGAATATTATCCACCTTTACCTAGAAGGCATTCCAAAAATTCAGAGTTTTTAGATCTTGATGCTAAATTTGATAAAAGTGGGATTGAAGAGATCAAAACATTAGATGTTAATAAACCCACTATCTTGGATTTCAAGGAATTTAATTATGATAATTGTTCTTTAGTAGATTGTATTTCCTTGTTGCAATCCGTGCTAAATTCTACTCATGCTTATAGTCAAAATAAAGCTTTTACCAAACATACCGTAGATGCCTTGATGCAATCTTATGAAGAAAAACTTGAGTTGGAAGTTTCTATCCCTAGAAAACTTTATGATGAGTGGGAACCTACTATTAAAATTAAGATTAAAGATCATGAATGCTATGCTTTGTGTGATTTGGGTGCTAGTGTTTCCACGATTCCAAAAACTTTGTGCTATTTACTAGGTTTCCGTGATTTTGATGATTGCTCTTTAAACTTGCACCTTTCGGATTCCACTATTAAGAAAACTATGGGAAGAATTAATGATGTTCTTATTGTTGCAAATAGGAACTATGTGCCCGTAGATTTTATCGTCTTTGATATAGATTGCAATCCTTCATGTCCTATTATTCTTGGTAGAGCTTTCCTTAGAACGATTGGTGCAATTATTGATATGAAGGAAGGGAATATTATATTCCAATTCCCATTAAAGAAAGGCATGGAACAGTTCCCTAGGAAGAAAATGAAATTACCATATGAATCTATCATGAGAGCCACTTATGGATTGCCTACAAAATATGGCAATACCTAGATCTATCCTTGCTTTTATGCCTAGCTAGGGGCGTTAAACGATAGCGCTTGTTGGGAGGCAACCCAATTTTATTCTTAGTTTTTTTGCTTTTTGCTTCTATTTATGAATAAATATTTGTTCTAGCCTCTGGTTAGACGTGTTTTTATGTTTCAATTAGTGTTTGTGCCAAGTTAAACCTATAGGATCTTCTTGGATGATAGCTATTTGATCTTGCAGAAATTTCCAGAAACTTTCTGTTCACGAAAACAATTGTTAAAAATCACCAGAACGTGATAAAATACTGATTCCAATTGCTTCTGATCAATGAACAAATTGCCTAGGTCTTCCTATTTTGGCTGTTTTTTGGAGTTGCAGAAGTTTGCTTTAGTTACAGATTACTACAGACTGTTCTGTTTTTGACAGATCTGTTTTTCGTGTGTTGTTTGCTTATTTTGATGAATCTATGGCTAGTAAAATAGTTTATAAACCATAGAGAAGTTGGAATACAGTAGGTTTAACACCAATGCAAATAAAGAATGAGTTCATTACAGTACCTTGAAGTGGTCTTTTGTTTTTTTTCGCTAACGGAGATCACGAGATTTTCTGTTAAGTTTTGTGTTGTGAAGTTTTCAAGTTTTAGGTAAGAGATTTGATGGATTATGGAACAAGGAGTGGCAAGAGCCTAAGCTTGGGGATTCCCATGGCACCCCCAAGATAATCTAAGGACACCAAAAAGCCAAAGCTTGGGGATGCCTCGGAAGGCATCCCCTCTTTCGTCTACTTCCATCGGTAACTTTACTTGGAGCTATATTTTTATTCACCACATGATATGTGTTTTGCTTGGAGCGTCTTGTATGATTTGAGTCTTTGTTTGTTAGTTTACCACAATCATCCTTGCTGTACACACCTTTTGAGAGAGTCACACTTGATTCAGAATTTACTAGAATACTCTATGTGCTTCACTTATATCTTTTGAGCTATATAGTTTTGCTCTAGTGCTTCACTTATATCTTTTAGAGCACGATGGTGGATTTTTTTTATAGAAAGTATTGATCTCTCATGATTCACTTATATTATTTTGAGAGTCTTAAAATAGCATGGCAATTTGCTTTAATTAATATCATGAGAGATTTGATGCTTGATAATTGTTTTGAGATATAAAGGTGGTAATATCATAGTTATGCTAGTTGAGTAATTGTGGAATTGAAGAATACATGTGTTGGAGTTTGTGATTCCCGTAGCATGCACGTATGGTGAACCGTTATGTAATGAAATCGGAGCATGAAGTATTTGTTGATTGTCTTCCTTTGTGTGGCGGTCGGGACCGCGAGATGGTTAGCTCCTACCAACCCTTCCCCTAGGAGCATGCGTAGTAGTACTTTGCTTCGAGGGCTAATAATTTTTTGCAATAAGTATATGAGTTCTTTATGACTAATGTGAGTCCATGGATTATACGCACACTTACCTTTCCGCAATTTTCTAGCCTCTTGATTGCAGCATTGCCCTTCGACCTTGAGAGTTGGTGCAAACTTCGGCGGTGCATCAAACCCTGTGATATGATCGCTCTTTCACATAAACCTCCTTATATCTTCCTCAAAACAGCCACCATACCTACCTATCATGGCATTTCCATAGCCATTCCGAGATATATTGCCATGCAACTTTCCACCGTTTTATTTATCATGACATACTCCATCATTGTCATATTGCTTTGCATGATCATGTAGTTGACATTGTATTTGTGGCAAAGCCACCGTTCATAATTCTTTCATACATTTCACTCTTGATTCATTGCATAACCCGGTACACCGCCGGAGGCATTCATATAGAGTCATATTTTGTTTTAAGTATTGAGTTTTAATTCATGACTTGTAAGTAAATAAAAGTGTGATGATCATCATTATTAGAGCATTGTCCCAAGTGAGGAAAGGATGATGGAGACTATGATTCCCCCACAAGTCGGGATGAGACTCCGGACTAAAAAAAGAGGCCATAAAAAAAGAGAAAAGGCCCAAATAAAAAAATGAGATAAAAAGAGAGAAGGGACAATGTTACTATCCTTTTACCACACTTGTGCTTCAAAGTAGCATAGTGATCTTCATAATATAGAGTCTCTCATTTTGTCACTTTCATATACTAGTGGGAAATTTCATTATAGAACTTGGCTTGTATATTCCAATGATGGGCTTCCTCAAATGCCCGAGGTCTTCGTGAGCAAGCAAGTTGGATGCACACCCACTTAGTTTCTTTTTGAGCTTTCATACACTTATAGCTCTATGCATCCGTTGCATGGCAATCCCTACTCCTCGCATTAACATCAATTGATGGGCATCTCCATTGCCCGTTGATTAGCCTCGTTGATGTGAGACTTTCTCCTTTTTTTGTCTTCCCACATAACCCCTACCATTATACCTTATTCCACCATAGTGCTATATCCATGGCTTGCGCTCATGTATTGCGTAAGAGTTGAAAAGGCTAAAGCGCGTTAAAAGTATGAACCAATTGCTTGGCTAAAACCGGGGTCGTACATGATATGAATATTTTGTGTGGGAAAGATGGAGCATAGCCAGACTATATGATTTCGTAGGGATAACTTGCTTTGGCTATGTTATTTTGATAAGACATAATTGCTTAGTTAGTATGCTTGAAGTATTATTGTTTTTATGTCAACATTAAACTTTTATCTTGAATCATATCGAATCTGAACATTCATGCTACAATAAGAAGAATTACATTAAATTATGCCAAGTAGCATTCCACATCAAAAATTTTGTTTTTATCATTTACTCCCTCCGTTTTTATTTACTCTGCATATTAGAGTTGACTGAAGTCAAACTTCATAAACTTTGACCAAGTTTATAGAAAACAATATAGACATTTATCATAATAAATTTATACGATGTGAAAGTACATTCAACAATAAATCTAATGTTGTCGATTTGTTATTGTATATCTTAATATTTTTGTTTATAAACTTGGTCAAAATTTGCAAAGCTTGACTTTGATCAAAGCTAATATGCGAACTAAATAAAAACGGAGGGAGTACCTACTCGAGGACGAGCAGGAATTAAGCTTGGGATGCTTGATACGTCTCCAACGTATCTATAATTTTTTATTGCTCCATGCTATATTATCTTATGTTTTGGACATTATTGGGCTTTATTATTCACTTTTATATTATTTTTGGGACTAACCTATTAACCGGAGGCCCAGCTCAGAATTGTTGTTTTTTGCCTATTTCGGAGTTTTGCAAAAAAGGAATATCAAACGGAGTCCAAACGGAATGAAACCTTCGGGGACGTGATTTTTGGAACGAACAAGATCCAGGAGACTTGGACCCTACGTCAAGCAACCAACAGGGAAGCCACAAGGTAGGGGGCGCGCCTACCCCCCAGGGCGCGCCCTCCACCCTCATGGGTCCATTGTTGCTCCACCGACGTACTCCTTCCTCCTATATATACCTCGCACCCCAAACGATCGACACGGGCCAAAACCTAATTCCACCGCCGCAACCTTCTGCCCCACGAGATCCCATCTTGGGGCCTGTTAGAGCTCTGCGGAAGGGGAATCGATCATGGAGGGCTTCTACATCAACACCATAGCCTCTCCGATGAAGTGTGAGTAGTTTACCTCAGACCTTCGGGTCCATAGTTATTAGCTAGATGGCTTCTTCTCTCTTTTTGGATCTCAATACAATGTTCTCCCCCTCTCTCGTGGAGATCTATTCGATGTAATCTTCTTTTGCGGTGTGTGTGTTGAGACCGATGAATTGTGGGTTTATGATCAAGTTTATCTATGAACAATATTTGAATCTTCTCTGAATTCTTTTATGTATGATTGGTTATCTTTGCAAGTCTTCGAATTATCAGTTTGGTTTGGCCTACTACATTGATCTTTCTTGCAATGGGAGAAGTGCTTAGCTTTGGGTTCAATCTTGCGGTGTCCTTTCCCAGTGACAGTAGGGGCAGCAAGGCACGTATTGTATTGTTGCCATCGAGGATAACAAGATGGGGTTTTTATCATATTGCATGAATTTATCCCTCTACATCATGTCATCTTGCTTAAGGCGTTATTCTGTTCTTATGAACTTAATACTCTAGATGCATGTTGGATAGCGGTCGATGTGTGGAGTAATAGTAGTAAATGCAGGCAGGAGTCGGTCTACTTGTCTCGGACGTGATGCCTATATACATGATCATACCTAGGTATTCTCATAACTATGCTCAATTCTGTCAATTGCTCAACAGTAATTCGTTCACCCACCGTAAAATACTTACGCTCTTGAGAGAAGCCACTAGTGAAACCTATGGCCCCCAGGTCTATCATCATCATATTAATCTTCCAATACTTAGTTATTTCCTTTGCTTTTATTTTACTTTGCATCTTTATCATAAAAATACCAAAATATTATCCTATCATATCTATCGGATCTCACTCTTGTAAGTGACCGTATGCGGATTGACAACCCTTATCGCGTTGGTTGCGAGGATTTATTTGTTTTGTGTAGGTGCGAGGGACTCGCGCGTAGCCTCCTACTGGATTGATACCTTGGTTCTCAAAAACTGAGGGAAATACTTACGCTACTTTGCTGCATCACCCTTTCCTCTTCAAGGGAAAACCAACGCAGTGCTCAAGAGGTAGAAATATCGCCTATTCTTTCTCTCTTATGCTTGCATTAGAAATTGTTGCTACTACTGTTTATCCTATTTCTGATGCGTAGCCTGTTTTTGTGACTGTTGTTGATACCTACCTGCTTATCCTAAAACAGCTTAGTATAGGCTGGATAGAAACCCACCAGAGACCCCACTTTGTCCCCAGTTGCCCCGCTGGATTATCTGAAGACTCGATCAACGGGATCGATAGCCAGGCCCCCGCACCACACATCACCCCCTTAGTTGTACGACACTACTGGGTTACTATCGAGTCCCGAGGGTGATACCTCGTTTAACACTTCTGATGTTAACTCTGTAGAGTAGCTATTCGGTCGTGTTCATCGAGGGTGATTCCTCCTTTTCACCACTCCCGATAACGACGCTGTCGTGCAACACCTCAAGTGTGAACCCATCGAGGGTGATTCCTCTGAGTTCACCTTGATAGATATATCAAGTAGGAATCCAACGAGGGTGATACCTCGGATCCCCTAATGTTATGGACACATGGATACTTGGACTTTACAATTGTTACTTGGAAAGGCGGGTCGACGACCCTGAGGGGTACCTGCGCGAGCCTAAGTGGCGAGTGATGTGAAGTCGGGTTGACCTGGAGGGTACCCGAGAGATAAATACGAGGCTTGGCTGGGCATTCTTAGACCTTGCTGCAAGTCCTCGAGATGGGGCGATGGGGTCACATCGATCGTGAGTCTCTGCTCGTTACCGCCCGCTACCAATACACTAACGATCTGGATATTTGATCTGAGTGGGCCTCTGGCTCGATAGCACTAACCATCACGCGGGAATAAGTATGGGCACTCTGCGTCGTACGTTTCTACCGAAAGCTCTGTCAGACGTCCAGTTCAGCATCGCGGCACGGCTGGGCCAGCGCCGTCTAGTATAGAGGTGGTACCGAGATTCGCCCTGCTCGCAACGACCCGGAGTGCAAAGGGCGATGGGCCCAAGACCCCTGAGCGCTTAGGATATAGACCGACGGGGACCTCTCTGTTGAGCTTTAGGTAGGGCTGCAGCGTGTCGTTTAGCCGAGGCCGGGCATGACCCAGAAAAGTGTGTTTGGACAGAGTTAAGCGAGCGTGGTGGGTAAGTTGGTGCACCCCTGCAGGGAAGAAAACATCTATGCATAGACGGAGCCTCGGTAGCGGATGCTCGGAGTTGTATCCTGATCGATACAACTAGAACTAGATACTTGTGATGAGAAATGGATAGTATGGCTCTAGGATTGCTTCCTCGCAGGGAATCGAGGAAGGATCTCTGGGCGAGGTTGATAACACTACTACTTTATATTGTACTAACCTACACTCTTCTAATGTTGCAAGACCGCTTAAGATGCTAGTCTACGATAGGACTAGGCTTTCTCTCTATTCTGGCATTTCTGCAGCCCAGTCCACATATACAGCCTTTCTTTGATAATGTTGCATATGTAGTGTAGATCCTTGCTTGCTGACTGCTTCGGATGAGTACTCAAGGTTGCTTTGCTTCCTTTTTTTCCCATATCCGATTGATGCAACCAGATGACGGAGCCTCTGAGTCAGTTGCCGCCATCGACGACTTCTACTACCACCCAGTGGGTGGTTACTACTACAAGCTTGCTGACGGCCAGGAGTAGGTTCGGAGGGTCCCAGGCAGGAGGCCCGCGCCTTTTCGATCGTAGTGTTTCTTTTGCTCGGCCTTCTTAAGGCATGTTTTATCTTTTATATCTGTACTCAGATATCTGATGTTTCCACTGACGCTTGTAAGAGAGCTTATGTATTCGAGCCCTCAAGGCCCCTGGCTTGCAATATAAAGCTTGTATGACTTTATTTATGTTTTAGAGTTGTGTTGTGATATCTTCAAGTGAGTCCTTAGGCTTGATCATGTGCATTTGCGTGTATGGTTAGTGCACGGTCGAGCCGAGGGTGTCACAGGGATGAACTAGTTACCCTATGTATCCTCTTGCGTTGACTTTGGATCCTTGTGTCTCCTCTTTGTGTATGTGGATTTAGCATAGGTGTGGTTGGATCTTGTCTATTTGAGAATTCTTCTTGTGTTCCTCTTTGATTTGCTCTCTTCCCCCCTCGGAGTGTGAAAAGATTGACCATTAGGGTTCCACCACTACTAGGGAAAAGCCTAGAAGTAGCGCGGGCACCCGCGCTACTACTACGGCGCTACAAGTGCCCGCGCTAGTACTATGTCTATTAGTAGTAGTGTGGGTGCCACCCGCGCTACTAGTATTAATTTCAAAAACAAAAAAATTCTCGATCCCGTGCGTGTTGTTAATGGCAGCAATGCTTCGATCCAGCGACGCTAGGGGTCGCTGGAGCTGCGGAACAGCGGAGGCAGACAAGATCCAGTGCCGGCTGCTGCAGAGGGCCCGGATCCATGGCTGAGCAAGGCGGCGGCGTGGTGCTCCTCTTCGCAGCCAAGGCAGCGAGCTCCTGGTCGTCCATGGCGATGACCTGCACGGGCAAGGACATGGGAGGGTGAGTGAAACCAGTGGGCAGAGGGAAAAAAAGAAAGAAGGGAGAGAGGAAGGAGACGGAGGGAGCACCGGGGCTAGTCGTTGGTGGTGAGGTGCTCCGGTGTGGTGGCGTGGGGCGAGGGGGAAAACCGGTGAGCTCCTGGATGCCAGTGGCGCGAGGCGACTTCCTCGTTGGGCGCCATGGAGGAGGAGAGGCGCATGGGCAGGAGCGCCATGGGAGAGCCTATTGAGAGAGAGGAGGAGGAGGAGAGGGACAGCGGAGAGGAGTGATTTGGACGAGGAGATGAGGATTTCAGGGCTGTTAAAAAAAACCAGTACTTAGTAGTAGCGCGGGTTTTTACCCCTCGCTACTACTATGGCATGTTCCGGGGGGTAAGGACCGTACAGACCGTTTAGTAGTAGCAGGGGGTTAAAAACCGTTGATAGTAGTAGCGAGGGGTAAAAACCCACGCTACTAGTAAGTAGCAGTAGCGAGGGGTCGAAACCCATGCTACTAGTAAGCATCTGTGTATAAGCTTTTCCCTAGTAGTGCACCCTACATTATTAATTCAATGCCGAGCTCTTCTTGAGTCTTCGGTCTAAAAAAATTGTGAAACTGGTTAGGATAATTTTTGATCGAATCCGTTTCTATAAGCTACGGTAGGAGATTTTTGACATCTGGTCCAAATCCAAGTCCGACTAATAGGATACGGTATAGGATATGACACTACTAATATTTCGAGTCTGTTTTTAATAGGATAATCTAACATCTTTAAATATGGATATTCAATTTATGTGTAAAGTTTTAAGTATTAACTACCAATATGTGAATGTCATGCTTATGAGACGAGACATATGCTTATGAGTGATTTATTTGGCTTATTTTAGTATTTTCTAGTGTTTTACGTGTGCTTAAAATGTAAAAGTATAAATACTTTCTCATTGTTTTTGTATAATTTTAGTTTAAAACTTTAAATCATTTGTATATTTCTCGTATATGCATGTGGTATATGACCATATTCGATTCCAGTCCGTTCCATTACCGTACCATGTTTGAATCTGCCATAATTCGGTATTCGAATTTGCACAATCCGGTATTGGAATTCGTATCCCTCCCGCTTCTGAAAACAAAAATAAATATGAAATAGGATACCGGTATAAGAATTATCCATCCGAATCTGATCTTATTTCACCCTTAATGATACTGATGAAAATCATGTGACGACTTTGTTGGCACCGATGATGGTAGAACATTAGGGGTGTTGTTTTCCTCCTTAAAGGCATCGTTGAGTAGCATTGGACACCTTGTCCAGCCTATGCGCTCCACTTAGAAGCGTAATACTAGTTCTCGACGGTCATGTTTTGACATTGTTTCCCTTGTTGGAGGCGTCATCTTGGATGACGACCATGTTTTGACATTGTTTCCCTCGTTGGAGTCGTCATCTTGGAGCCATCGGTGTCTTGTTGGTTGGCCACCGTGTGTGCATAAGGCCTTGTTTGTTTGGGCTTCACCTTTACGGCTATGTATTCGTTATGCTTTTTGGCACTGAAGTACATCAGAATGTGCTTTAGCCAAATACAATGGAAATTGCTCGAATCATTTTTTGGCTGATTTTTCAAAGCTGATTCGAATAGCTTTTTGATATGAATCAAAGTCTTCTTTGATATGAAGGTTCATACTTTGAGTTAGGAACATTAGGTTTGAGTTTAGGTTACAGAATGAAGACACAGGTAATGAAATATGGTGGATGCTCTATGTTTTTCCAGAATTATTTATTTCTCAAGAAATATATGAAATTTAAATGAGCCTAGATTGCCTATGCACCAGAAGTAGACATGTCGCAGAATGATGCTCCCACTATTCGGTTTGAAATACCTATTTTAACATAGTTTGATGGTAAAAGGTCTACAATACATTTCTTCTTAAGCCTTATCCGCCACAAATGTTTTTGAATGATATTTTTTGTGTACATGGGGACTGAATGGTTGGTAATTACACCTCTGCATCGATGTTGTGCACGCACATTCAGTTGTATGAATACATGTGATGATAACTCTGATGTCGTTTATCCGGCAACAAAACCTCCGATTTCATTTTTCCTTAGGAAGTCAGCTGCAATTTTAGTATAAAAATGTCATGCTATTCTCTCTTTTCCAGAAAGACCATGATGTCAATCATGGTGCCTGCTGTGAGAAAAATTCATGATCGGCAGTGCGTGTGCAACTAGCTTTGAATGCATCGAAGTGCGTGATCGAATAGAAACAATGGCGCCGCAAAGTGCACGTTACCCTTAGTACAGAAAAATCCATTTAACCTTAGTACAGAATGAGGCAAATGGCGCAGCAAAGTGCACGTTAGAGCATCTCCAGCCGTTCGGCCCCCTTGGGCGCTAAAAAAGAGCGGTCTGGGGGCGAACCGGCGCTAGTTCGACTCCTGGGGGCGACCTAGCTCCCAGTAACGCCCCCAGCACGCGGAAAATTCGAACTTGGTCGTTCCCGCTCACAAAAGACGCCACAAGTCCGGCGATCGCAAGTCACAGCTTGGCGTACAAAAAATAGAGCGGCAGAAGTTCGTGTGTGCAACGCATCACTCGGCGGGCTCTGCCCCAGCCGCCGGCGGAGTTGGCGTGCGCGGGCTTGGCGGTGTCGGAGCTGCTTCTGTGCTGGGCGGTGTCGGCACGTCTTCGGAGGTGCTGGGCGTCGTGGAGGCGTCATCACGCGGGCTTGGCGGGGACGTCGGCGTGGGCGTGGGCGTGGGCGGCGTCCTCGAAGGAAGCTGGTTCAGGATGAGGCCACCCTCCGCCAAGTACCACGCCTTGAACGCCTCGTCGTTGCTCTGGAGCATGTCCGCCCCGCCCATCAGGAAAGCCAGGTCGGTGTTCCTTTTCTTCGCGGCGACGTTGGTCAGGAGTAGGTCGAGCTTGGCGGCGCTGCTCGACATCAACGCCGACCACCGCGCGTCGGTCTTCTCTTCACGAAGGACGGCCCGGGCCTGTGCGTCGGCGAGGCAGTGCTCGATGGACTCCTGCACTCGAGCGGTGGCCGCGTCGTCGTATTTCCCCTTCTTGGCGCCTTTGTGAAGGAAATATGCCCTAGAGGCAATAATAAAGTTATTATTTATTTCCTTATATCATGATAAATGTTTATTATTCATGCTAAAATTGTATTAACCGGAAACATAATACATGTGTGAATACATAGACAAACAGAGTGTCACTAGTATGCCTCTACTTGACTAGCTTGTTGATCAAAGATGGTTATGTTTCCTAGCCATAGACATGAGTTGTCATTTGATTAACGGGATCACATCATTAGGAGAATGATGTGATTGACATGACCATTCCGTTAGCTTAGCACCCGATCGTTTAGTATGTTGCTATTTCTTTCTTCATGACTTATACATGTTCCTATGACTATGAGATTATGCAACTCCCGTTTGCCGGAGGAACACTTTGTGTGCTACCAAATGTCACAACGTAACTGGGTGATTATAAAGGAGCTCTACAGGTGTCTCCAAAGGTACATGTTGGGTTGGCGTATTTCGAGATTAGGATTTATCACTCCGATTATCGGAGAGGTATCTCTGGGCCCTCTCGGTAATGCACATCACTTAAGCCTTGCAAGCATTGCAACTAATAAGTTAGTTGCGAGATGATGTATTACGGAACGAGTAAAGAGACTTGCCAGTAACGAGATTGAACTAGGTATTGAGATACCGACGATCGAATCTCGGGCAAGTAACATACCGATGACAAAGGGAACAACATATGTTGTTATGCGGTTTGACCGATAAAGATCTTCGTAGAATATGTGGGAGCCAATATGAGCATCCAGGTTCCGCTATTGGTTATTGACCGGAGACGTGTCTCGGTCATGTCTACATTGTTCTCGAACCCGCAGGGTCCGCACGCTTAAGGTTTCGATGACAGTTATATTATGAGTTTATGAGTTTTGATGTACCGAAGGAGTTCGGAGTCCCGGATGAGATCAGGACATGACGAGGAGTCTCGGAGACGTAAAGATGGATATATTGGACGACTATATTCGGACATCGGAAAGGTTTCGAGTGATTCGGGTATTTTTTGGAGTACCGGAGAGTTACGGGAATTCGTCGTGGAGTATATGGACCTTATTGGGCCATACGGGAATAGAGGAGAGAGGCCAAAAGGAAGGAGGCGCGCGGCCCCCCTCTGGTCCGAATTTGGACAAGGGGTGCGGCCCCCTTTTCCTCGTTCCTCTCCCCCTCTTTCCTTCTCTCCTACTCCAACAAGGAAAGGAGGAATCCTACTCCCGGTGGGAGTAGGACTCCCCCCTTGGCGCGCCCTCCTCCTAGGCCGGCCGCCTCCCTCCTTGCTCCTTTACATACGGGGGCAGGGGCACCCCATAGACACAACAAATGATCATTGATCTCTTAGCCGTGTGCGGTGCCCCCTCCACCATAATCCTCGATAATATTGTAGCGGTGCTTAGGCGAAGCCCTGCGACGGTAGAACATCAAGATCGTCACCATGCCGTCGTGCTGACGGAACTCATCCCCGACACTTTGCTGGATCGGAGTCCGGGGATCGTCATCGAGCTGAACGTGTGCTAGAACTCGGAGGTGTCGTAGTTTCGGTGCTTGATCGGTCGGGCCGTGAAGATGTACGACTACATCAACCGCGTTGTTATAACGCTTCCGCTTTCGGTCTACGAGGGTACGTGGACAACACTCTCCCCTCTCGTTGCTATGCATCACCATGATCTTGCGTGTGCGTAGGAATTTTTTTGAAATTACTACGTTCCCCAACACTTTGTTGTCGTACGGCCGCCCTTCTGACGCGCCCTGAGTCGGCGCGTCCGGCTTGTAGGTCTCCTTGGCCTTGTCGAGGGTGCGCCGGACTTCCGCCCACTTCTCGCACTTGTCAATGCGCTTGTAAACGTGGAGGTACTTGAATTCGGCGTCGCGGTTGCTCTGCCGATACAGGGCGAACATGCGCAGCAACTGCGCCGAGGAACAAATAGTTGGCGGGCGCAGACGACGAAGAGAGGCGGGAGACCGGCGTGGCATACCTGATCCTCAACGCTGGCGCCGCTCTCCGGGCAAGCCGCGACCTCCTCGACGACCCCATGCCATTTGTTGCACGCCCCCTGGATACGCCCCCAATGGTTCGCCATCGCCTTGGAGTCGTGCTGCATGTAGACGCCTTTGAAGTAGGGGTCGATGAGCTTGCGCTCGTCGAACTCGGCCTTGATGCGGTCCCAGTACGTCTTGATGCTCTGGTTCGTGCCGGTGGTCGGGTCGAGGCAGACGACTTTCCAAGCTTCGGCGAGGCATTCCTCCTCCTTGGACGCCCACTTGATGCGCGGCTCGCCTGACCTGGCCGCCCGCTTCTTCTTCTTACGCCCCTTCGCCGGAACAGGCGCCGGCTCCTCCTCCTCCTCGTTGTCGTCCTCCTCCTCCTGCTCCTGCTCCTGCTCCTCCTGCTCGTCCTCGTCGTAGACGTAGCCGAGCTCGCCGTCCATGCCGCCGCTGAGATCCACCGTCTCGTCCTGGGTGACGAACCCGGGAGACGCGGCGGCCGCGGCCCAACCTGACGCGATGATGTCGTCCATGTCGGCCTCGGTCTCGTCGGTGTCGCCGAGGTGCGAGAAGGGCAGCGGGCCACGGTGTAGCGGGGGCGTCGGGGAGGAAGCGTAGGCGGGCGGAGAGTAGTTGTATGGAGGGTACTGCACGCCGGCAAAGGCGGGCGAGGGCGTGCGCTGGGCCGGGTGTCCATGGGGGAAGGTGACGTTTGGGTTGAACCCACCTGCGCGTCCCCATCGGCGTAGCCCGGAGAGGGCGGTCCCCATGGCTGCGGAGAGCCGGCGCCTTGCTGGCCCCAGGGCACGTACTGGGCGTGGCTGCTGTCGTGGTTCTAAGTCTGACAGTAGAATGGGGGGTAGATATGGAGAGGCAAGATCCTAGCTATGGAGTAGTTGTATACGCAAGGGATTTACGAGTTCAGGCCCTTCTCGGAGGAAGTAACAGCCCTACGTCTCGGAGCCCGGAGGCGGTTGACTGGATTATATGCGTATGTGTTACAGGGGTGCGAACCCTTCTACCTGTGGAGGGGGGTGGCTTATATAGAGTACGCCAGGACCCCAGCCAGCCCACGCAGTAGAGGGTTTAAGGTACGTTAAAGCTAGGCGTTACTGGTAATGCCTTACATAAAATGTCATTAAGGTCATAAAGACTATTTAACTACAGACCGTTTGGACACCGAGTGGCTCTTGGACTCTTGGTGGTCGAGTGGGTCTTCATAGTCGAGTGTCTTTGAATCTGTCGAGTGGGAGCCTACCAGGTCGACTGGAAGGCTGCTTCTCTTGTGAGTGTCCTTGTGGAAGGTACCTTTGGGCAGGTCTATGACCCTACCCCAGGTACATGACTTCATCATTAGCCCCCGAATGGATCGAGGTTTGAGTGAGGAAGGAGTTGACAATCTTTCCGACCTGTTCTTTGTGTTGTGAGTGTGTCTTACTCTGGATCAATGACCTTTTGGTGATGGCATCAACCTTTCTTTCAATCGCCTTGATCCATTGTTCATGTTTGTCGAGTGAACTTTGTGAACCTGAGGATTTCCGAGCGACGGATCTGAGGAAATCTGTTATCTGACGAGTTGCTCTGTGGTTAGCGGATTTCGCGGGATCCAAAATTTGGGAAGCGCGCGAAGCGGAGAAAACCGTGGCACTCGGGCGGGATAAGACGATGACGCCTCGATCCTCGTGCCGCCTTTTTCGCCACGTATCGTGTCGCTTTGTTATTGGATCGTGGACGGGATTGCTGGCCTACCGGTCAGCCACTCGAAGCGACCCCATATAAGGCGTTGGACCGGTCATTTTGAACAGTGCGCCCTCAGATTTCTCCTCTCTCCGCCTCCAAAACTTTCTCGCCACGCTCTCCGTCCACCCAACGCCGGCTCGGTACCTTTCTACTTGGCGACCATGGTGAAGGACAAGACCGCCACCACAGACGGGTGAAGAAGACGGCGCGAAGGCCAAGGGAGAGCGCCCGGTCAGGCGGTTCCTCTTCGCGGTCCAAGCTGTCGCAGGGCTGGGTCCAAGGAGACTGGATCTGGTCGATCATCACCGAAAAAGATCTCACCGATCGTAACGAAGGACTGATCCCCATGGGTCGGCGAGGCTTCCGACGCGGAGTGGCAACCGCAGCTGAAGAGGGTGAGTCGTCCTCCTGGCCACCCACGTAGATAGGGGTTTTCTCTGCCGCTAAATCCTTTTTCCGGGGTTTCTGAACTTTTTTGGAGCGCAACTCCACCATTTCACTCCAAACTCCATCGTGTATCTTGCTGCTTTCGTTTCGCTCTGCGACAATTTCTTGGGTTGTCGACCGCATTGGGGTCTTTTCAAGCACATATTCACCTGTCGCTCTCAGACGGTGAAGAAAACGAGCCCGAATGACGACAGGACCCAAGTAATCCAAATGTGTGGGGGACTCGGAGTCCAGATGAGGGGGAAGAGCGCCTTTCCAGCTATGACTCTCCCCGACTCAGTGAGAGGGTGGCAGTCGACCTGGTTTTACTGCCAAGACCAGCCGACGCCGGGGCAGTCGACTGGGCTCCCTCCTTTCTCCATGAGTCGAGTGAACAAGCCATCTTCCTTGAAGGTGTTGCCAGAGAGAAGGCCCAAGTAAAGCTTCTGATGGAGCGCGTAGTCCAACTTATTCGCGAAGGGGTGACCGGCATGGATCTCCTGGAGGTTTTTCTCCGACGGCGTATTCAGCCACTCCAATACCGAGGTCATCCGATGTGGATGTACTCCGGTACGGATGATACCACTCGGGTCCATCCGGAGGAGGTTGATGACGCCATCTTGGAGAAGTGGATGACTGCCATCACAGAAATAAAGACAACCCTCGCGAGCTAGGAGGATTCCACCACTCGAGCGAGTTACCAACCGCACAAGGTATCGCTACTTATCTCCATCGTGATTCTGTTGTATTCATTCTGTTTTGATGTCAATTTCGTCGACTGACTTTCACCTTGTTTTGTTGTCTTCTAGGTCACCACTGAGATGTACTCGATGCCCAACGGGGCGCAGGAAGCAGCCGAAGAAGAAGAAGGAAGTGGATGTGAGAGTCCGGAGGAATGGGAGTCCAATGGCGAAGAGGATGAGGAGGATGATGGCTCTGATGATGAGGAGGAGGAGGAAGAAGAGGAGGAAGACGTCGACCTTCCTCGCTCGGAGGGAAGGTCCAAGTCGACGCACGACCCGGCGGCCGGGCGCGGTAAAGCTGTTGTGCCCACCGGTCAGTCGATGAAGCGACTGTAACATCCCAAAATTCTAAATTTTGGAATGTTATAATAAATATATAGATTTGTTTGTTTGTTTGAATTGTTGTGTGATTGATTGAGTGAAATTTGAAACTTTTTGAAAGTTAAATGAGAGGGAATAAAAGGACTTTCCCAAACTTTCATTTTGCTTTTATGCTTTTCGTGAATTCAAATACTCTTCATCACAAAACCCTGGAGAGAAGATGACATGACTTCTTCCATTTATTTAAATGACAAGGGGTGTTGAAAATATTTGAATTTCATTTGGAAAATATTTCCAATTCTGAAACTTTATGCAACTCAATGATTTTCACGAGCGAAGATAAAATGACTTCTTCAAAACATATGAAATATGAGTAGGGAGTTTAGAAGAAATAAATTCAAAGTTCTTTTGAATTTATTTTCAATTTGGAGTTATTTGAGTTTTATTCAAATTATTTTTCTCCAAAATAAAATACATGGAAAATAGGGTAACATGATTCCTACAACAGAAAATTGGAGAGGAATAAATTTGAATTCATTTTGTTATTTTAAAATGATTTTTATTGGATTTTATTGGACCGGTAGCACTGTGTGAATTATTAAAATTTGTGTGTATTTTATTTGAAGCTAAAATAGTGTTCATGTTGTAGAAAATCTTTTTCTGAAAATTTTGATATATTATATGCCTATATAAAATTTTTATTTATTTCTGTTTTGTTGTCTCTGTCAAAAACAAATTGCTGCGCCCACGGGCCAAGGGCCAAGGCCCAAGGCCAAGCCAGCGACCCGGCCGCCAAGGCCATCCACCGCGCACCTAGGGAGCCAGGAGCCCAGGTTTCCTATTCTTTTACAAATCCTAGTAGGATTTGATCCTGTTCGTTATTCCGTTTATTCCGATTTGTTTCTAGATCTTTTCCCTCTTTGTTTCCTAATCCTAGTCTATTTCTTGTCCCCTACCCCAAGCAAAGCCCTCCCCTCCCCAATATAAATACCCAAGCACCCCCCCTCCAACACATCAAACCAACACCTCTCCTCTCCTCTCCTCTCCATGCAGCAGCAGCAGTTCCACCACCGCCGCCAAGTGTCGCCGCCGCACCTCGACCTCTCCTGAGGTTTATATGATCTCCTCTCCACCGTCCGTGATCTCCTTTCCTCTAGGAGCAACCGCAACATCGGATCCGATCTTCTTCCCCAACTCCGACGACTACTCCGGTGAGATCCACGAAATCCCGTAATTCATTTTTTTCAGAAAATAGCAATCTTAGAAAATTCATATCTTTTAGAGTTTTTAGTATTTTTGAGTGATTCCAATTGCTATGTGTCACAAATTTGCTGAAGTTTCTGTTAGTTCAATTTTATTTCACATTTGAGCAGCTTAAATTTGTGTTTGTATGAATTTGCTCAAATCACTAGATTTGGGCTATTTTGAGTTAGGAATATTATTTTTGACCGATTCTTTTTGCTCCTGGTCTCTAGGACCTTTGTTCATCCAGTAGTATTTAGTATTTTATTTTTAGGTTAATTTAAATTAGGTTTTTAGCAAAACAGTACTGTTTTATTATTAGTTCTGTTTTAGCTTTTTCTTTATTGTTTTTATTAGTTTTAAATTATTTCTTTTTGTCACTTTTGACAAAATTAGTTGTGTTCTGTTAGACAACAGGAGAAAATTTTATTTTATTTAAAAAATTATTTTCCTTAGTTTTGTATGAAACCTTCTATAGGTCATAGTTAGAGTTTTATAAAAGCTTTTTATTTGTTTCTTTTGCAAATAAAATTTTATGAAAAAATACTTTCTATTAAATTAGTTATTTTACATTTTATTTTCTGTTAATTTATTAGTTTAGTATTTTAATTGTTGCTAAGTTTTCTTTCTTGGGCAAAACTATGTTAGATGCTTGTAGCAAAGTCATAGATTTTCGTTAGTAGTTTTTCTTTCTAGTTTTATTTGACGCTTCTTTGGACTTTGTTGGAGTTTTATTATTGAGTTTTTTTTGTTTTAACTGTTATTTTGAGTGTTAGTATTGCTTGCTAGAATGATTGCTTATGTGAATGCTATGTTTGACTTGTATAGATTTTCTTCGGAGAGTGACGAATAGTTCTATCAAATTTTGTGAGAGTGTTGCTATCTTCATCAAGTAATACCAGGCAAGTTCACTTTGACCATGTTTTTCATACCTATGTGTTTTATTGCATCTAGTGTCATCTTCGCAACAATCCCTCCAGTAGTGATATTGAATCCTTGTAGTTGAGTAGTATGCATGAGGTAGGAACCCATCACCCTGTTACCAAGCCCGGGACGTTATTTATTTTAATGCTACGCTATAGTGGATGGGGTTGGTATGAGTGCTCGGGAGTGGTGTGAGAATGGAGGATCTACGTCAATGACGACAACTCCATGATGGAATCTGCAAGGACTGCATCTTCAAGGCCTCAAGACTTCAAGACTCGAGACAAGAATTCAATACACACTCTTTGGGTGAAGGACGGTTGACGGGCACCTGGAGAAACCAAAGGTTGGCGGGATGCATGGAGAAGCGCCATGACATCTTGCGGAAAGCTTCACCCAGACTCAAATAGACGGAAGAATACTTCATGCCGGAAGCTTACTGTGCAACCGCAAGTCACTATGGGCTCGGCTTGGTTGACCTTAGTTGTGACTCTGGCTGGGGCGGTGCTAGCAGATGTAGAACTACGGTAGGATTGGATGAGCACCGGACGGTGGTCGAGGAACTCTTCGAAGACCATGTTTGGTCATCTTGTTCTCAAACACCTGAAGTGCGAGAACGTAAAAGAGGATCGAATCTTGCGGGTAAAGTGTACAAACCTCTGCAGAGGGTTTAAACCTAATCGATTAGCCGTGTCCCCGGTTACGGACAATTTGAGCCTCTGGACTTGGATCTATCTCGGAACTCTCAACCCCGGACTGATAACTTAATTGTGGGCAACTTATGATGATTTGGGCTATGAGACATCGGTGGCGGAACCATGTCATGATAGAAAACTCCATAGTACAGACTCCAATTATTCATTTGTTGTAGGGAAAATAAAACCAGCTTTTATGCAAACAAAACTCAGATACAGAGCCATAAAGCCATACTGCATATAGTATAGTTTATCATCTGTTTTCTCATGTTGTGATCTTGCCGGTACATTCAATGTACTGACCTACACGGCTGCAACTTATCATGTTGCAGATACTTTTCTTCCGACGAGTAAGAGTACGATACAGGGTTACGGTCTACACTCAACCTGCCGATGGCGTTGATGGGACTCCACACCCGACTATTTTGTTTCCGCTGTGACTTATGAGGTATATATCAGTTTTACGTTAATTATACATGTGATTGCACTTTGATATATACATTGATGTCTTGTGTGTGCCGATATCTTGATCCGAGGATGGCACAACAACACGAGGCTTGACCGTCTGAGGTCGGTCGCTCTGAATATGGTATCGAGCACATGTTGATCAGAGGCGTGACCCTAGAAACCGGAAAGCCCCTAGGACTGAAAATCTCTAAAACTTTATTTTCAAAAAGACTCTTACTTCTCATCTCTTCTGATTTTATCAAATAGACACTCTCACCTCAAATAGTTAGAATATACCCCTTTTCCCTTTTGATCACACGGAGGATCAACTGAAGCCGCTCCAAGAAGTAAAGATATCGGACAACTGATGGCCATTTCAGAGTAAAGAGGATTTCACCATGCGTTGGAAGAATTGCGGCTGCAACAATTGAAGACTCTGAAGACTTGAAGAATTTGAAGTTCCTGAAGAATTATTTGACCTTTAGAAGACCAAACCCCTGTTACACACTTACGTTAGAAGCGGCGATTTGTGAGCTGTCATTTGTTTGATGTTTTCCGACAGCCACAAAGTAAAACTCGTTTCTTCAAAAACTATTGTTTGTATTGTGTGTATATCCCTCCCCACCTCTCTCATATCTCATCCCAAAACTTTTGGACCCCATAGATGATGAATGAAGTTGGACTGATATTCTTTGGACCAAAGGCTCAGCCGGAGGCAGAGCTATGGATTCGGAACATGGAGAAACACTTCGGGAGCAATTTGGTTTCAAGGAAGAATGAAGTATCGTACACTCTTCGGTACTTTGAAGGAAGTGCTGCAACATGGTGGCAGATGCATCAAGCTATACAGGGATGGAATGGAGCAAAGACTTGGGAAGAATTCAAGAAGACTCTGACAAGATCTCGTCTTACCCGGAAGCATCATGATACACCAAGAAATAAACCTTGTGCCTGCAAGATTTGCGGAGAAATAGGACACACCCATGAGGAACACAAGGATGGATGCCCTCATTGTGAGGAGAAACATCCAGCTGAGGAATGCCCAACTAGTCAGGTGACTTGTTTCTTGTGTGAAGGAACCACCCACTACCCGACCCAGTGTCACATTTACCCCATGGTGCAACAAACTATTCAGGAGCAGGAAGAAGGAACGAAAGAAGCCCTCCGAGAAGTTATGAAAGAACCTGTGGTGAAGGAATGTGTTGAAGACCCTGATGGAGAAGGCCTCAACAGATTTTACTCCAATGCCTGCTATTCATGTGGAGAAGAAGGACATTTTTCGCAGATTGCACCAAGGAAAGAAAAGAGTATCTGGATATTTCCGACAGCGAAGTGAAGTTTGACCCTCGGAAATAGAAGCTCTGATCATTCAGAGAAATCCAGAAGAGAAAAGAAGGCAACCCGAACAACACAATTTTCGCAGAGAAGGACCTGAGTCATATCACTTGTTACAGGTGCAAGGATTTAGGTCATTACGCTAGTAAATGTCCGAAAAGAAGCCAAGAATCCAAGGAGCCTACATAATCACAAAGAAGCCCGAGACATGTCGGAAGTCATTTGTTTTCGCTGCAAGGAAGCAGGACATTATGCTACTAAATGTCATAACAAGATGAAAGCTGGAGTTGAGTAGTTGGAATTTTAATATTGGAAACAAAAGTAGTAGAAAGCAATTTCATTTTCATGAGTTCAGTGAGTTGAGTTATGTAATGGGTGCTCAGAGTTTGTAATGGATTCATGAAATCAATAAAGTTAAGGTGACGTGTTTTCATATGTTTAATTTTATGAGTTGTTACTCTGTGAACAAAGATTTTGACCATTTTCGAGGATATGAGAAATATGGTCTATGGATGGATTTGTGAATTTCATTTTAAGGGTGAAAGTACCCTATGAAGAACACTAGACCAATGGAAAGGGAAATGTGTCCCACAGGTTGGAGTTTGGAAAAAAATGAGTTGAAGTTTTATCTTTGATATGATGGTATTAAGAAATGAGATGTTATTGGATTTAAAGTGGTGTAATGTTGGAAAATGGAGCAATTGTAACTCCAAGGATGAGTGAAATTGGTACAAGTGTTGAAGTGGGCTCATAACCCACAGGCCCAGGAATTAATAAGGGTCAAGTACCCACTGGAGAAATTTTGGGAATAGACTACGATTTGATCAACCGACGATTCTATAGGAGTTTACGCAAAACCTGAGAGTTTTTAAGGAACGATAGATGTTTGTTTGGCCTGCAGAATCAATGGATTTTCCGAACTTGGTCCGTCGACAAGATAAATTCTGCAATGCTTGTGAGGATGACCGAGTGTTAGAATGCGAGATTCGCAAAACCATGTACAAGGTAATGATTTGGGTGCGGGACGGATTGATCACCATACCAACTTACTCTTATTATTCGCTTTGCTATATGGGATGGTAAAATCTGAGTGACTTACCTATAGTAGAGAGACGACGATCAAAACCTTGTTTAAACCTTAGAAAGGTATAGGTATTTTTCCCTTGTACACGGCGGTTGTTGCCAACCGTAGGTTATACGGTGAGGTTCAACCCGAACGTTTTCTGCGGGAAACCATAAATCATTGACCACCATGAGGTACCGATATTTGTTTAGAATTGGCGCCAGACCGTCACTATGAAGACCCAGTCTCGAATAACCTTACCAAGAGTAAAAGACAAAAGAATTGAGGAAAAGGTTATGCCACTACCGAAGAGCCCAGAGAAGGAATTATCCTTAATATCTCGAGAAGACCGACCTTTATCGCCAATAAGGATGGAGTATCTGAGTTTTGATGGAACCGTAACAATGCTTCTAAGGGTGGTAGCACCGAGACCGGAGACGATCGATGGATTTTGAGAAGACCCCAAACCCTAACCTATTTCTTGCTAGCCTCTTGAATCTCGGGGCGAGATTCATTTTAAGGTGGTAGATTTGTAACATCCCAAAATTCTAAATTTTGGAATGTTATAATAAATAGATAGATTTGTTTGTTTGTTTGAATTGTCGTGTGATTGATTGAGTGAAATTTGAAACTTTTTGAAAGTTAAATGAGAGGGAATAAAAAGGACTTTCCCAAACTTTCATTTTTGCTTTTATGCTTTTCGTGAATTCAAATACTCTTCATCACAAAACCCTGGAGAGAAGATGACATGACTTCTTCCATTTATTTAAATGACAAGGGGTGTTGAAAATATTTGAATTTCATTTGGAAAATATTTCCAATTCTGAAACTTTATGCAACTCAATGATTTTCACGAGCGAAGATAAAATGACTTCTTCAAAACATTTGAAATATGAGTAGGAGTTTCAAAGAAATAAATTCAAAGTTCTTTTGAATTTATTTTCAATTTGGAGTTATTTGAGTTTTATTCAAATTATTTTCTCCAAAAATAAAATACATGGAAAATAGGGTAACATGATTCCCTACAACAGAAAATTGGAGAGGAATAAATTTGAATTCATTTTGGTATTTTAAAAATGATTTTTATTGGATTTTATTGGACTGGTAGCACTGTGTGAATTATTAAAATTTGTGTGTATTTTATTTGAAGCTAAAATAGTGTTCATGTTGTAGAAAATCTTTTTCTAAAAATTTTGATATATTATATGCCTATATAAAATTTTTATTTAGTTCTGTTTTGTTGTCTCTGTCAAAAAAAAAAATTGCTGCGCCCCGCCGGGCCAAGGGCCAAGGCCCAAGGCCAAGCCAGCGGCCGGCCGGCCAAGGCCATCCACCGCACGCACCTAGGGAGCCAGGGAGCCCAGGTTTCCTATTCTTTTACAAATCCTAGTAGGATTTGATCCCGTTTCGTTATTCCGTTTATTACGATTTGTTTCTAGATCTTTTCCCTCTTTGTTTCCTAATCCTAGTCTATTTCTTGTCCCCTACCCCAAGCAAAGCCCTCCCCTCCCCAATATAAATACCCAAGCACCCCCCTCCAACACATCAAACCAACACCTCTCCTCTCCTCTCCTCTCCTCTCCAGCAGAAGAAGAGCAAAGACCACCGCCGCCGCCAAGTGCCGCCGCCGCGCCCTCGACCTCTCCTGAGGTTTATATGATCTCCTCTCCACCGTCCCGTGATCTCCTTTCCTCTACGAGCAACCGCAACATCGGATCCGATCTTCTTCCCCAACTCCGACCACTACTCCGGTGAGATCCACGAAATCCCGTAATTCATTTTTTTTTCAGAAAATAGCAATCTTAGAAAATTCATATCTTTTAGAGGTTTTAGTATTTTTGAGTGATTCCAATTGCTATGTGTCACAAATTTGCTGAAGTTTCTGTTAGTTCAATTTTATTTCACATTTGAGCAGTTTAAATTTGTGTTTGTATGAATTTGCTCAAATCACTAGATTTGAGCTATTTTGAGTTAGGAATATTATTTTTGACCGATTCTTTTTGCTCCTGGTCTCTAGGACCTTTGTTTATCCAGTAGTATTTAGTATTTTATTTCTAGGTTAATTTAAATTAGGTTTTAGCAAAACAGTACTGTTTTATTATTAGTTCTGTTTTAGCTTTTCTTTATTGTTTTTATTTGTAACATCCCAAAATTATAAATTTTGGAATGTTATAAACACATAGATAGTTTTGGTTGATTGTTTGATTGATTGACTGAAAGTGAGTGAATTTGAAACTTTTGAAAGTTAAATGAGAGGGAATAAAGGACTTTCCCAAACTTTCATTTTTGCTTTTATGATCTTGAGAATTCAAATTCTATTCATCACAAAACCACGGAGAGAAGATGACATGACTTCTTCCATTTATTTAAATGACAAGGGTGTTGAAAATATTTGAATTTCATTTGGAAAATATTTCCAATTCTGAAACTTTATGCAACTCAATGATTTTGACGAGAGAAGATAAAATGACTTCTTCAAATTAAATGAAATATGAGTTGGGAGTTTTAAAAGAATTAAATTCAAAGTTCTTTTGAATTTATTTCCAATTTGAGTCATTTGAGTTTTATTCAAATTATTTTTCTCCAAAAACAAAATATATGGAAAATAGGGTAACATGATTCCCTACATCAGAAAATTGGAGAGAAATTAATTTGAAGTCATTTTGGTATTTAAAAATGATTTTATTGGATTTTATTGGACCGGTAGCACTGTGTGAATTATTAAAATTTGTGTGTATTTTATTTGAAGCTAAAATAGTGTTCATGTTGTAGAAAATCTTTTTCTAAAAATTTTGATATATTATATGCCTATATAAAATTTTATTTATTTTTGTTTTGTTGTCTCTGTCAAAAAAAATCCGCAGCGCCAAAGGCCCAAGCCGCCACTTGCCACCGGCCGGCCACCATCGCGCGTGCGCACCAGGGAGCCAGGGAGCACCGCTCCTTTTTCCTAATACTAGTAGGATTTGATCCCGTTTCGTTTATTCCGATTTGTTTCTAGATCTTTTCCCTTTTGTTTCCTAATCCTAGTCTATTTCTTGTCCCCTACCCCAAGCAAAACCCTCCCCTCCCCAATATAAATACCCAAGCACCCCCCTCCAACACATCAAACCAACACCTCTCCTCTCCTCTCCTCTCCAGCAGCAGCAGATGCAGCTTTCCACCGCCGCCAAGTGCCGCCGCCGCGCCCTCGACCTCTCCTGAGGTTTATATGATCTCCTCTCCACCGTCTCGTGATCTCCTTTCCTCTAGGAGCAACCGCAACATCGGATCCGATCTTCTTCCCCAACTCCGACGACTACTCCGGTGAGATCCACGAAATCCCGTAATTCATTTTTTCAGAAAATAGCAATCTTAGAAAATTCATATCTTTTAGAGTTTTAGTATTTTGAGTGATTCCAATTGCTATGTGTCACAAATTTGCTTAAGTTTCTGTTAGTTCAATTGTATTTCATATTTGAGCAGTTTAAATTTGTGTTTGTATGAATTTTCTCAAATCACTAGATTTGAGATATTTTGAGTTAGGAATATTATTTTGACCGATTCTTTTTGCTCCTGGTCTCTAGGACCTTTGTTTATCCAGTAGTATTTAGTATTTTATTTTCAGGTTAATTTAAATTAGGATTTTAGCAAAACAGTACTGATTTATTATTAGTTCTGTTTTAGCTTTTCTTTATTGTTTTTATTAGTTTTAAATTATTTCTTTTTGTCACTTTTGACAAAATTAGTTGTGTTTCTGTTAGACAACAGACAAAAATTTATTTTATTTAAAAAATTTATTTTTCTTAGTTTTGTATGAAACCTTCTATAGGTCATAGTTAGAGTTTTATAAAAGCTTTTTATTTGTTTCTTTTGCAAATAAAATTTTATGGAAAAAATACTTTCTGTTAAATTAGTTATTTTACATTTTATTTTCTGTTAACTTATTAGTTTAATATTTTAATTGTTGTTAAGTTTTTACTTACGGCAAAACTATATTAGATGTTTGTAGCAAAGTCATAGATTTTCGTTAGTAGTTTTCTTTCTAGTTTTATTTGAAGCTTCTTTGGACTTTGTTGGAGTTTTATTATTGAGTTTTTTTTGTTTTAATTGTTATTTTGAGTGTTAGTATTGCTTGCTAGAATGATTGCTTATGTGAATGCTATGTTTGACCTGTATAGATTTTCTTCGGAGAGTGACGAATAGTTCTATCAAATTTTGTGAGAGTGTTGTTATCTTCATCAACGTACCAGGCAAGTTCACTTTGACCATGCTTTCATACCTATGTTTTATTGCATTTAGTGTCATCTTTGCAACCACCTCCAGTAGTGATATTGAATTCTTGTAGTTGAGTAGTATGCATGAGGTAGGAACCCATCACCCTGTTACCAAGCCCGGGACGTTATTTATTTTAATGCTACGCTATAGTAGACGGGGTTTGGTATGAGTGTTTGAGAGTGGTGTGAAGAAGGAGGATTCTACGTCAATGATGACAACTCCATGATGACATCTGCAAGGACTGCATCTTCAAGGCCTCAAGACTTCAAGACTCGAGACAAGAATTCAATACACACTACTGGGTGAAGGATGGTTGACGGGCACCCTGGAGAAACCAGTGGTTGGCCGGGATGCATGGAGAAGCGCCATGACATCTTGCGGAAAGCTTCACCCAGACTCAAAGAGACGGAAGAATACTTCATGCCCGGAAGATTACCTGTGCAACCGCAAGTCACTATGGGCTCTGGCTTGGTTGACCTTAGTGGTGAATCTGGCTGGGACGGTGCTAGCAGATGTAGAACAACGGTAGGATTGGATGAGCACCGGACAGTGGTCAGAGGAACTCTTCGGAAGACCTTGTTTCGGTCATCTTGTTCTCAAACAGCCTGAAGTGCGAGAACGTAAAAAGAGGGTTCAAATCTTGCGGGTAAAGTGTACAAACCTCTGCAGAGGGTTTAAACCTAATCAATTAGCCGTGTCCCCGGTTACGGACAATTTGAGCCTCTGGACTTGGATCTATCTCGGAACTCTCAACACCGGACTGATAACTTAATTGTGGGCAACTTATGATGAATTTGGGCTATGAGACATCGGTTGGCGGAACCATGTCATGATAGAAAACTCCATAGTACGGACTCCAGTTATTCCTTTGATGTAGGGAAAATAAAACCAGCTTATGCATAAAAACATCGACCACGAGCCACAAAGCCATATTGCATATAGAATAGTATTATCATCTGTTTTCTCATGTTGTGATCTTGCGGTACATTCAATGTAATGACCTACACGGCTGCAATGTCTCATGTTGCGAGATATTTTACTTCCGACGAGTAAGAGTGCAGTGCAGGGTTACGGTCTACACTCAACCTGCCGATGGCGTTGATGGGACTCCACACCCGACTATTTGTTTCATTGTGACTTATGAGGTATATATCAGTTTTACGTTAATTATACATGTGATTGCACTTTGATATATACATTGATGTCTTGTGTGTGCCGACATCTTGATCCGAGGATGGCACGAAACACGAGGCTTGACCGTCTGAGGTCGGGTCGCTACATTATTAGTTTTAAATTATTTCTTTTTGTCACTTTTGACAAAATTAGTTGTGTTTCTGTTAGACAACAGGAGAAAATTTTATTTTTATTTTAAAAAATTTATTTTCCTTAGTTTTGTATGAAACCTTCTATAGGTCATAGTTAGAGTTTTATATAAGCTTTTTATTTGTTTCTTTTTGCAAATAAAATTTTATGAAAAAAATACTTTCTATTAAATTAGTTATTTTACATTTTATTTTCTGTTAATTTATTAGTTTAGTATTTTAATTGTTGTTAAGTTTTCTTTATTGAGGGCAAAACTATGTTAGATGCTTGTAGCAAAGTCATAGATTTTCGTTAGTAGTTTTTCTTTCTAGTTTTATTTGACGCTTCTTTGGACTTTGTTGGAGTTTTATTATTGAGTTTTTTTTGTTTTAACTGTTATTTTGAGTGCTAGTATTGCTTGCTAGAATGATTGCTTATGTGAATGCTATGTTTGACTTGTATAGATTTTCTTCGGAGAGTGACGAATAGTTCTATCAAATTTTGTGAGAGTGTTGCTATCTTCATCAAGTAATACCAGGCAAGTTCACTTTGACCATGTTTTTCATACCTATGTGTTTTATTGCATCTAGTGTCATCTTCGCAACAATCCCTCCAGTAGTGATATTGAATCCTTGTAGTTGAGTAGTATGCATGAGGTGGGAACCCATCACCCTGTTACCAAGCCGGGGCGTTATTTATTTTAATGCTACGCTATAGTGGGCGGGTTGGTATGAGTGCTTCGGGAGTGGTGTGAGAATGGAGGATCTCGTCAATGGCGACAACTCCATGATGGAATCTGCAAGGACTGCATCTTCAAGGCCTCAAGACTTCAAGACTCGAGACAAGAATTCAATACACACTCTTGGGTGAAGGACGGTTGACGGGCACCTGGAGAAACCGGTGGTTGGCGGGATGCATGGAGAAGCGCCATGACATCTTGCGGAAAGCTTCACCCAGACTCAAAGAGACGGAAGAATACTTCATGCCCGAAAGCTTACATGCAACCGCAAGTCACTATGGGCTCGGCTTGGTTGACCTTAGTTGTGACTCTGGCTGGGGCGGTGCTAGCGGATGTAGAACTACGGTAGGATTGGATGAGCACCAGACGGTGGTCGAGGAACTCTTCGGAAGACCATGTTTGGTCATCTTGTTCTCAAACACCTGAAGTGCGAGAACGTAAAAGAGGATCGAATCTTGCGGGTAAAGTGTACAAACCTCTGCAGAGGGTTTAAACCTAATCGATTAGCCGTGTCCCCGGTTACGGACAATTTGAGCCTCTGGACTTGGATCTATCTCGGAACTCTCAACCCCGGACTGATAACTTAATTGTGGGCAACTTATGATGATTTGGGCTATGAGACATCGGTGGCGGAACCATGTCATGATAGAAAACTCCATAGTACAGACTCCAATTATTCCTTTGTTGTAGGGAAAATAAAACCAGCTTTTATGCAAACAAAACTCAGATACAGAGCCATAAAGCCATACTGCATATAGTATAGTTTATCATCTGTTTTCTCATGTTGTGATCTTGCCGGTACATTCAATGTCTTGACCTACACGCTGCAACTTATCATGTTGCGAGATACTTTTCTTCCGACGAGTAAGAGTACGATCTGAGTTACGGTCTACACTCAACTTGCCGATGGCGTTGATGGGACTCCACACCGACTATTTTGTTTCATTGTGACTTATGAGGTATATATCAGTTTTACGTTAATTATACATGTGATTGCACTTTGATATATACATTGATGTCTTGTGTGTGCCAACATACTGATCCGAGGATGGCACAAGAAACACGAGGCTTGACCGTCTCGAGGTCGGGTCGCTCTGACGACCTAGGACAACTTCTCCGCGCCGACCGAGAAGCCGCCGAAGCAACCTCGAGCGACGTCGTCGAAGCCGGCGAAGGCCCTGCCCAAGATGCGAATGGTCATCCCCACCATCTCCGGGTAACCAACAGAACCTTGTATTTCCTTTTTCAACATGAGTGAACTTTTAGTCGACTTGATGATTGATCGGCCGACTCTTGAAATCTACAGCGCCGTTACCTCCGAGACTTCAGCCAAGCACGATGATCAGGAAATGGAGGATGCGGCCACTTCCAATCTTGGTAAGATCTCTAAGATTTCACTTTTAGCCGACTGGAGCTTTTTAGTCGATTGGGCTTCAATGTTTACTTCTGGATCTCTCTTGTAGTTCCGCCTCACTTCATTGACCTTCCTGATGATGACGAGGAACCGCCATTGAGGAAGAGGAGGAACAAGAAAGTGCCTGCTGGCAAGGCTGCTCAAGTCGCGGCGACTCCTGAGACGTTGATTTCTGAGGGAGGCAATCCCACTCGGACTTCAGATCTTTTCTTTGTATCACGACGAGTGCCCGACCCACTTCGTCGACTGCTGATCCACCGTCACTCTTTGCTACACACCACGTCCCGGAAGACCAAGTAAGTGCTGCTAAGGAGGCCATACGCCGGGTAGGGATCATGATGGAGCAGGTGAAAGCGGCTCGAGAGGCAAGTCAGGCGGCCTATGACGGCAGTTCAACTCTCCAGAGCAATGTCCAAGTAAGTCAGTCGTCGCTTGCTTTGTTAGGATATACTATATGAAACTGCTTTCTTCTGGATATTTCCATATCTGTACACCCACTGGGTGTGTGTGTCGTTTGAACTTTTGTGGGGGCACGCTGAGTGCACCCACTGGGTGTAGTCCCCGAGACTATGGTCGACTGCGTGCAGTCGGCTATGGTCTTTATGTTGTGATCTTCTTCACTCGACTTGGACGGACCAAGTCGAATGGAACTGTAAAAATGGTGGGGGCATGCTAAGTGCACCCACTGGGTGTAGTCCCCGAGACTATGGTCGACTGCGTGCAGTTGACTATAGTCTAAAGAACTATTTTTTTTACTGCGGCTGACCGCTGAAAATTAGCCATGTTTTTAGAATCATAGCCTTTTTGCCTCTTTTGGTCAATCGATCGAACCAAATTGGTAAACCAAAGAGGGCATCGCTGAGTGCACCCGCTGGTGTAGTCCCGAGACTCTTGTCGAATGTTTTATTCGACCGTAGTCTTAGAAATGCTACTATTTTTCCTTAGTCACTCGGAAGTGATCTGTCTTTGATGTCTTTCGTTGGTTGACTCTTTGTAGAAATCTTGCGAGCTTGTGGCTCGCTATCTTGAGATTAGAGAAAAGCAGATTCAGCTCAACCTCGATTTGAAGCTTCTTGAGGAGAATTTGCGAAGGCACGGGATGAAGCAAAAGGTATGGCTGGTGAGAATTTTGACGATTGCCTCTGTTTTTCTGCTCATTCTCAACTCTGTTCTCATTGTTGCTTTGAGATAAACCTGGAAGAGACTTTGAAGAAGAAGGACCTTGACCTTGCAGAGAGCCGGAATATGGCTTTGGAGAAAACAAAGCTCATTGAAGAAAAGCTTGCCTCGGTCGACAAACTTGAAGATGAAAATGCCAAGCTGAAAGCCTCTCTTGTGCGACTAACAAGGAAGTCGGTCGATGAAGAACGACAAGAATGTTACATCGACAAGGTTGGCCAGCCGGCGGGAAGCGAAGCGACACGGAGATTTATCTTGGAGGGTTCGCCAAGAAGCTGTTTCTCATGCTTGAAGGTAATCTCTTTTATCCAACTGTCTTGCTCTCACCGGCTCATCATATGATCTTCATTTTGAATCTGAGTTGTGTTTTCAGAATTCTGCCAAAACTTTGAAGAAGAAACCAGTCGAGTGGAAACCAGTTTGGACCCCATCAACTCTCCTGTGAAGGACGAAGCTGCTATGAATGTGCTCCGACTGGAATCTCGTGTTGCTAGCGCAGTGGATTATCTTGCTCGACTGAAAGTTGCAGTGTCGCGGATCGACTCGACTCTCTGGCCAGAACAGACTCTCCAGAATGATCTTGAATCTTTGATGACTCGACTGAATGAGATTCCAAGTCGAGTGCAGGAATGGAAGAAGTCATCTGCGGTGTGGTGCTGATGTTGCTCTATCTCGGTTCGTGTCCACCAAAGAAGCGCAAGAGGACAAGCTGGTGTCTCTCAAGGTTGCCAATACCAGGAAGCACGACTTGGATCATTCATGGAGACTTTCATCGCTGCTGCTACCCGTATTGCCGGCGGAATCGACCTCGACCAGTTTGTTGCACCTTCCGGTCCTCCGCGGAGGAGTAAAAACTTCTAAGTCCCACTTTAAATTTGCCTCGGAATGCCGAGTGGTTTACAGTAATCGATAAACTTTAACGGGCTTAACGCTGAGCACCTTTGGATCCGTGGGGCGTTTATCCGAACTTGATTTTTCCTTTAACATGCTTTGCTTGCCTTGAGAGAACTTTATTCTTCATTTGGAAGATATTCCGTTGAAATTCAATCGACTTGAGCTTCATCTATCTTGCGGTAGAGATGGAACCTGATTGCGATCGACCTTGTCGTCTTCTGATTGGGACGGACTGCACGTTGTACTTGTGGCGAAGCTCGAAGGAGGAGGTAACAGTCGACCTGTACCTCGTCGTCCTTGCGGATTGGGATGGACCGCACGTTGTACTTGTGGCGAAGCTCCGAAGGAGGAGGTAGCAGTCGACCTGCACCTCGTCGTCCTTGCGGATTGGGATGGACCACACGTTGTACTTGTGGCAAAGCTCCGAAGGAGGAGGTAGCAGTCGACATGCACCTCGTCGTCCTTGCGGATTGGGATGAATTCCTTACTTAGGTGAGTACTGTGCTGCAGCTAAGCCCCCGAGTGGGAGGTTTGCTCTCCACTCGGTAGGATTTTTATTACTTAGGCGAGCACTGGGCTGCAGCTAAGCCCCGAGTGAGGGTTTGCTCTCCACTCGGTAGGATTTCTATTACTTAGGCGAGCACTGGCTGCAGCTAAGCCTCCGAGTGGGAGGTTTGCTCTCCACTCGGTGGGATTTTTATTACTTAGGCGAGCACTGGCTGCAGCTAAGCCCCAGTGGGAGGTTTGCTCTCCACTCGGTGGGATTTCTATTACTTAGGCGAGCACTGGGCTGCAGCTAAGCCTCCGAGTGGGAGGTTTGCTCTCCACTCGGTAGGATTTTTATTACTTAGGCGAGCACTGGGCTGCAGCTAAGCCCCCGAGTGGGAGGTTTGCTCTCCACTCGGTAGGATTTCTATTACTTAGGCGAGCACTGGGCTGCAGCTAAGCCTCTGAGTGGGAGGTTTGCTCTCCACTCGGTAGGATTTTTATCACTTTGGATGTTTGAGGCGAATCCTTGGGCTGTTATAAGCCCCCGAGCGGGAGGCTCGCTCACCACTCGGTAGGGTTTGAATACTTAGGCGAGTACTTGGACTGCAGCTAAGCCTCCGAGTGGGAGGCTGGCTCGCCACTCGCTAGGATTTTGGATACTTAGGCGAGTACTTGGACTGCAGCTAAGCCTCCGAGTAGAAGGCTGGCTCGCCACTCGGTAGGATTTTGGATACTTAGGCGAGTACTTGGACTGCAGCTAAGCCTCCGAGTAGGAGGCTGGCTCGCCACTCGGTAGGATTTTGGATACTTAGGCGAGTACTTGGACTGCAGCTAAGCCTCCGAGTGGGAGGCTGGCTCATCACTCGGTGGGATTTTGGATACTTAGGCGAGTACTTGGACTGCAGCTAAGCCTCCGAGTGGGAGGCTGGCTCGCCACTCGGTAGGATTTTGGATACTTAGGCAAAGCGGACTCGCAGCTAAGCCCCCGAGTGAGAGACAGGCTCGCACTCGGAAAGGATTTTTTTTTACAAACTTAGGCGAATCGGATTCGCAGCTAAGCCACCCACTGGGGGAAATTCCAACAAAAAGCAATATCAATCACTGGGAAAATTATAACATTCTTGTCTTAGACAAACAAACTACAAAAGTACTTTTATTACATCTCAACCGAGTGTTTTAAGTGTAAAAGGGGCGGAGCAGCTCCGCGTTCCAAGCTCGAGGCTCGTCGATCTGGCGATCAACATTGTAGAGATGATATGCTCCGTTGTGGAGGACTCTCGTGACGATGAAGGGACCTTCCCAAGTGGGAGCAAGCTTGTGTGGTTTCTGTTGATCCACTCGGAGGACCAAATCTCCCTCTTGGAAGGCTCGACTCTTCACATTTCGGCATGGAATCGGCGCAAGTCTTGCTGATAGATAGTCGGCGGATCAAGGCCATCTCTCTCTCTCTTGCAAGAGGTCGATCGCATCTTGTCGGGCTTGTTCTCTTCCTCTTGAGTATAGCTCGACTCGAGGCGCATTGTGAAGCAGGTCACTCGGCGAACTTCAGACTCCATAGACCAGGGAAGAATGGAGTTCTCCCGATCGACCGATTAGGAGTGGTCCTCAATCCCGGAAACTGATGGAAGTTCGTCGACCCAAGCTCTGCTGCATGTTTGAGATCACGCATCGGCCGAGGTTTCAGCCCTTTGAGAATGAGGCCGTTTGCGTTACGCTTGTCCATTCGACTAAGGATGAGCCATCAAGCATAGTCGACCCGCGTTCCTTGAGAGGCGCGAAGGCTTTGAACTTGTCATTATCGAAGTTTGACCCATTGTCGATCATGATGCTATGCGGAACTCCATATCTGAATATCAACTCTCGATGAAACGATAGCGATGCATGCATCGAGGTTCTTGATGGGCTTGGCTTCGATCCACTTGGTGAACTTGTCAACTGCTACTAGCAAATGAGTGAAGCCGCTTACGCGATTCTCAACGGTCCAATCATGTCCAATCCCCAAACAGCGAAGGGCCAAATGAGTGGAATGGTCTTCAAGGTGAGGCTGGCTTGTGCGACATGTTGGAATAGAACCGACATCCTTCACACTTGTCGACTATTTCTTTTGCCATTTCATTTGCTTTCGCCAAGAAAATCCCGCTTCGGTATGCTTTAGCCACAATGGTCCGAGAGGGCGCATGATGGCCACAGGTCCCCGAGTGGATATCCTCAAAATTATCGACCTTCTTACGGCGTGATACACTTCGGCCGACTCAATCGCGCTTTCTCGTACAATTGTCCCTTGATTATTGTAAAGGCCTTGGATCGACAGACGATCTGTCGAGCCTCTTCTTCATTCTCTAGGAGCTCTTTCCTAAGGATATATGCGGTGTACGCACTTCGGTCGGGAGTGATGACCACAACTTCCATAATTAGGTCGACCACGGTGGGACCTCAACTTCGATCGGATCATTGGCACTCTTTTGCTGCGGGCTTCTTACGTGAAAGGATCCTCCTGCGATGGAGCATGAATGTGTTCTAAAATACATCACTGGGAATGGCTTCCCTCTTGGACCCTATCTTCGCCAAATCATCCGCACTTGATTTTTCGATCGGGGTATATGATGAAGCTCTAACCCTCGAATTTCTTCTCCACTTTCTCATCAGCATTACAATAACTTGTCATAGCTGGGCTTCGACATCCCACTCCTTCATCACTTGATTAACAACCAGATCTGAGTCACCGTAAACCATAAGGCGACGGACGCCGAGTGAAATGGCCATGCGCAACCCATACAGGAGTGCTTCATATTCTGCTTCGTTGTTGGAAGAATCAAAGTGAATCTGGAGAACATACTTGAGCCTATCTCCTCGGGGGGAAACCAATACAACCCCTGCACCAGAACCATTCAACATCTTGGAACCATCGAAAAACATAGTCCAGTGTTCCGAGTGAACTTGGGTCGGAAGCTGCTGTTCAATCCACTCAGCGAGGAAATCTGCCATTGCTTGGGACTTGATGGCTTTCTTTGCCTCGAATTTGATATCAAGGGGAAGGAGTTCAATCGCCCATTTTGCCACTCGACCAGTTGCATCTCTGTTATGAAGAATTTCCGACAAAGGCGTCGGCGACGATAATGGAATGATCGGAGAAATAATGAGCAACCTTCTTCGTGGTCATATAGATCCCATAAACAAGCTTCGATAGTGAGGGTATCTTTGCTTTGATGGGGTCAAGATTACTTGAAAGATAATAAACTGGGCGTTGAACTTTGAAGGTTTTCCTTCTTCTTCCCGCCGGCCGTAAATGCAGTCTTCGACGACTTGTCCGATGGCTGCAATGTAAAGCAGCAAAGGCTCCTTGCTGATTGGAGCAGCAAGCACCGGTGGGTGGAGAGCGAGCTTTGAGCTCGCAAGCGCTGCATCGACTTCTAGAGTCCACTCGAACTTGTCGACTTCTTCATCGATCGGTAAAGAGGCAATGCCTTTTCACCGAGGCGAGATGAATTGACTTAAAGCGGCCAAGCATCCAATAAGTTTCGGACATCGTGCACACGCAGGCGCTTCATTCGGAGTATGGTGCCAACCTTTTACGGCTAGCATCGATTCCTCGCTCGGAAGCGAAAACCGAGTAACTTTCCACGGGAACTCCAAATGTACACTTTGATGGATTAAGCGATATCATACCTCCCGAGATTGGCAAATGTTTCAGCAAGGTCGGTCAGCAGGTCGGAACCCTTTCGTGACTTGACCACTATATCATCCATGTATGCTTCCACATTCCGACCGATTTGAGTGAGCAAACACTTCGAATCATCCTCATGAATGTGCTCCGGCATTCTTGAGACCGAGCGGCATGGTGACATAACGAAGCACCGAATGGAGTGATGAGCGCTGTTTTAATCTCATCGGGTCCATACAGATGGATCGATGGTACCGGAATAAGCGTCTAAAAAGACAACCTCTCGCATCCCGCAGTTGAGTCGACTATTTGGTCGATGCGAGGAAGAGGAAATGATCTTTCGGGCAGGCCCGATTGATATGCTTGAAATCGATGCACATGCACTGTGACTTGTCCTTCTTGGGGACCATGACAACGTTGGCGAGCCACTCGGAGTGGTAGATCTCTCGGATGAACTCTGCTGCTAAGAGCCGAGCCACCTCCTCGCCAATGGCCTTTCTCTTACGGACGGCGGACCGCCAAGATACTCTTTAACTGGTTTGAATTTTGGGTCTACTCGTGGCGATGCTCAGCCAGCCCCACAGGAACACCGGCATGTCGTGAGCTTCCATGCGAAGATGTCCCGATTCTCATGGAGGAACCGGATGGCGCTTCTTCCTATTTTGAGTCGAGTGTTGTTGAGATGTTGGTGGAGCAGCGTCGGGATCGGTCGGGTGAATGTGAACCTGTTTCGTCTCGCCATCAATCTGGAATGCTGACTCTGTGGCGGGCTTCTTAGCTCGCAACAAATCACTTTCGGATCTGCAGTTTTCGATACTCTGTAGCTCTACCATCGCCAACCGAGCATCGGCGATCTTAGAGCCTTTACGGAAGCACTCTTACGCCTTCTTCCGATTGCCCGTGACAGTGATCACGCCCTTGGGACCAGGCATCTTCATTTTAAGATACACGTAACATGGTCGGGCCATGAAACGTGCATAAGCTGGTCTCCCTAGAATAGCGTGATAAGCGCTCTGGAAATCCACGACCTCAAAGGCCAACTTTTCTTTCTGGAAATGCTTTGAATCACCAAAAACTACATCAAGAGCAATTTGGCCGAGTGACTCAGCCTTCTTTCCAGGAATGACTCCGTGGAAGCTCATATTCTTGGTCTTGAGTGCGTACATCGAATGCCCATCCCTTTCAACGTCTCCGTGTATAATATATTCAAACCACTACCACCATCCATCAGGACTTTGGTCAGTCGAGTGCCTTCGACAACTGGGTCGACCACCAATGCTTGCCTCCCAGGGGTGGCATTGTGCGTTGGGTGATCAGACTGGTCGAATGTGATGGAGGTCTGGGACCATTTCAGATAATTGGGAGTCGCCGGAGCAACCAAGTTTACTTCCCGATTGATAACCTTCAATCGACTTTTGCTTTCGGCGTCGGCAAAAATCATCGTGGTGGAATTGACACGGGATATCCACCATCACTTCATCATCTCTATCCTCAACTTTATCTGTCTCCTTATCCTTATCCTTGGGCTGTTTCCTTGGGCTGTTGAATCAAGAGCCGACACTTGTCGAGTGGTATGTTTCGGGTAAATGAGTGTACCCTCTTCATCTTTCTTTGTATGAATATGACATGGTAAATCCAACACGGCGTTCCCATCCTGGTCTTTCACCTTCTTAGGGTTTCAAGGACCCTTGTGTTTCCCCTTGAACTTTCACAGGGTCCTTTGCCAAGGCCTCTCCGGAGCCGCCGGCTCGACTTTTGCTTCGCTTCGATCGAATTTCCTCCGCGGTCTCATTGGCGACAGATTTATATTTACCACTCCGAAGCCGATCTTCTTCTTCACCATTTGCATATTTGGTGGCAATCTCCATCATCCGACTCGAGGTCATATCTCCGGTTCGATCAAATTTCAAACTCAATTCTCTGTTCTTGGCGCCTTCCTTGAAGGCACAGATCGCCCAGTGATGATCGATACATTCTCCTTTGTGTGGTGCAAAGTGATCCACCTCTGGATATAATCTCTCAAGGTTTCACTCGACTTTTGAGCATACAGCGCAACTCTGTCAAACCCGCTGGTCGTTTGCAAGTTCCTTCAAATGTCTGACAAACACTCGGGCAAGATCTTCCCAAGTGTAAATCTTCTTGGGTGCTAAGCGATTCAACCACGCCGGCTGAACCCTCCAACATAAGAGGTAAATGCTTCATGGCTACCTCATCGTTGCCACCGCCGATCTGAACCGCCACTCGGTAATCTTCAAGCCAGGTGTCGGGCTTGGATTCTCTAGTGAACTTGCGACTCCGATCGCCAACTTTGAAGTTGGGGAATCACTGCAGCCACGATGGCTCTGCTGAAACACTTTGGTCCCGAGACATGGACTCTACTCTTTGGAAGGAGCATCTCTATCATGGCCGTCTCGGTGAGCTCGTTTCTGTCGACCAAACCTTGAGCGATAATGGATCTCGCATCAAAGCTCTGGTTCCACAGGGTCGACCGAACTCTTCGTCCAAAGACCTTTGTTTTGGCGTCTGTCATCTTGCTGCCGAGGCGTATGATCCACCCCTTGGGGAGGAGGGCACTCGACATCGATCGTTGCGATCGAATCGGTGCTCATCTTGCTTTCATGACCCTTGTATTGATCATCACGCCGGCCTCCACGTTCCTCACGCCTCGGGCGATCTTGGACTATGGGCGATGGAATGAATTCGCAGCGACGGACCGGTGTGAACCTGTTCCACGATCGATACAACTGAGTTTTGATCTCCTGCCGCCGAGCAAATCCCGATTTGCTGCAAACCTCTACCGCCTCCGATGGGAAGGCTGAATTGATTACGCTATCTGAGCGGCAATTGCTAAATTCTGAATCGGAGTTCGATATACAGGTTGGCGGTTGAAAGAGTGGCGTCGATTGGATTCTGGAACCCTCGATCGCGACGCTCGTCCATTACTCGCTGAAGATTCTCGATCAAGTCGCTCAGCCAGGTTGGCTGCGCGCGCATCCTCAAAGGCGCGAGCCTCGGGGTTTCTCCAACGATAGGAGTGTGAAGTGCATCCATGTTCCGACGACGAAGCTCCTCCCTCGGAGCGAAGTGAGGGCTCGAGCAAGTATTCTTCGTGGGCTTGCGCCGATCGCCTCCACCGCCACCTTCGTTGGTGCGGGTGAATCGAGGGGACTGCGTGGTCCATCGACCATCGTAACCTCTGCCGCCGGGTCATCGCTATCGCATTGGACGCGGTCTCTCTGAGCCGGTCGAGCAGGCCAGTAGAGATTCGTCGGGCTCGATCGCCGCGACTTGGGGATGGCCGGCGGGCCACCGCATGCCTCACCCACCGCTGAAGCCTCGACCGACCGGGCAGCTTGCGCGGTGGGAGGCCGGGAGTGAAGACGGCGCGAGAGCCGACCCATCTTGGGTCGACGGTTGCCGCAGGAGGACGCCGCGGACACACGCTGCAGCAGTCGTCGCCCAGCGGATGGGGAGCGCGTCCACGTCGAGTGGAGCCTCCTAAAGCCAAGCGGAGTCGTCGGCGACGAACGCGAGCGCACCGAGACGGATCTCGTGGTGTCGACCGAACTCCACCAAACCATGATGCTGAGATCGAGAGAATCCCAACTTCTCCAACAATTAGCTAGAACACCGCCCCACGGTGGGCGCCAACCGTCGTGGTTCTAAGTCGGCAAGAGAATGGGGGTAGATATGGAGAGGCAAGATCCTAGCTATGGAGTAGTTGTATCGCAAGGGATTTACTGAGTTCGGGCCCTTCTCGGAGGAAGTAACAGCCCCACGTCTCGGAGCCCGAGGCGGTCGATTGGATTATATGCGTATGTGTTACGAAGTGCGAACCCTTCTACTGTGGAGGGTGGCTTATATAAAGTACGCCAGACCCCAGCCATTACGCAGATGAGGGTTTAAAGGTGCGTTAAAGCTAGGCGTTCTCGTAACGCCTTACATAAAATGTCATTAAGGTCATAAAGACTATTTAACTACTGAGACCGTTTGGACACCGAGTGGCTCTTGGACTCTTGGTGGTCGAGTGGGTCTTCATAGTCAGTGTCTTTGAATCTGTCGGTGGGAGCCTACGGTCATTGGAAGGCTGCTTCTCTTGTGAGTGTCCTTGTGGAAGGTACCTTTGGGCAGGTCTATGACCCTACCCCAGGTACATGACTTCATCAGCTGCCGGGTGGATTCATCATCCGCGATGAGGCCTCGGCTTGGTCCGCCGATGACGTAGCCGCATGCCAAGCGCCCAGCGTTGTCGCGAGCCTTCTTAGCGATAATACTGTTCACGGCCGATCGGCGATGACGATCTCCGTCGCTGAACTTCCGTCCTCCACTCGGCGTTTGACATGCCGGTGGCTTGGGCGGCGGCGCCTCTGCGTCCTCTGCTTGGTGGCGGCGGAGGCGGTCATGATTCTTGCATGGGAGACGACGATACTTCTTCGGTGGCATGGCGGCCGGCTGGGAGGCGAGCAGGAGGGAGATTGGCGGGAGGAAGGAAGAGAATGGGAGGAAAGAGGGGGGAAAAGCGGGAAGAAGCGGCGGGAAGAGGCGCTCGACTTCGTAAACGAAGCGGACCAGCGCCCTTTTGCTTGTCTGGCACCGCCCCAGGCGCGGGTTGACCTGGGTCCGCCGGCACCAGTTTCGACCCGAGCCGTCAAAAAACGGGCTTCTGAGGGTGTGACTGGGCCGTTTTTTCGACGCCGGCACAGCAAAAACATCTGGGAAGGACCTGTTGGGGGCGCGGCCGGAGATGCTCTTACCATCAAACTGGCTGAAAAGAGGCTGAATACCTCGACGAACCGTGCCGCACAGTCGACAGTCTACTACTCCACACCCCCGCACCACATCCAGTCGACGACAACATGGCCCGCCGCCGCAGCCGCCGCCGCGCTCGCCCCGCCTCGCCACCGACGGCTCTGGAAGACGAAGACCTCCTCCGGAAGATTTTCCTGCTCCTCTCGCCTCAGCCCTCCACCATTCCCCGCGTCTCCGTCGTCTGCAAGCAATGGCGCGGCGTCGTCCGCGACCCCCAATTCCTCCGCGGCTTCCGCGACCACCACCGGAAACCTCCCCTCCTCGGCCTCGTCATGGGCCACACCGGGCACCCCTACTTCAGGTCCGACCTCGACCCTCCAGACCACATCCCGCACGAGCGCTTCTTCCCTCCAGACATCCTCAGCATGTACATGGACTTGTTCGACTGCCGCCATGGACGCGTCGTCTTCTTCGACCACCAGCTGCGCGAGGTCATGCTGTTTGACCCCGCCACCGGAGGCCGCCGTCATGTGGTCGTTCCACCAGTGTTTGACGAGAAGGAGATTGGCGTCTTTAACGCCGCCGTGATTTGCGTTGCCGGCGACGAAGGCCACGTGCACGGCGATTGCCACACCAGCCCATTTCAGGTGGTCTTGATAGGTATCCACGATGACAATAAACGAGCATTTGCCTCTGTCTACTCATCGGAGACCGGAACATGGGGCGAGCTCATCTCAACAGCAGCAATTCGGTATATGTGTGAGCTGAACCGTCCCAGTACCCTTGTAGGGGATTCTGTTTATTGGGTGTTTGATGGCAATGAGGATGGCATACTCAAGTTTGATTTAGATAGGCATAGCCTAGTTAATATCGAGATGCCGGATTTGTTCAGGTATTATAGCTGCTCGAGCAGCTTTAAGATCATGTCGACAGATGATGGCAGTTTTGGCCTTGCTGTCTTGGAAGACCAAAAATTCGAAATGTGGGAGAGGAAGGTCGATTGTGATGGTGTTGCTGGATGGGTGCTGCAGAAGACATTTCAAATGAACACGATCCTTGGTCTAGGGCCTATGGGAGGAATGGATAATCTCATGTTGGGGTATGATGAAGATGATCGTGCGATTTATGTAAGGACAGACATTGGTGTCTGCATCATTCAGCTTGAGACAATGCAGTTCAGAAATCTTGGCAAAGATAATTTCACGACCACTGCCTATTATCCCTACAGAAGTTTCTATACTGCAGGTATTTTGCTCTCCACATTTCCAGAAAACAGAAACATGGAAATAGCCAAATTATTTTTTGCACTTGGTTGCTGGTATACCTTCATTGTCGCAAAGTTTTTGTAACTGATTAACTGTACTCAATGCAGTTCAGAAATCTTGGCAAAGATAATTTCACGACCACTGCCTATTATCCCTACAGAAGTTTCTATACTGCAGGTATTTTGCTCTCCACATTTCCAGAAAACAGAAACATGGAAATAGCCAAATTATTTTTTGCACTTGGTTGCTGGTATACCTTCATTGTCGCAAAGTTTTTGTAACTGATTAACTGTACTCTGTTGTGGCACTTAAATGTTCTCATCTTCAGAGAGAGGAAGCAGTTTTAACTAATTTATTCTATGACATTGTGTATAAATCCATTACAGAATCTGGCAAAATCGTTAAATCAAAAGCTTATTGCTTTCTTTCTATACATACATTATACGATGGTTATGTCCATTCGTATTTACCAATATTACATATCTTTTGAGGATGGGCTGCATACAGCAGCTGGAAATTTGCGAGATACAAACTAAAATTAAGTTTAAACTCTGATAGTATGATATTATAGGTAAGCAATTTAGTGGTTGTTTGGCCCATTTCGGAGCACAAATCTAGTAATATTATTCATTCCATTCTTTTTCGTGATATAATGTTCATCTCTAGAAATCTTTCTATTAATCATACATCCATAATATGAATAAACTTATACTCCCTCCGTTCCCAAATATAAGTCTTTCTAGAGATTCCAACAAGTGACTACATACAGAGCAAAATGAGTTAAGCTACACTCTAAAATATGTCTACATACACCCGTATGTTGTTGTCCATTTGAAATGTCTAAAAAGACTTATATTTAGGAACGGAGGGAGTATGTAATAAGTAGCTCTCTTTAGAGGAGACCTGCTGCAAGTCTAAGTGTAAGCCTTTCAGCATTCAGATCTTAGATACTTCTTTCTGACGCTGACCTTTTCAATTGTTCAATCTGGTGTGTTTACTGTCATTATTCAAAGAGGCTCATTTAATTTTTATTGGCATTTTCTGTTTCTCAGTTGCCTTCCATCATTTTCTGTTTTTATAACATATATGTACAAAGCTTATCACCTATTCACACTCAGACTCAAGACACTGAGGTCTGAGTGCATCCTCTTGCATCTTCTTAGTCTCCTTTTTAATCATTTCTTTTTCCATTTTCTCAATCTGACATCAGTTCTCCCTGCTAGTGAGTGACCTGTCAGTATGCGAAAGAAGAGTTGGTGGCATCTCCAGATCTCTGGCGAAGGATGGCAGCATCATGGTTCCTGCTTCAAGGGGAGCAGGAGCGGTAGGAGACAATGCCGCAGCTGCCTCGACCTGAACCATACCAGAAGGAGGTAAAATACATGCATCTTGATTTACGTGTCTAGTCAGTTAGACATTGGCCACTTGGGACTTAGGTATATCAATTAATAGCAGATTTGTGGTTTTCCATTAGCAGTATCCGTAATGTAGAATCATTATCTGGGATTGGGGACATTGCAGCAGCCGTAACATGGGGTTTAATCCTTTATTCTTCTCGCACCACAGATATGCTAGATAAGTCAAGCAGCAGAGTTCAAGGAATCGATACAGGTCTTGTGCCAAGCTGGGTACTGACACAAACTCGAATCGACGTGATATTCAAGAAAGAGACGGAGACAAGATCAAAGCTTAGCAAAGCTTGGGCAAAATGGTTCCGCAGCAACGGTGTTCCTGAAAGTAAAGCAGACTGCCCACACTTCCGCAGTGCCATGAAGTTAACACAGCAGCTAGGTACCCGCTTGCCTGTTCCTTCAGGCGATGAACTAGGTGGCGTAAATCTGGACGCGGAGGAAGAACTTCCGTAAGTAGATGTGAATGTTAACTACTTATCCATGGACTGATCGCTCATGCCTTTGTAAGGGTTAGTTAAGTACTGCCTCATGAACTGTTCTAGGTTCTTCCGAGTCCTGGTTATTTATGAACTTTGATCTAGCGATGTTGAGTTGGTTATGCACCATTTTGGTAACTTCCTCAACTTTGATGTAAGGAACGGCTTTGTTGGTAACTAAGTACAAGTAGGTATTCATCATATCGTTTTTATTTTGATCTTCTTGCGGGTTATGAACATATTGGTTATTGTGTGTCTCGGTCACTTGATTGTTGCATGTGTGTGTGGCGTTGTGTCGTTGGCTGTGATCTTGTAATTCCTAGCTGGTTAATGGCTTCGTTAATTCAAAGTCGAGCTCTTTTTGAGTCTTCGGTCTAAAAAAAAGTGAAATTGGTTAGGATAATTTTTTATTGAATCCACTTCCGAATCCGTTTTTATAAGCTACGGTAAGAGATTTTTGACATCTGAACAGTCTGACTGATAGGATGCGGTATGGGATATGATACTACTATTATTCCGAGTCTATTTTTAAAAGGATAATCCGACATATTTAAATACTGATATTCAATTTATGTGTAAAGTTTTAGGACTCTGATAAATGCCACACGGGTAACACAAACACATGGCAATTTCGAACATTTTTTATGGCAAGTTTAGTGATGTGAGGATGGCAACTTCAGTTGTCAAGCATGACAATTTTTTTTGGATGACAAGTTTTTTCTTTGTTTTTTTTTTCTTTTCGGATGGCAATTTTAATTGTAAAAAATTTCAGGACCGGATTGCTTCGTGCCACACGTGTGGCACTTATCATTTAGGAAGTTGTAAGTGAATGCCATCTTTGTTTATGAGATGAGGCATATGCTTATTAGTGATTTGTCTGGCTTATTTTAGTATTATTTTAGTGTCTTATCTATGCTTAAAGTGTATATAAGTATTTAGCTAACCACTAGAGATTAAGATTCTTAATGCTAGTTAATACTTCTCCTCCCGTCGGGGCCGCCGCCGGTCCGTCCCATCTCCTATTGCCTCTAGGCTATGGAGGTGCAGAGGATCTCGGCCCCCCGCCGGCTGGAGGGGCCCTGTTCTCGTTCTTGTTAGAGTCAGTGTCTTGGTTGGGGCTGTGTGCGGCGTTGATGTCCCTTAGTAGGAATAATGTCTCACACGTTCTATCTCCGTCCCGATGGTGCGTCTAGCATTGTCGGAGGACGTGTGGAGGTTTGTCTCCGTTGGATCTTGCGGGATTCGATCGGTGCGGGTCTTCGGTGGAACTATCTGGATCCGGTCTCTGTTCATCTTTGTTTAGGTGTTTACAAGTTTGATCCTTCTGATCTACGACTTTCTTTATCGGCGATGATTGCTACTCTGGTGCGCTTGGCATGTGGGGCCTTAGCCCGACGACTTCACGACTATCTAGTACAAAAAGGTTTGCCCAGCTCCGGTGAGGGATGGGCGATGACGGCGGCACGCCTTCGGCTCGCTCCAGTGCTTGTAGTCGTCGCTAGGTGGTCCACGGACATGGTTGCAATTTTTATTACCTTTCTTGTTCTTTGTACTGCCATGATTGAAAATGAATACTCCCTCCGTTCTCAAATAATTGTCTTTCTAGCCATCAAATGGACTACAACATACGGATGTATGTAGACATGTTTTAGAATGTAGATTCATTCATTTTGCTCCGTATGTAGTCACTTATTGAAATCTCTAGAAAGACAATTATTTGGGAACGGAGGGAGTAGATTGGAAATTTCTCGCAAAAAGAAAGTGTATAAGTATTAAGACTTTCTCATTGTTTTTGTATACTTTTAATTTAAATCATTTATATATTCCTCCTATACGTGGTATATGACGGTTTTTCATTCCAACCCGCACCATGTATGAATCAGCCATAATCGGGTACTCGAATCTGCTTTCATTGTGCTATCTGGCACTGAAGTACTCCCTCCATTTTTAAATATAAGCCTTTTTAGAGATTTTAATACGGAATATATATAGACGTATTTTAGAATGTAGATGAACTCATTTGCTTTGTATTTAGTTTATATTGAAATCTCTAAAAGAGCTTATATTTAGAAATGAAGGGAGTACATCGGGGAAATTGCTCGAATCAGATTTTGGCTGATTTTTCAAAGCTGATTCGAACAGCTGTTTTGTTTCAAAAGGCTGAATCTGGTCCCCGAGACTGACTGAAACAAACACCGCCTAAATGTCCCTGCGTTCTCTCGGTCAGGGATGCCCATCGGCAGCCTCGGTTGAGTTACAATGATTATACCGGAGCTGAACTAAGCTAAAACATCAGTTTAACCAACAATCTCCTACATACAACAAAATCCCATCAACACGGAATGTTACAATGGTTTCTCCAAATCTAATCCTACAACCAATCTCTCTTTCTTTTCACCCGAACGCATTGCACCGATCAATCAGTGCTCCGCCGACCTCCATCTATCGCAGCAGATGGAGCGCGAGCAACACCAATGGCGCGGCGACCAGCCGTGCGGCGGAGGCTGCCGCGCGTGATGTCGCTGCCGCGCCCGTCGCGTCGCCGGTGGCCATGTTGGCGAGCCAGGCGTCGCTGCTGGCGCCCCCGAGGATCACGCCCTGCCCCTGGATGCTGCCACCGCCACCAGTGCCGGCCTCGCCTCCCATCGGCATCGGCATGCTGTCCTGGTTCGCGTCCGTGAACGTCATCCCCGGCATCATCGCCGGCGTATCCGGCATCGTCGTTGTCGGCGTCTCCGTCCGAGGCACCATCGTCGGCGAGGGGGTCGTTTGCGTCGGCGTCGTGGCCGCGGGCACCGTGGTCGACTTCTGGCTGCTCAGGTGACAAAGGACAGAACAAGGGCACATGGTGAGGTCACGGGAATGGCGGAAACAGTAACCAAATGGCAAATGCACATAACGGCGAAAAAAGCTCGTCTCATATGCCCACCCTGCTCTGCTGCTAAGCTAAAATATCTTGCCTAGATTCAGATCTGCAGATCTCTTCCTATGCTTTTCCATTTTAATCACACGGAAGGTTAATCTCTGAAACGCATCAACCCCTCTTGGCAAGGCAAGAACCAACCAGATCCGGACTTGGAAGGTCAAATGGAGGAGAGCTGGGACTGAGACTGAGTCTGACCTCGGGGTGGCGCCGGGGCAGAAGGTGACGGTGTAGTCGGGGCCGCCGGCGCAGGTGAAGGTGGAGGTGGGGTCGTCGAAGGCGTAGCTGTAGGAGCGCGGGCAGGCCATCTTGAACACCTGCGAGTAGGACGTCGGCCGGCACGTCCCGGGGTTGGCGTACGCGCCGCTGCAGCAGTACTCGGGCCGCCCGAACGCGTCGCACGCGCTCCGGCAGGCCGCGCCGCCGCCGGACCGGAGCTCGGCGGGGCACATCGCGTTAAGGTCCGCCGCGCACCCCGCCGAAGCGCAGGACCCGGCGCTCGACGCGCCGCCGGCGCGTTCCCCGGAGGACGGCTCCACCAGCACCGGCAGGTTGTACCCGTCCACCAGGCTGACGTCGTAGAAGTCCAGCCCGCCCGTCCCGTCGAGCGTGAACTCGGCCAGCGTCGCGGGAGGCGCGGCGCCGGCGCCGGCGCACTCGGCCGTGCCGGAGCCGCAGTCCCCGGTGGCGCAGACGAGCCGCCCCGACGCGCCGTCCTGCGCGCATCCGGTGCGGGCCCAGAGGCGGCCGGACCAGGCCGAGGGCGCCGGCACCGCGCGCGACGCGCCCGGCGCGAGCTCGAACCCCGTGGTGCCGAGCCGCGCGGTGCCGGCGTTGGACAGGACGCCCGGCCACACCGTGTCCGCGCACCGGTTGACGAACGTGAACATCGCCGCCTCCCCCTCTGCACACCACCAAGAAACACAGCGCGCCGTGTCAGCTCGCCCGCCATTACCCTACCGAACCTCACTCACACCAAGCAAAGAAGAAACCAGGAAGCATCAAATCTATTTACCTCTCCATGAAATCAGAAGGAGCACAATGACGGCGACGCATCCCGGCAACCCCATCGAGGATAGCTGCTAGTAGACGCAATGCAGAGCTCGCCGGCAGGCGCGTGCAATGTCAGGACAGAGCAGCGCACCGCCAACTCACTCTCACTCTTCAGCAACTGGTAACGGGCGCCCAGGAAAGAGAGGGAGAAAGGATAGGGGAGGGGGAATCTTTAGTGTGGCTCCCGATGAACTTTACTTTAGCCTTTGTTTGGGCACCCCGGTGGCATCGAGCATGGGCACACGTACGGTAAATTCTATTCTGCTTGGGCTGGCTCGCGAAACTGCTGCCCGCCGTGAAAGATGATTTTTCTTCGATAAAAGGCAAACTATCTATACGGATTTGATTGTAAGAGCATCTCTAGCACACCTTTTATATCGCGCCGACTCGGAAAATAACTGCCGGTTTACAATTTTACTAGAAAAAAGTGGCCCAAAGAAATACCATATCGGACCACGGTCCTTAAAAAATTTTACAGGTCGCAGCAAATTCTCCCCTCAACCTTTAGAAACACGGACGGTGTGCCTCCCCAGTCAGGTGGCAGGTCGACCAGTTGTGTTCGACACCACCGGCAGCTGCTCCTCCCAGGCGGCGCTGGGTTCTAGTGCCCGTAAGGCAGCTAAAGACCGAGGGCCGCATGTATCGCCGTGCAAGGAAGAGAGCGGTGCCAGCCGCCTCCAGCCGCCATGGCTGCGGGTCCTGTAGATCCTCGTCGGAACTGCTGCCACCCACCAGCGACGACGACGAGGCCCTCCACAATGCTGCTCGCTGCCCGTACACCTTTGCGGAGACGGACACTCGCCGACGTCACTGTAATAATGTGGCGGCGCTCCACATCGGGCTCGAGGAGTCGGGAGGCTAGTGAGACAGAGGGCTATGACATCGGAGAGAGCCGCAAGGCTCGCGATAAAGAAGGCACGTGTCGCCCGTTGCATGGCGGGGATCATCTCCTCCTCCTCCTCCTCGGATGGTGACACCACTGACGATGACGATCCGCCCATCGCCAACGCCTACGCTAGGGACAACCGGCGCTCCCGGGACCATAAGGGGAGGTGCCTGACTTAGACGTGGTGAACACAACCTGACTCCCTATGTTTTAGTTACTTTTTAATCTTGCGTTTTAGTTAGTAGTGAACTGACCGTCGAACTAGCTTGCATGCTTTTGTATGGATTTGGGTGTGGACATATGGGGAATGTGGTTGTGGGCATGGACAAATGAGGTGTGCCGGTCACTGATCGCCGATGCGCCCAGCCGCTTCCGCGGGCGTATAGGGGGCCAAATTAGGCAACAAGGGTTGTAGATGCTCTAAGGGCATCTCCAACGTCGTCCCCTAAAACAAACACACTATTTGTTCTTGGAGTGGTTTGGACCTGTCCGTGGACTCGTGTGCGGAAGCTGGCCATCGAACCGCATCCCCTAAATGTCTACCCAGGTCCGACCAATCTCATTTTCCATGTATAGAAATATGAGCAAACTAAAGTGTGATATTCATGACGCTCGATCACGACCAAAAAGAGGTGGATGTTCATAGTTTTTACATGCGCCCGGTCATAAAAGTTTCAGTCCGACAGTGTGCACAAAATGGCATTTTTCCCCTATCAGACAGGTTGTCTGAGCCTTCTAGCTCACTTTGTTGCCGGCTCCTCCTCACCACCTGCCTTCTTCTCGCCTGCCTCCATCTCGACGCCAAGCGCTTCAACGTATTGAAACGGATTACACATACGATCATTGTTGCATCGTCATCCAACTCGTCCATCCTCATGGTCAATATTTTGGTATCCTTCGAAGAAGCTGCGAGCTCAACCCCCCTCTCTTCGAGCTTGATCTACTTCTCTTCGAGGTTGATCTTCTTCTTAGTCGCCGTCATCAAGATGTTAAACCTCTCCGCCTTATTTTCCCCTTCACGTCGAAGCGCTTGACACATGGCTCCTCCTTCGCCAAGATGCTCTTGAACCTCTCCGTCATCTTGGTTGTCGCCCCTTCTCGCTTCTCCTTATCCTCCTCCCACTTCTTTCCCCTGAACGGCCTTCCAGCCTTCTCGGGCAACTCTTTTGTTAGTGGGTTGGATCACCCGCTTCTTCTTCATTGCTGATGCTGACGGTCTCGATGGAGTTGGCAGTGTATAGTTGCCACTTGGGTTGCCCATGAAACTTCAACCAACAATTCATGATGACGAAGTTTTTCTTCTCCACCTTCAAGAACAAGTTGCACACATGGGAGGCTAGAAAAAAAGACATTGTCAACAAGTTGCATATTTCGTCAAATGACCAACACATAGAGCATATCCAGCCAACAAGTTGCATATCTGACCAAATGACAAAGACATATAATAAGTGGGCTATAATCCACCTCCTATCCCAACTAGAGGGATATGGGCAAAAGGCCGAAAAATTACATAGTTCTAACATCCCACTTCCTCTCCTCAAGGGTAGCCTTGATCATTCAAAAAGGTCACCTAGGCTATATAAGACCCCACATTGGCATCTAAATAATCCACTCCCACTTGATAAACTCAAGGGTAGAAGTCACTCTCCCCCCTCCCTAGAACAACACTCAACAGGAGGTCGGGAACTCGATTCTGAGGGATCTAGTAAGGCTCAGATTAGTCGGGAGTCATGGTACTTAGGAAGCGGCAACACCCCACGTATGGCGTGCGCCGAGCACCTCTTGATGACTCTCCTCATAGGATGTAGGTCGTGCTTCGACGAGGCGACTTAACCAATTAAAAACATTGTTGTGTCACTTTATTGCACACACCCTCATCTACCGATACTTCTCAAATGTATCTATAATTTTTAATTGTTTCATTGCTACTATATTATCATTTTATAGCAATTTATATTTTTTGGACTAACTTATTAATTTAGTGCCCAGTGTCGGTTCTTGTTTTCTGCTTGTTTTTGGTTTCGCAAGAAATCAATGTCTATGGAGGTCAAAATCACTTGCCACTTTAATACGTTTTTTTGGGGCAACACGAAACACCAAAAGCTTCGGGAGAGATCGAGAGGCCAAGCCATGAGCCCACACGGCCAGGAGTGGTCGCGCCACCTGCCCGTGTGGACCTCCCTGCACCGCCTTAACCCGAATCCATCGCCATAATTGCCTATAAATACCGAAACCCTCTGCCATATTTTCAGAAGAATATTATCGCCGCCAGAAGCCACTGTTCCACAAAGATCTCATCTGGAGGCCTGTTCCGGAGCCCTGCCGGAGAGGGAAGCCATTGTCGGAGCCATCTTCATCTACCTTGCTGCCTCCAAGATAATATATGAGTAATTCCATTAGGACCTACGGGCCCATATTAGTAGCTAGATGGCTCATCAACCTTGCTGCCTCCATGATGATGTGTGAATAATTCCATTAGGACCTACGGGTCCATAGTATTAGCTAGATGGCTCTTTTTTTTTTGGATGTTCAATACCATGTTCTCATGAGCCGTCTCATATGATCGGGATCAATTCGATGTAATCTGTGGTGTGTTTGTTGGGACAGGATGAATTGCCACTTCATGATTAGATGGTTCATCGATGAAATCAACTGAATCTTTTGAGATTCATTTGCTGCATAGTTAAATAGCTTTGTAAGCTCTCCGATCGTTTCGTGTAAAATGACAAGAGAATCACTTCAGCATGCAAATCAAGCAAACGACGTTCAATATTTTGGCAAGCATGTGAATAATTCTTCTCAGTCACAGTATACACAACCAAAATATAAGACACCCTTGAACATGATTTTCTGAATGAGATAATGTCACTCAGTTCTGGTCACTACACCTTTTTTATTTTTGTTTGCTACTACAACTTGACTTTTTTCTTCTGGTCGTTTTATTCCACTTTATAACTATTGCAGTAGCAGCCATTTAAGCTGCCGGCAGCATCTCTAATCATGCCGAGAACTCAAACAACATGGTGTGCTTATACTTCGCACCAGGCTGCACCACCACAGACGGGAAATTGGGCTGGTTGATGGCATTGGGGAACCCCTGGGTTTCCAAGCATACTCCGGCATGCTTACCGTAAACAGCTCCACCTTTGCCCGTGATGCCATTCACATAGTTGGCAGTATAGAACTGCATGGCAGGCGCATCGGTCCAGAGGTCCAGAGTTCGTGAGCTCGATGGGTCCTTCAGCTTGGCTGCGTGCTTCAAGCCATTCTTCTCATCGCCCGAGTCCAACACATAGTTATGGTCGTACCCTCCAGGAACATCGCTGATGCGGTCTCCAATCTTGTGCTCCGTGGTGAAATCAAAAGGCGTGTCCTGGACGGGCATTATTTCTCCGGTAGGAATCGTGTTTTCATTGACTGGAGTGACGTGTTTTGCCCAGATCTGGATCGAATGATCCAAGATGCTGCCAGAGTTGTGGCCTGCAAGGTTCCAGTAAGTATGCTGTGCCAAGCTGATAGGAGTGGCTTTGTTAGCTGGTATAGCTTCCATGTCAAGTCTTAGAGTGGTAGCCTCAGGAAGAGAATACATTGCTCGGACGGTTACATCGCCAGGGTAACCTGTGAAATAATTCATGCTTGAATAGGCAGACTTAACCATGGGATTCAGCAGTATAAACAAAGTTGTTGGTCACATTACCTTCTTCGCCATCTTTGCTCTCATATTGAAAGGTTAATGATGGGTACTCGCCATCTTTACGTTCTACAACATCCCACACAACCTTGTCAAACCCCTTCAGTCCACCTGAAATTTACAATTCAGCAACAAAACAAATTATTTTTTACAGTTGAGCACATCAACACAACCAATTGTAATACAATGAGTTAAATGTAGAGAACAAAATTTGTAGCTTTCATTTCCTGACATGTCAATTTTATAGTACGCTTGGTTCTCCGAGGCCTAAAAAATAGTACTAGGAAAATGAGTGTACATGTATTGCAATCTGCTTAAGACATCTTGGTCTGTGGAGTACTGGCTACTCAGTTGTGAACTTGTGATAATATCACATGATAATTATTCAAATCACCAATAAAATTACTTATTATTTTACAGTGTTCCATAGCAACCGACTAGTCTAAAGAAGCCTCAGAGACATATAGCCACATTGTCAGATCTACCTAAAACAAAGTATATACCTTGCCAAAACTAACCGCATGAAATTTATGAAACCATACCATGAAGGCTGTTCGGCCCGTTGTTGATAGGCAACGAATACTCAACTCCGTTCAGATCAAACTTCCCGTTCTTGATCCTATTTGCAACTCGGCCAACTATGCAACCAAAATAAGGCGCCATGCCTTTCTACAAAAATAGAATAGAAGAAACAGCAGGTCTATGTTAACAACCACAGGCAACCCTTCGAAACAAGTTCAATGGAAATTTAATATAACAAGATACATTCTTGATACTTAAGAAATTTCATATACAGTTGGTTGGTAGATATCTGAAATAAGTCATTATCATTGGGCTTTGGTGTGTGAATGACTAGCATCAAGGTTTACGGCCTCTTCGATTAAAGGAGTTCCACAAGAACTTTGAAAAACTTCTGAACTTTATATAGCTTGGTTGGTGGTAGGACTGAAAACAATAGGAATTCTTTTTACATGAAAACAGCAGGAAAGGATCGTACTGTATTTTTTATTAAAATAATATTTACATGGTTATGTACAAATTACAAAAACCCAGAAAAGAGAGTTATAAAGTGACTTGCCAAGACAAATTGCATTAAACGGAAGAGCTTATATCTGAGACCTGACGACAAATCAATCATCTTCTGTTTGAGGAACCATCAATTCTAGGTATCAGGACAACACTGATTCACATGTGTTCCGCATCAAATCACTAATATTTATATCAGGATAGTTTATACTTGCATGTGGTTTAGAAAATGTATTCATAGACAAACTAAAGAAAATTTCAGTGACATAAACTGAATGAAACGTTGGTTTTTGATAGTTTTCCTTGTCATAAATCCTGACACTGGACACAACTTTATAAATATCCTTTTCCCAAGAGGAATTCAGCTAGAAGCCATATTTACTAACACAAGATGTAGCCATAGCTACTGAAACTTCAAGCTTGTTCAATAATTTGCTATATCGGCTGCAAAGAATAATCTACTTGTGATCAGCCTGATATGGTGGTGTTTTCTGCTAATAACATAGACAAGATGAAGTTGTTTCAAACTTTCAATCTAATGAAGAATTAGATCCGGCAGTTACAAAGAAAGCAATATAGCCGACAATTCAACAAAAACTGAGGTAAGTAGGGAACAGATAAACCGCACATCAATTTGCCGCAGAATCCAGCCCAAAAAATCTATCCAGAGTAGAATTCACAACTTAATCACAGCGATTACTCCACCTCCAGTTAGTTCAATCCAAAAGTCAAGGCACAGCACAATCTACACAGACAGAGATGGGATTGTAGATCGGTTATTACCAAGTACGGCTCCAGGGTGTCGAACCCAAGAACGACATCCGCGAGATCCCCTGCTTACAGAGCACCAATTCGCAAAGGGAGGAGTTCAGATTCAAGAATCACCAAACCAAAGGAATCTGGAGAAAAGATTTTTGCTCGAGCAGTCATGGACGAAACCTTGCGCGTCGGGGACGAGGAGGGAGGTGATGGTGGCGCCCCAGCTGGCGATGTTCGCCGTGATCCTCCCATTGGAGAGCACGCAGATCTCGGGCTCGGCCGCCATTGCTGCTGCCTGCTAAGCTTCGCTAGATAAACTGCCTCGGAAGTGATCACGGAGGACAGTTCGCACTGTATGTCTATCTATTCGAACCCACCTCCTTTTTCATCGGCTTAATATGGTTGATAAGACGATCTTATCATAAGTCTTGCATTTAATTTACAGATGATAAACAAAATTGTCTACAATGAGTCATTTCTTAGCTTTATCTTTAATAACTACTCCCTCTATCCAATAATATAAGAACGTTTTTTACACTACATTAGTGTTAAAAACGTTTTTATATTATGGGACAGAGGGAGTAATTATTCTTAAAAACATGGTGAGACATATCATGTTAAGAGATCATCTCTTGTCTTTTCTTAAATAAGAGAATGCAAGCCTTTTCTTACGAGTTCTCTCTCCTCCACCTCATCAGTCCTACGTGGCACTGCTAAGATAGTACCATCGTACATGCCTTTACATGATCCATCTATCTCAACAAGGCACGCAGTTCCACGCTTCGTGGGCCTGGCAAATATATTTTTGCCAACCACCCCCTCCGTTAATTAGTGCGGAATAGATAAATCCCGAACGTTCGAAATTTAAGCATATCATTTCGAACGTTTTTTGATGGCAACTTTAGTTGTTGCGAGGTGCCAATTTTAACATGGCTACTTCATTCCAGTTCAATTTTTTGTCAGAAAATTGTCATATTTATCAGTTCAATTTTTTGTCAGAAAATTGTCAAGTTTATCAATATTGCCTTAACAAAAGTTGCAATGGAAAGAGTTTGGATTAGCATGCTTAAATTCCGAACGTTCGGGACTTATTGAGATCCAATTAGTGACGGTGATACAGTAAATTAATGGCCGTGGTATACGTTAACTAATGGCCGTGATACCCGTCGATCGGGTGATAATAATTGAAAAAGATCGATAATAGTCTCGCCGACCGTTCATGGAGCCCCGAATAGCCGGATGACTTTTCCCTTGTATGAGCAGCGTCAGCTTTTGCAACAAGAGTAATTTTGCCCTAGTCTTGTTGCAACCACTTCAAACCGTTTCTTTTTCTTTTGAAACATGGCCTCTGTTTTTTTTTGCGAGAAAACAATCAATCTATTTATCTTCAATCATGGCCTCTGTTGGGGAAGAAAAATAATTAACACATATCGGCGGTCTCTATTGAAATCATCTTGAATGAAGAGTCTTATGCAAATAAGAGCCTTGTTGTAATCACCATGATATGTGTTGGCCGTGGTGCTGGGGGAACAAAGCCGCTGCCCTCCCTCACGTCTGGCCGATCTGCAACAGACCACTTGTCGCGGTTGAAAGGATTGCAACGCAGGCAAAGTTGTAAATCTAGACCATGAGTAGAAGTTGCTCACGAGTCGTCCGTAAACCTAGACTATGAGTAGAAGTTGCTCTCGAGTCGTGCGATCAAAATCAGAACCGTCAGCCATGGAGGGGGTCAACACGCACACAAAGATCAGTCGGCTAAGCCATAGTGTTTCTGTTAATTAAAGCCCTCGTAGGAAGATATATTAACATATATAACATCATACTGGTTTTATTATATTCAACATAATATACATTTTTTAGAGTATTATATATATTTGTGGTAAATTTTAGCATAGTTTTCAATATATTTGGTCAAATATAAGGAATTTCACTTTGGACAAAGCTCGAAGTTCAATTAATTCGAAATGGGCGAGTACTTTTGATGTTCAAAATTGTTGGTATTACAAGGTATCATGGGCATAGTTGATTGCGTTAGTAGGTTGCAATAGTCTTATGTGGTATCTAGGTGGTAAATTGAAAGTCATTTCAACAGAAATTCCAAGAACTAGTTTCGACAAATTAAGGGAAATGAGAAGATAAAAGACAAAGCTAAATAGAAGAGAAGATAGACGACAAAATCAAAAGAGAAGACATGTAAAAAAGCCGAAATGGTGTGCTAGTCTACCAGGGACCATGCACTACCTCTTCATTTTTAACTCTTCTTAGACTAGTTGACGAACAATTGTTGATATACCCCTCACGTGTGCCACCTCTAGCCTTGGTCTTTTCTAAGGACCCCTAGCCTATAAAAATCCCAAGAGTGGAGGCTCCTAGTTCACCTACTTGAATAAACTCAATGGAGAGGGCTAGAACTCCAAGACCCATTCAAAGAGCTCGAGTCTTGAATCTGAGAAGTGGCGTATGACTCGGACTACCGTAGCTGAAGAGAAGTTTGCGATCGACCTTGGGAAGTATCGTATGGGCAATGTCAATGATTAATCAAGCTTCCCTCGACGCTTTCATAGCATAGGACTAGGCCGCTCTTTGTCAAAGGGACTAGGCCTATGCAAAAACATAGAGGTGTCAATTGTGTCTATGTACGACAACCTTCACTATGAGGTTGTCCTAGACTCCTACTACTATGTACTTTATGGTTGCAATTTACGTTAAATAGCGGTGAGAATGATGAGGCCAAGCACTACTACTACCGACTACTCTCATACTGTTTCTATGAAAACAACAGTGGTCTCTCCTGTGGGCGAGGCCAGCCATCATATAAATTCATTCCAACATACTTAGATGGCCCCACCAAAATAGGTTTCGGCCAAAGACAAAGCTTCACTCGTCAAAAGCAAGAAGAGCAACCCCAGTTCTTGGAAGCAAACATAGGTAGCCCAAAATAAGTAAAGGTGAGAATGATGAGGCCAATGCAGACCATGGGTGCGACGTAGAGTAGGTCGCACAGAAAGGCCGAGGTGAAAGAGCATGGTGCCCCCATGTTTGGTTTTGGTAATTAATGACAAGCTCTATGGACTAGTGGTTGCTTTGAGTTATACTTAAGGGAAGTCCATAGGAATTGCTTGGAGACCATATGTTGGCTTCAAGGTTGAATGTAGAAGATCAGCCAATGACAAAGGTGTTATCCAAAGATTGGTCATGTGAGTGTTGAGCCTATTGCAAGCATGCCTTGAAGAAGAAGAAGATTGTGTGAACATTCAAGTTTACCTTCAATACATCATCTTAATGAAGAGAGAAGTTAAGATACATAATATTTTCTCCATGGGATTGCATCAAAAGGAAGATCTCATATAACCCAAGGAGGATGACATCAAGTGGTGATATCATCAAGGTTGAGTTGTGCAAGTTCAAGTGGAGCATCACAAAGATATCACATGATTGAAGGTTTTCATCCATTCTGGTGATAATGGACAAGTGAAGATGTGCCTAAGAGATGCTCTCCCATAGTGGAGTATGGGGGGGTTACTAGTATTCATCATGCCAGCACAATCAGGAAAGGTAGTCCAACTTGAGGAAGTCAAGATCGTCATCATCTAGGTCAAGTAAGGATGGCAATGGGTAGGGTATGGGGCCGGTAGAGCAATACCATACCCATACCCGTGTAGTCAATGGGTACAAAATTCTATCCATACCCGTACCTGTGGGTATGAAACTTTACCCGTACCCATACCCGACAGGTACCCATACCCATTAGGTACCCAACGGGCTGATAAATAGTACACAAGTTATTCACAATTTTACATTCACCGACACCACATTTGACCAAAAAATATTTATCTCAACTTAATAACAGATAGATGAGCACATAACAATTACCTCAATTCAAATTGACAATTGGTGAGAACTTTAACATAGGTTCACAAGCTCACAACACACTTCATGGGTAAGGCCCACATGTCAGTATAAACAGGTAGGGTATGGTATATCGATGGTACAAGGTTATACTCATGCCGTACCCATGACTTAACTAGTAGGGTACGAGTACTATCCATGTGTATAAAATTGTGCCCATACCCTGCCCATGCGGGTACGTATCTGCGGGTACCCGTACCCATGGGCAAATTTTCCATCCTTATGCTCAAGTGGACTATGCACAAGACAAAGGTATAACCTTGATAGGTTTTCTATCTTACCGATATCATGATGTTAGGTGGGAGACCGGGTTGTAGAATTGATAGCCGTACTATCAAGGGGGCCTCTCGAGTGAGTAGCTTGCTCGTATCATTTGCAGAGAGCTCAAACCTTTCATCCTTGGCATCATATTTCTTGGTTGTTGTTTGGCTTTTCTCCATGTGAGGTTTTAGAGCTTGTGGTTATTTTCATGGCAAGCTCAAGTTCATCGGAAACAGATTTCATATGCATCTTCTATTGTGTTTCCGTTGTTGGAGATTCTACCGGTTCTTATTTGAGGAAGGGTTCTCAACTTTATATTATTGGTATTTTCTCTGTTGCTAGTTCTTAATAGTGATTTGCACTGGTATGCATCGGTCCTAAACAAACGGTTTTAACCCCTTTCTGCGACGACATTTGGAACCATTGCCAAGTGAGTGTGGGCGGGGGTCCTTCCCACACGACCCAGGAAACCTTCGGGGATAGGGCCCCTACAGTACTCCTACTCGTTTCTGCTCGCATTGCCATCGCAGTCGGTATTCTGTGGTGCTACGTTTACGATGTGCGGCCCATCGCAAATGGTTCACTATTATAGAACGTGTATGATGCTCGGCCCATCACAAATGGTTCATCGTTAAGAAGATCAGCTAATCATCGTACGAGTGTCAGATAGGATTACGAAACGTCGGACCGTCGTAACATTGTCGTACATGACAACTATCGCACACGCTATTCTATGGTGCGACGTTTACGATGCATACTTCATCGGAAATAGTTCATGGTTGCGAATAGTGTACGATAAGGCAACTAACACAAATGTTTAGTTTGCCCGCACCGTTTGTGATATTGTCTGACATCGCACACGCTTTGCAAACGACAACTGTTGGGGATATTACTACTGGGCGTAAACCGGCCAGGAGAGGCCGGGTTAACCCCATCAGTAGTTATCATATCTGAAGCCCATGAAGACAGACGGTGACGCTTTAAGAAGGCCTAGGGCCCAGAACCGGTTTAAGGCCTGTAGACATAAACCGACATTGATATGTAAACTTGTGTTGTAAGGTAGAAAGAGCAGAGACCGAGCTGTACACGTTTATGAGCCGGCCTCGGGATTCTGTAAACCAACGGGCGTCAACCCATGTATATAAGGGGACGACCCGGCGGCGGTTCAGGACGACAGACAACAACTTGAGACTCAGGGAAAGCGTATTCGCTCCCTGGTCATCGAAACCCCATCAATTCCATCACAACTAGACGTAGGCTTTTACCTTCATTGTAAGGGGCCGAACTAGTATAAAAACTCTCTTGCGTCCCTTGTGCGCTTTAACCCCTTTAAGCTAACCCGTAGCGATGGCTCCACGACTAAGTCCTTTCACAAGGACATCTGTCGTGACAAAACCACGACAGTTGGTGCCCACCGTGGGGCTATCACACGATGGTTTCAAGTTCTTGGAGGGAAACTTCGAAGGACTCAAGGGTTATGCTGTGGGCGGATGACCAAGAGTCGTCGCGCAAGCTCTACATCGACGATGCAGTTTGGGGCCCGAGGCCGGCTCAATCGAGTACGGGTACCGGGTCCGCTTTGGTGGCAGACATGTTTTCATTGGCAAGATCGGCGAACCGGGCCCTAAGTCAGACATCTGCACCGACCTCGTCGAGACGGCTCAGCGTGCGAGATCTGCCCGGGTCAAGCCTGTCATGAAGCGTGCCTTCATGGGAGCCATCCACGGAGGGGAATCTGAGGATAGATCGGAATCTGGTGGTGAGACCGTCGTTTATTCCGGCGACGAGTCATCAACCGGAGAGACCGAGTCGTTATATCAGTTGCAAGACGGCCGGATTGGGGGCTGTTCCGATGGCGACAGTATTCCGAACCCCTCTGATCTGCCAAACCAGGTTGCAATCTTCATGGCCAGTACGCAGCCGGCGCTCCACTCTTCGACCGCAGTGGCGATGATTTCCGGATCGGCGGCAACAATGGCGGCGGGACAGAGGCTCGTGCGACCGCCACTTTCGAGTTCTATCTGATTTATTTGGCGCGTTGGCAGCGCTGATGGCGGAGGTTAACTGGCAGATCAGGATGCACACAAGGCGGAAAGTGCGAAGGTGAAAGATCAGATCACCGGGCCAAAGCCGACTTGGCGGTGAGATACCGGGATGGCCGCGAGCGGCCGCTGGATGCTGCAGGCTTACCGGCTTATCTTTGGATCGAGTCGTCGAATGAAGTCCTGAAAAGGAGGCACCGATCTCGTTTGCCGCTGGTTTATGATGCTAGGAACCTCTTTAACACTCCGGGCGAGGACCAGATGTCGGCGTAAATCGCGGCGGAGGCACTGAGCAGGGCGCCGGTTCAGCCACGTGTGGTGGATCCGCCTCGTCAGAACAACGTTGTGACACCGCATGTCCCAACGCCACCGGGTCATTATTCTAACCCGATGGACAACATTGTCGCTGCCGCTTCACGGCTGGCAGCCATCCCGACCGAAGGCGATTCTCCAGCGGCGGTCGAGACGTGTCGGGTTAAGGAGCTTCTTCAGACAGCCTTGGTCCAACAGGAGGCCTATTCATATAGTCGCGATCGGATTCATTCCACTCCTCGTCCAAGCCGGAGTTACAACAGGCGTATGGATGAACCGACAGTGTCGAGCAACGCACGGAACCGTGATCTGCCCCGTGGCAATAACCCGGCAGGTGACGCTCAGGAGGTGGTGGACCGGGCTTGGGCACGCAGAGAGGCCAAGTTAGCGGCGCAACATGAAGCCCGTCAACTCACTCCGGTTCGTCCAACCACGTCGGTGGAACCAGGGGTCACTTCTAGTTCTTTGGGAGTACCGTGTCTCGTCCCAGCATTGCGTAATGTGCGCCTGCCCAAATATTTCAAGGGCCCGCGCAAGGTGCCGAATTACACCGCCGATTTATCCCCTGAGACATGGGTTAAAAGCTATGAGATGGCCATGGAGATGCTGGATGTGGATGATGTGGCATGTGCAAAATACTTCACTATGATGCTTGAAGGGACGGCCCGCACTTGGCTGAAGAGCTTACCGGCTAACTCTATCAGGTCATGGGCCGAGTTGAGAGCCCGGTTTATCCAGAATTTCAAGGATACATGCAAGCAGCATATGTCGATTGTGGACTTAGCTGTCTGTGTCCAGGAGGAAGGAGAGTCAACAACCCGGTGGGTGCGCAGGGTATCGGAAATTTTGCATTCATCGGACCGCATCAACGCTGATACCGCAATTCTGACATTGGAAGGCAATTGCCGGTTTGAACCCTAAAGTTGAAGTTGGGACGGCTCAAGCACCATTGCAATGACATGGGAACCGTCATGGCTGCTCTAGTGAAGTATGCCGACTCTGATAGTACCAAGGATCCCGAGTCTGATGATGATAAGACAGGGAAGGGAAAAAGGAGCAGCAACGCCAAGGGGCAGCACCACAACCCGGCGGGTCACGAAAACGGCGACAGACATAAAGCGGATCACAGCTTGGACTTTGTAGCTAATACCAGCACGCAGGACAAGGGCCAGCGGCGTAAGGGTAAACCACACTAGCGCAGTGGAGCACCAAGCCCTAACCCGGACCGCCTATCTTATTTGTTGAACCAGCCTTGCCCGAAACATGGGACGAAGGAGATTCCGTCCACGCACCTCTGGAAAGATTGCTACATTATGCAAGAGTTCAAAAATTCTAATTCTTTCCGGTATGATAATGGGCCGGGTGGCGGTTCAGGCCACGGGTCTCATGGGCCGGGTTATGGTGGAGGCAGTTCCGGTTCAGGTTTTCACGGTAACCAGAGCAGGCATAGTAATCAAGGCAATCAAGGAGGTTATAACAGTCAGGGGAGTCAGCAACAGCAGCAGCGGTCGGGCTATCAGAACAACCAGAAGCAGTTGAATAGCGGACAGTATCATGTCTTCACCACTAGCCTGGACAAGCGCGATCAGAAGCTTCATAAAAGGGCAGTGAATGCCGTTGAACCAGCGGTGCCCCGTTACTTACGCTGGTCCGAGCAGCCGATTGTGTGGAGTAGAGAGGATCATCCGCTCCGGGTTGACAACCCGGGTCATCTAGCACTGGTGGTAGCACCTCATGTGTGAGGTTATAAGTTCACTAAGGTACTCATGGATTGAGGGAGTAGTATTAATATCCTTTATTATGAAACTTTCCATCACATGGGGTTGACAGATAAAAATCTTAAACCGTCCAATACAGTGTTCCATGGTGTAGTACCTGGTAAATCGGCGTATCCTGTTGGTAAGATAGCTCTGTAGGTGGCTTTTGGAGATGAGCATGACTCGAGATCAGAAACTTTAACCTTTGAAGTGGTGAAAATCAAAAGTCCATATCATGCCCTGTTTGGACGGCCGACTTATGCTAAGTTTATGGCATGACCTTGTTATGTCTATCTGCAACTCAAGATGCCAGGTCACAAGGTAACTATAACCGTACATGGGAGCCACAAGATTGCTCTGGAGTGTGAAGAAGGTGATGCGGCTTATGCTGAGTCGGTTTGTGCAACAGAAGAGTTGAAGTTTTACAAAGACAATGTTGATCCGGCCGATATGACTTCGTTGAAAAAACCAACTACATAGCATGATCCAGCCCTGAAATTTAAATCGGCTGATGAGACTAAGTTTTTTGACTTCGTGCATGGTGATTTGTCCAAGTAGTTTAGCACCAGTGCTAACTTGGATCCGAAATAGGAAAGCGCGCTCATCGAGTTCATCCGTGAGAATCATGACATCTTTGCGTGGAAGCCTTCTGACATGCCAGGTGTACCGAGAGAACTCGCTGAGCACACTCTCAATGTTGATCCCAAGTATAAACCGGTCAAGCAGTTTCTCCGCCGGTTCAATGAGGAAATACGCAAGGCTATTGGAGAGGAGGTAGCCAGGCTCTTGGCGGCTGGATTTATCATTGAAGTATTCCATCCTGAGTGGTTGGCTAATCCGGTGCTGGTCCTTAAGAAGAATGGCACTTGGCTTATGTGTGTGGACTACACAGATCTCAACAAAGCTTGTCCAGCAGATCCTTTTTCCCTCCCCCGTATTGATCAAATTATTGATGCTACGGCGGGTTCGCAGCGTTGAGCTTTTGGATGCATATTCTGGTTATCATCAGATCAAAATGGCAGTTAAGGACCAGGAGAAGACGACCTTCATAACTCCCTTTGGAGCCTTCTGTTATGTGTCCATGCCCTTTGGGCTCAAGAGTGCCCAGGCGACTTATCAACGGTGTGTGAAGAATTGTCTTCATAAACAAATCAGCCGTAATGTTCATGCCTATGCGGATGATATTGTGGTGAAATCAAGGAAGAAAGAGACATTGATTGATGACTTAAAGGAAACCTTTGGTAACCTGCGGGTTTACAAAATGATGCTCAATCCGGCCAAGTGCGTCTTTGGTGTACCTGCAGGCAAGCTCTTGGGTTTTTTGGTGTCTAACAGGGGCATTTAAGCTAATCCGAAAAAGATCAAGGCCATCACCTCCTTGGCCAAACCGAAGTGTATCAATGACGTTCAACGCCTGGCAGGCCGGATTGCTGCGTTGAGCCGGTTTATCAGCCGCCTTGGTGAAAAGGCCATTCCTTTGTATCAGATGTTGAAGAAAACGGATGACTTCGTCTAGAGTGATGCCGCAAATGAAGCGTTTGAGGACTTAAAGCGGCAGCTGGCTAACCCGCCGGTTCTTGCTGCTCAAGTTGACAAGGAGCCATTGTTGCTATATGTGGCAACTAACACTCAGGCAGTTAGTGTGGCTATTGTGGTGGAGCGCAAGGAGGCAGGAAAGGAATATCCGGTTCAGCGTCCGGTTTATTATATCAGTGAGGTACTTATTGAGTCTAAACAGAGGTACCCGCACTGGCAGAAGCTGGTATATGGAGTTTTCATGGCAAGCCGGAAGCTTAAGCAATATTTCCAAGGTCATCCTATCACAGTGGTCAGCTCTGCTCCTTTGGGAGATATAATACAGAACAGGGAAGCAACTGGCCGGATTGCTAAATGGGTTATCGAGCTCGGGCCTCACGGGTTGAAATACATACCCCGAATGGCGATCAAATCTCAAGCACTTGTGGATTTCATCAATGATTGGACAGAACTACAAGCGCCAGAAGAGAAGCCGGATCACCCTTATTGGACTATTCATTTTGATGGGTCCAGGCAATTGGAGGGCTCGGGGGCTGGAGTCGTATTAACTTCCCCACGAGGTGATAAGTTTTGTTATGTTCTCCATTTAATGTTCCCTTGTACTAACAATGCAGCTGAATATGAAGCATTACTCCATGGTCTTCGGATGGCTTAGGAGATGAACCTAAGCCGAGTTAAGTGCTTCGGTGACTCGGATCTGGTGGCTCAACAAGTGTCTGGCACTTGGGATTCCAATGACCCACTCATGGCAGCATATCGTCGTGAGGTGGATATTGTTGCAGGTCACTTTAAAGGTTATCAGGTGGATCATGTGGACCGGCGGAAGAATGAAGCGGCAGACGCATTAAGCCGCCTGGGTTCCCAACGTAAACCGCTTCCGCCTAATGTCTTCTTGGATGTTCTGCATAATCCGTCTGTCAAGCTCCCTGGTGAAGAGGATTTGGCTATTCCTGATCCGGAGGCTCAGTTGGTGGCGGCTCTTCATGTTATCCCGGATTGGACGGTTCCCTATCTGGTGTTTATGAACCGGGGCGAGTTACCAGAGAATGAAACTTTGGCCAGGCAGATAATTCGGCGGTCCAAGTCCATGACTATTATCAATGGAGAGTTGCATCATTGCAGTGTGACATGGGTGTTTCAACGTTGTGTGTCCCCTGAAGAAGGCCGTGAAATTTTGCGTGAGATCCACGAAGGAGATTGTGGTCACCACGCCGCAAAATCTTTGGTGGCTAAGGCGTTTCATCATGGTTTCTATTGGTTGACATCTCATGCTGATGCCGAGGACTTGGTCAAAAGATGTGATGGCTGTCAGAAATTCTCAAGGCGCGCTTATGTACCGGCTCAAGAATTGAGGATGATTCCAATCACTTGGCCGTTTGCGACTTGGGGGCTGGATATGGTTGGGCCTTTCAAGAGGTCCAAGGACAAGAAGACCCATCTTTTGGTGGCGGTTGACAAGTTCACAAAGTGGGTGGAGGCAGAGCCAGTTAGTAAGTGTGATGCAGCCACGGCGGTTCAATTTATCAAAAAGGTGATCTTCCGGTTTGGCTTTCCACACAGCATTATAACAGACAATGGTACCAATCTGTCAAAAGGTGCCATGAAGGAGTTCTGTCAACGTGAGCACATCCGGCTTGACGTGTCATCAGTGGCTCACCCACAGTCCAATGGTCAAGCGGAGAGGGCCAATCAAGAGATCTTGAGAGGCAGCAAACCCTGGCTTATGGTTCCTTTGCAACGGACGCCGGGTTGTTGGGTGGAGGAGTTACCTTCTGTGTTATGGAGCATCAATACCACACCCAATAGATCGACAGTATATACACCGTTCTTCATGGTTTACGGAGCGGAAGTGGTTCTTCCTAGTGACATCCGTCATGACTCACCTCGTGTAGCGGCATATGTTGAAGCTGACAACGAGAAGGCACGGCAGGAAGCTCTTGACCTGTTAGATGAGGAGCGTGACATGGCAGCAGCTCGTTCGGCGATTTATCAGCAAGATCTGTGGCGTTATCATAGCCGCCGGGTTAGAACCAGAACCTTTCAAGAAGGAGATTTGGTGCTTCGACTCATCCAGAATCAGACAGATATGCACAAGTTATCCCCCCTTGGGAAGGGCCCTTTGTGGTCAGCAAGAATCTACACAACGGGTCATATTACCTAATCAATGTTCGAGAGCGCAAGGGCTCATGTACATCGGAGGAGGAGACCAACCGGCCGTGGAATATTGCTCATCTTCGGCCTTACTATACTTGAGCTATAGACTCTGCTTATGTACATATTATGACAATGTATATATTATGATCAATATAATAAACTGGAACCTCAGCTAAAGCGGGGTATCTGTTGTTTTCTTACATCATGTGTGGTTACATGGAGCTTCTGTTTATAAAACGGCGTCCGGTTTACCCCTTGATTTAGCTTTTCAAGGCTTTTTATCACATCACTTGGGGGCTTGGTCGTCTCCGAACCATAGCTACACCTCTTAATTGGCGCAATGCCACAACATCACTTGGGGGGCTTGGTCGTATCTGAACCACAGTCACACCTCTTGATCGGCTCAAAGCCAAATCAATCCGGGGCCAAAGAGAGTGTTGTAAAACAACAACTCAAACATAGGCACCCACTGAGCACAGCTCAAAACGTTACTTGGGGATTCTTTGCTATCACAATGAACTTAGAATCTACACTTGTAATGGGCTATCAAGCCATGGCTTGGAAGCCTTGTGTATACACCTAAAACCCCGGGTTAACCTGCCTCTTTAAGTAAGTCACGCCGCCCGTAAACTCTGGTATGACCCTTGAACTTTGACAAGTTACTCTAAAATGCAGACCCTGAACTTGTCAAGTTAAAATGATGATTGGTTAAGGATTGCGGACCATCTTAAAAGGCTTTGCAAAAATGGTTTAACTCAGTGGCCTGGCAGCCCATGAAAAGCCTTGAATTTGGGGCCTGGCGGCCCGTGAAAAGCCTCGACTACAACGGTTTTCATTTGCTTGTTGCTAAGTTTTCTTTATTTTTCATAAGATTTGTGATGTTTTTAAACCAGTGTTTATTAACTTGGTTCGGCTGTCAACTATAAGTTGTCAGTACACGACCAAAATATAATCCAAAGACTATCAGCCCGGTCTGGTTTCACTCAAAGTCACCAGTATGGAATAAACCGGTGTTTATCACAACCCGTAACGGTTTTATTGTAAACCAACATCATATACTAAGAATTACTTATCCTCCGGAGTCAGGTTATGGCCTTCACTACAAAGTTGGTTAGCCAACAAACTGCCTAAAGGTCGCACGTATTTTATATTTCCATATTTGGTTGTCTTTTACAACCTTGGTTACAAACCTTGGTCATATATATATATATATATATATATATATATATATATATATATATATATATATATATATATATATATATATATATATTAGGCATCATAACCCTTGGTGGTAAACCGCCTGATGCGTTTAAGATTCTTATTTGCAGGAACAGCTTGCATAAATGGCTATGAGTTGTGAATATCATATCTTAAGCATGTCGGATTAAGCAAGCATCAGTCGCAGATAAATATGCACAAAGGTATACCAGACCAAGTATTTTAACTAGCCTATTGCAAGGCGTTTCAAGTGCCCAAAAAGATAATTGTTTTCTCGAATGCATGTCGCAGCATGTAGAAGACTAAACCGGCCTCCGGTAAGATTGGTCACCAGCTTGGCCGGACGGTTGCGGATCATCTCGCGCCGGTTCAACTTCCTCTTCTCTACCCAGTGGATGGAAATCAACAGTTGCCCAGTCGATCCCAGTTAGGGCTTGGAATACAGCTTCATCACTTATCAGCGTGGACGGTTCAATGTCAGGGGCATAAGTGTGCTTACGGATTGGCGGGATAAGATTTTGCGCTTCTGGAATTGGTGCCGCAACCCGTCTGTTCTTATCATCGTAACTCGCTTGATAGTATGAAAGATCTGCCTCTTCAACCAGTTGACATGCCAGTGGGCATACTTCCTGGTTTATGAGTCAGAGATCTTCATTGCCAAACTCTGTGCCGTCTTCCTTCAAGCTGGGATAACCTTGGGCCGCTTCCACTGGATCAAAGTCAGGTACCCATGCTTTTGCCCGAGTTAGAGCGGCCAAAGCACCTGTTCTAGCGGCAGACTTTTTAAGCTCATTTACCCGGGCAGGAAGCATAGATAACCTTTCTAAGGTATCCTTGATTAAGGTGGGAGGAGGATTGTTGTGTGAAGAAGTAAAGATTATCCGCTGTGCACCGGTATACAGCTGCTCTATCAGAGTATAGGCCGCTTTCAACTTCTTCTGAACATCAGATCCCAAGTGGCTAATACGAGTTCCTGTATCATTACAAGGATTAGTAAACCGGCAAATGCATAAAGGATATGTGGAAAGCCTAAGTCAAGGATGTTTACCGAAAATAGCAGCAGTCATGGCATGAATTTGCCGCTTTACGCTGGTCAGTTCGTCAACCACCGGTTTAAGTGCTGCTTCTGCGTTCTCAGCTCTTTTTATCAAAGCGGATTTTTCAGTCTCCCAATCCGCCCGTTCTTTGTTGAAGCCTTCTGTCGGTGTACTAGAGTAGGGGTACCCTAGTATCCCGAACTTCGTGCCTGGCGTCATGACACCAGCAGCAAGGCTTGCTTGGTGATCGCCAAGGTCCTCCGCGGCTCCATTAGAGCCATTCAAGAACAAAGTATTCAAGCCAAAGAGACAAGACCCGGCAAGAGGAGCTTGCCGGAAGGCCAACCAGGGCACATGGAAGACAAGGCCCGGCAAGAGGAGCTTGCGGGAAGTCCCGTGAGCGACAAGCTTCGGACGCGACAAAACAACAACGCGGCAAAGGCGCTTGCAGCGGCAGATTCCTCCGTTCCTCCGCTCCGGCTCATCCAACAACGTGTCGCCATGGGACCTTTCGGTAGCGGCGTGGCAAGAGGTCTGTGCAACCAGCGGGCGTGGTGGCAGCGGTCTTGACAAGATCGCCATCGTGGCGAGCGGTGGCGCCCAGACGGTCCCTTTACGCCTTTGTTTAGTCGACTTAGGCGGGCATTTAATGCTTTTGTCCCTGCCGTCGAGGGTTAGGTAGGATACCTTTGTACAAGTAGCTGTACCAACCGCAACTCATTTTCCTTTTTGCCCTTGTCTCGTTGCCACCTATCGGTGACCCCTTGAGCATATAAAAGGAGGCCCATGCACAGCGTGGGGGGTGGACTCATTGAAACCGAGACACTCACGCTAGGTCTTGTAGCTCTCGGCGCCCCTAGCAAGAACACAATATAATCGGACAAGCAGCGGTGAGAGTATTATCTCTCGGAGAGCTCGAAGCTGGGTAAACTGCTTCGTGTTAGCCGCCTCGATCTGCTCTTCGTGCAACCTCCGCTCCCCACCGAACCGAAAGGGGCTCGGTCCGCCGGTCCCATAGGTGTTCGTGGGTCCGATCAGCTTCCCCGACATCTTTGGCGCGCCAGGTAGGGGAGTCGAGGCTGTGTGAACCTGATCCGGCATTCACACGAGCAACATCTTCATCATCTTATTCAACATGCCACCGAAGAAGAAGGCTTCGGCGGCAGCGGAGCCGTCCACGTCAATCCCACCACCACCGGAGCAGATGGGTGGTGGGGTAGACACCAGTGGAAGAACGGACATCGGCGAGGGAGCCCATGATGCTGCCAAGTCCAAGGACAAGGCCGCGCAAACCTCGGCGTCCGTACACGCATCGCGCCCATCTCAGGAGGCGCGGGACCGACAGCGTCATGGTATTCATAGTACCATACGCTCGTTGGATCAAGATCGAGCTGGTGGATCTCGAGGCCCTCAAGACCAGCTTGCCGCGCCGACATCTTTGGCGCGGCGAAACACGATCGCTGGGCGGGATCTGCTCCTTCTAACATAGTTAGAAGTCCGAGCATATCCGCTCCTCGCACCGCTCGCCATCGCCACCCACCACTCCAGCGAAGCTTTGGCGAGAGCTCAAGCTGCTCCTAGATTACCCTCAACAGCCGACAAGGTCGATGAATGGAGGCCACCATTAGAGTCTCATCGGCTTTGTCAACGGCGACACTCCGAGGCAACCGACGCATCGCAGCCGCGACAAGCGACAAAGGCACGAGCGGTGGCGGCAAAACCTATGGGGTGCAACCACCATGCACTCTCCACCGGAGGCCAAGATCGCCGACTTCGCGGATCCACCTCGGCAGCGACTCCACGGCGTCATCGGATCCGCGAGCTCGTCGCGATCAACGCCAAGTTCTTCACGAGCGACAAGAAGAAGATGCTCGAACACGCGCCGAGCACCGAAGAGAAGCGGCGTCAATCCGACCAGCGTCTTTGAGCCCTCTGTCGATATGCATGCGCCCGAAGAACGAGCGACTTGCCGTCGTGGTAGGTTGCCCTGCGTTCACTCGTGAGCTGCGGCAAGTCGATGGCCCAGCAAGAAGAATTTCAAGCCAGATGTACGAGAGAAATACGGCGGCAAGGCGCATCCGTCGGAGTTCCTCAGCACCTACACCATTGCGGTGCAAGCTCTTTGAGGGCAAGACGACAAGATTCGCCAACTACTTCCCGTTGGTACTCAAGCCCAATGTCGAGATCTTGGCTCATGCACTTGGGACAACTCCATATCCTCTTGGGCGGATCTATGCCATCAGTTTTTGGCGCCTTCACGGTGACCACAAGCCTCATGGCCAAGAAGCGACCTTCATCTGCTTTCGCCCGAAGGAAGGAGAGCCCTGCGCAAGTTCATTCAGAGATTGACCGTGTCTGACACAACATCCCAAATGTCCACCTGCGCGATAATCAGTAGCGTTTCATCGAGCGTGAGGAACCGCGGGATGCGGGAGGAGATGGCGATGTACAAGATCAAAGGCGTCGATGAGCTATATGCTCTGGCCGACAAGTGTCGCGGCGTCTTTGAAGAAGGAGGAGACTCCGGAGAGAATATGGAAGCAGCAGGATCGGCGGTGAGGGTCCGCTCCGGCAAAGAAAAGCGGCGGTGGAGCAACAGAAAGAAGAAAGGCACAGATGTGCTAGTTGTGGAGCAGTCCGGCAACGGAGGTGGCGCCAAGAAAGCCAAAGTTGGTAGCTCCGGCAAGGAGGTTGCCGTGGACACCAACTGCCGGTATGGCGATCGCCGACAAGCGGGGCAACTCCAACAAGCGATCTTGCAAGATCCACCGCACCAAGGGCCATGACCTCCAGAGCTGCAAGAAGGTCGAGCAGCTTGTTGAGCAGCAGAAGGCTGAATCTGACGGCGCGACAAGGAGAAGGCTCAAGAAGGTCTTGGAGGAGCAAGCAAGAAGCGTCCCGGCCGGGGAGGACGCCGCGTCAAGGCCAAGCAGCGGCAAGGAGATAGACCTCCCCTCGGCCGCGACAAGGATGAAGATGACGACGACGATGAAGACATGGAAGATGATGAGGCCGACGAGCAGGAGTTCAAAATCCATAGAGGTCCTATCGTGGGCGGTGGTGCTTCTCTACATACTTCACACGCCAACTCAAGCGGTGGATGCGGAAGTCAATGCGGCGAGAACCATCCATCGAGTCCATGAAGCCTCGAAATGGTCAACACACCTATCATGTTTGATATTGAGGACCACCACGATCGCATAACCGCGGTCGGGTGCTTGCCGATGTTGGTTTCACCAACTATCCGCAACCTCAAGGTCACCAAGATGCTAGTTGATGGCGGGGCTGGTTTGAACCTAATATCCTCCGCGGTACTCCAGAAGCTCCAAATCCCTGACAGCGAGCTCGAAGAGACCGGCACATTTCAAGGAATCAATCCGGGAAGGAGCAAGCCAAAGGGAAAGATCACGTTGCGGTGGCGTTTGGCGTGAAGTTAAACTTCAGGACTGAAAGAGTCACTTTTGATGTTGCTGATTTTCCATTACCTTACAATGGAATACTTGGCCGTCCAGCACTCGCCAAGTTTATGGCAGCCTCTCATTATGCATACAACTTGCTCAAGATGCCAGGCCCGATAAGTGTCATTTCTGTCCATGGCGACAAGAAGGATGCCCTTATCTGCGCCGACAAGATCTACCGAAGCAGCAGCTGCTCTGATAGCAAGACACTTGCGGCTGAAGCTCCGGGGAAGAAGAAGACCAAGTCCGGCAAGACTCGATGCCCACTCCGGCAAGCGCACCTCTTGGTGCTGCGCTACCGTCGGCGCACCATCGAGCTCCACCGGCAAGTGTAAGAAAGGCGATGGCAGCTCCACCAAAGACCAAGAGGTGCCGCCAAGGAGGGCGGCACGGTGGTACCTTCACCATCGATGCCACTCTCGACCCTAAATAGGAAGGCGGCGCTCGTTGCTTTCTGCTGGCGAATGTCGGCGTGTTTGCATGGCAACCGTCGACATCCCGGTGTTCCCGAAAGTAATTGAGCACCATCTTGCCGTCTGTCCTCACGCCGCGGCCCGTCAGCGAAAGTCGAGAAAGCAAGCGGTGGGCGCCAAGAGTTCATCGCGAAGAGATCAAGAAATTGGAAGCAGCGGGCCTTGTCGGAGGAGTGCTCCATCCTCGTGGTTGGCCAATCACTGTAGTCGTGCGTAAGGCAAGCGGAAAATGGAGGCTTTGTATCGACTTTACGATGTTAATAAAGCTTGTCCCAAAGACCCATTTCCTTGCGCGCATAGATCAGTTATTGACTCCACGGCGGATGTGATTTGCTTTCATTTCTTGATGCGTACTCGAGATATCATCAGATCTTCATGGCGAAGAGGATGAGGAAAAACCGCATTCATCACCCCATGTGGCACATCTTGTTTCATCTGGATGCCCTTCGGTCTAAAGAATGCTGGTTCAACATTACAAGAGTAGTCCATGGCGCTTTTGAGCCCCAAATGCACAGAAATGTGGAAGCTTACATGGATGACATAGTGGTCAAAAGCAAGGACATGGCAACTCGTTCAAGATTTAGATGAGACCTTTGCAAATCTGCGCAAGATCAACCTCAAGCTCAACCCGAGAAGTGTGTGTTTGGAGTCCCTTCGGCAAGCTTCTCGGGTTCTTCGTCTCGGCGGGAATTGTAGCCAATCCAGACAAGATCAAGGCCATTGAGCAGATTGAAGCACCAAAGCGTGTCAAGGATGTCGAAGACTTGCGGTTCGCGTAGCTGCTCTCGGCGAGTTTATATCTAGATCTGCTTGGCGCGCTTTGCCGTTTTTCAAAATTTTGAAAAGGCAGGTCAATGAAATGGACTCGAAGCGGAGGCTGCTTGACTGCAGACTTAAAGAGATACTGTCCTCCACTCCAACACTTGTCGCACCTAGGCCACAAGAGAAGTTGCTGCTATATATAAGCGGCAACCAATCAAGTGGTTAGTGCTGCGTTAATGTGAGAGAGGGAGGCGGATGATGAGCTAGCAACTATGGCGAGACATCCAGCGAAAACAAGGGACTTCACCGGCAAGCTCTGGTCCCGACAAGGATAGATCTGCTTGCAGACGTGCGAGAAGATCTGAGAAAAGGATGGTGCGGCGCCCGTTTACTTTCGGTTCCCTTCTGCGGGGGCTAGGTCAAGGTACTACGGTGTGCGAAATTGCTTTTCGGCCTCCTCATGGCCTCGAAAGCTGCGCCATTACTTCCAAGCACATGAGATAACGATCGTCACTTGCTTTCCATTGAAGAGGATATTGCATAATCCGAGGCAACAGGCGGGATTGTCGAGTGGGCCTTTGGAAATGTCGAGCTTTGGCCTCAAGTTTGAAAGCACTTCAACTATCCAAAGCGAGCATTGGCGGAGTTCATAGTAGAATGGGCGTAGCATAAGATGAAGAAATTCGAGAGACGAGCATCCCGTTAAAGAAGCAAGCAAAGAGTGGCTGATGTACTTGATGGTGCCTTCTCGCTGCAAAGGCGCCGGTCTTTGGCGTGCTGCTTGTAGCACCACGGAGAGCACCTCAAGTACATAGTCCAGATGCACTTTCCCAAGGAGCAAGCAACAAACAATCTGCAGTATGAAGGTTTGCTTGCCGTTCTCGAGATCGCGATGAACCTTGGGATCAAGAAGCTCATCGTCGGGGAGACTCACGACTTGTCGTCCACCAAGTGAACAAGGATTACGAGTCCGTTGATGGAAGCCTCGTTGATGAAGTGAGAAAGCTAGAAGAGCACTTTGGCGGCTGCAGATGGAACATGTTCCAAGAGCTCGAGAATGATATTCTTGAAGGTCATCAAAGTCGCCGCCTCAAGTTACACAATGGAACCAGGGATTTTTGTGCTCAAGCTGACTCAACCGGTATAACGCCATCAAGCTGGGCAGAGCAAGAAGAGGAAGTTGGTTTACGGTGACTATTTTACGGCGGAGCTTCGAAGCCACCGCCAAGAAGGTCCCGGGATCGACACCGATCTTGCTAAGGAAGCGATCTGCTCCGACAAACCCAAGGGTTTGTTTCGTTGAAGCGAGCGCTCCCGACAAGCTTGCCGGGGAGCGTCAAGCTCGGCGAAACCACGAGTTCTCGCCGTGGAAGCTGATTTTCCCGCAACAGATGTGCCTTTAGTCCTTGTTGTCGAGCCGCGAGCTCCAGCATGGGCACAGCAGATTGTCCGTTTCCTTCAGACAGGAGAACTTCCCGAAGAGCAAGAAGAAGCGGAAAGAATAGCCCGACAGTCAAGTATGTACCAGTTTGTCGACAGCACACTGTACAAAAGAAGACTCAACGGTGTGAAATTGAAGTGTATTCACCGGGAGGCATATGTGGTCACCACATTGGCGCAAGAGCACTTGCCGGTAAAGCTTTCCGGCAAGGTTTCTTTTGGCCGACAGCCCTCCAGGATGCAACTGCACAAGTAACCAAGTGTGAAGCGTGCCAGTTCCATTCCAAACAGATACACCAGCCAGCTCAAGCTCTCCAGACGACCCCTTTATCCTGGCCATTTTCGGTTTGGGGGCTCGACATCCTCGGCCCCTTTCCCCGAGCTGTCGGGGGCTTTGAGTACTTGTACGTTGCAATCGACAAGTTCACAAAGTGGCCGGAAGTGGAAGCGGTGAGGAAGGTGACGGCACAGTCGGCAGTCAAGTTCTTCAGGTCGATTGTTTGCCGTTTCGGGATTCCTAACAGGATCATCACCGACAACGATACACAATTCACGAGCCGCACCTTCATGCAGTATGTCCAAGATCTTGGCGCCAAGGTCGGCTTTGCTTCTGTTTCTCATCCGAGAAGCAACGGTCAAGCGGAGAGGGCGAATGCTGAAGTGCTGCGCGGGCTCAAGACCAGGACTTCGACAGGCTACACAAGTCGGAAGAAAGCTGGATTGAGGAGCTGCGGTGGTTCTTTGCTCGTCGGGGCGGCGCCGTCGAGCCACTGGCGGACACCTTCGCTCTAGTCTATGGAGCGAGGCAGTTCTCCCCACGGAACTCGTGTTCGGATCACCTCGAGTGCTCGCTTATGATGAGCTTGAGCAAGAGCAGCTGCGACAAGATGACGCTGCTCCTTGAGGAGGACCGTCTTCAGCGGCCTTGTCTGAGCTGCTCGTTATCGGCAAGCTTTGCGCCGCTACCATAGCCGCAAAGTTAATGCGAAGTCTTGAGGAAGGCGACCTTGTTCTTCGGCGAATCCAGTCCGCCAAGAATGCCAACAAGTTGACGCCAAAGTGGGAAGGCCCTTATCGGGTGAAACAAGTCACTAAGCCTGGCGCTGTCTGCCTTGAGACCGAAGATGGCATTCCGGTGAGCAACTCCTGGAATATTGAGCATCTTCGTAAGTTTTACCCGTAGGGCGCGATTGTCGGAACCTGTCCCGGCAACCACCTTTTGTACAAGTCTTGCCGATGTCGCATGTAATCCTTTGTACAAAGCCGGGCGCAGATCCCGTGCATAAGTAAAACTCATGTATTTTACACAACTTGTCAATTTCATGCTTTCATCATTTTAGTGCATGAGTTATCTGACACTTTGTGCAGCACCTACACCCGATAAGCAATAACGAGCCACAAGGCTCCATGACTTTATTTTCTCTTCTTTCTCTTTCCTAAAAGAAAGGAAGGCTCCCTCGCACACAAGTTAGCCGGGAGGGAAGGAGAAGATAATGGTGTGGACCAAAGCGTCGCTCGAGGAAGTTTCGCCTTACCGGGAAGCGAACGACAGAAAAGCTAAGTTGCCAAAGTTTGAGCAATCAGTTTTTAATTTTTAAGTTATCTTCCTCGAACGACCGTACTTTGTATGGAAAACCTGTGCGCAAAGGAACCAACTCGTAGCTAGTTGCGCCCTTACTTTGTTTCGAGTCCGCTCAACAAATTAAGTGAAGCTGCAACTAGTTGCGACAAAGTTGCTTAATCGGAAGTGGCACCGCCAAGCGAAATCTTGACGTTCCGCACTCAGCCTTCGCGACAAAAGGTGCCGTGACAAGTTCCCTAAAAGCGTGGGGCAAAAACATACAAAGGAAAGAATCAAGTAGAGGAAATAACATTACGATCATTGCCCAAGATAGAGTTATATTACAAAATAGCTTGTCGCGGTTCTAATAGATTGTTATCCTAACATGATCAACAACGGCAAGGAAAAGATAAAATTGGCGGCCTAGTCTCGCGGTGCGCCATCAACCCTCTTGATCTTGCCCACCTTGTCCACAATGGGTGCGACAAGGGCCTTGAGTGCCTCCACATCGGCATCCGGCGGCAAGGACTTGAGGGCGCGGTGAGATTGAGGCTGGATTGCGGAAGGCCACCTTCATCGGCACCTTACGGAGAGCTCCCTTACAGATCTGGCGCGATTCCTCGGCCAGGCTGCTTTGGGATCTCTTCCGAGTCATTGGAGAGCCGTCCTGCGCCCTTGAAGAACAAGCTGAGCTTGGCGCTGGGTTGGAGGTGCTCGTCGGAGGAGTACCGAGATCCACCATCCCAGCTCCGTCGGCTCCTTGTCGATGGCGGCGGCAACATTCACGAGACCCTCGGTCCGGTGCTCCACGTTTTCCTTGAAGGTGCTCACGGGTGGCGATGGCGCTTCGCTAGCGGCGCCTCGTCGGCCTTGATCTTCTCCAACAAGGCCACCTCCGCTCCTTGGCGCCGTCGGCGTCTGCATTAAGGTGGTCGACTTCACTCAAGATCTGCTTTAGAGTCCTTGGCGGCGTCGAGCTCCTTGCTCCTCTCGGCGAGGCAGCCTGCAGCTTCGCCAAGAGTGTAAGCGTCCTTCTACTTTTCGTGCTTGAGTGCAGCAAGCTCCTCGTCGCTCTTACGGAGATTGGCCTCCAGCTGCGTCACTTCGTCTCCAACTCCTTCTTGGCGGCCTCGGCAGGCTGCGGTAGCATCCTTTGCTTCCTTAAGAGCCCTGCCAAGTGTTTCCTCGCCTTCTGAGCTCCTCCTCATGGCTGTCAAGATTGATCTTCCGCTGCGCCCAGCTTCGCTCTCCTGCTGAGACGGCTTCTCGGCAAAGCCGCTGCCGCTCCTCAACCTCAGCCTTCTCGAGGATGAAGGCATGCGCTCCTCGGCGAAGTCGCCCGCTCCTTTGCTAAGGACGGAGAGCTTCTTGATTGGTGCCCGGAGCTCCTCCAGCGCTTTTCTATATCTGCTCCGCTTTGCGACAAAGCGCTTCCGGGATTCAACTTGGCTTGCCGGTAGCGGTAGAAGCGGCAGCTTCTTCTTCGCGATTGCTCTTCCTCGGACTTCGCTGCTGCTTGCTGCTTGCTAGCGCGTCAACCAGCATCAACCCGGCGAGGCGAGCAGCTCCTCGTCGAAGCTCTCTCCTTCGACCGGCGCCACAGAGATCGGCGCCCGGGGAGCTTGATGAAAACGCCATTGCGGCCTTGAGATAGGCGCCGGCTGGGGCTCTTCGAACTGGCAGCTGCAGCGGTGGCGGAGGATCGCCCGGTCGGCGTGGCGCTGGCGCTCCTGCGGCCTCAGGGCCGTCAGTGCGATCGTCGGACCCCTCTCCAGCCCCTGCGGTAGCAGCCTTGGTGGCCTCTTCGCCGGCGGACTCATCGGCGCCAGCCTCTTCCTCCATGACGGTGGCGTCTTCAGTATTGCCGCGCACGTCTTCCTCGCCTGCGACTTCTGTCTCCATCGGCTCTGCGACGGATGGATCTGACGACCAGACAAAGAAAGAACAATCAAGCAAATGTTCAGAAACAAAATCAGAAGAAGAGGAACACAAGGGGAGTTCTCAGTCAAGAGGATTACCTGCGATGGGATCTGCGGCCACGGTCACAATCACCGGAGGGTCGTTGGCGCTATCCCTTTCCGGAGAACTGTCCCTTGCGGAGAAGTCTCCCTTGCGAGGCAGCTCCTTTGCGGGAATCCTCCCTTGGCGGTGTAGTCCAGTAGATGGCGTTTGAGGCGGCTTCCAGGCGCTCTGGTGAGGCTGCTCTGCTCCTACACAAACCACCGGTCGAGATATCAGCGAGAAAGAGCACCCATGCACGCAACAAAGATAAAGAATAAACTATATACTTACGCTGGGGGCTGTGCTGGGGGCTGCTTTGAGGAAGGGTTGCCGGGTCCGGCAAGGGGGTCTCGGACGCGCCTCCTGTTGCCACGGGGGGATCGTCCTCGATGACAACCACCGGGGTCTTGGCTCTCTTCGACGCTCTTTGGGCCAGCGTCCTGAAAAGGAAAGGGCTCAGAATGAAGCAAATAAGATACAAGGCAAAGCAACAAAATTGAAGAAATACAAGTACAACACATAAGCTTACTCTTCTTCTTCCTCGTCGGAGCTGAGCGCGGAGAGATCAAATTCTGGCTCGCCTCCGGTGCGACGAGGCGGAGGTCGGTTCCCTTGACCGCTTGGCGGGAGATTCTGATGGTGGCACAGGAGGCTCCGCTCCGATTACTACAGACAGCGTGAGGTGCTCAGCAGCAACATGCTTGCCTTGGTGGAAGCGCGCGTCCTGCGTGCGCGACGGCTCTGGCCCGTCTGCCGCACCGTTTCGTCTCGAGCCTTGCGAAGCCGCCTTCTTGGTGGAGCTGGGGGCTCCGTTTGCGGCAAGCTACTAGATGGTGGGGAGGAGGCGCCCTCGACGGGCTCGCTCGACTCAGCTTCAGGATCGGCAAGCTCCTCCTCGCCGGCAAACTCCTTTCGCTCGGCGAGGCTTGCGCCTCTGTTCCTCTGCCTCCTCCACGGTGAACCCGATTCGCCCGCCAGCAGCAGTGCTGCCGCCTCTTCCGGCCAGTGGCGTCGCTGCATCTCGTGCGTCGGTGGTGTCATGGTGAGGCCCTTACGCTCGTCGTCGGGCGGATCGGCACTTCTTCCAAGCTGTCGAAGAACACCCGCCGCGGCGTCATCGGCGAGCTCTTGCCAGGTTGGGACAATTCCATGCGAGTCGCCGCAGCGACATCATTCTTGCGGATGCGGTCGGCGAGAGTTGTTGCACAATGGAGCGACTCCCTCGGCAACCTGAACCATTCGGGATGATCCGCGTTGTGCTTGAACAGCTCCAGGAGCATCGCATCCAACTCAAGGCGGTGAAGTTGAAGTTGAGGCCCGGCGCAGCCTCATGATATCCGCCGCATTTTGGAACTCCCAAGCAGGTCTTCTCCTCTCCTGCAAAGAAGCGTCTGGGCGAAGGAAATCTGCGCCAGCAGGCGCCTCTGATGAGTCCGGCAAGCCTGAGGCGCAGGATCCGGGTGGCGGCAATCTTCAATCTAGCATCTTCCGGCGCCAAGTTGCTCCAATCGTTGCGCGCACCATTGGGGTTTGGTATTTGGGCGATCAAAGACTGCGGGTTCTCCTCAATGATCCAACACCAATCTGCCCTCCTCCTCCCACTTGCTGCGGAGGTCTCCTTCGAATAGGCTTCCTTCTTGCCGATTCTTGAGATCGAGCGATGCCTCCGGCAAGGGCTCTCCTCTCTCAACTCGAGGCATGAAGAAATGGCGGAAGAGGGCTACGTTGGGATGGACTCCGACAAAGTTTTCCGCAGAGGTGTCGAAAACTGCCATGGTCGAGACAGCATTGGGGGTGAAATCAAGGAGGCGGAACCCGTGAGGTGTTCATGATATCGCGAAGAATTTAGAGAAGGCGGGCGAGCCCGCAATAGAAGAACAGCCTTGAAGAAGGGGTACCCGTTGGGGCTAATTCGAAGCGGCGGTGGGAAGTACCGCCGTGCCGCGGATGCGCTCGCGTCTCCGTCGACCGAAAGAGGTAGTAGTTTTCCCTCAGCTCCCTTGCGGCGAGCTGAGGGGGAAGATAACCCGCTCCTTCCGTAGCGCCCGAGCGCTGCGCCTCGGCCGACTTCCGCCCTTCCCTTGTCGGCTTTGAGCCATGGCGAGGCGGTGGGGAGACCGGCGGCGTTGGTGGTCTTGGTGGCGATGGGGAGCGGGCGCTGCTCTCTTCGCACTTGAGAAGAAGGGGAACAACGGTGGTTCTCGAGATTGGACAACAAAATGGCGAGGTGGGCGGACTGCCCTGTTTCCCCTGTTTATAGGGAGGAGAGGGGCGGACGTTCGCTTTTCGAATAAAGAAACCCCCACGATCTCTCCCATGGCGCGCGTTCGGCGCGTCTTTGTTAAGTGGGGGCGTGGTGGGGCTGGAGCAAGTGCAGGCGTGACCTAGGCAGCAGCGTGCCCGTGCCTTGTTTTGGGCTGGCCCAACAGCGCTTCGGCACCGTGTGTGGCCCGAGCCGGGGCTCTGTCGGTGTACTAGAGTAGGGTACCCTAGTATCCCGAACTCGTGCCGCGAGCGATCGCAGCACCCAGCAAGCAAGGCTTGCTAGTGATCGCCAAGGTCCTCCGCGGCTCCATTAGAGCCATTCAAGAACAAAGTATTCAAGCCAAAGAGACAAGACCCGGCAAGAGGAGCTTGCGGGAAGATAACCAGGGCACATGGAAGACAAGGCCCGGCAAGTGGAGCTTGCCGGGAAGTCCCGATGAGCGACAAGCTTCCGGACGCGACAAGGCAACAACCGCGGCAAGGCGCTTGCCACGGCGAGATTACCACTCCGTTCCTCCGCTCCGGCTCATCCAACAACGTGTCGCCATGGGACCTTTCGGTAGCGTGGCAAGAGGGCTGTGCAACCCGTGAAGCGCGGTGGCAGCGGTCTGACAAGATCGCCATCGTGGCGAACGGTGGCGCCCAGCGGTCCCTTTACGCCTTTGTTTAGTCAACAGGCGGGCATTTAATGCTTTTGTCCCCTGCCGTCGGGGTTAGGTAGGATACCTTTGTACAAGTAGCTGTACCAACCGCAACTCATTTTCCTTTTTGCCCTTGTCTCGTTGCCACCTATCGGTGACCCCTTGAGCATATAAAGGAGGCCCATGCGCAACTTAGAGGGGTGGACTCATTGAAACCGAGACACTCACGCTAGGTCTTGTAGCTCTCGGCGCTCCCTAGCAAGAACACAATATAATCGGACAAGCAGCGGTAGGAGTATTATCTCTGCGAGAGCTCCGAAGCTGGGTAAACTTCTTTCGTGTTCACCGCCTCGATCTGCTCTTCGTGCAACCTCCGCTCCCCACCGAACCGAAAGGGGCTCGGTCCGCCGGTCCCATAGGTGTTCGTGGGTCCGATCAGCTTCCCCGACACCTTCTTTCAATTTCTCCATAGCGCCTAGAGCGTTGATCAATTCTTCTTTCGCTTTGGAAGTTTCAGCCTGCTGGGACTTGAGGTTCTCTTGTAGATCAACGGTTTGGCTTTCCTTCTTGCTTAGTTCAGCCTATAAAGAGACAGATATATCATGAGTCGACAGTGCATATTTGAATTACCAAACACATAACAAGTTATGCCCTTAGTACTTGGGGGCTAATGCATATTTGCTCGTTATCAGAAATTTTTACAAGTCCCAAGCACAATACAAGTATTAAGCTTGGCACTTGGGGGCTAATGTGCATTTGATCATAAATTGTTGAGATGGGAATTCTTCTACAAAGTCCCGGTTCATCTTTATGAAGTTAAACCGGCCCTTGGGGGCTACAACGGTGAAGTTAAGATGCATTGTTGCAGACATGAAATTGTTATTAAAGTCCCGGTTTAGATTGGTATCTTAAACAGTCACTTGGGGGCTACTGGAGTTGATAAGCTGCAATTCAATATAAGAGAGAAACATTTCTGAAGTTACCTCATATCATTCCTTCATCATGTTTACCAAACCGGCTTCATAGTCACGGCTGGTGTACAGATGGTTCAGATAGCCAGAGTGAAGATCTTGAGCATTCAGATGGGCATAAGTTGACAAATCGGCGTTCCATTTGCCTTTGCCAATTGCAGAGAGTTCATCCTTGGCAGTATGCTTTGACAAAGCGACAGGATTTCTCGGAGCGGTATGGCCAGTGCCGGTAATCATAACGTCATCATCTTTTTCCTCAGCAGCTCTTACTGGAGTTGCCGGTTTGTCAGTATCTTTTACTGGACTGACTGGTTTGTCAGTCCGGATAGGGCTGGTTGGCTGGTCAGCATGGCGTGTGGTATCAACTTCTACTCTCTCAGCAACAAAGTCATGATATTCAGGCGGTGGGTCATTTAGTATGGCATCAATGTTGGTCTCTTTAGGATCTGGAGTTTTCTCCGGATCAACAACCACGTCTTCATCAACCGGTTTATTTAACTGAGCCTTCTTAGTTGGTCTGGGCTTGGCACTGAGAAAAATAAAAACATGAAGGTTAGCATAGTGTATAGAACACACGTCAAGGATGAAACAAGTGTATAGCTCACCCGAGAACCGTTTTGAGGGGTGGAAGTTTGGTGGCTGACGACTCGCTAGAAGATGAGTGAGAAGTACCCTGATAATTTGAATCATATAGATTAAGAGGTTGACGAAAACAACCCGCTTTGGGGCATGAAGTGTCAAGGGAATAAGAGACCTCTGATCGGCGTTTCCGAACCGGGGTGTTTGGTAAACCGGCGGAGGTAACTACCTGGCCGCTATGCTGTGTTGTGTGGCGATGTAACGCCCCGGATCTGATGCGCCAGGTGTCCGCCAGTTATTCGCCGTCTTTGCCATGTCATGTGCTTGCGTGTTGCACTTTGCCATGTCATCATATGCATTTCATATCATGTCATCATGTGCATTTTATTTTGCATACGTGTTCGTCTCATGCATCCGAGCATTTTCCCCGTTGTCCGTTTTGCAATCCGGCACTCCTATGTCTCCCGGCGCCCTCTTTTACCTCTTTTCATGTGCGGGTGTTAAACGGTCTCGGAATGGACCGAGGTTTGTCAAGCGGCCTTGGTATAGCACCGTGAACCGCTGTCAAGTTTCGTGCCATTTGGAGGTCGTTTGGTACTCAGCAGTTAACAGGGTAACATAAAGCCCTCTTTGAGTTGCAGCCCAACACCCTTCAAACTGGCCCAAAACCCATCTAACTCCCCTCCATGCTCTCGGTCGTTCGATCACGATCGTGTGGGCGAAAACCGCACCTCATTTGGACTCTCCTAGCTCCCTCTACCTATATATATGCCTTCCCCTTTCAAATTCGCGGATGAATTCTCCCCCTAACCCTAGCTTTCGTCCACCTCGCGCCGCCGGACAAAACCCCCGCCGCCGGACACGTCCGCCCCGTCGCCCCCGGCGAATCAGGCATCGCCAGCGTGGCCTCTTGCCGCCGCCCGCTCAGCCGCCCGCTTCGGCCGCTCCTCAGCCTCGCGGGCCAGTCCGCCAACCGCCCGCTCCGCGCCCAGCGCCATGCCGCCTCCAGCCCGGCCGGCCCGCGTCGCCCGCCCGCCTCCGGCCGCCTCGCCCGGTGCCCGCCGCCTCGCCGAACCCGGCCCGCCGCCGCGCCCGCCCGGCGTCCCTCCGGCCGCGCCGCCAGCCGCCCAGCGCCCTCGCCCGGCGCCCGCGCCTCCCTCGCCGGAGACCGCCCTCGCCGGAGCTCGCCGGCCGGATCCGGTGGATCGGGATGAGATCCACCGGGATCCGAACCAAACGCCCTCGTCCCCGTCCTGTACCGCCTCGTCCCGCACGTCCTCGTCCCGTTGACTTTCTTCGGAGGTTGTTTTTTTCACCAAGTCCCCGAAATTTCCATATTATCATGCCATATTCATCATGCCATAACTCACTGCATATTGCTCTGTTTCGTGCGTATAATATGTCAAATTGTTCGTCTCGAAGAGTAGATCATTTCATCTAATTGCATCATTTACATTTGAGCTCATCCTGATGCCCGAAATGCTGTTAGAAGAGGGCTATGTGATGTTAGTTTCAGATTCTTATCAGTACATGCACTTTTGTCATTTTTGCCATGATTGATGTGTGCATCCTATGAACTTGAGTCCTACATGTGTTTTGTAATATGCCATGCCATCTTTACAGGGGTGTATGCCATGTATTTTGTGATCTCTGTGGTGACTAGCACAAGCATGCAAACTAGGCTTCATGATGTTGCTGATTTCAGCCCTGCTTCTGTGATATTTTTATGCCATGTTAACTTGATGCTACCGAGAGATCCATGCATATTTTGAGATACTTCAGTAAGGATGTTTTGAACATATGGTTATGCTCTATCCATCCATGCCCTTGTTTGCAATTATGTAGTGCCATAGCTTGAGTCAATCGAGCTCTACTTTTGCTATAAAATGTTTCCTGGCAGATTGTTTACATGTTATTCAATTTTGCCAAGGTTGTTGTAGTTGATCCGTGTATGCTATGATGTTGTTCTTGCCATGTATAGCTTCTATGCCATGCCTTATTACTGTGAGTTGCCTTGCGATGCCATGTATTGCTCCGTGGTGAGTGGTTCAAGCTCACCAACATGCCTACTTATTGTTGTTCCTGCCATGTTTGAATCTGTAATATAACTTGCTATGTTTACATGGGTGCCATCATATTTTCTGATCCCTTTTGGCTTATGGTCACTAAGGGACTTTTGTTATATGCATTTAGTAGTATCATGCCATGCCTTTGTTTTCCATGATAAGTTCCTGTAACATGTTGTTTGATAGCTCTAAACATTGCAACCTGATGTTATTTCTGCTTAAGTCTGAAACTGTTATTATTTGCAATCTTGCCATGTGTTTTTGAGCATGTTCTAGTGATTTCTGGAGATAGTTCAGTGTTCATGTTTTGTTATGCTCTACCTGTAAATGATGCCCATGCCTTTTGTTCTCATGTTGAGATGCTGTAGCATATTGTCTTGATGCTTGCAATATGCCTTGTTACTGTTTTGGACAGATTGTTGCTATGACTTGTATAGGGTGTATGTGTTGAACCGTTGCTCCGTTTTGATTGTGCTCTATATGAAACTTGCTTGATTTTGCATTTTGTCTCATATTATCATGTTGCATCCTTGTTTTGAGGTGTTTGCTTGATGTTTCTATGCATTTTGTACCAATGCCATGCTTAACTTGTTTTGCTCATATCTTCTAGACCGTAGCTCCGAATCTAATGAACTTTATATGTAACTTGATTAGAATTTCGTGTAGATCATCGTGGTGCATCTTAACCTGCTGTTTAACAACTTGAACATAAATTTATATCAGATCTGGACCAATTTCGAAATTTGCATATGAGGACTTACCGGAATTGTTAGATGTTGTTCCCGGCCTCATTTAAACTTGCTTTGGTTTGTTGCTCTTGTTTGCATCATCTCTTGCCATGAGTAGCTTCATGTAGCTTTGTCATGCATCATGCTTGTTGTGCATCATGCCTTGTTCATGTGTGGTGTGTTTACTATGTTGTGTGCTTCTTCTTGTTAGTTCCTGTATTGTTGCGATCGTGAGGATTCGTTCGTCTACGCTTGGTTCGGCTTCATCCGTTCGTCTTCTTCATGGACTCGTTCTTCTTCCTTGCGGGATTTCAGGCAAGATGACCGCTACCCTGGATCTCACTACTATCATTGCTATGCTAGTTGCTTCGTTCTATCGCTATGCTGCGTTACCTATCACTTGCTGCTCAAGCCTACCTAATTGCCATGAACCTCTAACCTTTTGCACCCTTCCTAGCAAACCGTTGTTTGGATATGTTACCGCTTTGCTCAGCCCCTCTTATAGCGTTGTTAGTTGCAGGTGAAGATGAAGTTTGTTCCTTGTTGGAACATGGAGATGCCGTTCCTTGTTGGGACATGTTTACTTGTTGGGATATCACAATATATCTTATTTATTTAATGCATCTATATACTTGGTAAAGGGTGGAAGGCTCGGCCTTATGCCTGGTGTTTTGTTCCACTCTTGCCGCCCTAGTTTCCGTCATATCGGTATTATGTTCCCGGATTTTGCGTCCCTAACGCGGTCGGGTGATTTATGGGACCCCTTGACAGTTCGCTTTGAATAAGACTTTTCGGCAAGGCCCAACATTGGTTTTACATTTACCTCACCTAGCCTTTTTCCCTTGGGAGTCGCGCATCCCGAGGGTCATCTTTATTACCCCGGGCGATGCTTGTCTAGCGTTGGTCCAAACTAAACACCGTCTTGGGACCATCCCTTAGCAACTTGGGTTACGTCGGTACACTGTGCGCTTAGCTTATCCGGTCGTGGCACGAGGCGAGATACGCACGGCTACTATCGAGGTGTCGGCGCAGCGGAGGTCTTCTGGTCTTGTTTTATTCTTTGTCGAAATGTCTTGTAGCCGGATTCGAGACTGATCGGGTCTTCCGGGAGAAGAATATCCTTCGTTGATCGCGAGAGCTTATCATGGGCTAAGTTGGGACACCCTGCGAGTATAAACTTTCGAAAGCCGTGCCGCGGTTATGTGGCGAGATGGGAATTTTTTAATATCCGGTTGTAGTAAACTTGAAGTAAACTCTTCTAAAATACACCAACCGTGAGTGTCTCTTTTCGGGGTTGATCGAGAGGAGAACACGGTTTCTGGGTTATGTCTGACATCAGTAGGAGTTCGGGATCACTTCTTGATCATTACTAGCTTCACGACCGTTCCTTTGTTTCTCTTCTCGCTCTCATTTGCGTATGTTAGCCACCATATATGCTTAGCCACTGCTGCAACCTCACCACTTTACCCCCTTCCTTTCCCATTAAGCTTTGCTAGTCTTGATACCCATGGTAATGGGATTGCTGAGTCCTCGTGGCTCACAGATTACTACACCACCGATTGCAGAGTGCAGGGTTGCGATGATCATGACGCGAGCGCGATGTTTGCTTGTATTGGAGTTCTTCTTACGCTTCTTCTTGATCGGGGATAGGTTCGGTCGGCAGCTGGGCTAGCAGGTGGATGTCGTTTGAGTTTACATTTATGTTTCATCCGTAGTCGGATGTTGATCTTGTATATGATGTTGATGTATTCTTGTGGCATTTGTGCCTTATGTATGTATCCCCATCTATTATGTAATGTTGATGAAATGATATCCACCTTGCAAAAGCGTTTCAATATGCGGGTCTATCCTTGGTGGGACCTTCGAGTTCCTTTTGGATAGGGTTGCATATTGGGCGTGACAGGCGAGCCTCGTGCTGTTGTGTCTTCACAAGAAAGTTCAGATCCAAGTAAGCAAGAGGATGAGAAAATTTAACTTTCCGGTTTGCTCAACGGATTTTTAGTGTTGGCAAAGGATTTGAATCGGAGGAAAGAACGATTACCTCTACAGCATCGGCCTGGCTGCCTTCAGCGTCGTCCTGACAATAATCATCATCAATAAGGCGTATGAAAAATGAACCGAGTGAGTCAAGTTCTACCTCTAATTCTGGGTTACCCACATCATCATCAGCTAGTGGATCGGAGGATGCATTGGTCCTTTTTTGGAAGGTTTTTTAACAACCCTGGTCTTTGGATGAACTGGCTTGGCCGGTTTGTCTTGCGGCTTCGCCGGTTTGTCTTGTGGGGGTTTCTTGTTCCAGAACGGATCATCACCCTGTCAGGAAATAATCAAACTTTCAGAGAATATTTGGATAGAAGCAATTTCAGATAAAAAGATTATATGATTCTTACCGCTGGCGGTTTGTTGAAGGTGCAGAAAGGGAGTAGTCCGGTTTGGGCACAGGCAGCCTCCGGTTCATTCAACATCTTTTTTACAGCCTCAGTGACTTCGTCATCTGTAAGCTGAATGTCAATGTGCCACTGAGCATCCTTCAAGCTCCCTGTATACTCACACATCAAACCGGAGCGCCGGCTGAAGGGCAGAATGCTCCAGCTTATCCAACAACGAGCAAGGTCAACTCCTGTCAAACCGTTTGCCATGCAGGCTCTAAGCTTTGATAATTGAGGAGCATAGTTGGCCCTCTCTTTTGCAGTCAACCTTTGAGGGAAAGGATGTGTTGCTCAGGCGTTCAGGGCGGTAACCCAGTAGGGGGTTTTCTTCAGGTGGAGATGTGTCTTTGCAATAAAACCAAGTGGCATTCCACTCCTTGGGGTGACTGTGAAGTTTGGGATGAGGAAAAGTAGCTTCCTTCCTTTTCTGAACCGCCATTCCGCCCAATTCGGTGTTGGGTCCATCTGTGAATTCTGTGCGATGGTTTAACTGAAAGAAATCCCTGAAAAGTTCTACTGTAGGTTCCTCTTGAAGATAAACTTCGCAAAAAACTTGGAAGTGGCATATGTTGGTCACAGAATTAGGACCGATATCTTGAGGGCGCAGCTGAAAGCTGGCCAGTACATCCCGGAAATTTTTTGAACCGGGAGGGCTGAAACCCCAGCCTAGGTGATCAGCAAACACAACTACCTCTCCATCCTTGGGGGTAGGAGGATTTTCCGGCCAGGGACCCTCCAGTGGATAACATCTTTCTTCGCTAAGGCGCCCATTTTAACAAGGTTGTTTGGCTGTTCTTCAGTCACTCGAGAAGGAGCCCAATTGCATTCATAGACTTGCTTGGCCATGGCAACGAAAATCTAAAACATTATGTTTGCCGGTTTAAGATTTACAGTGGACAACTACACAACGATATAAGGGTGTAAGCATGTTATTAAACCGGAGTTGGCTGGAGATAAACCGGAGGTTACCAATGGAGATATTATAATGGTGAAGTACATTGGCGGTTCAACAAGGGGACTAATGGTATCTACCGGGTCGTCATTTTTTCTAACAAGTTAAACTGCCTAATCTGGCATTGAAGATACAAGTCTACAGAATTATACGTGAAGGAAAAACAGATTTCACAAGTTGGCATTATAATTTTGGATCTGCCGCATGTCAGAAAAGGAATATATACTCAGACCTAAGAGTTAGTACCTAAACAGTTGATGAAGGTTCAGATGGGATCTTCTACTTATACAGGGTGAGTGGATGGAAAGAAAGGCTATGGCTGTCACTATACAGAGTAATATCCAGGTTTGAATCAAAGAGTTATTACACAAACGATGAACATCGACGAACACCGACGAACATCAAAGAACACTGAGACCCTAGAGATAGATCTATGCAGAAGAACAGAGAGCTTACCGATGCTGATGCAAGAGCGGAGAAGCACCGCGGTTCTCTGGTACGCTTAGGGTGATGCAGCGGCCGGAGTTGAGGCAGAGGTGACGGTCGACGGTGGCGGTGGAGCTCCAGAGGTTGGGCAGCGCAAGGAAGAGGAGAGATGAAGAGACACGGGGGGGGGGGGGAATGGAAAGACCCCGTGGCTCTATTTATAAAGGCAAAAGATAAGCGTCAGGTGCGAAAATCGAGGAGTCCAAAATTTGGATATGAGGCGGAGCTGTCGCCTCGATTGTCGGAGGCTCATTAATGAGGATGGACTATATGCAATTTTAAATAACAGGTGATGTCATGGCGGTTTACCATGGTTCTGGGAACTGACGTCACGTCGGTTTACAAATTATGTGAAGATATTGAAGAAGAAATTTTCTTAAGTACTGAGGATTGACATGAACCAGTTCAAATCAATATGGGGCCTAATGTTGGGGATATTACTACTGGGCGTAAACCGGCCAGAAGAGGCCGGGTTAACCACATCAGTAGTTATCATATCTGAAGCCCATGAAGACAGACAGTGATGCTTTAAGAAGGCCCAGGGCCCAGAACCGGTTTAAGGCCTGTAGACATAAACCGACATTGATATGTAAACTTGTGTTGTAAGGTAGAAAGAGCAGAGACCGAGCCGGACACGTTTATGAGCCGGCCTCGGGATTCTATAAACCGACGGGCGTCAACCCATGTATATAAGGGGCCGACTCGGCTGCGGTTCAGGATGACAGACAACAACTCGAGACTCAGGCAAAGCGTATTCGCTCCCTGGTCATCGAAACCCCATCAATTCCATCACAACTAGACGTAGGCTTTTACCGTCATCGTAAGGGGCTGAACTAGTATAAAAACTCCCTTGCGTCCCTTGTCCGCTTTAACCCCTTTAAGCTAACCCGTAGCGATGGCTCCACGACTAAGTCCTTTCACGAGGACATCTACCATGACAAAACCACGATAGCAACTATGTGCATGCTTGCACACGTTTCCTCTCTGTTAACCGTCTCAGATTATGGTGCATATCGCAAATGTTTGTGTTTTACCAACCGTGTGTGCCGTAACAACCTGGAGAGCGTAATTTCACCGTAATTTAATTGTTGCTTTTCCAAATTGTACCGGATTTGGATTTGAATTTGAATGTATGCTACAACTTTATTCATATCCATCAGGTTCAAACAACCAATGCATTATTCAATTCATAGGTACATATGTTCAAGAATTACATAAGAACCAAATAAAGAATGATGAACCACAGTTGTATACTTGTACTATTAAAGATGGTAAAGAAAGATGCGAAATATATTCTGGTTGCTGAACAAGGTGAAGCGGAATGCCCATATTATACCCTCCTCCATGCAGAAGGCACGCACGACTCTAGTCCAACACGCTTGTGATGGTTGATGACCTAGAAGTATAGGGGATCTATCGTAGTCCTTTCGATAAGTAAGAGTGTCGAACCCAACAAAGAGCAAAAGGAAATGACAAGCGGTTTTCAGTAAGGTATTCTCTCCAAGCACTGAAATTATCGGTAACAGATAGTTTTATGATAAGGTAATTCGTAACGGGTAACAAGTAACAAAAGTAAACAAGGTGCAGTAAGGTGGCACAATCCCTTTTTGTAGCAAAGGACAAGCCTAGACAAACTCTTATATAAAGGAAAGTGCTCCCGAGGACACATGGGAATTATCGTCAAGCTAGTTTTCTTCATGCTCATATGATTCACGTTCGTTACTTTGATAATTTGATATGTGGGTGGACCGGTGCTTGGGTACCGCGCTTCCTTGGACAAGCATCCCACTTATGATTAACCCCTCTCGCAAGCATCCGCAACTACGAAAGAAGAATTAAGGTAAACCTAACCATAGCATGAAACATGTGGATCCAAATCAGCCCCTTACGAAGCAACACATAAACTAGGGTTTAAGCTTCTGTCACTCTAGCAACCCATCATGTACTTATTACTTCCCAATGCCTTCCCCTAGGCCTAAATAATGGTGAAGTTTCATGTAGTCGACCTTCACATAACACCACTAGAGGAAAGACAACATACATCTCATCAAAATATCAAACGAATATCAAATTCACATGACTACTTATAACAAGACTTCTCCCATGTCCTCAGGAACAAACGTAACTACTCACAAATCATATTCATGTTCATAATCAGAGGGGTATTAATATGCATAAAGGATCTGAACATATAATCTTCCACCAAATAAACCAACTAGCATCAACTACAAGGAGTAATCAACACTACTAGCAACCCACAGGTACCAATATGAGGTTTTGAGACAAAGATCGGATACAAGAGATGAACTAGGGTTTGAGAGGAGATGGTGCTGGTGAAGATGTTGATGGAGATTGACCCCCTCTCGATGAGAGGATCGATGGTGATGACGATGGTGATGATTTCCCCCTCCCGGAGGGATGTTTCCCCGGCAGAACAGCTCCGCCAGAGCCCTAGATTGGTTCCGCAAGGTTCCGCCTCGAGACGGAGGCGCTTCGTCCCGACAGCTTCCTTCTTATTTTTTCCAGGGGAAAAGACACCTTATACCAGAAGATGGGCATCGGGGGGCTTCCAGGTGGCCCATGAGGCAGGGGGCACGCCCAGGGGGGTAGGGCGCGCCCTCCTCCCTCGTGGACAGTGGGGGCCCCCCCTCTGGTGCTTTCTTCACCCAATATTTTTAATATATTCCAAAACTGACTTTTGTGGAGTTTCAGGACTTTTGGAGTTATGTAGAATAGGTCTCTAATATTTGCTCCTTTTCCAGCCCAGAATTCCAGCTGCCGACATTCTCCCTCTTCATGTAAACGTTGTAAAATAAGAGAGAAAAGGCATAAGTATTGTGACGTAATGTGAATTAATAGCCCATAATGCGATAAATATCGATATAAAAGCATGATGCAGAATGGATGTATCAACTCCCCCAAGCTTAGACTTCGCTTGTCCTCAAGAGGAAGCTGATATCAAAAAATATGTCCACATGTTTAGAGATAGAGGTGTCGATAAAATAAAATACGGACATGGAGGTGTCGATATATATATATTTCATATGATTTCTTATGATGAAGTAACAATCTATTCACAATGTAAAGTATGAATCATAAACTTCATTGAAAAGTAACAAACTATAATCTCAGTCATTGAAGCAATTACAATTTATCATAACATCGGAAAGAGTCAATATAAGAGCTTTTCAGCGAGTCCACATACTCAACTATCATTTAGTCTTTCACAATTGCTAACACTCACGCAATACTTATGGGTATGAAGTTTTAATCGGACACAGAGAAAGATAGGGGCTTATATTTTTGCCTCCCAACCTTTTACCTCAAGGGTAAAGTCAACAATAATGCTTTATGAAAACCCACATCCAATTGGATATATATATATATATATATATATATATATATATATATATATATATATATATATATATATATATATATATATATATATATATATATATATATATATATATATCAAGATCTTTCCAACACATAGTGCTTGCCAAAGGATAAAGTGTAAAAAGGAAAGGTGAAAATCATCATGACTCTTGTATAAGGTATAAGACAAAAATAAAAGGTAGGCCCTTCGCAGAGGGAAGCAGAGGTTGTCATGTGCTTTTATGGTTGGATGCACAAAATTTTAATGCAAAAGAACGTCACTTTATATTGCCACTTGTGATAGGGACCTTTATTATGCAGTCCGTCGCTTTTATTTCTTCCATATCACAAGCTCATATAAAGCTTATTTTCTCCACACTAATAGATCATAAATATTTACAGAGCAATTTTTATTGCTTGCAACAATGACAACTTACTTGAAGGATCTTACTCAATCCTTAGGTAGATATGGTGGACTCTCATGGCAAGACTGGGTTTAAGGATATTTGGAAGCACAAGTAGTATCTCTACTTGGGGCAAAGAATTTGGCTAGCATGAGGGCGAAAGGCAAGCTCAACATGTTGGATGATCCATGACAATATAATTTATTTCGGATATAAGAAAACATAACACATTACGTTGTCTTCCTTGTCCAACATCAACTTTTTAGCATGTCATATGTTATTGAGTGCTCACAATCATAAAATATGTCCAAGATAGTATACTTATTTGTGAAAACCTCTCTTTCTTTATTACTTCCTGTTACTTGCAACGATGAACAAAACTATGTTTGTAAACTCTCAACAACTTTTATTCATCATACTCTTTATATGTGAAGTCATTACTCTCCATAAGATCAATATGATCTGTTTATTTCTTTTTATTCTTTTATTCCCTCAAGATCATAGCAAGATAACCAAGCCCTCGACTCAAGACTAATCTTTATTATATATAGCTCACGGACTCGATTACATAGATAAGGATCAACACAAAAAACTCAAAGCTAGATCATACTAAACTTTATTCTACTAGATCAAGATATAACCAAAAGGATCGAACTAAGAAAAACGGTAAAGATAGAAGTTTGATGGTGATATGATATCGGGGCACCTCCCCCAAGCTTGGCAGTTGCCAAGGGGAGTGCCCATACCCATGTGTTTATGTCTCTTTCTTCGGAGGTGGTGATGATGGAGTTTTTGATGATGGTGTGTCGCACATCGAGCGTAGGAGATCCTCCAACTTGCGGATAATGCCCTTGAGTGCGGTGATATGCTCTTGCAACAAAATATTTTCACGTGTGAGATACTTATTTTGTATGCGAGCTAGCTCAATCATCTTGAAAGCTTCAATCTCAGTTGGGGTGAGATGATTGTAGTAAGGTTGAGAGAAGCCTTCTTCTTCTACTATCGGGACTTGCTCCTTTGCGACCTCCTTGATCTTGTCACCTTCCTTGATTTCTCTGATTTCTTCTCGCTTAGTCTCTATCTTCATTAGCAAGCATCATCACCCATGTTGTTGGAGGAGGGGGGCGACATATTTCTCTAATCTGCAACAGAGACAATTAAAGACAAGAACAGAGGATTTTTCCACAATACGGTGATCAAAACCTTTGGGAGATTATATAATGAATATTTACCGACCAAAATAAGTATCGTGTAAGAAAACAGAGTCTGGAGGGCACACGAGGTGTCCACAAGGCAGGGGCGCACCCAGGGGGTAGGGCGCGCCATCCACCCTCGTGGATGCCTCGTGTCCTTCCCGGACTACTTCTTAATTTCCTATTTTCTTAAATATTCCTAAACGGAGAAAAATTGCTATTAGAACTGTTTTGGAGTCGGTTTACTTACTGTACCACATACCTATTCCTTTTCGGAGTCTGAAACGTTCTGGAAAGTGTCCCTTATGTACTCCTCCGGGGTTAGAGTGTCAATAACATTAGTTTCAACATTTATGGGATTACCTGAGATATAATGTTTGATTCTTTGACCGTTCACCACCTTTGGATTTGTGCCTTCGAAGTTGTTGATTTTTATGGCACCGGAACGATAGACCTCGATAATGTAAGGACCTTCCCATTTAGAGAGAAGTTTTCCTGCAAAAAATCTTAAACAAGAGTTGTATAACAAAACATAATCACCTACATTAAACTCACGCTTTTGTATCCTTTTGTCATGCCATCTTTTAACTTTTTCTTTAAACAGTTTGGCATTCTCATAGCCTGGTTTCTCCACTCACCAAGTGAGCTAATGTCAAATAGTCTCTTCTTACCGACAAGTTTGAAATCATAATTGAGCTCTTTAATGGCTGAATATGCCTTATGTTCTAGTTCGAGAGGTAAGTGACATGCTTTTCTATAAACCATTTTATACGGAGACATGCCCATAGGATTTTTATATGCAGTTCTATAGGCCCATAATGCATCATCTAGTTTCTTGGACCAATTCTTTCTAGATCTATTAACAGTCTTTTGCAAAAATAATTTAATCTCTCTATTACTCAGTTCTACTTGACCACTAGACTGTGGGTGGTATGGAGATGCAATTCTATGATTAACATCATATTTAGCAAGCATTTTACGAAAAGCACCATGAATAAAATGTGAACCACCATCAGTCATTAAGTATCTAGGGACTCCAAACCTCGGAAAAATAACTTCTTTAAGCATCTTAATAGAAGTGTTATGATCAACACTACTAGTTGGAATAGCTTCTACCCACTTAGTAATGTAATCAACAACAACTAAATATGTGTATACCCATTAGAGGAAGGAAATGGTCCCATATAATCCAAGCCCAAAACATCAAATGGTTCAATAACAAGTGAATAGTTCATAGGCATTTCTTGACGTCTACTAATATTACCAATTCTTTGACATTCATCACAAGACAAGACAAACTTACGGGCATCTTTGAAAAGAGTAGGCCAATAAAATCCGGATTGCAATACCTTATGTGCAGTTCTATCTCCAGCGTGGTGTCCTCCATAAGCCTCAGAGTGACACTTGCGTAGGATATGTTCCTGTTCATGCTCAGGTACACAACGTCTAATAACACCATCTACTCCTTCTTTATAAAGGTGTGGGTCATCCCACAAGTAACGTCTTAAATCATAGAAAAACTTTTCTTTTGCTGGTATGTGAAACTAGGTGGTATAAATTTAGCAACAATGTAATTAGCATAATCAGCATACCATGGAGCAGTACGAGAAGCATTTATGACAGCTAATTTGTCACAGCCCTAGCTTAGCCTTGCTTGTCATTGCATAAGCATTCATGCATCATGTTATAATTTCTAAAACTTGAAATGGGGATTGACAAACCCTAGCAGCAAATGAAATTCAACTAGGGTCAAAATTAAATCTTTTCAATGAACCCAAAATGCCCTTCATAAATGTTCAATTTTTTTGTATTGGTCTAGAACCTCTGACAAAAATGGTGCACACTTTTCTAGGACATCCTGGATTTTCGAATTAATCCATATTCTATTTGAATTGGAGCAAATAAAATCTATAAATAATTTTATAGCTCCAAATGTTTTTAAATTAATTGTGGGTCTCTAGAATAACTCAGTTAACATCCACAATAATTTTGGCATTTATAAAAATGATTTAGTGCTGGAACTAAATCAAAACAAACAGAACAAAAATAGAAAACAAAACAGAAATAGGAAAAGAGAAGAGACAGAAGACCTACCGTGGCCCAGCACTGTGAGGGCCCAACCGGCCCAGTGGCCAGTCATCCTTCTCCTCTTGCCAGGAGGATGCTGAGAGCATGCTCGTCGCGCGCGTGCACACGCCTGCCAGCTCCTGCTTGCCGCTTCTCCTTGACGCACCCAGATGGCGCCATGCACCTCCCTGCCTCACTCTCTCACTCTCCCTCGCTCTCACCCCCTTCCCTGGATCTTTCTCTCTCTCTCGCGCGCGCTCGAGCGCTGCCGTCGCCGCTGCTCACTGCCCGCGTAGCCACCGTCCCCCTCTCACCGCAGAGCCATGTCCAGAAGCTCCGTAGTAGAGCACGTCGTCTCCATGCTGAAGGAAACGAGTCGGAGGGCTCCGCTTCGCTGCCATCATCCTCGTCTTCATCATCGGCTGCCGGAGATCGCCACCGACATCCCATCGTACCCAAGCCGTCCCCGAGCGCGCTGAGATCACCGACGACCTCGCCGTGAGCTCCTCTACCGAACCCCCCTCCCCCCATGCTCCATAGCTTAGCATAGCCCTCGTTTCTGGCGAGGATGAGACCTTGCCGGCGCTGGACATGTCGTCGTTGTTTTGGCTCGCCTCCGCCCAAACCGAGCACACCACGGTGCTTCTGGTGACACGAGGAAGCCGCAGCCCCCCTCAGTTGGGCTCCCCGTGCTTCATAGCCACATCTCGCTCGAGGCCGAACTCCGGCCGCCGCGGACGTGCTCGGCGCCATCGTTCCCGGCCACTCCAGCACCTCCCAGCACCACCCTTCGATGCGCGCCACTGCGTGTGTTTGAACACAACTAACCGCGCTTGAAATGATGCCATGTGGATCGTTTCCGAAGCCCTCCGCCACGCCTGCCGTCGCCGGTGTCGAGCCGCCGACGAGTTGACCTTGTTTGACCTGGAGTTTGACTCCCCTGGGTCAATGACAGGTGGGCCCGGAGCCCTGCTAATCTTAGCTTAGTGCTAATTAAAATTTTGTTAACCCACTAAGACACTCACATGTAGGCCCAGGCCCTAACTAACTTTGGTTAGTATTTCACTTGGCACTAATTAACTCTATTGATTAGTTGTGACACTGACATACTGGCCCCACTGGTCAGTTTGACCCGGTCGACGTCCGTTGACTTGCTGACATCACACCGACGTCATGCTGACGCAGTTAACAATTTTCTGGATTAAAAATAATCCAGGAAATTTCAGAAAATGTTTAAAACTTCTAAAAATCATAGAAATTAATATATAGCTCAGAATGAAATAATTTATATATGAAAAATGATCAGAAAAATCCAATCTTTCCATATGTAAAATTTTCATGCATGTTAGAACAACTTATGGCAGCTGTTTAGGACAAATCATATAAATGGCATTTGAATTTCACATATGGAGTTTGAATTTGAACCTTGGGTTCAAACCAACTTCATTTAAATCATTGCTACCTGCATTAGCTCAAACCACAACATATTTTCATGTCATGATCATGCATCATATTGTTGCATTGCATTGATTGTGTTCCTTCTCTGTTGTCGGTGCTTGTTCCCTCTTAGTAGACGTTGATCCGGCAATGAGATCGATGACACCGATGAAGAACTATACTATCTTCAGAAGTGCCAGGCAAGCAAAACCCCCTTGTTCATTCCGATACAATCCTACTCTCTCGCTCCTGCTCTCTTTTATTGCATTAGGATAACAACGATTCAACTGTTACATGCTATGGTAATTGAACCCCTTTCCTTTGCATGACCTGTCATTGCCACAGTAAATATATGAAACCCACTAGCATGAGTAGGAGTTGTTTGAGCCCTGATGTGCCTACTCATTCATGCTTGTTGTCATGCCTGCTACTGCTTAGAGTTGAGTCAGGTCTGATTCATCGGGGATGAATTGGAATGTGGTGAACATGTCTTACTGTTGAGAGCTAAGTGTGTGAACACAATTTGGTAAAGGTAGCAGTGAGAGGCCATGTAGGAGTACATGGTGGGTTGTCTCATTGAAACCGTCCTCAGGAACTGAGTTCTGTGTTTGTGATCCATGAACAACTACTACCACACATTGGGATCCTTGATTGACTCTCTTGACTTATTAACCACCCCTGTCCTCTGTCCAGGAGTTGCAAGTAGTTTCTGGTGTTTGTAGTATGCTGGAGGCCGTGCACAACACTGACCCGAGGGGTGGGCTGTGATGCGGTAGGCACGTGGCACGGTGTATCGGGACGCCCATTTGGTGCCTCGGGAACCCTGCACACACCGTTCGGGGCCGTATGTGGAAACCTCGGCCAGACTCCCTGCGGATGGAACCTGAATAGGCGATAAACCTGGACTAGGGACTTGTGTGGTTAGTCAGGTCATGGCCAACACCCTCGCCAGGCTTCCGCTTGAAGGCTGCCGAGATACATAACATGTATATGGCGGTAAGTGGTGAGAGCGTGTGTGAATAAGTACACCCCTGCAGGGTGAACATCATCTATATGAATAGCTGCGTCCGCAGTAAAGGACTTATGGGTTGCCTGTACAGTTCATAGACAAGTGAAAGTGGATACTCTAAAATGCGCAAGATAAGCGTGGATGGCGTTCTTCTAGGGAGACGGGAGTGAATCCATAGTGGTGTATTGATTGGTGAATATGTGGACTCGTGTGCGCCACCTCAAAAGAGTTACTTGAAGTCATAGTTTAGGATAGCCACGGAGTCAAATCTGGCTTGCTGCAGTTAAACTCCACCACCCCTTTGTTGATACTGATGCATATGTAGCTTGTTCTGGTGTAAGTCTTGCTGGGTACATTTGTACTCATGTTTGCTTAATTTATGTTTTTGCAGAGAGACTTAAGTCTCACTAGTAGTTCCGCGTGGACTTCGACGTGTAGCTTCTTACCTCAGCTACGATCTTGTACCCTTGGGAGGGTCTTGTAGATAGTCAGACTTCTCAGCCTTTTTCATTTGTAGTTGTCTGTACTCAGACATGTTTATGCTTCCGCTTGTTGCTTGTATGCTCGTATGTTGGGTCATGAGACCCATGTTTGTAATACTTGGCTCCTCGGAGCCTAATGAATAAATACTTTGAGTTGTAGAGTTTTGTTGTGACACCATGTTGTATTTGCACATATCGAGCATATTGTGTGTATGATTTGAAATGCTTGGTATGTGTGGGATCCGACAACCTAGTTGTCTATCCTTGGTAGCCTCTCTTACCGGGAAATGTCTCCTAGTGCTTCCACTAAGCCATGGTAGCTTGCTACTGCTCCGGAACACTTAGGCTGGTCGGCATGTGTCCTTCTTCGTTCCTGTGTCTGCCCCTTCAGGGAAATGTCACGCGGTGTCTATCGGAGTCCTGTTAGCCTGCTACAGCCCGGATTCTATGGAGTCCTGTTAGCCCAACTGCTACCGCCCGGATTCACTCGCTGATGACCGACACATTCGTTGCTGGGTCATGTATGTCTGTCCCTATAAGTTAGTGCCACTTTGGGTTTACGACTAGTCATGTCGGCCCGGGTTCTCTGTCATATGGATGCTAGCAACACTATCATATACGTGAGCCAAAAGGCGCAAATGGTCCCTGGCCAGGTAAGGTGTCACCCGTGGGAATACCATGCGTGAGGCCGCAATGTGATATAATGTGTTACATGCTAGATTGGTGTGACTTAGGATCGGGGTCCTGACAGCTTTGGTATCAGAGCCAGACTGCCTGTAGGATTACCAATCCAAACTGGTCGAAGTTGAGTCTAGAAATTCTTTAGTTATGTAAGGAAATTGATTGTGGAAGGGAACGTAAGGCTCTTTTTACTTCTTATACCTTATGCCCTTCTGATCAGAGTCACCTTATCTTTCTACGGGGTTAAGGAACTAGGATTTCTCTTCTTTCTATCAGGATCACGTGTTACTAATCCGTAGACTTGTAAGATTGATGAATTCAAGCCTCAGTTCAGTTCCTACTACTTGCATGTGTTGACAGTTGATCTCGGAACCTTGATATTGTGATTCTGAGTGCTTATGCCACCATTTTTGCAGAATGTCCCAAATCTTTTTGAGCATTTACAACCGTTATGCTGTCCAAGTCATCCCAGGTTTCTTACTAGTCTGATGCACTTGCAAACCCTTCCCCCCCGTTCCCGATGTTCCTCTGTGCTAGATTAACCACACTAATCGCCGAGTTGTGGTACTTCGTTGACTTGACATATATGTTGGAGCTATTATTATGACCCTATGTGTCTTAGAGGACCACCTAGTAATCTAGCCATGTTTTGTGTTTCAAGTGTGATGATTCTGGCCGTCATTCTCGAAAGCATCCCGTGATGCCATTTAGTTGGTAGGCATTCTATTCCTGGGTTCTTGAACTCAAGATTCACCCTACTTACTTCATGTTGATAGTGTTTGCTAGTTACTTTAGGATATTAGTAACCTTTGCGATAGTCCTCGAGGTCCGTGGTATTTTCCTCTTCCAAATACCATGAACTACTTATGGCAGAAGTTCCTTGTTGAACCGAAAGACCACAACAAGAACACTCTTGATGAGTTCTCGATTCTATGTTGTGACTCTGCCAGTTCTACCTTTCTCCATGGGTTATTCGGAAGAAATATGTTGAACTCGTTAAACATGCTAATCTATGCATCCACAACTCAGAAAGTTATATGTTCCTTGAGTGGTCCCTCTTTAGTTGTATTCCGACCTTCGTCTATTAGTAGATAGTCAAGAGTATGTGTGCATTCGTGTTCATCAATGCCTATTATTATTGTGGTTTGTCAAGCCGTTCTAATACAGAATGACTAGGAGAAACAAACTCCAGTACCTCATCCATTTCTTGGACGGGTCAAAGTAGTTGTATTCCGCAGATCAAAATGCCAAACTATCTTTTGTTCTGTTCTACCCTGGAGTATTACCCTCTTTATGTCGGGATTGTCATGAGAATTGCACAACCTCTTATGAATTCGGATACAGTGATACTCCTCACCATCATTATTCATTTCTCGGTCTCCGTGTTGTTGTAACCGAAATACCAACAAGTGAATCGTGATGTATGAAATCAATACTCCTAGCAACTCCATTGCTCGGTAGTTAATGGACAATACTTTCATTCTTAGCATGTTAGCTATTGAATCATCATTCTAAGATTGATCGTGCTATCTAGTCCATTTTCCTGGTGCACTCTTCGATCAATGAGTTTGGATTATGTTAATCCCTTGCTCTCTCGATCGTATCGTCTTGCCTTGAAAATCAAGATTGTTCTCGAGCTTAGTAACATATCGGTGGCTCGTAATTTTCCGGCTATCTTCTTGGAAGTATTACCTAATTATTTCCTGGCCGTTATGTTGAGTTCATGGTCAAATGGTTTTCCTATAGATCACCCTTTCTCCAAGGATCTGTGGTGGATACCTTGAGCTAGTTGGTTGATCTAAACAACAACTTGGAGAGTTGGAAGATGAAAGCTTATCCCACTTAGTTCATTGCCAAAGGGATATCCTTGCGTTTGTGTGTTTGATGAAGAAATATGATATCCTCATTGATTGATCCTCGTGGTCAGTTGTCGGTGCTATTATCTTATCCAATCCTTGATTTGAGTATGGGCTATCGTCAAATCAAATCAGAACCAACGATGTTCGTAATGTTGTCTTGCTCGTGGTTGATTCCTCGAGCATACACCGTTATATCTTTTGGGTCTGACCAATGCCATCACCATGTTCACTTAATTGTGGAATTCCACCTATGTGGAAGCCTGGATGGATTGTTGTTAAGCCCATTGACAACATTTTCATCTTGTCCATGATTCATGTTGAACATCTAAGTTAGTGTTGGAAACTTTTATAAGCATTATCTTCATGTCCCGTTCATGAAGTATATGCTCGGATGAAAGAAGTGACTTCCTCTAATTCATGTGCATTTGATGCAAGTTGCCGCCGTGAATTCGAGAAAGTCAATGTTGCTTCCTCTGGAATCATCCCAAATCAGTCATGCATACGTGCGAAGTATTCTGTGGTCCGGAGACTTGCAACCTTCATTCTATATGTATCCCTAGCACACAAACCCACTGATTGATTTGTTCAAGGATAATAAGTTCTAAGTGCTAGTCCTGAAGGTACCAGACGGATTTGTACAAGATTCTGTTATCCTTGATGATGGTTCCCAACCTGTACGCGGTAGTGTTTCGTTGTAAGACTCCTATGTGGTCATGCTTGTCTGGGACAACGTGCTCACATGTGTGTAGCAGAACCAGCTCATGTTTTTGAACTTGCTATCGTAGTCGAGAATCTCGCAACGCCATCTCGTCGATTTGTGTTGCAAACTTTCATTTTTCTTTCTAGACTTGACGAGTCTGGAATATCCTGACACCAACCAGATCTGAATCTCAGGCAGATATGATGGTTGGAACGTATTCCAAGAACTATAATATTGGTCTCTCTGTAATCGGTAAAATGGATGTCGTGGCCAACACACCCAGCCGGAAGACCTATTATTGTAGTATCTTGATTGAGGAAGTTGGCCACCTCCCCATAAGGATCTCGTAGGATTTACTCTAGTAGTTGTTCCTTATGGATCCTTTGAGCTCCCGAAGTTAGACCTTTACTTGCTGTTCCAGATACCGAATGGTATTGGATTAAGCCGGTACATCAAGGGGAACATTGGAAGCGGAGTGCTAAATGTCTCTCGGTCGATCATCCAGATTTCGTTCCCTTGGCCTCGCTAAGGTGAAATCTAAGAAAGTGTTGTCTTCCTTTGCATCTGCATTGTCCATCACTATTCATCATGGTTAGTAAGATGTGTTTCCAGGATCCTCGGCACAGATGTTGGTAAGACCTTGATGATGAAGGAAATATGCCCTAGAAGCAATAATAAAGTTGTTATTTATATTTCCTTATATCATGATAAATGTTTATTATTCATGCTAGAATTGTATTAACCGGAAACTTAGTACATGTGTGAATACATAGACAAACAGAGTGTCACTAGTATGCCTCTACTTTACTAGTTCGTTGAATCAAAGATGGTTATGTTTCCTAGCCATAGACATGAGTTGTCATTTGATTAACGGGATCACATCATTAGAGAATGATGTGATTGACTTGACCCATTCCGTTAGCTTAGCACTTGATCGTTTAGTATATTGCTATTGCTTTCTTCATGACTTATGCATGTTCCTTGTCGGGGGAAACGACACCTATGGGATCACAGGAATCCCTTCTACGGTTGGCGGGCGCGGAGTTGTGCAAAGAGCCGGTCTAATAGCTAGCACAGTGAGATTTACCCAGGTTCAGGCCGCGAGGATGCGTAATACCCTAGTCCTGCTTTGGTGTATATTTGAGTGTTCTTGAGCTCTTGAACTAGCTACAGTGCGTGCTTCATCCAAAAGATCTGAATCCCTCCTCCAGTATGACTCGGGCCTCCTTTTATAGTCAAAAGGGGCTGCCACAGTGGCACATAGGAGGTGGAAAGGTATACAATGTACAAGCTTATCGCCTATCATCACAGGACAAAGCACATTAAATGCGCTACTTAGGTGTCCTCTTGCTTTATCGGGGACGGTAATGAGGCCCGTCCCGTCCGTCGCCGCTCTGCCTTGCTCCGACACGCGTCCAGGCCAGCGAGGCATGCAGTGCCATGTAGGCTGGCAGGCTGCCGAGCTGGCGTGGTGGTAGGGTCTTCACGAAGATCTACATGCCACCACGTAGGTGCTTGCTGAGTTGGCCTAGAGGCTGCCCGTCGCCACACAGGTGCTCGCCTAGTTGGTGCACTGGTAGCTGCATGGGAACGGCGGTGGAGTCTTGGTGGGTGCGGGCCGGGCCGCGACCCCGCAGATGTCTTCGACAAGAGTCTTGCCGGGGACCCGACAAGGCTCTTGCCGCGGCATCATGGTCGTCCCCGGCAAGGGTCTTGCCGGGGGTCTCGTGGGTATCCTCGGCAAGGATCTTGCCAAGGATCATTGTCTTCTGGTTATCATCTAGTCTTGTATGCTTCTGGTCTTCACAAAGATTTGCATGCCACCACGCGGGCGCCTCCCGAGCCTTGGTTCCAACATTGTCAATGGCGTCGGAAACCTCAGGATCAAAGGTGGCGGCAACGCTGGTGTTGGGTGAGCTGCCCCGGCAAGGCTCTTGCCGGGGCTGCGTAGGCCGCCCCGGCAAGGGTCTTGCCGGGGCTGCGTAGGCCGCCCCGGCAAGGGTCTTGCCGGTGAAAGCCCATCTGTCTTGGCGCTGCTCCGGTGGTCTTGTGCTTCGGCTTCCCTCCTCTGCCCTGCTAAGTGTGGCCGCAGGTGCGGCTCTGACTGCCTGTGCACAAGTAAAGGGGTACAAAAGAGAGCCCCTACTTTTGTACACCGACAGGAGCCCCTGGGCTTGGGCCACACATAAGCGCAACGCGTTGTTGGGCTAGGCCAAGAACGGTGCGCGGGCAGGTGGGGCGGAGTTTTACTGCGGTAACTTCTCCGCTGGTTGCGCTTCCCCATGACATGCATTGAATGCGCGACGTGGGGGTCGCGCGTGACGTGGGGGTCATGCGTGGGGCGGTTGTTGCCCTCATGCGTCACCTCATCGTAAGTGGTAAAGAGGCGGCCCGCGCCTTCCCCATAAAAAGGAAAAACTGCAGGCACGCTGCTCATTTACCCTCTGCGCCTCTTCCAGTCCCGGAACTGCCGTTCCTCTCTTCTTCCTTTGGGCAAAAGATTCGAAGCTCTTGCCTCCGCTTGCTGCCGCTGCGCCCCTAGTGCTCTTGTTTCTTCGCCCCCTTCCAGCTGCCATGGCGCCCAAAACCAGCAGGGGCAAGGGAGCGGCCAAGAACGCCGAGGAGAGGGAGGCGCCGGAGAGCGAGTCGGCAGTGCGGCGGACGCAGCTCACCTACTTCCCTTCAACGGTTGATGCGATCCACCTCAAGAACTTCTTCTTGCCCCTGTGGGGGAGGGAGACGACGGGGCACCCTGCCACGCGCGTCGTCCCCGCCGATTTCGCCAAGGCCGGCCGAGATCGGTACCCCTTTTTCGTCGATTTCTTTTCTTGCGGGCTCTGCCCCCCCTTTCTCTGATTTCTTCAACGACGTCATGTACACCTACGGCTTCAATCTCATGGATCTCATGCCGAATGGCATAGAGTGCATGGCTCTCTTTGCCCACCTCTGCGAGGGCTTTGCCGGGGTGCTGCCCAACACGGCGCTCTTCCACCACTACTTCTATCCTCGCCTCCAACCAGGGGGCTCCATCTCTGGGAGCATTGCCTGGATCCCGAGGACCCAGGAGAAAGGCACATACCCGGAGGGTGCCCAGAAGGAGAGGTGGGAGGAGTGGCGGGGCCAGTGGTGCTAGGTCGAGGAGAAGGACCCGCAGGAGTTCTATCGGGTTCGTCAGAGCCCGCCGACCCGCCACGGGGACTGGAGCGACCTCGATGCCAACGACAAGAAGCTCTCGATCGCCACCACTAGGATCCATCGCCTCACCACGGCAGGGCTCACCCTCGAGATGATTGGGGTGGACTTCATCCGTCGCTGAATCGCCTTACTGCACAAAAAGGGGAGGCCAGCCTGGGACTTCAGGAATGCCGCCGACGTCATGAGGCTTCGTCCTGGCCTGAAGCATAACTTCACGGTGATGGGGCATGCCCACTTCTATCAGAGGCTCTTTCAGCTCGACGTGGACGGCGACGACAGGGCTGAGAGGACCGGCAGGGTCGCGAAGGCCAGCAAGGCCATCAAGGAGCCCCTATTTGGGTTGCCGGCAGGAGTGGTCCCGCTGAGCAACAATTCTCGCCAAACCGACATCATTGCCATGATGCCGGACTTCAACACGCACGGCCTTGACCCAAATTGGGCCAAGCCGGAGGTGGAGCAGGTGCAGGAGTTCTTTGACAACCTGTCGGAGAGGTACGTCCGCGACGAGCCATTGCTTATCCAGGACACCACCAAGGAGGAGCTGGACTACATCGCTGCCAGGGCGGCAGAAGCGGCGCTCGCCAGAGATGCTGGCAGCGCCGGTCATGTGGAAGACGAGGCCAACGCAGCCGCGGAGGAGAGGGAGCTTACCGGATGGGTGGAATCTGCTGGGGAGGCCAGCAGTGCTGGCGCCAGGGCCCCCCTTGTCGAGGACGTGGTTGAGGGGTCAACCGAGGAGGAGACCAAGGCCGACGACCCTCCGGCCATGGAGAAGAGGCGCGTCCTGCGGCGGGCCAGCTCCGGCGAGCCGGTCCGGCCCGGCAGGATCACGCAGCGGCAACAAGTCCAGGAGGAGTTCGTGCGCCTGATGAGGGCCGCGGCGGCGAAGAAGGTGGTGAAGGCCGCAGTGGCAAAGAGGAAAGCAACCGCCTCTTCTGCGTCCAAGCGTTGCAGGACTCCATCCTCTTCCCCTCCTCCCGCAGATTTCGACACGGAGGTCGTCTTTAATCTTGGGTCTCTCAGCCCAAGGAAGATGAGGAAGGCAACAGAAGAGGAGGTGGAGGATGAGTAAGTATCTTGCCCTTCGTCATCTCCGTCCCTTTAGACCGTGCCGCTCTTCTTGACTTGTTTTCATCCTTGCAGGGATGTGGAGACGCTGGCCCAGAGGGTGGCGAAGAGGGCCAGGGCCTCGACGGGCGACAAGCCCCCGGCAAGTACTCCGGGTACGCCGCTGTTGGCGGAGAGCAGCCCGGACAGCAGCCCCCGACGCAGCCCCTGCCTCAGCCCCCAGCGTAAGCTTATCACTCACTCCCCCATTGATGAGCCTTGGGGTGTGAATCCTTGATGCTGATCTTGCCTGGTTTGCAGGAGAAGAACGGCAGCAGGAGGAGCTGCCGAGGGCCACCCCAACACACCGCCCCTCTCGACTACGCTACCCCGAGGGGCGTTCCCGACAAGGGCATCCACCACTGAGCCCATGCATATGGAGGAGGAGGGGGAGAACTTGGGTGCCGGGGGTTCTGCCCTAACAACGAATGCTGGCGGGGAGGGCGCTACTTCTTCACAGCCCGGTGTGGGTAAGTTATTTGCTTTCTGTCCCTGTTCTTTCTTCTTCTTTTCGAACCTCGACCTTGGCTCCGCCTTATTCCCCTTTTTGGTATTCAGACCCTTCCTCGGCGGACCGAGGGGACATTGACACCATCATCGAGGAGGTCACCTGGGACGCCGAGGCCGAGGCCGAGAAGATCGCCGCTGAGGAGGCCGCCAAGACCGCCGCCGAGGATGCCAGCAAGGGGCCTGTCGGGGAGGCCGGCAAGGCCGCTGCCGAGGAGACCGTCAAGGGGCCTGCCGGAGAGGCCGGCAAGGCCGCTACCGGGGAGGGGGTGGTTGACAACCAACCTTCCTCCTCGGCTGCCTCTGGCTCGGAAAAATACGTGAAGGTGGCCGACGACCTGTTCGTCCACCTCCCAGGAACGGCGAGCACCAGGGCGCCAACCAATGGGGAGGTGTTCGACGACGAGGCGCTCGCCGCCGCCGGGCTCGAGGTTGTTGACGAACCGTGCACCAGTGGCGGCGGTTCCCAAGAGGAGCAGCTGCTTCGGGCCATGAGCGCCAACTTCCAGAAGGTCCATGTGTTTCACCGTGCCCGCCTGGACAAGGAAAAATCCAGGATGCCGGTGGTGGACAAGGCGGAGGCGGACCTCGAGGAGAGCGTCGCTGAGACGCAGGCATGGTTCCGCCAGGCCCATGACAAACTGAAGATTGACAAGGATCTGCTGGCCGAGCGCAAGCAGGAGCTTGTCCTGAAGCAGGCCGACATCGAGAAGGTCCAGGAGGTGGCGAAGGAACAGGCCGCCAAGGACGAGGCCGCCCGGCACCAGCACCAGGCCAAGCTGAACTCTGAGGTGGAGGACCTTGCCACTCGTGAGGAGGCACTCCCTACCACACTCCGCGGCAAGGATGAAGAGGTCGAGAAGCTCGTCGCGTAGCGGACCCAGGAGCTGGAGCAGAGGCACAAGAAGGCACTCAATGCTCAAGCCCTGGTCCATGCCGGCAAGGTGAAGGAGCTGGAGGTGGAGCAGGATGGGCTGAAGAAACGGGTCTTGGAGTTGACGGAGGAGAGGGATGCAGCCAAAGGCTCTTTGGCTGACGCGCAAGCCACAGTCCTCGGCAAGGCCGAGCTACTCTCCAAGGCCAATGAATCCATCAAAGACTTGAAGCTGAAGCTAGAGGGTTTAGAGGGGATGCTTTCAGAGGTCAGGGCCCGGGAGGAGACCCTAACCAAGGATCTGGAGGAGGAGAGGCAGCTGCAGAGGAATGACGCCGCCAACCACGAGGATTATGTGAAGGGCGAAAACCTTTGGATCAGCCGCCTCGCTGACGTTGCCGACAGGACTACCACGAAGCTGGTGGCCATGGGGATGCCAAATGTGAGGTATGCCCCGGAGCCGAACGTGAGTCCCAACGCCAAGTTGACCCTGTTCTTTGAGGGTGTTCTTGGAGCCCCAGAGCAGTTTCGCTCTAACAGAGCGACCTCTCTGGCCAATGAGGCCCGGAAGCTTTGCCGGGGTGCCCTGACCAAGGTCCTCACCAAGGTGGCGTACTGGAACCCCAACCTCGGCTTTGACGCCACGCTGGAGAGCCTGCCGGAGGATGTGTACCCCGCGGTGCTCGAGGAGCGTATCAAGCCCATCATCAGCCGCGTCGATGGAGTTCGAAGGGTAGAGGGCCAGCGCCAGGACTAGGCACCCCATTTCTCATCACCGTTGCAGGTTCATGACCAAGACAATTTTTATCTTTAGTTAGAACCACAGCAACAATTGATGTAACATAACTCTGTAGTACTTTGGAGTGATGCATGTTATTTTCCTGTTTGATCTCTCTTTGTATGTCCACCCTACGTTAATTGGGTAGGCTTGCCGGCGCGTAAACCCAAGCCACGGCGCCTCGAGGACGGATCCCCAATAGCCCGCCAGGTGTGTTTGTGACGACCCACAAGTATAGGGGATCTATCGTAGTCCTTTCGATAAGTAAGAGCGTCGAACCCAACGAGGAGCAGAAGGAAATGATAAGCGGTTTTCAGCAAGGTATTCTCTGCAAGTACTGAAATAAGTGGTAACATATAGTTTTGTGATAAGATAATTTGTAACGAGCAACAAGTAACAAAAGTAAATATAGTGCAGCAAGGTGGCCCAATCCCTTTTGTAGCAAAGGACAAGCCTGGACAAACTCTTATATAAGGAAAAGCACTCCCGAGGACACATGGGAATATCGTCAAGCTAGTTTTCATCACGTTCATATGATTCGCATTCGGTACTTTGATAATTTGATATGTGGGTGGACCGGTGCTTGGGTGCTGTTCTCACTTGAACAAACATCCCACTTATGATTAACCTCTATTGCAAGCATCCACAACTAAAACAAAAGTATTACGGTAAACCTAACCATAGCATGAAACATATGGATCCAAATCAGCCCCTTACGAAGCAACACATAAACTAGGGTTTAAGCTTCTGTCACTCTAGCAACCCGTCATCTACTTATTACTTCCCAATGCCTTCCTCTAGGCCCAAATAATGGTGAAGTGTTATGTAGTTGACATTCACATAACACCACTAGAGGCTAGACAACATACATCTCATCAAAATATCGAACGAATACCAAATTCACATGACTACTAATAGCAAGACTTCTCCCATGTCCTCAGGAACAAATGTAACTACTCACAAAGCATATTCATGTTCATAATCAGAAGGATAATAATATGCGTATATGATCTGAACATATGGTCTTTCACCAAATAAACCAACTAGCATCAACTACAAGGAGTAATCAACACTACTGGCAACCTACTAGTACCAATCCCGGACTTGGAGACAAGAATTGGATACAAGAGATGAACTAGGGTTTTGAGAGGAGATGGTGCTGGTGAAGATGTTGATGGAGATTGCCCTCTCCCGATGAGAGGAGCATTGGTGATGATGATGGCGATGATTTCTCCCTCCCAAAGGGAAGTGTCCCCGACAGAACAACTCTGCCGGAGCCCTAGATTGGTTCCGCCAAGGTTCCACCTCGTGGCGGTGGAGTTTCGTCCTGAAAGGTTGCTTATGATTTTTTTCTCATCAGAAGACCTCATATAGCAGAAGATGGCCATTGGAGAGCCAGTAGGGGGCCCACGAGGTAGGGGCCGCGCCTTGGGGGGTAGGGCGCGCCCCCACCCTCGTGGACAGGTGGGCCCCCCTCTGGTGAACTTCTTCCGCTCAATATTTTTTATTATTTCCAAAAATGACTTCCGTGGAGTTTCAGGACTTTTGGAGTTGTGCAGAATAGGTCTCTAATATTTGCTCCTTTTCCAGCCCAGAATTCCAGCTGCCGACATTCTCCCTCCTTATGTAAACCTTGTAAAATAAGAGAGAATAGGTATAAGTATTGTGATATAACATGTAATAACAGCCCATAATGCAATAAATATCGATATAAAAGCATGATGCAAAATGGATGTATCAACTCCCCCAAGCTTATACCTCGCTTGTCCTCAAGCGAAAGCCGATAACGATAAATATGTCCCCATGTTTAGAGGTAGAGGTGTTGATAAAAAAAATACGGACATGAAGGCATCATGATTATTCTCATAACAGCAATATATATAGATATTGTCATATGATTTCTTAAGCTCAAGTAATAATCCATTCACAATGCAAAGTACGAATCATAAAATTTATTGAGAACCAACAAACTACAATCTCAGTCATTGAAGCAATTGCAATTTATCATAACATCAGAAAGAGTCTATGTCAGAGCTCAATAGCAAGTCCACATACTCAACTATCATTTAATCTTTCATAATTGCTAACACTCACACGATACTTGTGGTTACGGAGTCTTAATTGGACACAGAGAAAGATAGGGGCTTATAGTTTCGCCTCCCAACCTTTTACCTCAAGGGTAATGTCAACAATAATAACTCATGCTCCCCTACATCCAATTAGATATATCTATCAGGATCTTTCCAACATACTGTGCTTGCCAAAGGATAAAATGAAAAAGGAAAGGTGAATATCACCATGACTCTTGCATAAGGTAGAAGATAATAATAAAAGATAGGCCCTTCGCAGAGGGAAGCAGAGGTTGCCATGCGCTTTTAGGGTTGGATGCACAAAATCTTAATGCGAAAGAACGTCACTTTATATTGCCCCTTGTGATATGAACCTTTATTATGCAGTCCATCGCTTTTATTTCTTCCACATAACAAGATCGTATAAAGCTTATTTCCTCCACACCAATCAATCATCCGTATTTAGAGAGCAATTTTTATTGATTTGCACCGATGACAACTTACTTGAAGGATCTTACTCAATCCATAGGTAGGTATGGTGGACTCTCATGGCAAAACTAGTTTAAGGGTTTTGGAAGCACACGTAGTATCTCTACTTGGTGCTGAGAATTTGGCTAGCATGAGGGGGAAAGGCAAGCTCAACATGTTGGATGATCCATGACAACATACTTTATCTCAGAAATAAGAAAACATAACTCATTACGTTGTCTTACTTGTCCAACGTCAACTCTTTAGCATGTCATATTTTAATGAGTGCTCCCAATCATAAAAGATGTCAATGATAATATATTTATTGTGAAACCTCTCTTTCCTTATTACTTCCTATTAATTGCAACGATGACCAAAGCTATGTCTGCCAACTCCCAACAACTTTTAATCATCATACTCTTTCTATGTGAAGTCATTACTCTCAATAATATCAATATGAACTCTTTATTTCCTTTTATTCTTTTCTCTTTTCTTTTACTCACTCAAGATCATGGCAAAATAATCAAGCCCTTGACTCAACACTAATCTTTATTATATAGCTCACGGACTCGATTACATAGAGGGATCATAAAGCAAAAACTCAAAACTAGATCATGCCATAAACTTTATTATACTAGATCAAGATACTACTAATAGGATCAAACTAATAAAAACGGTAAAGATAGGAGTGTGATTGTGATACGATACCGGGGCACCTCCCCCAAGCTTGGCAGTTGCCAAGGGGAGTGCCCATACCCATGTGATTATATCTCCTTCTTTGTTGTTGGTGAAATATTCTTGGCGATGATGCCCCTCAGGATACGATTCTCCTCCTCGAGCTTATTGACTTGCTGCTTGAGGTCCATTGTTTCCTTACGAAGCTTTCACATGCTCGCTAAAGCTCCTTGCACCCAAGGGTGTTGCATAGCTGCGAGAGAACAAGTGACACTCCTCTTCATATTTTCATAAGAAAGAAATATAACATTGGAAGGGATAACCGAGTTTGGAATAGCTGAGCTCTGTAGTTCCCCCATCGTGAACCCAACTCGGAAGCGAGAAGTGACTTCTTGATCCTCCATGGCATCTACCCTCATCAAGTCAGCCTCCATCTCTTCTGCGTTGCTGGCCCAAAGTGGTCGGTGTCATTGTTTGCCTTGGTTCCGATGCGGATGAGACACCCGGCTCCCCGACCGACTCTTGAGAAGACATCTTGCTCTAATCTGCAGCAGCAACAGCTCGAAACAAGAACAGAGGATATCTGCGTGATACAGGAGTCAAAACCTTCGGGAGAATATATAATGAATTTGTACCAACCAAAATACGTATCGTGCAAGAAAACGGAGTCTGGAAGGCGCACGACGTGCCCACGAGGTAGGGGGGCGCGCCCTCCACCCTCGTGGGCCCCTCGTGTCCTTCCCGGACTGCTACTTATTTTTCTATTTTTCTAAATATTCCTAAATGGAGAAATATTGCCTTAAAAATTGTTTTGGAGTCGGTTTACTTACCGTATCACATACCTATTCCTTTTTGGAGTCTGAAACGTTCTGGAAAGTGTCCCTTATGTATTCCTCCGGGGTTACGGTTTCAATAATATTGGTTTCAACATTTATAGGATTACCTGAGATATAATGTTTAATTCTTTGACCGTCTACCACCTTCAGATTAGTGCCTTCGAAGTTGTTGATTTTTATGGCACCGGAATGATAGACCTCCTCAATAATGTAAGGGCCTTCCCATTTAGAGAGAAGTTTTCCTGCAAAAAATCTTAATCGAGAGTTGTATAGTAATACATATTCACCTACATTAAACTCACGCTTTTGTATCCTTTTGTCATGCCATCTTTTAACCTTTTCTTTAAACAACTTGGCATTTTCATAAGCTTGGGTTCTCCATTCATCAAGTGAGCTAATATCAAATAACCTCTTCTCACCGGCTTGTTTGAAATCATAGTTGAGCTCTTTAATAGCCCAATGTGCCTTATGTTCTAGTTCGAGAGGTAAGTGACATGCTTTTTCGTAAACCATTTTATACGGAGACATACCCATAGGATTTTTATATGCAGTTCTATAGGCCCATAATGCATCATCAAGTTTCTTGGACCAGTTCTTTCTAGATCTATTGACAGTCTTTTACAGAATTAATTTGAGCTCTCTATTACTCAATTCTACTTGACCACTAGACTGTGGGTGATAAGGAGATGCAATTCTATGATTAACATCATATTTAGCAAGCATTTTGCGGAAAGCACCATGAATAAAATGTGAACCACCATCAGTCATTAAATATCTAGGGACTCCAAACCTCGGAAAATAACTTCTTTAAGCATCTTAATAGAGGTGTTATGATCAGCACTACTAGTTGGAATAGCTTCTACCCACTTAGTAACGTAATCAACAGCAACTAAAATATGTGTATACCCATTAGAGGCAGGAAAAGGTCCCATATAATCAAAGCCCCAAACATCAAACGGTTCAATAACAAGCGAATAATTCATAGGCATTTCTTGATGTCTACTAATAATACCAATTCTTTGGCATTCATCACATGACAAGACAAACTTACGGGCATCCTTGAAGAGAGTAGGCCAATGAAAACCGGATTGCAATACCTTATGTGCAGTTCTGTCTCCAGCGTGGTGTCCTCCATTAGCTTCGGAGTGACACTTGCGTAGGATCTGTTCCTGTTCATGCTCAGGTACACAACATCTAATAACACCATCTACTCCTTCTTTATAAAGATGTGGGTCATCCCAAAAGTAATGTATCAAATCATAGAAAAACTTTTTCTTTTGCTGGTATGTGAAACTAGGCGGTATGAATTTAGCAACAATATAATTAGCATAATCAGCATACCATGGAGTACTATGAGAAGTACTTATAACATTTAATTGTTCATCAGGAAAGCTGTCATCAATAGGTAGTGGGTCATCAAGAACATTTTCTAACCTAGACAAGTTGTCTACAACGGGGTTCTCAGCTCCCTTTCTATCAACAATATGCAAATCAAATTCTTGTAGCAGGAGAACCCATCTTATAAGTCTAGGTTTAGCATATTTCTTTTCCATAAGATATTTAATAGCAGCATGATCAGTGTGAATAGTTACTTTAGAATCAACAATATAGGGTCTGAACTTATGACAAGCAAATACAACTGCTAATAATTCCTTTTCAGTGGTAGCTTAATTTCTTTGAGCATTGTCTAGAGTCTTATTAGCATAATGAATAACATTTAATTTCTTATCAACCCTTTGCTCTAGAACAACACCTACAGCACAATCACTAGCATCACACATAATTTCAAAGGGTAAATTCCAATCAGGTGGCTGAACAATAGGTGCAGAGATCAATGCTTTCTTAAGTATTTCAAATGCTTGTACACAATCATCATCAAAGACAAATGGTATATCTTTTTGTAATAAATTAGTCAGAGGCCGAGAAATTTTTGAGAAGTCCTTAATGAACCTCCTATAAAATCCGGCGTGACCAAGGAAACTTCTTATACCTTTGATGTCCTTGGGACACGACATCTTTTCAATAGCATCAACACTACAAAAAAATACACTTCCATGATGATACGTGTTTGTCACAGTAGGTCGCATTTTTTGTCATGCATGTACAACCATGACAAATTTATGATGTAATCAAGATAGTCATACACAATCTTCAGTCGTAGAAGTATTCCATGACATTACCAAAATTATCATCACGGAAGTGTCCACTTCCATGACGATAAATCGTGCGTCACAGAAGTGCTTTCATCAAGGGTGACCGACTCGTGGCATCCACCGTAACGGAACGCTGTTAAGCTATCGGGTCGGGTTTTGGATCCGATAACCCGTTAATAGCCCGACCAATGGGGATTTTCCACGTGTAAAATCATCATTGGTGGAGAAACACGCGTCGGCTCATCGCCGGGACAGATGTCATCCACTCATTGGACGTAAGGCGCCTATGATCGTCGACCGTGGCACGACCCAACAGAGGCCCATTGCTGTGAAAAGGCCGACCCGTTTGACTTGGTCAAAAGGTCGCGGGCCGGCCCATGGAAAGCCTGCTAACGACCTGTTTGCATATAGCCTATTTACAACCCGCTAACCCAAGGCCCGTTACGCCCTATTCGAATTAGGCCCGATGGCGTCATCTGGGCCATCAATATGATTCAGCCGTTTTCATACATCCCATGTATGGCCCATGACGTCTTTCGGCCCATATGAGGCCCTATGTAACTCTTGGCCTATTAACGGCCCGTGGTGAAGCTGGCCCGTAATGAACAGTGTATCACTTTACACCCATTAACGGCCCGTGGTGATGGAGGGTTTCGTCGTTGGAGATGGAGCCCGAGGTACTGATCCACTGTGATGGAGGGTTTCGTCGTTGGAGCAGCTCCGGTGAGTTGTACGACGCCGAGGCTGAAGCAGGACAAGAGAGACAACGAACAAAATTAACCTGAGTGGAATTCTAATAGCATCTCAAATACATGACGTAAAATACATAACCACAAAGTGCTAGATGTAAAATACATCAGCCGCTCATCTATGAACTTAACTGTCGAAACTGAATTTAACTGTCGGAACTGAACTTAACTATCGAAAGTGAATTTTGTTGTCGAAACTGAATTTTTTGTCGAAACCGAACGCACTAGCAAGGTGAGACTACGTCGGTCGTGACTTTTTCATCTTTGGTCGGTCGATTTTGCAGCCGTTGGATCTGAAATCAAGGGCATGCGGTTCATCTGCAACCTCCACCCCACGAGCTGCCACCACCACCATTATTAAAGCCCCCGCCCCATGACGGCGGTCGCTGCCTTGCCCGCCTCAAAACCTCCCCACCGCCGGTCCGCCGCCGCCCTGGCCATCCCTCTAGGCCCCCACATGCCGAGCTTTTTCTCCGGTGATCCCCACGCCACCGCCCCGCCACCGCCGGCGACCACCGCCCACATCCTGAACCCTAAGATAGATAGTGGGGTACCTCTCCGTGAGCCCCTCCCCACTGCGCTGGTTCTTCCTTCACCCAGCGAGCCCCGACCCCAAAATCGGCCGACCCAAAAGTCGATTCAGTCGATCAAGTGTAGCTAAATCGAGCAGATCGCAAGCAAGAGCAAGAGCGAGAGCAGCAGATGAGCAAGAGCAATAGCAAGAGCGATCGAGCGAGGGACCAAGACCAAGAGAAGAGAAGCAGCGCGAGCGAGAGCTAAAGCAGCAGCAGCTCCTACTGATGTGGACGTCACCACTGAGGGAGCGATGCCGTGGAGGAAGTGGCCAGCGACGCCGCCGTGGATGGAGGCGCGCCGTGTAGGCTCAGGACCAAGCGCCGGCAGCACCGTGAGATCGAATCAAGAAGAAAATGCGGCGATTAGTGTACAACCTCTTTGGTGGCGCCAATTAGGCCGCAGCTTCATCCGAGGAAACTGTGATGATGATGCTCTTCCGGTGGTGCAGGTGAAGACGGCGGTGTGGGAATGGAGGCGGCGCGAAAGACGAGGGGAACGTCGAGGCAGCTCCTCGAAGGTGGAGGACGGGGTGGCTGAACCGGCAGGACGATGAGATCGACGACGGATCCTCATCCAGTATAGTGGATGAGGGACGTCACGGTGTTGCTGTGCACGACGTTGTTGGGGAAGAGGCTCCGGCTGGGTGGCGGACGTAGCAGGGTGTGGGGTTTCGTCGCGGGTTTTCGCGGCCTCGGTGTACGAATGGGTGGGCGGATGGGATGGCAGTGGGGAACCATGGCTTAGAGACGCGCTTGTCCAAAATGTGGGGTAAGTTACAAAAGTACCCCCACCGATTTGAGGCGGTTCTTTCGGTTCAGGGGTACCACGGGCATTTCACGTGTCGGGATTTCACAGGAGGTGGGAGTTTTGCGCGTTGTAATTTCGAATAGTAAGGCGCGGGTTGAGATGGAGGGAGTTGTTAGAGCACTGTGAGACAAAGATATATCTTAAATATTTCGGGCTAACAAGGCGCGGGTTGAAGAGGCGGAGTTTCACGGCCACGATGAGACAGAGGCGCTAGCTTGAATTTTCGGCATAACAAAGGCGCGGCTTGAAATTTCGGAAGAACAAGCTTAACGTGTACCCAAAAAAAGACAATTTGCACCTCAACACGCACAACACACACACAAACACCATTTAGACTAGATTAAGGTACACGTGCATTGCTCGCATGAGATTTGGCAACCAAATTATGAATAAATACCACATTATAGCATGCAAGCTTTGAGTCATATATGCATGATGTAGATGTTCGTTTAATTCTTATAGTTCATTTCATTCAAAATCATCTAGTTTTTATAAGAAAGCTAATCTATTTTAAGATTCATGGAATTGTCCGTCGTAAGACATAAAGTAAAAAAAAATAATGGCAAATCATGTAGAAAAACATTTGGGCAATTCTGATACGGAAGATTCTAGAACAAATAAGAAGTGCTTGTGTTTTGATGTTTGTGCATTATGCTTAAGTTCAACCATGGATTCTTCTAGATTATACATGTGGCGAAATCTGGTGGAATCTAGATGATATCCAACGACCAGTAGTGCTCAAATTTGCCATCTTTGGACCATTGGATTCGCCTCATCCAACGACCATCTTTCAAAGTTAAAGTTACCCGCACACAATGTAAAAAAAATATAAAATATAATATATATAGGGGTATAGATATAGATATGTGATGCGAAAGCCGCCCATCATCTCCAATTAGAATAGTGTGTCCATGCACGGATGCGACGTGGCCAAATGATGTCTGCCATCGGTATCTCAAATTCAAATCAGTCTGATCTTGTTCAATGTGTATACATTACAACATACTCGTTTCCAAACCACACAGCGTAGATCTCCGTTATATTCATGCATGCATGGGTTTCAGACATCAGGATCTCTTATTCAAATATTTGAATTCAACTTTACATTGATTATGACCTCACCTATTCTTTTACACCCACACATTAGTCTTCTCTTTATAATTGTACCACTAACTCTCTCTCATGCATGCATGCACACACACTACCAGTCGACATTATCCATCGCACGCATGCAATCTTTTTCTTCAGGTCGGTCTCCCATGAAGGCACACACCCACACACATCCCCCTCTCCATCATATCAGGCATTCTTTATCTCTCACGCGTGCATGCGCAACGATCGATGTTCCTCTATGTATGTGTGTATATAGCTAGGTCTTTCATAGTTTTCCACACAAACCGATCAATCGATATATCCCGTGAGGTCTCTGTCACGCCCAATATGCGACCCTATCCAAAAGGAACTCGACGGTCCCACCAAGGATAGACCCGCATATTGAAACGCTTTTGCAAGGTGGATATCATTACATCAACATTACATAATAGATGGGGATACATACATAAGGCACAAATGCCACAAGAATACAACAATACAACATACAAGACCAACATCCGACTACGGATGAATCATAAACAGAAACTCAAACGACATCCACCCTGCTAGCCCAGACTGCCGACCTGGAACCTATCGCCTGATCGAAGAAGCATAAGAAGAACTCAACGCAAATCAAACATCGCTCTCGCGTCATGATCATCGCAAACCTGTACACTGCAATGGTGGTGTAGTAATCTGTGAGCCACGAGGACTCAAAGCAATCCCATTACCATGGGTATCAAGACTAGCAAAGCTTAAAGGGAAAGGAAGGGATAAAGTGGTGAGGTTGCAGCAGCGGCTAAGCATATATGGTGGCTAACATACGCAAATGAGGCGAGAAGAGAAACAAAGGAACGGTCGTCAACTATTAATGATCAAGAAGTGATCCTGAACTCCTACTTCGTCGGGCATAACCCGAAACCGTGTTCTCCTCTCGATCAACCCGAAAAGAGACACTCACGGATCGCACATGGTTGGTGTATTTTATAAGAGTTTGCTTCAAGTTTACTACAACCGGATATTAACAAATTCCCATCGCCACATAACCGCAGACACGGCTCTCGAAAGTTTATACCCTGCGGGTGTCCCAACAGCCCATGATAAGCTCTCGCGATCAACAAAGGATATTCCTTCTCCCGGAAGACCCAATCAGTCTCGGAATCCGGCTACAAGACATTTCGACAACAATAAAACAAGACCAGCAAAGCCGCCCGATCGCCGACAATCCCGATAGGAGATGCACATATCTCGTTCTCGAGGCAACACCGGATGAGACTAGCTACGAGTAAAACCAATCCTCGGGTTGCCTCAAGGTGGCCCATGAGTAGCTTCAGTTCAGGCCAGCACTTAGAGAAGCAACGGCCGGGGGCTAAAATAAAGATGACCCTCGAGAGAGCGACTCCCAAGGGAAAAGTAGGTGGTGGTGAGGCAAATGGTAAAACCAATGTTGGGCCTTGCTGGAAAAGTCTTATTCAAAGCGAACTGTCAAGGGGGTCCCATAAATCACCCGACCGCGTTAGGGACGCAAAATCCGGGAACATAATACTGATATGACGGAAACTAGGGCGGCAAGAAGGGAAAAAAGGGATGAGGTGAAACAAAAACTCAAGAGAAGAAGCAAAGAATCGAGAGCACTCAAGAAAAAAGAGGAACGACGAGAATGACAAGAATCGAAAGCTCACGGAATCAGATAGACTATGAAACAACTCGTTCTAACCGGAGTTGTTAGAATGAGAAAAGAAACAGATAAGACTGAAAGGATTTAGGCAGCACTCCGGCTGAAAATGGAAGGATTAGAACATGAACTAGAGAGGATGGAATGACACTTGACGAGATGAACAACACAATGCCTCCGGAAGAATTGGAAGAATTGAAAAGAACTTAGAAGGAAGGATTGAATGGAGTTGTTGAGAAAATCAACAACGAAAGAATAAGCTTGTTGTGGACTTATGGATAACATCTGAAGGCCACAAACGGAAATATTGGATAGCTGAGAAGAACAAAGAAATGCAAAACTCCACTTTAGAAGAATATGGAGAATTAATTGCACTTCGAGATGCAGGAAGAAAAGATACTTGAATTCCAGCAACAAAATCTTGATGAACTCTTGAAGAATGAATTAAATCATGAAGAGCCACCATGAAGAACTCCGGTAACAAAAGGATGATGAGATAGAATGAAGGAAGAAAGAATAAGATGAGCCTTGCGATTATTTAGATGGAGGTTCCGACGAAATGGCCGAGGAAACTGAACTCCGGATAAGAAAAGATGAACGACTTAGATCCAAGAAAATCACTCATCACGAACAATCTCCAAAGAAAGAATTAATCAACTTGACCACGATGAAATGAGAATAAGAATTATGTTATGCTTATCCTCCACCAATTAAATTGATGAGAAGCAATGGATTGCATACAACTTATCCACGTTGGGAAAAGATTAAGGGAAGATATAGCGCCAAATTTGGGAAGGTCTCCTTGAACCACCGGTAGGATTGAAAAGAAAGAATGAATTAAAATGATAGTCAAGGAAAAAGAATCTTGAACGAACCACCGTAAGAATTCGAAATGACTGATGAAAAAGAAATAATCACCAGGAAGAATTAGAAAAGCACAAAGATACTTGAGGGAATTTAGAAGAGATCGAAGAGATCGCGAACTGATTAACGAATGCTTGAACGCAGCACCGGAAGAATATTGAGACGAACAAAGGGGCACGGATATAGAATAATTGGAAAACGACTTTGAAAACTTGGAACGAAGAAATCTTCCGAAAAGATGGCCTCCGGATGATCGAGAGGGAAAGCAACACCTGAAATACTCCGGATGGATGAAAAGAATTTGCAAGACTGGAAACAATTAGATAGGATAACATCGAGCTAGCTCCATGAACCTCCGGGAGAACGGACAAGATTTAAGAGGAACTCTTCTTCGATCTTCGAATGACGACGAGAAAACACCACCAAAATTTCTGAGGTACTCCGGGAGAATGAAAAGCAAAGAGGTTGAGCCAACAATGAAAATAATTTGAAAGCGATCTTTGAAAAGATCCGACTGATGAAAATCATACTTACGTCAAACTTCAAAAGGATTTGAGAATAGCTCCGGAAATTAGAAGAGTCAGGTAAGATCCTGGGAAAAGACCTGTGGGTTAGGGCCCACTGAAAAAACAGCGTTGGAAAGGATTGTCAAATGAGAAATGATGCACCGGAACAATTGAAATATTTGAATGAGGTGATAACCTCGAATTAATTCAAACATAGATGAATCTCCTGAGACGACTTGAACTCCGGAATGATAACTAGCGAGAGGCGAACGAACAAGGAAAACACTTGATCCAAGGAAAAGAATATGATTAATCCGAAAAACTTGAATTGAGTGCACCGGAAAAAGAAAGAGATGAAGAATGACGAACTAGACGGGAATTCACCGGTTGAAACAATTGAGGGAAGACTGAAGAGGCTCCACACGAATGGAATTGATGGTCGGAAGAAACTCGAACTCCGGGAATAATAGGGTGGGAGGGCGGGAAAAACAAAGGAAACTTGGAAGGGGAAACGACGGATATCTTGAAGAGAAAACTCCGGTTGAAATCATTGAGAAAAGAAAGCAAAGACTTCGCACGAGTAGGATGGATACTCGATTACGGACTCCGGTTCGGAAAAGAAGACGGGAGGGCGGGCGGGAAAACAAAGACAACTTCGGACAGAGAAACAACATCGATCGAAAAAAAGCTGAGGATTGATCTCCCAAAGACAAAGAGGTTCGAGTCGACTTGACGAGAAATGCACCGGATCAAAAGAGCTGAGAACCAATGATCGAAAACCAACTGCGTGATCCTAAATAAAAATTTGAACGGGAAGAGGAGTAATTCAAAACACCTACGTCAAGATTCCTCACCAGAGCGACGAAGGGCTGAGGAGTAAAAAGAATTCCTACTCTCCGATATAACTAGACTCCGAAAAAGATTTTTCTTCTAGACTCAACAACGGCCAAACTACACGATCAATCAAGGGGGCTCCTAGGGTCGGTCGAGGCTCTGATACCAACTAGTCACGCCCAATATGCGACCCTATCCAAAAGGAACTCGACGGTCCCACCAAGGATAGACCCGCATATTGAAACGCTTTTGCAAGGTGGATATCATTACATCAACATTACATAATAGATGGGGATACATACATAAGGCACAAATGCCACAAGAATACAACAATACAACATACAAGACCAACATCCGACTACGGATGAATCATAAACAGAAACTCAAACGACATCCACCCTGCTAGCCCAGACTGCCGACCTGGAACCTATCCCCTGATCGAAGAAGCAGAAGAAGAACTCAACGCAAATCAAACATCGCTCTCGCGTCATGATCATCGCAAACCTGTACCTGCAACTGGTGGTGTAGTAATCTGTGAGCCACGAGGACTCAGCAATCCCATTACCATGGGTATCAAGACTAGCAAAGCTTAAAGGGAAAGGAAGGGATAAAGTGGTGAGGTTGCAGCAGCGGCTAAGCATATATGGTGGCTAACATACGCAAATGAGAGCGAGAAGAGAAACAAAGGAACGGTCGTCAACTACTAATGATCAAGAAGTGATCCTGAACTCCTACTTACGTCAGACATAACCCGAAACCGTGTTCTCCTCTCGATCAACCCGAAAAGAGACACTCACGATTACGCTTTACGTTGGTGTATTTTAGAAGAGTTTGCTTCAAGTTTACTACAACCGGATATTAACAAATTCCCATCTGCCACATAACCGCGGGCACGGCTCTCAAAAGTTTATACCCTGCAGGGGTGTCCCAACTTAGCCCATGATAAGCTCTCGCGATCAACGAAGGATATTCCTTCTCGCCGGGAAGACCCGATCAGTCCTCATATGCAAATTTCGAAATTGGTCCAGATCTGAATAAACATTATGTTCAAGTTGTTAAACAGCAAGTTAAGATGCACCGCAATGATCTACACGAAATTCTAGTCAAGTTACATATAAAGTTCATTAGATTCGGAGCTACGGCCTAGAAGATATGAGCAAAACAAGATAAGCATGGCATTGATGCAAAATGCATACCAAGATCAAGCAAACACCTCAAAACATGGATGCAACAAGGTAATATGAAACTACATGCAAAAACAAGCAAGTTTCATATAGAGCACACTCAAAACGGAGCAACGGTTCAACACATACACACAATACAAGTCATGACAACAATCTGTCCAAAACAGCAAGTAGGCATATTGCAAGCATCAAAACAACATGCTACAGCATCTCAACATGAAAACAAAAGACATGGGCATGATGTACAGGTAAAGCATGACAAAACATGAACACTGAGCTATCTCCAGAAACAACTAGAACATACTCGAAAACACATGGCAAGATTGCAAATAATAACAGTTTCAGACTTTAGCAGAAATAATATCAGGTTGCAATGTTTAGAGCTATCAAACAACATGTTACAGGAACTTAACATGGCAAACAAAGGCATGGAATGAATCTACTAAATGCATAGATCAAAAATTCTTTACTGATCATAAGCCAAAAAGGATTAGAAGATATGATGGCACCCATGTAAACATGGCAAGTTATATTACAGATTCATACATGGCAGGAACAACAATAAGTAGGCATGTTGGTGAGCTTGAACCACTCACCACAGAGCAATACATGATAAACTAAGCATACATCCATCAAGAAGACATGGCATAGAAGCTATACATGGCAAGAACACCAACATATCATGCAAGGATCAACTACAACAAGCTTGGAAAAATTGAATAACATGTAAACAACCTGCCAGGAAACATTTTATAGCAAAAGTAGAGCTCGATTGACTCAAGCTATAGCACTCCATAATTGCAAACAAGGGCATGGATGGATAGAGAATAACCATATGTTCAAAACATCCTTACTGAAGTATCTCAAAATAAGCATGGAACTCTCGGTAGCATCAAGTTAACATGGCATAGAAATATCAGCAAAACAGGGGCTGAAATCAGCAACATCATGATGCCTAGTTTGCATGCTTGTGCTAGTCACCACAGAGACCACAAAAATACATGGCATACACCCCTGTAAAGATGGCATGGCATATTACAAAACACATGTAGGACTCAAGTCCATAGGATGCACACATCAATCATGGCAAAAATGACAAAAGTGCATGTTCTGATAAGAATCTGGAACTAACATCACATAGCCCTCTTCTAACAGCGTTTCGGGCATCAAGATGAGCTCAAATGAAAATGATGCAATGAGATGAAATGATCTACTCTTCGAGGCGAACAATTTGACATATTATACGCACAAAACGGACCTACGGATGCAGAGATACAATGCGATGAACATGGCATGTTTATGACAAAAATCTGGGACTTGTGAAAAATGTGGAGGTCAACCTCGGGCAGAAAATCGGGCGGACATGTCCGGGCCCAACCGGACTCGTCCAGCGTGGGAGGCTGACGAGCGGGCCCACGGCGTCGTCCTCGAGCTCGAGCTCGATCCAGAGGCGGCAGGGGACGTCAGAGACGGCGGATCCGGACGAGGGGAGCTCGTCCCCGGCCGGATCCGGCGATGACGGGGCCGGGCGACGATGGGGAAACGCGGCCAGGCGCAGTGGAGCTCAGCTCCCATGGCGGCGGGGCGGAGCGCAGGGTCGGGGAAGTCCGGCGATGGGAGGCGGAGAGCGGGCGACATGGTGCAGGGCGACGGCGGCGGAGATCCGGCGGGCCGAGGCACGACGAGGAGGAGGCGGAACCGCGGAGGGTCGACGCCGGCGGCATGGCGGCTCCCGGCTGCGGGGTTGAGGTCGGGCGGCGGGGCTGCGGAGCGGGAGGCGCTCGGGGCTGGGCGGCGGAGGAGCGCTCGGGCCCAGATGGGCTCGGGCGGGCTTCCCGGGGCCCGATCTGGGTCCTGGCGGGCTTGCTTGCGAAGGCGGGGCGGCGGGGAGGCCGGTGGAGGCGTGTGAGTGGCTGCGGGAGGCGGGCGAGGCGACGTGGAGGCGCCCGGTTGGCCGGGGCGACGCCTCAGGTGGTGGCGCGGCCTCTGGGCCGGCGACAAGTGGCGGCGGTGTGCAGGATCTGCACGGATTTCGAGGAGGGGCGGCGGCTGCAGGTAGGGGAAGGGCTAGGGGGGGGGGGGGGGTAGGTGGAGGCTAGGGGATGCCCAAACTAGACTAGGGGGTCCATATATAGCAGGGGCTAGGGTTTGAGGGGGTTCTGGAGCGTTCCGGAGCCTCCGATCGCGATCCAATGGTTCCGGTCGAAGGGGGGGGGGTTAGGTGGACTGTGAAGAGGAGTTGGGCTGAGAGGAGAGAAGAGAAGTAGCAGCCCGACGGCAGTTTCGGAGACCGAAACGTCCGACGAATAAACCGGCAGCGATGCCGCTATACGTTTAACGGTTGGGCTATCAAACGAGCTCCGAATGCGACGAAACTTGACAGGCGGCCTGTCTACACTATAATAAGACCGCACGACAAGTTTTATCCCATTCCGAGAACCTTTTTCAGCCACTTATAAAGTAATATTTCGGAGGTGCCGCGGGCGCATGCGAGTGTGTCTGGACTCCGAACAGTCAACGGAGAGAACCGGGAGAACCCGAACGGATGCAAGTTTTGAAAAACATGCGGATGAAATGCAGATGATGACATGGCAAAATGCAACATGCAAGCAAATGACATGGCAACGACGGCGAATAACTGGCAGACACCTGGCGCATCGAATCCGGGGCGTTACAGTCTCACCCTCTTTCCCACGTCCACATCGATCAATCTATACCTCTCTATATAGGATTACCATATATAGCTAATACACCCACACTAATTATATATCCAACGTCCCCCTCTCATCATCCATGCCTTCCGCTTCATCTCTCAGACACGTGCACAATGGCGAAGACAGGGGGCAATAAGGGCCCTGCCCCCTCCCCCCTAACATCACTATATATCAAGGCTAATATGAATATGATCATTAGACAGTTGCTGCTAAAAATGGTTTAAGTTCATGAATTGACCCTCCTCGTAAAGGATTAGCAATGCTTGGCCCCCTAGCTCATTTATTTTTCATGGCTTCGCCACTGCGCGCAACAGCGCACGTGTTCGCCCTCTCTCTCTAAATATCAATCTCGCACTTGTGCATTCCTTCATAGTCTCCCTCCACTTGGCCCCTCGCACCATCTTCTAGCCCCCACCGGATTTTGCCACATGTACAATCTAGCAGACTCCATGGTTGAACTTAAGCATAATGCATAAAACTCAAAACAACAGTGGTTCTCTTTTGTTCTAGAATCTTCCATATCATAACTGCCCAAACTTTTTTTCTAGTTGAATTGCCATTATAAGTTTTTACTTTATGCTTTACAACACACAATTCCATGAATCGTAAAATATATTAAGGACTTCTTTGATTCAAAGGATTCTCAAAGGAATTTTGGAGGATTCTAATCATTAGGAAATTTTCCTATCTTGGTTGTTTGATTCGTAGGATTGTAAACTATAGGAATTTTTCCATATGATTCATTTGCACTAGATTTCATAGGAAACATCCCATCCACTCAAACCTCTTTGAAAGAATTCTGCGTTTTTTCTATGCACAATCAAACACTCGTACAATCCTGTAGGATTCAAGACGACATTCCACTATAATCCCATGTTTTTACTATTCCCGTGTTCTTAGCTTTTTTTTATAAAAACTAATTAATTTTGAATGAGATGAACTATAAGAATTAAATGAAGGGCTACATCAGGCATATATGACTAAGAGCTTACATGCTATAGTGTGGTATCTATTCATAATTTGGTTGCAAAATCTGATGGGTGCAATGCACGTGTACCTTAGTAGTACTTCGAGTATGTGCAAAACACGTAAACTAGAATACCAATGGCACGCTACACAGTGTCTCTCTTACAGTTCATGAAGCCACGTGGCACATGTGGAGGCGTTGTCGCGACCTCCTTGCGTGGATTGATCACAGTGACGTGCTGCTGGTTCCGTAAGAATGTACTCGTCCTCCACAGGCCATCTTGGCGGTACATGCACGGTTTAAGATGTGCACGCACCCGCCACGCACGCACTCATTCCCTCGCACGCACACGCAGGTACACGGGCGGACGCAATTTTGTACCAAGATCCACCCCATGTGATAATTTGACGCATGTAAAGTTGTTCACTTCATTGATGGTCAATTAATACAGCGCATGCAAATTGAGTGGACGTGAGGGCGGAAGAAAGACATTATTACTCCACTGCGCGTATGCGAGTAGTTAAATCGTGGGTTGCTAGTAGTACTTCCATTGGTCTCCTTCGTATTTTGTGCCAATTTTTGACAGTAACATAATATTTACGCATTTGAGCAGTGTAGTACTTGAAATTTATGTTCCGCTAAACTCATCGGGAGCCGTTTCGGGCCTCGAAACCAAAACCATCAATTAATCTTTACCTTGTTCCCATCACATTCGAAAGCCTGCTCACACCTACTAGTACGTAACAAACCTGAACGTGTTCCCACTATTCAGGTATTAGTACTAGTGCTAGTACTTAGGTTATAAAAAGAGGAACTACCTAACCGAAAATTACTCTACCTTTCCTCCTCATAAGTGCTTCTTCTTCGTAAAATCGTTGCCATGGCGGTGAGCGAGCTCTAGGTCGAGAACTACTCGTAACAAGGGAGCGGCAACCAAGGCTGCCGGAAAAAAAAGAGGGCTCGCCGCCACGCAGAGACCTCGAAAGATCTCTCACGGGCAGGTGATGGCTCCCACGAGCGCCCTAGCCGCGGAGGCGAACATGCTGAGCCGGCGGAGCTGGAGTCGTTATCCCTCGACGGCATGCCCGATCAGCTCAATAAGCCGCTCAATAAGCAGAAGGAGTTCATCCAATGCTTGATGGAGTTGCTGAAGGAGAGCCTCGACGACATGCCCGCTGAGCTCAATCAGCAGGGGAGTTGACCGCCGGCTTGGTGATGCTGCTGAAGAAGAGAATTGCCTCGGAGAAGAAGGCGACCGGCGAAATCCTGCGACTACAAGAGGACAATCCGAAGCTCTGCCACGAGATCGACCTATTGAAGGAGAAGAAAGCCGGCTGGAAGAAGCTGCATGAGAATAGTAGTTCCTCGATGAAGATGCTGCAGGCCCTCGTCATGGAACAGAAGGAGGAGTTGGCGAAGCTCCGCATCGAGCACCCGGCTGCTGTCAAGGTACGTAATGCGACCGTGGAACAGGTGATGAAGGCTCGCGTCGAGAAATCCCGCGTCATGGACAGAATGAAGATGATGGCGGAGGAGACGCACAAGGAGATGGAGGTCGTGGAGGCGATGAAGAAGCAGTTACGACTCCGTGGTGAATTAGATCATTTGGGCTGATAATCTTCCTTCTTCTTTTGCTCCTATGTTTCATCTTTTTCTTCAGGTGTTTCGCCGCACGTGTCACGTTCTCTGCGAGGCATGAATAGAACAATGGTTTTTTTGAGGGAATGAATAGAACAATGCTAACAATGAGATGACTAGCAAATTAGATCATTTTTATCGCCATATGGCACTGGGCTGCCGTGTTTCGTGCTCCTCCATCGCAGTACTACTCCAGTGGAAAACTTGAGTATACCCCACGGTTCTTTGCTCCTCCTCGATCAGGTCGTCGACGCATTTATACGAGCAGTCAAATCACATGGCCACGCCTTCCAGCAGTAATGAGCCGTAAAATCATAAAGGCCCCCGCCTCTCGTGAAACCGACTAAGCTAGACTGCCCCGCCCTCTAGCCTTTTAAAAAATGTATACTTTTGTACATCAATAGTATCGATGGATTGCGCCATGGAGCAAAACTTGAAATTAAAAAAAGGTGGTACATATAGAGAGCGCTCGTCGCCAAATTATGCATATAGTACTATTAAAATGATGTGTCCCGTAAACTCGCAGAACGAGGAGAAGCTTTCTTAGTACGCCGTCTCCCCCACCCACGGGTGCGGTGGCTCGCAGGATGAGGTGAAGCTTGCTTAGGCTGGTGCCAATGCAATGGTGCTTATATGAGGTGCTAAGCATATTAAATAGCTTAGTAACTATACTCCCCAATGCATAGGTGCTTAGCTTATGGTTGCTAAGCTTGCTTTATTTAATGATTTAGCAACTAAAGTTCTTCATGTATTGGTGGGCTTCCTTTCTTTAAATGTTTTGCCTAGGTTCACGCGCTTAGCATTGTTTCTTCCTTGGGTCACCACACTCATCTCTCTCCTCTTAAATAACTTGCCACATCAGATTTTTTGCCTACGTAGAAGGCTTAGCACCTGTACAAGGTGGAGCATTGGGAGGAGTCTACTACTCTCATGCGCCTTCGCCCGCTCCCTCGCCCATCGCCAGTGTGGCTCGCACCACGAGGAGAAAATTTTACTACTCCTCTGTTTACTCCTCGTCCCTACTACGTACTTTGGTTAGTACTCCTCCATTTACTTATACAAGGCCACTATAAAAAAATACATTTTACATCTATACAAGGCCACAAATAGTAATCGAGACAAAAGTTACTACTCCCTCCTTTCCAGTTTATGGCTCAATTTCAAAATCTCTCCAACCAAGGTAGACGGTGAGTGGTCGAATTAATTTCATAGTTTGCACAAGTAATTAGTACGCTCGTTTTCTCAAGAAGTTATGATTACCGAGGCATTAATTAGAACGAATGCATGAATGACCACTAAATTTCCATGAACTTGTACATGCATTGGTTAGTTTCCTCTTGACACTGCTTGCGTGGGTGATCTAACGCACCTCGAAATCCAACATGTAATGGTACTACTACTAGTATAGTAGAATTGAGACTTATCAAACGGAAAAACGAATGTTTTCTAGATGAGCCTTATAAACCCTAGTGGGTACGTACTCCGTAAAAACAGATTTTTCCAAAACTAAGTCGCTCCCTTTCATGAATTCTGTAGTATACTCCTCCGTCGATGCTCCCTTTCATGAATTCTGTACTTCCTGTAGCTGACATGTGGGACATATAGCAACCGGGTCGACGTGTCAAGCACCAAATAACAGTGTAGAACAGCAGGGGGACGACCCCACTCAGATCGCCCAAGAGTAGTAATGAGCAATGAGACGTCAAATCACAATGCCGCACCTTCCCAGACGGACGAAGCAACCATTATTTCACACTTCGGTTCGCCATCAACTCAAACCACGTAGTATTTCTTCTGCCTTCAGAGGGACACGCGCATCGCCTTGGTACATCATGCTACGTGGGACCGCATGACAGGCCATGCTCCCCCGCCGATCGCTCGGTAAAATCACCTCATTTTTACTATACTTCCTCCGTATCGGTTTACTACATGGCATGCACGTCGTTCTAGGTTGAGAATTTAACTGGCTATATATGTGATGAACAATACTCTAGCCTTTTAAAAAATGTATACTTTTGTACAGTATTACTATCGATGGATTGCGCCATGGAGCAAAAATTGAAATTAAAAAAAAGGCGGTACATATATAGAGTGCTCGTCGCCAAATTATGCATATTGTACTATTAAAAAAGCTAGTACGTGCTTAATTGGGGTGCTAAATTCTATTAAAGAAATACTAGTAGTATGTACATACTGAAGAGTTAAAGTAACGAGAAGAAACATAACATAGTTCTGCTGGGGGCTCAGCACAACACACCCCTCAAATTAAACTAAGCACACCTGAAATTAAACTACGCAACTAATCCGGTAGACACTGCATTATAAGTTTAGAACCACCATGAGCAACGACACTGCCACCTTACTTGGAGTCCTCGTCCACGTCCTCGACTTCGTCCTTGTCCCTATTCCTCTTGGCCGATACTTCTTTGCTTGAACCGCACACTTGGCTGTTGCTCTTCATCCAACCCTTGTAGATATTGAAACAAAGGTAGCCATCCATTGGAGCGTAGTGGATGTGTTCTATATCTAGTCATTCCGCTGCCATGCATGACGATGAAACGTGTAATGAGGTTTCTCCAGTTTACGGTACGAAGGATGAATCATGGATCCTGCCAGGGTCAGCATTGAAGGCTGACGAGAGGGCACCGGCCGATTCTTCTGGAGGTCGAAGGGGTTGCCTACAACGAGGCCTATTCGACCCAGGAATTATTTGTCGTTCTTAAAGTCTACAGTAACGAATTTCACTGTTTTGTCCTTGAGGAAGTTCTTAAAATCCTGGCACTCAACGTCGGCAGGCATATGTGGTAGACCAAGCAAACGTTATGTACGCAAACCTGGATCACGGCGGGCTTCTTCCTCTCTTCGTCCTTTTGATCCTTCTCTCGTCCCAGGACTGTGGTGTACTCAACATCTAGCCCAGCGACCCACTCATCATCTGAGTTTTCAAACATGCGTCTGAAGCGAGAAAGGCATCCTTTCACCGTCGCGGAAGAACGGGTGTAGATGAAGTCGAACTCATCGCCGGTGATGGTTCTAACCTTGTACTCACCGCCGATCGTGGAGATTTGGGATGCCATGGATTTGGGAGGAGGGTTAGGATTAGTGGAACTGCCGTAATGTGAATGGACGGGACGACTAGGAGCGAACCGCCGTAGTATTGAAGGACGTCGGGGGGCGAGTAGGAGCGAACTGCCGCCGCTGAGAACGGCAGGTAGTGGCTTTCCATTCTCCCATGATACGGGCTTCCGAGAGCCATTGGATCTGAGATCGAATGGTTGCATGGCGTGATTCTAGACCTATGGGTGAATATCCTATCCTCGGAGGTTATTCTACAAATTTTCAGCAACTTAGCATGCATCGCTTGATCTCAGATCCAAGGGCTGCCAAGAGCCCATATCATGGTCGCACCTACCACGTCCGTCAGCGTCGCTTTCATGTCGCGCATATGGAGATTTAACATGGTGCGTTAGGCTATCGATGTTGGCATGTCATACATAGTCATCACTTAGTCACTCATACTACAACAAGGTTGGCTATAAGTGTATTTTTTACTCCTCTCTATCTCTTTCTTAGTACTCCTCCGTCCCATAATATAAGAATGTTTTTGACACTAGTGTAGTGCCAAAACGTTCTTATATTATGGGACACAGGGAGTACTAGTATTTATTGCATTTGCCAAGGAGTGACCTATTCCAATGAAATGGTGTTGCTAAGTTTGCTTCATTTAATTAGTTGTAGACTCAAAATTGTCTTTTCACCTAGGTACACGCGCTTAGCACCGTTTCTTCCTTGGGTCACCACACTAGTCTCTCTCTTCTTGATTAACTTGCCACATCGAGTTTATGCCTATGTGGCAAGCTTAAGCACCTGAGGAGCAAGTAAGTACAATAGTGCGCTTTAAATGGCATTTTGCATATGTGGAGGAAAGAGAGGCAAGGAAAAAGTGGAGAAGTGGGCTCTCATGCAAGAGCCAGCCTCTACTACATGGTGGAGCATTGGGAGAGGCACCAGATGGAGGTGGTCAGAATCGGAGACTCACGCCCGGTCGAAGGCCGCAGCTTAAAATGATAATGGCAAGTCAAATCACCAGGCCCCACCTGTCCAGCAGTAACTTGCTGTCAAATCACACAGCCCTATGTTTGCAGCAGCCTACTCCCTCGTCTTCTCGTGTATCTGTCGAACCGACTAGGCGGAACTGCCCCGCCGCCTACCATGCAGGAAAAACCCCGCCCTCGACATTTAAATAGTATACAGTATACTAATTTTGTATCCATGGATTGCGCCCGCGCCATGGAACAAAGCGTCTAGAAAACGGCGGTACACATGTACGGAGTATACAGCACGCCCGTTGCGTTCACGTCGCACCCCAGACGGTCGGTCGGTCTGGCACACTGCTCTCCGAATGGAACACGCGTCATATTGCGTTTGCACACACATGTGGGACGGCAATTGAGAACCGACCATAGGCACACTCCCCGGCCCCGCAAGTCGGGTGACTTAATAGAAGAGGGAGACGAGCGATAGTACTAGAGAAGTGTTGTACTACGTTGGTGCCTAGACGATCCCTGCAAGACACGGAAGATCAGTTCGTCCATGCATGTGACCAGACTCCAGAAGACACGCCTTGATTGGCTATCATCTACATATCGTGCAGGCTGTGTTGTACATGGCTGTAGTTGTGGTGAGAAATCTAAAAAAAGGTTTCTTGTCATCTCGCAAAATTAGGTGTCATGTGCTTCGGATCATCATGAGGGTTAAACAGCGACAACCGAGTTGGGCTAGTCATTGGGGGCACATGCACAAACAAGGACAACTCGGCTGCCATCTAGGTCAAGCCGGCTATGTTAATTAGGACATCTATCGACGGACCCCTTTTCTACGAGTTTATCTTTAATTTGAGCTTTGTTCCTCGTCTAGTTTGTCCGTCGGGATTCATGTTGTCTCCTTTGGGCAGTGAAGTTATGATTTCTTGTCATGTGGCATTTTTTCGTGTTATATGTTATAATCCGGCGCTTCAGATCAAAATGACGACAACTGCGCCTCCGGGCCACGTGCATGAAGACTTCTCAATAGTCATTGGCCCTGTTTGGATCATGGGGTTAGAGCTAGTTTGGGTTAGTTGGGGGCTCAAATAACCCAAAAGTATCCAAACAGGGAGGGTTAGAGTGGGTTAGTTCCATCTAACCTAACTATCCCGGTGGGGAGGTGCTTATTTGGGTTAGAGTGGGTTATAAAATAACTCTAACTCTAACTGTGTTAGAGTATCCAAACAGGGCCATTGACAAGGTCAAGCCGGCTCCGGTAAACAAAAGAAAACTAGTACTACTCCACTATATAGGCAGGAGCCTCCGCGCTTGCTTGCTAGTGTTGCTCTCTTCACATTGTCCCGGCCTCTCCAGATCTAAACACGACAGCGGTGGCCACACTCTGTCTCTCTCTGCTCACTGCTGGTCACAGATCCAGCCGGATCCTCTCCGCCGGGGACGGTGAGAAGGTGCAACGTTCACGCGGTCGTCCTCGGCGACGGCTCTTACCCACTTCTGGGCGCGTCCCGATCAGCCTGCCTTGCTGTTCTCTCCCAAGCACCGCTGGCAAGGGAGGGCCTCCGACCCCTTCTTCCTCGCTATCGTAGTGTGGGCAGATCCGGCCTCCCGCCGCCCACCTAGCGGCATCCCGGCGACCATCAGGTATAACTTCCTTCGAAACCAGCCTTGCTCTACTTCCCGAGCTCCTGACATCGCTGCATTTGTATCTTTTACTATTTCTCAGGCCCCCTCGTAGATAGGATCGATCGGCTGTTCGAAAACCACCTAATTTTTTTATGTTTAAGAGGTAAAACTAGTTCATGCACTCGAATCTAGTACTACTTGGTTCAAACAAGGAAGAAAGGGGGGGGGGGGTGGGGGAGGATTTGTTACCTGAATCTAGGGCTTGGTTGAAAGAGGAAATAATGGGGGCGAAAAGTAGCAGAGACTGGCTATCCAACTGGTCTCTAGGTCTAATAGGGAAATAAAGGGAAACGTAGTACAAACTCAATATAAACCCGATCTATTGATTGAAAAAGGAAAGAAAGTGGGGACTGGGGGACAAGTCAAAAGAGTAAGTCCAGCACTAGATTTGCTAGCCTCACACAGTATAAGGTGGCTATACCGAACAAAAATGGGACCAACCCAGATATCCCGTTCGATGTTTGTTTCCCGAGCCACTCTTATGTAATGCCACCGGTAAAATGTAGCAACGACCGTTAAAAGTAAGGACATATTAAACCAATGTTGTTTTCAATGTAATGCCTCGATAATATGAATCAATGGCACTTCTTTACATGTCCCGCTAAAATTTCCCATTAAGATAAGTTGGTTCTTTTCGTTAGAAATGCAACTGTCCTGGTCCGCCTACTCTCCCGTGCCCAAAGTAATGTCGTATTTAACGGTTGTCATAGTTAATCCTAATGCCCACACTAATATCTAGCAATGCCGTTGCTTTAGAAATTGCTACTGTCCTCGTAGGATTGCCATTCGATAAGGAACATGCTTCTTTTCATTTGATGCATGTTTCATCACCGTTAGTCACCCTCCTTTCCACATTTTTGTGCAAACAGAGATATACATTTCACGCTTGATCTTAGTTGAACTGCACAAATGATATCCAAATTATAGTTGAGCATTCCAGGAGCTTCACAACCAACCTTGATGTTGCTCAATTTTATTGTAACTAATGAAGAAGAAGCTCTGTGGGTTTCGTTTTCTGATGGAAATGGAACCGGGGCTGGAGCCCTTTTCTTAAATTTTTTTGAAGAAGAAGCTGTAGCTCACGGGACATTGCTTTATTTTAGGTGAACTGCACCAAAAGGTCCCATTAATTGAATCATCCATGTTGGTGACTGAAAGAGCCAGCTTCAGCATCCCAGTCTAAGCACCCCCGGCCTCCATCCTTGCAACGCACGGTACACCTCGTTTGCCACCTGCTCGACCCTAGTGTCACTGATAAAATGAAGTAATAATACAGTTAAAATAGAGTGAGTGTCATCTCTATCATTTCATTTCCAATGTAGATAAAGTGCTTCTCTTTGTTAATGTATGTTTCATCAACTAGTCCCATTGTTAATGTTTAAGCGTTTCTGCAAATTGGGGTGCTTAATTTTAGTTGATTTGTACAAAAATAGAGATTTGAATGTCTCAAGGCGCCTCCTTGTACTATCACAGTGCAATCGATGTTCATCAACGCGTAAGGTGTATCTGGGAGACTTGGGATGATGTCCAGTATGAGGCGTACCGTGTGTGGCGTCGCCGGGCCCATCTCGCCCTCGTAGCATGGCATACTATGATACTATCGCAATATTTTGTTCTATTTATTTTGTGTGTTTCATCAACTAGTGCCACTATAATGTAATCACGGTTTTTCATTATCTGTGCAAACAGGGTTATTCAGCTGCATTTTGGTGGAACTGCACAAATGTACGTATGGAACCGGCATATATGTAGAGTGCGAGGTGTGCCAAGTAAAAAATTAACGACACCAACCATGCTGCATGCACGCATTGGCATCCACCACCACCAGTGGGATGTGTGGCGCTCTCTGTGGACGGATCTTTCTCGGCAGCAAATCATCTAACCAAATACTATTAGCTGTTGGCGTTCTGGGAACGGGGGTCCCCAGACTTGCCTGCCTGCGGCCTGTGGCGTGGCTCAAGTGGGGGCCCAGCGCGGCCCATCTTCATCGACTCAAGCTCAAGACCCTCGCGGGGCGGACGGCAGGAAGCTTCCTCAGGAGCGACCTCATCAGGCAGGCTCACGAGGAGGCAGAGAGATCAAGGCGGGGTACCTCGCGAGGAGCCTATGACATAAGCCATGACGAATCAAGACCAGGCGGGCGCCAGGCGGGCGCCGGCCTGCGCAGAGTCCTTGTTTCCCCATCGGTGCAAAGGGGGCAAGCACAGGCCAAGGAATCAGGCAAAGATTACCATTCTGGTGCAACGAGAAGACCAGCCGGACGGCCGGACGGAGGTCACCGTGGAGTCCAAGACGGCGTCACCACCAGTGCTTTTGGCAGCCGAAGACCACCTTTGGTCAGGATAGCTTGTACTAGATGTTCCCCTTCGAAATGGCCAATTGTTGGCGCCCTTCTCGCTCATTATTTGGGGAGAGGCCCAGGGCCTCTATAAATAGAGCTAGCCACCACAGAGTAGAGGCATAAAGAAATCCGGTAGAGCCCAAGCATATAGGCAAAGTAGGACACACCGCGCCAGCTCAAGAACACCCCTCGCGAGGCTGTTCTTCCTCTGTACTGTTCATCATCAGCCCCTGAGGCAATCCACCACACCACACACTGGAGTAGGGTATTACACCACAACGGTGGCCCGAACCAGTATAGATCTTGTGTCCCTTGTGTTTTTCATCATTTCTAGCTTAGTTCGCACGAGGAGATCGGACATAGATCGGTAGGGGAGAGATCTCCACGCGCACCCCAGTGTTCGAACCTCAAGGGTCTGCCGGAACCCGAAATCCGACATTTGGCGCGCCAGGTAGGGGTGCGCCGGAATCTTTCTTCCGCTGTTCGCATGTGATCTTCCGTCGTGTCCATGGCTGACGCTCGTCGGGCTCGCGCCGAGCGCCTGGTTGCTCTCGCCACCCGCGTCACCCAGACGGCGCCCGTCGGTGGCCCCCCTCGTCGTTCCCCGTCGCCTGTCGCCAACGCCGCGACCGGCCCGGCGGGGAACGAGCAGCAGGCCTCGTCCCAGCATCCTTCGGTGCGGCGGGATGGCCGCACCGCCACCCCGTCGCTGACTCCGACTGGTTCGTCGTCCCACGCTCGTCGCGCCTTCATGGATGCGCGCGCCTTGCTGCTCTTGGCAAAAGAGCTCCTGCGCTACCGCCCCGTCGACGACCTCTACGAGGACTGGCTCGCCCGCATCACCGAGCTCGTCAGCGCCGCAGGGGGCTCCCCCTTGCGGTCCCTCTCGCTGCCTCGCCCTCCGTTCCGCGCAGGGGGCGACGATCAGGAGGTGCCTCCGCCACCTCCTTCCCAAGAAGGCGCCTTGACTGCAAGGCGTGCAGCCCCTCCACGTCCAGCGCCTGTGCAGCAAGAAAGAAGCTGCCAAGAGATCCCACGTCCCCGAGAAGGTGCTCGCGCGCTCCCAGCGCCGGCGCACCAGGGCCGCGTCCATGCGCCTCCACGCTAAGATCCCGCGCTGCTCCAAGCGGCGGTGCATGGTAATCCCCAGGAGCAAGCCCAGCACCAGCCAAGGGCGCCGGTGGCCACGGCAGGCTGCCTCGCCTTCACCCCCGAGCTACGCGGCGTCACGTGGCCAGGCAAGTTCAAGCCTGACCTGCCTCCCCGCTACGATGGCGCGGCGGACCCCGCGGAGTTCCTGCAGCTCTACGAGCTGGGCATCGAAGCCGCCAATGGAGACGAAAAGGTCATGGCGAACTGGTTTCCCATGGCACTCAAGGACGGTGCCCACACCTGGCTCCCGGCACGATCTTCTCCTGGAGCGAGACGCGCACCCGCTTCATCGCCAACTTCCAAGGCACTCGCGACCGGCCCCCGGCCGTGGGTGACCTGCGCCGCATCAAACAACAGCCAGGGGAAACCCTGCAGAAGTACATCCAGCGCTTCAACTACGCTCGCCTCAAGATCCCCAAGGTGACTGAGGAAGCCATCATCTTGGCCTTCTCCGACGGCATGCGCAACATCAATATGAAGGAAGAGCTAGCAATCCACGAGGACCTGTGCACATCCCTGGAGCTGTTCAACTTGGCGACCAAGTACGCCAGGGCTGAGGAAGGGCGCCTCTCCCTCCTCGAGCTCCCGGCGGCTGACCCAGAAGAGAAGAAGCTCAAGGCCAAGGACGTGAAACGCAAGGGGGCTTCCGTGCTTGCGGCAGAACCAGACACCAAGCAAGGCAGGGACCAGCCTGAGTCATCCAAGGGCAGCCGATACTGCGTGTACCACGACCTCCACACCCACAACACCAACTAATGTCAAGAGCTCAGGGCCGTGCGAGATGGGCGAATCGGCCGACGCCCCGAGCGCAACGACAGGGGCTATGGCCGAGGAGGAGGAAGAGGTGGAGGATGATGGGAAGACCATGGCCCTCGCCAGGGGTGGCGTGACCGACCTTGCGAGGGAGGTTGGAGGGATCAGCCTTGCGAGGACCACCCGCACGGCTACGCAGGCCTCCCTCCTCTGCCGCCGCCACCAAGGAGGAATGAAGACCAGCATCAAGACGATGGGTCTGGGGGCTTCCAGGAACCGCGCGCAATCGCATGCATCTTGGGTGGCGCTCAAGCCCCAGCCTCACAGCGCATCTTCAAGCAATTTGTTCGCGAGGTGAATGCAGTCCTCCCCAGGCTTGAGGCCACGCGCCCTCTCAGGTGGTCCACGTGCGCTATCACGTTTAGTTCGGCAGATCAGCTCAAGTGTGCGGCAACGGCTGGAGTCCTCCCGATGCTTCGCTCCCCAGTCATCAGGAATGTGCAGGTCACCTGGACCCTCATCGATGGCGGTGCGGGACTCAACGTCCTGTCCGTCGAGACGTTCGACGATCTCCAAGTGCCATACGATCAGCTTCAGCCAACCAAGCCCTTCTCAGGAGTCACCGATGGTTCCACTGTTCTGATTGGGCAGGTTCGCCTCCCAGTCACCTTCGGGCAGCGCGACAACTACCGCACCGAGCTCATCGACTTTGATGTCGCTCACATCCGCCTGCCGTACAATGACATCCTCGGGTACCCAGCCCTAGCCAAGTTCATGGCAGTGACTCACCATGGTTACAACGTCCTCAGGATGCCTGGAAGCGGCGGAGTCATCACCGTGCTCTGTGAAGAAAGGGATGCAGTGTGTTCGCTTCAGCGCGCGTTCCAAGCCGCAGCAATTGAAAACCCAGATCACAGGAGCGGGAGCCTTCCCTAGGCGACCCTCAAGAAGAAGAAGACTTCACCTGACCCAAGCCACAAGGAGGCAGGCGCCTCCGGAGGTGTTGCGTCAGGATTCGCGCCCGGTCAGGGAGCGCCACCCTCTCACGCATAGGAAGGCGTGCCCGGCGCCCTCCTCAGGCAGGGCTCGGGGGCTCTCTCTAGGAGAGCCACTGACTTTGCCAAGGTTGCGAGGGAGGCGCTCGGGCACCATTTGGAGGGGTTCTTTCAGGCACGTTTCCCTCAGGAAGGTACAAGTCAAGGAAGACCAAATCCCCAGGAGTTCATCGCAAGAAGCACCCAGGAACTGCAAGAGTCAAGAGTCATGCACGGCAGCCGCCGCTTGCCCGCCGTAGCCCCACATCCCAAGCTTGTGCAACATGTTCATGATCAAGTTGCTTAAAATTCATAATATCGTTTCTAAGAGAGATGATCTTAGCGGGAGGAAAATACTTAGAGATAAAAGCATCTTTGCACTTGTTCCAAGAATCAATACTATTTTTAGGAAAAGACGAAAACCAAGCTTTAGCACGATCTCTAAGAGAAAAAGGAAATAGATTCAATTTAACAATATCATTATCAACATCTTTCTTATTTTGCATATCACACAAATCCACGAAGCTATTTAGATGAGTAGCGGCATCTTCACTAGGAAGGCCGGCGAATTGATCTTTCATAACAAGATTCAACAAAGCAGTATTGATTTCACAAGATTCAGTATTGTTAAGAGGAGCGATCGGAGTGCTAAGGAAATCATTATTGTTGGTATTAGTAAAGTCACATAATTTGGTATTATCTTGAGCCATCGTGACAAACAAGCAAATCCAACACACGAGCAAAAAAGACTAGTGAATAAAAAGGCAAACGGAAAAGAGAGGGCGAATAAAACAACAAGGGTGAAGTGGGGGAAAGGAAAACGAGAGGCAAATGGCAAATAATGTAATGCGAGAGATAAGGAATTGTGATGGGTACTTGGTATGTTGACTTTTGCGTAGACTCCCCGGCAACGGCGCCAGGAATCTTCCTGCTACCTCTTGAGCACTGCGTTGGATTTCCTTGAAGAGGAAAGGGTGATGCAGCAGAGTAGAGTAAGTATTTCCCTCAATTTTTGAGAACCAAGGTATCAATCCAGTAGGAGGCTACACGCAAGTCCCTCGTACCTACACAAAACAAATAGCTCCACGCAACCAACGCGATTAGGGGTTGTCAATCCCTTCACGGTCACTTACGAGAGTGAGATCTGATAGAGATGATAGATAATATTTTTGGTATTTTTGGTATAAATATGCAAAGTAAAACAAAAGGCAAAGTAAAAAAGCAAAACAATAATAAAGTGATGGAAGATTGATATGATGAGAATAGACCCGGGGGCCATAGATTTCACTATTGGCTTCTCTCAAGAGCATAAGTATTCTACAGTGGGTGAATAAATTAATATTGAGCAATTGACAGAATTGAGCATAGTTATGAGAATATCTAGGTATGATCATGTATATAGGCATCACGTCCGAGACAAGTAGACCGACTCCTGCCTGCATCTACTACTATTACTCCACTCATCGACCGCTATCCAGATGCATCTAGAGTATTAAGTTCAAGAAAACAGAGTAACGCCTTAAGCAAGATGACATGATGTAGAGGATAAATTCATGCAATATGATAAAAACCCCATCTTGTTATCCTCGATGGCAACAGTACAATACGTGCCTTGCTGCCCCTACTGTCACTGGGAAAGGACACCGCAAGATTGAACCCAAAGCTAAGCACTTCTCCCATGGCAAGAAGAACCAATCTAGTAGGCCAAACCAAACTAATAATTCGAAGAGACTTGCAAAGATAACCAATCATACATAAAAGAATTCAGAGAAGATTCAAATATTGTTCATAGATAAACTTGATCATAAACCCACAATTCATCGGTCTCAACAAACACACCGCAAAAATAAGATTACATCGAATAGATCTCCACGAGAGAGGGGGAGAACATTGTATTGAGATCCAAAAAGAGAGAAGAAGCAATCTAGCTACTAACTATGGACCCGAAGGTCTGAAGTAAACTACTCACACTTCATCGAAGGGGCTATGGTGATGATGTAGAAGCCCTCCGTGGTGGATTCCCCTCCATGAGCTCGGAAAAGGCCCCAAGATGGGATCTCGTGGATCTGTAAGGTTGCGGCGGTGGAATTAGGTTTTGGCTCCGTCTCGATCGCTTGGGGGTGCGTGGTATATATAGGAGGAAGGAGTACGTCGGTGGAGCAAAGGGGGCCCACAAGGCAGGTGGCGCGCCTAGGGGGTGCCCTCCACCCTCGTGGCCACCTCCTTTATTTCTTGACGGGGGGGGGGGGGGGTCCAAGTCTCCTGGATCATATTCGGTGAGAAAATCACGTTCCCGAAGGTTTCATTCCGTTTGGACTCCGTTTGATATTCCGTTTCTTCGAAACTCTGAAATAGGAAAAAAACAGCAATTCTGGGCTGGGCCTCTGGTTAATAGGTTAGTCCCAAAAGTAATATAAAAGTGGAAAATAAAGCCCTTTATGGTTCAAAACAGTAGATAATGTAGCATGGAGCAATAAAAAATTATAGATACGTTGGAGACGTATCAACTACATACGGAGCAAAATGAGTGAATCTACACTTCAAAATATGTCTATATAATCCGTATGTGATAGTCCATTTGAAATCTCTAAAAAGAAAAATATTTAGGAACGGAGGGAGTAATATATTAGGAGTATATAAAAACAAGAGTGATTTATTTCAAGTTTGTGAACAAGTACTACTATTCTACTACTTTGAATCCGTCGCAACGCACGGGCACATTGCTAGTAAAAGGAAAAGGCCTGCCGCATTCGCGTCGCACTCCCCCCACACACGCCCGGGAATCGAGAGTACTCCACAGCCCGCCCGACACGACACATAGCTTAGGGAAGGCGTGTTGCCTAGCATTTTCACTTTCATGTGGGTCTGCCGTTGAGCAAACCGACTATTGGCAAACCGCACCCCGCCCGCCGCCGGGTTGGAAAACAGAAACGAAGGGAAGATCTAGTTGTAGCATGGAAGCCAAGAAATTTAGTGTCAGATGGGGCTCGTTGATAGAGTAGGAGCATTCCCTACTACTCTACTCCTACTTGTACCAAGTTTGTACTATACAACTAGTACTACCACTATACAACTAGTAGGTACGTGCACGACACAGCATCCAAGGAACAATAAACGGAAAGATCTTGTTTTGGGTGATTTATCCTTTTTTCAGTCAACGTAGTATGAATAATATGATGTGGGGGGCACCCATGAAGCTTATGTGGCTTGGTTGCATGGCTATGAAAGGTTAGAGAAAAATAAATAGATAATGTGTTTAGAGTGCACTCCACTAAATAGATATACTTTGGATCCATTGCAACGGGCCGGCACATCTATATCTATACCCCCTATATAGTGTGTGAATAACTTTGAAAGTTGGTCATTGGATGAAGCCAATCCGACGGTACAAAGATGGCAAAGCTGAGCACTACTGGCCGTTGGATATCATCTACATTCCACCAGATTCTGCCACATGTAGAATCTAGAAGACTCCATGGTTGAACTTCATTCATGACTAACTTTGCCACAACTAAGCTTAGGCAAAGTGTGTCTGCCACAAAAAATGTGGCTAACAAAATGGACACCACAAGTGTGGCAAGATTTGGCAAGAAGTTGAGTCTATGAGATGTGTACCATGTAGCTAGAAAAGTGTGGCAAGCCACAAGTGTAGCAATGAACCAAACACATGCCTGGTGTGTTTGGTAGGGTGTATGAAGGGTGCATGATCCCAAGAGTTCCCTTCTCGAACCACTTTTGGGTGTTTGGTAGAGTGTATATATGGAGGGTGCATGAGTCCACACTAGCTTAGCACAAATACACTAGAAGCATGCATGAAGAGAGCATACATGAAGAGGGGTGTTGAGTTGAGCATGCATGAAGTGGGAACAATTATGCTGAGACGAGAACGCAACCAAACACACTTGTGGCACGCCTAAGGCAACCTTAGGCTGCAAACCAAACATCTATACCCCTATATAGTGTGTGAATAACTTTGAAAGTTGGTCGTTGGATGAAGCCAATCCGACGGTACAAAGATGGCAAATCTGAGTACTACTGGCCATTGGATATCATCTACATTCCACCATATTTTGCCACATGTAGAATCTAGAAGACTCCACATGTAGAAGCATAATGCACAAACCACCAGAATCTCATGCGTGCAATGCACGTGTACCTTACTAGTAGTTGGTAGTAGTAAGAAACAAATTCCGGGTTTGGCACGTGCTCGTACCACGGGAGCACCACCAGGCCTGCCGCAGGAGTTACATTTCCCTCTCGGGGCCCACGGGACCGAACTTCAGTGGCTTAGTGTCCGGCCTATGAGTCAATGACATGCGGACCTTAAATGCGGCTGGCCCACATGTCATTCTCATGGTGGTGGTGTGGTTCACGACTCACTCGTTCGAGATGAACCGTCCGGTGGTGGCGTGGCTGTGGCGAGGGTGCCACAGCTGGGTGTCGAGGAGTTACGAGGCATAGATGGCCACACCGGTGGGTACTACCTGTAGTACCGAAAGTACTCCAACTGAGGATTGATGCCCGGGACGAAATGTGTCACAGCCGCTGGATGGAAATTCGATGGTGCGGGAGTACGGATCAGAGCACAACAGCGGAGCAGGGAAACCGCGTCCAATCGGGTGTGGCTGTGGTAGAAAGTTGATGGTCGCCGCAGTTCAGCTGGCCTGCATGTCATGCACACAAAGGCATAGGAGCGGTGGGGCCGAGAGGGATGAGGCGCACGTTCGGGGGACGTCGTGCTTACAGGTAGGGTTGGAGCGGCATCGTGGGAATCGCGTGTGGGTGTGGCAGTGGTAGAAACAAGAAACGTGATGGTCGCCGTGGTTCAACTTCCATGGACAAGCTGTCATGTCTGGTGACACATGTATATCAAAACTAGAGTGTTTATATTTAAAGCACATGAACAAGTATTATTCTACTACTTTGGATCCATTGCAACGCATGGGCCAGCACATTGGTAGTAGTAGTGTCTATCTCTATCTCTAGAGGCCTTCCCTCGTTCATCCTTTTCTCTCACAAGACAAACTACTCATACAAATGCATCTTGATGTTCCGTGGAACGCACGAGGATGTTTCCTTGGGGGTCTCTCCAGCGCGGCGTGGCCGTAGTTGCAAGTTGACGCCCCTTGAGATGCCGACGTTGAGGGGCACTCGGATTTCCTCCAATGAGCAGGTAAGATGAGTTTGATCATGTAGTAAATGCATTCTAAAGACTACTTTCGTGTCCATTTCCTAATTCTCCCCCTGCCCACTGTTTCTCAGGTTAGGCTCGGTGCGAGTGGAGATTGGCTTGCATATGTACGGGAGGGTACCAACATCAATTTGCACAACATTTACAACGGTGACACCGTTCCCGTAGAACCTTTGTCCAATATTGGGTTCAGCCATGCAACGGGCCACCACATGAATTGGTACGATGGAACCACGGTGAGATTGAATAAGATAGCACGAACCTTGCACATGGCAGTCAAAGGTGGACCATGCTGTGTGCGGCTAATTTGTTGCCGTACGAGTACGAAGACGCTGTGCTCCTTTCTAACCGCATCTTCGCGGTGACAAACCAGGAGGCTTGTTTCGTATGGGACACATCCTATGATATACTCCCTCTCTCCCAGTTTATTTGTTTTGAATCTTTTCGTTTTATAAGTTTCAAATTCAAATTTAGAGCTCCCCATCACATGTTGAGATTACAATGTCCATTAAATCGTTGCGTGCATGTATAGTAAAGAAACAAATCTTGAGTTTGGCATGAGTTCGTGCAGCGGTAGCACCAGCCTGGCGCAGGAGTTACATTTCCCTCTCAGGACCCTCGGGACTGAGCTTCAGCGCCTTACTACACCTGCCTTTGAGTCAATAACATGTGGACTCGATAGGTGGCTGGTCCACATGTAATGCTCCCAAAGGCAGAGGGGAAGTGGGGCCGAGAGGGGTGAGCCGCAGGTCGGGGGACATGTGGTGTCATGGGTTCGTGCAGCGGCATGGGAATCACGTGTGGCTATGGTAGAAACTCGATGCTCGCCGCATTTAAGGTGGCCCACATGTCATGCACACAAAGGCAGAGGGGCGGTGCGGCCGAGAGGGGTGAGGCGCACGTCGGGGGACGTGGTGCCATGGGTTGGAGCGGCGTTGTGGGAATCACGAGTGGCAGTGGATGAAACGTGATGGTCGCCATAGTTGAACTTCCATGGACAAGCTGTCATGTCTATGGACACATGCATTGCATACCGATCACTGGAAGGAGTAGTAGAGAAAGCTAGCCGGATAAATAGTTCCTTATAGTCAAGCGGACCCATGCTACTACTTGTTCCAAAGACATGCACACCATCGAAATAGTCCATATATATCAATATACACCGAGAGGGAATAATTTTTTTTACAAGAGAGGAAATAGTTCATCCATGCATAATGCCCTGCTGCTGGTGCAGCCTTATCTTCTTATTCTTCTTCTTCTACTTCTTCTTCTTCTTCTTCTTCTTCTTCTTCTTCTTCTTCTTCTTCTTCTTCTTCTTCTTCTTCTTCTTCTTCTTCTTCTTCTTCTTCTTCTTCTTCTTCTTCTTCTTCTTCCTGTTCTTCTTCTTGTTCCCATTTTCTGTGGAGACGGCTTCGCAATAAGCTCTTTGGACCTTTCAGCTATCTCAAAACTCACACGGGCATCGAGGGCAGCATATTTTATCCGCTTGTACACCAAGGGATAATTCTCCCATCCAGACGACCTTAATGCCACCGTCTCGTCACCCTTCTGAATATTTGTACCGAGCACAAAATTTTCTACGTCGCATAGGGATGGTGTCTATTTATCACAATCTTCTACAGGAATTTTGATTTTGGTTTGTAGGTCAGCGATGCTTTTCAAATCAAGGTTGTACGGCTCCAGCTTCTGTTTGTCCCCTTCGATGGCTGCCCCACAGAAGTATATGTCCTCCCGAGACAAGAAATCGTGAAGCTCACCTGGTATGGAGGGCGCGTGTATGATGTGGTACACAAAAACATGATCTTCGAGGCACAGCTGAAGGACGGCGGCACGTTGGATCTTCCCAGTGGCACGTTCCGTGTACTCTATGTCGAGACCGATGACCCTCGTCTCTACCTTTTCGAGGGAGTTGGATACATTGTTGATCCACTTCCGAACAACCCTTGGGTGGACGGTGACGGTGGAAACTATGCTCAACGAGCCTTCAACGAGGACATGTTGGACGCTAAAAACCTGCATCTCGATCTCTTTCGCCATTTGGAACTGCTGGAACGGAGGGCTATGGTTTGGAGAATTAGGATTAGATGGATAGTCTAACTAAAGTAGTAGATGATTATTTAAAGAGGATAAAACAATGTGAACACGGTGGGGTTTGGATGCAAATGAAGACGAAGGGGAGGTGAAGAAGCCGAGGAAAATCGGTTCCCGATGGAGAAGTAAATGGGAGAAGTGGCGTGCAGGCAGTTGATTAGACGGCTAGGTAGACTAAACGAAAAGGCTATGCGGGTAGACTGAGGGGTCGTACCTGTTCGTGTACGTGCCCATCCTTCCTGATAGGTGGGACCTATGCAAATAGATAAAAAAATGTGTCGTAGCTGGTTCAGATGGATATTGGCGCGTGCGTGGGAGACACAACATTCTCTGGTTAAGGAATACACGATTATCCTCATCAAAAAAGAAAAGGCCCATCTTCGCGCTTCCGCATGCACGAGAATTTGGTTCTGCTTGCAATATGGATGATACCTGGAGGATGAAGTGAACATGCGTGCTAGCACGGGAGACCTATTTCCGCTATACAGTACTGGAGTACTCATGTTCCTACTACTAGTAGTAGTACAACTGTGGTACACTTGATGGTCAAAATACTATTCATCCAGTCCTACTGATAACCCACAAGTATAGGGAATCACAACAGTTTTCAAGGGTAGAGTATTCAACCCAAATTTATTGATTCGACACAAGGGGAGCCAAAGAATATTCTCAAGTATTAGCAGTTGAGTTGCCAATTCAACCACACCTGGATAACTTAGCTAGTATCTGCAGCAAAGTAGTATGGAAGTAACGGTAACGGTAGCAAAATTAACAGTGATAGTTTTGTAGTGATTGTAATAGTGGCAACGGTAAAGTAAATAAGCGAAGAACAATATGTGAAAAGCTCATAGGCATTGGATCGGTGATGGAGAATTATGTCGGATGCGGTTCATCATGTAACAGTCATAACATAGGGTGACACAGAACTCGCTCCAATTCATCAATGTAGTGTAGGCATGTATTTCAAATATAGTCATACGTGCTTATGGAAAAGAACTTGCATGACATATTTTGTCCTACCCTCCGGTGGCAGCGGGTTCCTAGTGGAAACTAAGGGATATTAAGGCCTCCTTTTAATAGAGTACCGACCAAAGCATTAACACATAGTGAATACATGAACTCCTCAAACTATGGTCATCACCAGGAGTGGTCCCAATTATTGTCACTTCGGGGTTGCCGGATCATAACACATAGTAGGTGACTATAGACTTGCAAGATAGGATAAAGAACTCGCATATATTCATGAAAACATAATAGGTTCAGATCTGAAATCATGGCACTCAGGCCCTAGTGACAAGCATTAAGCATAGCAAAGTCATAGCAACATCAATCTCAGAACATAGTGTATACTAGGGATCAAACCCTAGCAAAACTAACTCGATTACATGATAAATCTCATCCAAGCCATCACCTTCCAACAAGCCTACGATGGAATTACTCACGCACGGCGGTGAGCATCATGAAATTGGTGATGGAGGATGGTTGATGATGACGATGGCGACGGATTCCCCTCTCCGGAGCCCCGAACGGACTCCAGATCAGCCCTCCCGAGAGAGTTTAGGGCTTGGCGGCGGCTCCTTATTGTAAAACGCGATGAATCCTTCTCTCTGGTTTTTTTTCACCCCGAACACGAATATATAGAGTTGGAGTTGAGGTCGTTGGAGCTCCAGGGGGCCCACGAGGCGGGGCGCTCGGGAGGCAAAGCGCCTCCCACCCTCATGAAAGGGTGTGGGCCCCGGCCTTGATTCTTTCGCCAATATTTTTTATTATTTCCAGAAATAATCTCCGTGAAGTTTCAGGTCATTCCGAGAACTTTTGTTTCTGCACAAAGATAACACCATGGCAATTCTGCTGAAAACAGTGTCAGTCCGGGTTAGTTCCATTCAAATCATGCAAGTTAGAGTCCAAAACAAGGGCAAAAGTGTTGGGAGAAGTAGATACGTTGGAGACGTATCAACTCCCCCAAGCTTAAACCTTTGCTTGTCCTCAAGCAATTCAGTTGATAAACTGAAAGTGATAAAGAAAACCTTTTACAAACTCTGTTTGCTCTTGTTGTTGTAAATATGTAAAGCTAGCATTCGAGTTTTCAGCAAAGATTATGAACTAACCACATTCTCAATAACACTTAGGTCTCATGTTTACTCATGTCAATGGCATAATCAACTAGCGAGTAATAATAATAAATCTCAGATGACAACACTTTCTCAAAACAATCATAATATGATATAACAAGATGGTATCTCGCTAGCCCTTTCTGAGACGCAAAACATAAATGCAGAGCACCTTTAAAGATCAAGGACTGACTAGACATTGTATTTCATGGTAAAAGAGATCCAATCATAGTCACACCTAATATAAATTAATAGTAATGGAGGCAAATGATAGCGGTGCTCGCCAGCTGGTGCCTTTTAATAAGAGGGTGATGACTCATCATAAAAGTAAATAGATAGGCCCTTCGCAGAGGGAAGCAGGGATTTGTAGAGGTGCCAGAGCTCGATTTTGAAATAGAGATAAATGATATTTTGAGCGGCATACTTTCATTGTCGACATAAAAACCAAGATATGGCGATATCTTCCATGCTACACACATTATAGGCGGTTCCCAAACAGAATGGTAAAGTTTATACTCCCCCTCCACCAACAAGCATCAATCCATGGCTTGCTCAACAACCCTGGGGGAGTTTTGTTTGCAGTTATTTTGATTTGATTTTGCTTAAAGTATGGGACTGGGCATCCCGGTGACCAACCATTTTCTCGTGAGTGAGGAGCGGAGTCCACTCCTCTTGAGAATAACTCGCCTAGCATGGAAGATACAGACAACCCTAGTTGATACATGAGCTATTCGAGCATACAAAACAGAATTTCATTTGAAGGTTTAGAGTTTGGCACATACAAATTTACTTGGAACGGCAGGTAGATACCGCATATAGGAAGGTATAGTGGACTCATATGGAATAACTTTGGGGTTTATGGAAGTGGATGCACAAGCAGTATTCCCGCTTAGTACAAGTGAAGGCTAGCAAAAGACTGGGGAGCGACCAACTAGAGAGCGACAACGGTCATGAACATGCATTAAAATTAATGAACATTGAGTGCAAGCATGAGTAGGATATAATCCACCATGAACATAAATAACGTGAAGGCTATGTTGATTTGTTTCAACTACATGTGTGAACATGTGCCAAGTCCAGTCACTTGACTCATTCAAAGGAGGATACCACCCTATCATACCACATCACAACCATTTTAATAGCATGTTGGAACGCAAGGTAAACCATTATAAACTCCTAGCTAATTAAGCATGGCATAAGCAACTATATCTCTAATGGTCATTGCAAACATGTTTATTCATAATAGGCTGAATCAGGAACGATGAACTAATCATATTTACAAAAACAAGAGAGGTCGAGTTCGTACCAGCTTCTCTCATCTCAATCAATTCATCATATATCGTCATAATTGCCTTTCACTTGCACGACCGAACGATGTGAATAATAATAATAGTGCACGTGCATTGGACTAAGCTGGAATCTGCAAGCATTCAATAAACAGGAGAAGACAAGGCAATATGGGCTCTTGGTTAAATCAGCAATAATGCATATAAGAGCCACTTCAACATTTTCATTATGATCTTCTCCTATCGACCCCCAAATAAAAGAAAGGAAATAAAATTATTTACACAGGAACGCTCCCAACAAGCAAAAGAAGAACATGAAATATTTTTGGGTTTTCTTTTAGTTACTACTACTACAACAAGAAAGTAAACTAGCTAAAGGCTACAACTAAATTTTTTAGTTTTTTCTTAAAGTTTTTCAAACACACAAGAAGAAAGCATAAAAAAAGGAAAATAAACTAGCATGGATATTACAGTGAAAAAGTATGAGCACCGACAACTAGCATGAGTGTGTGAACATAATTGTAATGTCGGCGAGAAATACATACTCCCCCAAGCATAGGCTTTTGGCCTAAGTTGGTCTACTGCCACGGATGGCCTGGCGGATATCGAAAGTTGTAGTTGGGGTCGTACTGAGAAGAAGCCTCTGATTGCCACTGGTTGGCAATCACCTCCGGATCCCACTGATAATCAGACTATCATGGAGGATCAAATTGTGGTTCCGGCTCTGGCTCTGTAACTGATGCGGGGTTTAGGTAGGCACGAATAGTCTCCGGCGGAACAAGGTACTTGCCTACAGACAAATCAAACAAGGAAGGAGCAGGCAGAGTAATAGTCTCAGGGTGATTTTTACCAAATATTAATTTGTACTTAAGCGCCTTTTCCCTATTCTTAACAATAAAATCATGTGCTACCATACTCTTATAATCTAGATAAATAGTAGGCAACAATTTTTCTTCTTTCTCATAATGCCTAATAGGTATGTTATAGTATGCAGCGAGGCGCGAGGCGAAGATGCCTCCCAAGATAGGGCCCTTAGTACGGTTAAGGTTTAACCGCTTTTTAACAATAGCGCCCATACTAAATGTGTCATCACGAAATAAGGCATGGCACAAAATAACAATATCAGGGGCACTCAGGTTTCCACAGTTTCCGCGACCAATTAAGCATCTACTAGCAAATATAGCAAAGTAACATAGAACGGGAAAGTGTATGCTAGTAATTCGTGCATCGGAAAATTTCCTCATTTCCTCTACAGCAATGGTATCAATAAACCCATCCACATCGTCACGATGTGGTTCCTCTATGATGCCCAAAAAGGGAAACTTGCAAACCTCCCAAAATTCACGAAGGGTCATCTGCTTATACTCATCATATAAATAAAAATCCACCGTAGGTGGTGACCTCCTAGAATGGAAATGAAAATTTTGCATAGAGATATTAGTGAGTAAGATATACTGTTCGCGTTGGTCGCGGAGGAAGTCGGTGAGGCCTGCATTCTCAGCCAACTCATAAAAATCATCATAAATCCCGGCTGCTCTCAAGAAATCATCACAAGGCCATTCACAAGGCCGAACCTCCGCGGTGCAAGGAAGATTATATTTGGGCCTCTCTTCTTCTTCACTTTGCTTCTCGTTCGAGCTTCGGCTCGAAGAGCCCCTCAAAAATCTCTTCATCCTTTTCTGAAAATTTCTGAAATTTTAGTAACTTCAAATAAAAGTGAACCAAACTCAATAAAATTGATAGCAACTACTCCCACAAGTGCCTAGAGACTATATCAAGCATTAGAACTACTTGGGACCATATAAATTTGACATGCAAGCTCAAGAACATGGTCACCTAGGCAGCACAAATTTTCAATGAATAAAGCACTAGAACAAAAACTAATTGGACCATTTGAGGACTCACATACCAAGGAACAATCCCCCAAAGCAATTTTGTGAGAGGTGCTTTGAGCAAGGAGATCAAAAATCGTAGCAAAATGAGCTAGAACTCGTGCTTGATCTGGTTGGTCATTTTTTTGGGATGAAGGAGTGTGTGGTGGCTGGAATAAGTGGAGGGGAGCCACCATGGGCCCACGAGCTAGGGGGCGCGCCCTGTAGGGGTGAGCGCGCCCTGAACCCTCGCGGCCAGTGCTTGCTCCCCCTGCAGTGTTCTCAGTGCCACATATTCTCAAATTCTAGAAAAAAATATATTTAAATTTCGGGGCATTTGGAGAACTTTTATGTTCGGGGTATTTTTTGTTGCACGGATAATTCAGAAAACTGACAGAAAATACTATTTTCACTTTTATTTAATCTAAATAACAGAAAGTAAAAGGAGGGTACAGAGAGTTGTGCTTTCTTACTTCATCCATCTCATGCTCATCAAAAGGAATCCACTAACAAACTCATTCCGAATTGCATGAAACCGGAGAAATTTCGAATAACACTATGTTACCTCAACGGGGATATGCACGTCCCCTATAATAAGAATATCATATTTCTTCTTGACAGTAGGTAGAGGAAATTCAAAACCTCCAATAATAATCGATGGAATTTTTCCAATAGAGTTTATACTATGAACTTGAGGTTGTTTCCTCGGAAAGTGTACCGTATGCTCATTTCCATTAACATGAAAAGTGACATTGCCTTTGTTGCAATCAATAACAGCCCCTGCAGTATTCAAAAAGGGTCTTCCAAGAATAATAGACATACTATCGTCCTCGGGAATATCAAGAATAACAAAGTCCGTTAAAATAGTAACATTTGCAACCACAATAGGCACATCCTCACGAATACCGACAGGTATAGCTGTTGATTTATCAACCATTTGCAAAGATATTTCAGTAGGTGTCAACTTATTCAAATCAAGTCTACGATATAAAGAGAGAGGCATAACACTAACACCGGCTCCAAGATCACATAAAGCAGTTCTAACATAGTTTGCTTTAATGGAGCATGGTTTAGTTGGTACTCCTGGATCTCCAAGTTTCTTTGGTATTCCACCCTCAAAAGTATAATTAGCAAGCATGGTGGAAATTCCAGCTTCCGGTATCTTTCTTTTATTAGTAACAATTTCTTCATATACTTAGCATAAGGATTCATTTTGAGTATATCAGTCAAACGCATACGCAAGAAGATAGGTCTAATCATTTCAGCAAAGCACTCAAAATCCTCATCATCCTTTTTCTTGGATGGTTTGGGAGGAAAAGGCATGGGTTTCTGAACCCATGGCTCTCTTTCCTTACCATGCTTCCTAGCAACAAAGTCTCTCTTATCATAATGTTGATTCTTTGATTGTGGGTTATCAAGATCAATAGCAGGTTCAATTTCTACATCGTTGTCATTGCTAGGTTGAGCATCAACATGAACATCATCATTAACATTGTCACTAGGTTCATGTTCATTACCAGATTGTGTTTCAGCATCAGAAATAGAAATATCATTTGGATTCTCAGGTGTTTCAGCAATAGGTTCACTGGAAGCATGCAAAGTCCTATCATTTTTCTTTTTCTTCTTTTTAGAAGGACTAGGTGCATCAATATTATTTCTCTGAGAATCCTGCTCAATTCTCTTAGGATGACCCTCAGGATACAAAGGTTCCTGAGTCACTTTACATCCTCTAGTTGCAACTCTAACAGCAAATTTATTATTCTTACTATTCAATTCATTGAGCAAATCATTCTGAGCTTTAAGTACTTGTTCTACTTGAGTGATAACCATATAAGCATGTTTACTAATGAGTTTAAGTTCGCCTTTAACTCGAGACATATAATCACTCAAGTGTTCAAGCATATCGGAATTGTGTTTCAATTGTCTACCAACATAAGCATTGAAGTTTTCTTGTTTGACAATAAAATTATCAAACTCATCTAAGCATTGGCTAGCAGACTTATAACGAGGAATATCACCTTCATCAAACCTATAGAGAGAATTTACCTTTACTACCTGTGTCGGGTTATCAAGACCATGTGTTTCTTCAATGTAACATCCCAAAATTCTAAATTTTGGAATGTTATAATAAATAGATAGATTTGATTGACTGCGTGAAATTGAGTGAAATCGAAACTTTTTGAAAGTTAAATCAGAGGGAATAAAAGGACTTTCCCAAACTTTCATTTTGCATTCGTGATCTCCGTGAATTCAAATTTTTTTCACCACAAAACCCTGGAGAGAAGATGACATGACTTCTTCCATTTATTTAAATGACAAGGGGTGTTGAAAATATTTGAATTTCATTTGGAAAATATTTCCAACCCAGGAATTTTATGCAACTCAATAATTTTCGCGAGCAAAGATAAAATGACTTCTTCAAAACATATGAAATATGAGTTGGGAGTTTCAAAGAATTAAATTCAAAGTTCTTTTGAATTTATTTTCAATTTGGAGTTATTTGAGTTTATTCAAATTATTTTTCTCCAAAAATAAAATATATGGAACATAGGGTAACATGATTCCCTACATCGAAAATTGGAGAGAAATAAATTTCAATTAATTTTGGTATTTTTAAAATGATTTTTATTGGATTTTATTAGACCAGTAGCACTCTTTGAATTATCTGAATTTGTGTGGATTTTATTTGACGTTAGGAAAATGTTCATCTTGTAGAAAATCTTATTCTGAAATTTTGATATATTATATGCCTATGTTATTTTATTTTATTTGCATTTATTTTATTTCTTCTGTCTGCAAAATTATTTAAAAAAAACTTTTTCTCGACTGGGCCGGCCTAGCCCAGCCGCCACCGCCTTCGTCCCCGACTCCAGCGCCCGCACGACAGCGCCGCCGCCGCCGTGACCTTCGCGGACACCGCACCGCTGCCGCCTCTCTCTGCCCCCTCCCGCACGCCACCGCGCCGCCCTCCCTCCATAAATAGCCGCGCCCCCTCCTCTTCTCGCGCCGCTGCCGCCTCACGCTTATGCCACACACAGATCGCCGCCAGAGCTCCGCTGCCGCCGCCACGCCAAGCGCGCCAAGGCCACCACCACTGCATCTTGCCGCCGCTCTTTGCTCACTTGCCAGAGTCAAGATCTCGCCGGACTCGCCGGAGTCCGCAGCCTCGCGGGAGCCGCCGCCCCGATCCAAACCACCGCCGCCGGTTTTGAAGAAAACCGCCCTGACCGGTAAAGCCGTTGCCCTGGTTCGAGCCGGTTTATTTTCGGTTTAGTTCGGTTTTCTGAAAAAACCCAAGATTTGTTTTTTTAGGTTTATTATTTAACGAATGTTTTCTGTTTAGTTAGTTTTAGTGAACATTTTCTTTCTGTAGATCTCTTTAGCGAACGTTCGTTCGATAAGATTTTTCTTTTTATTTTAGTTTTCGGCCAGGGACCTATCCGTGATAAATTTCTTCACATATTAGTCCTTGTACTTCAAACGACCACCTCCTTTTTACCCGTTTATCCAAATTCAACGAAACCAATGCCCACTTCTTCGTTATGAACTCCTATATCCAGTAAAACAACTTAAACATGTTTTTGAAATTTTAAAATTTGAATTAGGTCAGATTTGAATTCAAACTTCGTTTGATCATAACTTGAGTTTCGTAGCTCCGTTTGAGTTGATTCTTTTTGCCGATCGAAGCTCTTGACCTAAACATTTTGATAAGGCCAAATTTATATAATTTTGGTACTGTTAGAAATTGTTTTATGTTTGCAAGAGTTATTTAATTTGGTTCTGATGTTTTCCGAATTGTCTTCTTCGTTCTTTCCGATCTTTTGAGTGATTGCTTATGTGTGGTTACCATTGCTTGCTTACGATAGATTGACCAGAGTGTGACGATTAGATCTATCAAGAGTTTTGAGTGCAAATCATCTTCATCAATATTACAGGCAAGTTCACACTTTGATCATACCCCATTATTACTCAGTTTTTATGCATTAGTTTCCATCCTCAAAACATTGCATGATTAGGATGTCATTAATATGTGGGATAGGAAGTAGTTGATGAGGTAGAACCTATTGCCCTATTATATCAAACCCTTGGGAGTTACTTCTACGTATTGCTTATATTGCTATGCTATGCTCGTAGATGAGGTTTGTGTGAGTGAAATCCATGACAGATGTGAGATTGTTAATTAATGGTTCAACTTAAGGTGGAAACTTAAATACACATCTGGGTGGATTGAGGCACCTGGAGATTCCAGTGTTGCCTGTATTTTTTGGAAATCCCGGGGTTCTGTGTGATTTTCCTATGGACCGCCACCCAGGCTCAAAGGGAACTGAGATATTTTCATGCTAGAAACTTCCGTGTGCAGTCAGAAGCTATTATGGGCTCTAGGATAGTTGAGTAGGTTACATGAAGCTCTTGAAGAGGTGGATCAGCAGGTAGAGGGTTGTAGGTTTGGTATGGTCTGCCCGGAGTAGAGAGTTAATGTTTCTGAAAGACTGTGTCTCGGTCATCCATTTCTCAAACACCATGTAGTGCGAGAAATCCAACGGAGGCGATCGAGTCTTGTGGGGTAAAGTGCGCAAACCTCTCCAGAGTGTACAATCTAATCATGGTTAGCCGTGTCCCCGGTTATGGACAATCTTGAGCATCTAGTACTTGGAGTATCCTAAGTATCTCATCACTTTACTTAAATAATTTGTTGGGTTATTGACGTTAATTTGGGATTGAGTTGGAGGAACCTTCTCAATATTTTCAACCAACTTTGTAGTTAAATAAAATATATTCCTTTGCAGTAGGGAAAAATTGGCTTTTTGCAAAAACATTATAACCATAGAGCTTTTCCACCAGCCATATATGCATGTAGTGATAGCCTTTATTCATCATTATCCTATGGTGTGGATTTGCCAGTACATTCAATGTACTAACCCTTTGTGGCTGCAACGTCTCATGTTGCAGGATCTTACGACGAGTAAGTGATACGGTAGGGTTACGATTTCTACACTCAACTTTGCCGTTGGTGTTGATGGGAATCCACAACCTTGTTGTTACTTCCGCTGTTTGGATTGAGGTAATAGTATTTATGTTACTTTATACATGTGATTTACCTCTGTTATAAATCCTCGAGTACTGTGTGTGTCAGCATTCCGATCCAGGGATGACACTTAAGCACAGAGACTTGACCGTATGAGGTCGGGTCGCTACAAGATGGTATCAGAGCACATGTTGACTGTAGGACATGACCCTAGAAACGGGCAAGCCCATAGGAAGGATTTTCTCTAAAACTTTATTTTTCAAAAGATCTTTTACCTCTCTTCTCTTCTGAGCTTATTCAAATATTCCCTTTTAGTGAGACCATATCCCTTTCCCCTTTTTGACCACTCGAAGATTCAATGGATGAGACCAGTCCAAGAAGTACAAGATATCGGACAACCACAACCACTACGGAATGAAGGAGATTTTACCGTGCATTTGAATAATGGAAACTACAACGGTTGAAGACTCCGAAGACTAGGAGAATTTGAAGGCTTTGAAGAATTTCCAGATTTAGTATGACCTAGTAAGGCTACCCTTATGGAACTTGACAGACTAAGGAAGTTGTCAATACCCGAGATCAAGGTGTGTTGGAGAAAGACCGGAGCATGGAGACTTAAAAACTCAAAGTTCTATCAAGGAAAACCCTAAGGCAGGAGATATCAACTATGGAGAGATAGCTCATGGGAATGACAAGAGCAGAAACACGGCCATCCATGAGGTTATCGCCCGCTTATGTTGTTGCCACCGTGCCGAGTTAAGCATGCATATGCATGGAAGGATTGGATGGTAGAAGGATGATGGAGCACCTATCAACAAGATGAAGCTTTAACCTTAGTCGGTGTATCACCAGGATCTGGAGTGTTACATCAAGAAGTTAAGATGGACCTACAAGAAGCAGTATTTTGACAAGGAAGTATTTCATGAATAACTCTGGACCCTGAAGATGAAAGTAGCCAAGCTGGAAGGAGCAAAACCTCAAGATACAGGAGATTCTTCAGGAACTGAAGGACAGTAGGACCATGGTTCATACCAAGGATGTTGAAACCCAGAAGTTTGGAATGCAACTCCAAAATATTAAAGGACGTCATGAGAGACTTCGCGTCAATATAGTTGATTTGGCAAAATAACTTGAGAATGACAAGCATGACCAGAAGAAGCCATCGGAGATATGAACAAGACTTGAAGAGTTTGGCGACGTTGAAGATTTATTGACCTTTAGAAGACCAAACCCCTGTTATATACCTACGTTAGAGGCGACGTTTGTGAGTTGTCATTTGTTTGATGTTTTTCCCGACATCCACAAATAAAATCTGTCTTTTCAAAACCATTGTTTGCCTTGTGTGTATCTCTCTCTATCTCTCTTATCCCACCTCAAAACCCATGGACCCAATAGAGGATGAATGGAGATGAATACATATTTTCTGGATCGATGAGTCAATTGGAGACAGACCGATGGATTCAGAACATGGAGGATCATATGGAGAATAACACTATAACCGAAAAGGATATGGCCCAGCATGCTCTTAAGTGTTTTGAAAGAGGTGCTGCTACTTGGTGGAGGATGTACCAAACCATCAATGGATGGCAAAGAGTAACCATTTGGGAAGAATTTAAGTTGACTTTGCAAAGATCTCGTCTTGTGTCCCAGAAGTTGAGGCCTTATGGAAAGGATATGAAGAAACCTTGTGCATACAAGCTTTGTGGAGAAATAGGACACAACCATAAAGAAAACAAGGACGAATACCCTCATAAGCGGAGGATTTCCAAAGGAGTTAGCCGAGGATCTCAGGGAACTTTGGTTGGAGATTGTTCCCAAGGGTTTTGTTGCAGCAATGGAAGTTCAGTCTACATGGTTGGGAAAGATCCATGAAGCTTAGAAGGATGACAAAGAGATTGCTGAGGTAAAAGAGAGGATGAGCAAAGAAAAGGCCAAAGGTTTTCGTAAGGATGAGCACGACACCTTATGGTTCGAGGACCGTGTATACGAGCCCAATAATGCAAGGATCGGGAAGTTAATACTTCAGGAGGCTCATGACTCACCATACTCGATTCGCCCTGGAAACACCAAGATGTATTTGGATTTGAAGGAGCATTTCTGGTGGACTGGTATGAAGAAGGATATTGCGGTGTATGTAGTCATAGGTGATGTATGCCAAAGAGTAAAGGCAGAGCATCAGAAGCCAGCCAGATTACTACAGCCTATGCCGATACCCGAATGGAAGTGGGATAAGCTTGGCTTGGATTTCATTACCAGATTTCCAGAACCCGATCGAGATATGATTCTATCTGGGTAGTAGTTGATTCGCTTGACCGAAGTGGCTCACTTTATCCCAGTGAAAGCAACCTATACAAGTGCGAAGTTGGCCAGGATATATATGACCAGAATCATATGTCTGCATGGAGTTCCGAGGACCATCGTACCAGATAGAGGAACACAGTTTACCTCAAATTTTGGAATCAGCTGCACCAGACTTTGGGTACTAGGCTAGAGTTTAGTACGGCCTTTCATCCGTAGACAGATGGATAGACCGAGAGAGTCAATCAGATTCTGGAGGACATGTTGAGAGCGTGTGTGCTAGATTATGGATCTAGTAGGGATGATAATCTACCTTACGTGGATTTCTCATACAACAACAGTTACCAAACCAGTTTGAAGATGGCCCCTTTTGAAGCTTTGTATGGGAGAAGGAGCCAGACACCGTTGAGGTGGGATGAAGTTGGAGACCGTCAGTTGTTTGGACCAAATATGATCAAGGAGTCAAGAGAATGTTAAGTTGATTCGAGATAGACCAAGGTAGCTCACCCAGTGTAAGAGTTATGCAGACTCAAAAACGCAAGGAGGTAGTCTATGAAATTGGAGTCAGAGCATGTCTTCGTGTGTCCCCTCTGCCTGGAGTTAAACGATTTGGAGTTAAGGGAAAGTTGGTCCTGAGATTTGTAGGACCATACCGAGTTTTGGAGCGTATGGGAGAAGTGGCCAATAAGTTGGAGTCACCCGAAGGACTGTCAGGAGTTCATGATGTGTTTCACGTTTCCCAGTTGAAGAAGTGCCAATGCAGAGATGGCCAATATTCCCCTATAAGGAAACTTGACCCTTGGAAAAGATAATGATATTCCACGAAGTGGACTTCGGACAAAATAAGGAGTTTTGTCTCGATAGGTGGTGTACCTCAAAAATATGAAGGGATGAAGTACTATTGGATATAAAGGAGGTATGATGTTGGAAATATGGAGCAATTGTAACTCCATGATGAGACGGAGTAATCATGTTTTAGTTGGTGCAAATAGAAGGAAGGGAGACATTACAATTGGATGGAAATAAGAATGCTATAAGTTGGATGTTGGAGTAATGATCAGTTGCCCCGATGATGAGTTCAAGGTTTACAAGTGATGAGATGGGCCATAACCCACAGGCCCCAACACCTGCCAATAAGCAAGCACACTCTTGCTGAAGGAAAAACCCTAGAAGAAGTTACGATTTTAGCAACAGACGATTTTATAGGAGTTTACGCAAAACTTGAGAATTGTGAAGGAACGATAGATGTTTGTTTGGATTGCAGGATCTATGGATTTATCCAAACTTGGTTTGTCGACAAGAGAAATTCTGCAATGCTTGTGAGGATGACCGAGTGTTAGAATGCGAGATTCACTAAACCATATACAAGGTAATGATTTGGGTGCGGGATGGATTGATCACCATACCGACTTACTCTTATTATTCGCCTTACTATATGGGATGGTAAATCTGAGTGACTTACCTATAGTAGAGGGACAACGGTATTAAACCTTGTTTAAACCTTAGAATGGTATAAGAATTTTTTCCCTTGTACACGGCAGCTTTTGCCAACTGTAGGATATACGGTGAGGTTCAGCCCAGAACCATTTTCTGCAGGAGAAACCATAAATGGTTAACCACCATGAGATATCGATAGTTGTTTAGTTTTGGCGCCAGACCCGTCAGCTAAGAAGACCAGTCATGGAAGAACCTTACCAAGATGAAAGGACGGTATAATTGTGGTAAAGGTTATGCCACTATCGGAAGAGCCCAGAGAAGGAATTATCCTTGCGATCTGAGAAGACCGACACTATCAAGAATAAAGGATGGAGTATATGAGTTTTGATGGAACCGTGACAATGTTTCTAAGGGTGGTAGCACCCCAAACCCCGGAGACGATCGATGAAATTGAGAAGACCCCAAACCTAACCTACTTCTTTCTAGCCTCTCCGAATCTCGAGAACGAGATTCATTTTAAGGGTGGTAGGTTTGTAACATCCCAAAATTCTAAAATTTGGAATGATATAATAAATAGATAGATTTGATTGATTGTTTGATTGATTGTGTGAAATTGAGTGAAATTCGAAACTTTTTGAAAGTTAAATGAGAGGGAATAAAAGGACTTTCCCAAACTTTCATTTTGCATTCGTGATCTCCGTGAATTCAAATTCTTTTCACCACAAAATCCTGGAGAGAAGATGACATGACTTGTTCCATTTATTTAAATGACAAGGGGTGTTGAAAATATTTTAATGTCATTTGGAAAATATTTCCAACCCAGGAACTTTATGCAATTCAATGATTTTCGTGAGTGAGGGAGTCCTGGATTAGGGGGTGTCCGGATGGCCGGACTATACCTTCAGCCGGACTCTTGGACTATGAAGATACAAGATTGAAGACTCCGTCCCGTGTCCGGAAGGGACTTTCCTTGGCGTGGAAGGAAAGCTTGGCGATACGGATATTTAGATCTCCTACCATTGTAACCGACTCTGTGTAACCCTAGCCCTCTCCGGTGTCTATATAAATCGAAGGGTTTAGTCCGTAGGACGAAGAACAACAATCATACCATAGGCTAGCTTATAGGGTTTAGCCTCCTTGATCTCGTGGTAGATCTACTCTTGTACTACCCATATCATCAATATTAATCAAGAAGGAGTAGGGTTTTACCTCCATCGAGAGGGCCCGAACCTGGATAAAAACATCGTGTCCCTTGTCTCCTGTTACCATCTTCCTAGACGCACAGTTCGGGACCCCCTACCCGAGATCCGCCGGTTTTGACACCGACTGAGGGAGTCCCGGACTAGGGGGTGTCCGGGTAGCCAGACTATCGTCACGGACGGACTCCAAGACTATGAAGATACAAGATTGAAGACTTCGTCCCATGTCCGGATGGGACTTTCCTTGGCGTGGAAGGCAAGCTTGGCGATACAGATATGTAGATCTCCTACCATTGTAACCGACTCTGTGTAACCCTAACCTATCTGGTGTCTATATAAACCGGAGGGTTTTAGTCCGTTGGACGAACAACAATCATACCATAGGCTAGCTTCTAGGGTTTAGCCTCCTTGATCTCGTGGTAGATCTACTCTTGTACTACCCATATCATCAATATTAATCAAGCAGGAGTAGGGTATTACCTCCATCGAGAGGGCCCAACCTGGGTAAAACATCGTGTCCCTTGTCTCCTGTTACCATCCGCCTAGACGCACAGTTCGGGACCCCTACCCGAGATCCGCCGGTTTTGACACCGACATTGGTGCTTTCATTGAGAGTTCCTCTGTGTCGTCACCGATAGGCCCGATGGCTCCTTCGATCATCAACAACGACGCGGTCCAGGGTGAGACTTTTCTCCTCGGATAGATCTTTGTGTTCGGCGGCTTTGCACTGCGGGCCAATTCGCTTGGCCATCTGGAGCAGATCGAAAGCTACGCCCCTAGCCATCAAGTCAGATTTGGAAGTTTGAACTATACGGCCGATATCCGCGGGGACTTGATCTTCGAAGGATTTGATCCGCAGCCAAGCGCGCCGCACTGTTTCGATGGGCATGATCTGGCTCTATAGCCGAAAAGTGTCCTGGAGGCCGCACCAGCACCCGCTCCGGCCCTTGATCCGGAGCCGGATTCCCCGATCGAGGACGAGTGGTTGGACACCGCCTCGGGGGCTACAATCTCTACGGCAATTGAGCCGAACTCCATCCCTGTCCTTTGCGAAGACCTCGACTCTAGGGTGTCGGACTCCTCTCCGGACTCCGAACCCTCCGCGCCCCTGCCAATCGAATCCGATTGGGCGCGGTCATGGAGTTCACTGCCGCGGACATCTTTCAGCACTCGCCCTTTGGCGATATTCTTAATTCACTAAAGTCTCTCTCTTTATCCGGAGAGCCCTGGCCGGACTGCAAACAGGAAGGTTGGGATACGGACAACGAAATTCAACACCCACCCACCACCCACTTTGTAGCCACTGTCGATGATCTAACCGACATGCTTGACTTCGACTCTGAAGACATCGACGGTATGGACGACGATGCCGGAGACGACCAAGACCCAGCGCCCACAGGGCACTGGAAGGCCACCTCATCATATGACATATACATGGTGGACATCCCGAAAGATGGGAACGGCGATGGAACAGCGGAGGATGACCCCTCCAAGAAACAACCGAAGCGCCGACGTCAGCGGCGCCGCTCTAAATCCCGCTACAGCAAAAAAGGTGATTCCGGCACGGGAGATAATAACACCCCGGACAGTGCCGAAGAGAACCCCCTCCAGCAGGACTCAGCGCAGGAGGAGGGAGAAGCAAGCCCGCACGACAGTGCATCAGAAAGAGAGGTTGAGGACGATAACTATGCGCCTCCCTCCGACGATGAGGCAAGCCTCGACGACGACGAGTTTGTCGTGCCTGAGGATCCCGGCGAACAGGAGCGTTTCAAACGCAGGCTTATAGCCACGGCCAACAGCCTCAAGAAAAAGCAGCAACAGCTTAGAGCTGACCAAGATCTGCTAGTGACGGATGGATCAAGTCCTCGCAGCCAAGAGTATGAACTCGAACGCCCTCCAAAAGCTACCCCAAACGCAGGCCGTTGCCTCGATCGGAGGAAGTACCCAAGTCACCAGCGACGACATGGCGGACCGCCCACCCGTGGCGCGATAGAGAGGCTTCTAGACCCTCCGTTCAAGCCGCACTCGACGCCGCTCAAAAGTACCAGGGCACGGGAAAATGTGCCGGACTTGCGAGATATATTGGAGGATAAGGCAAAACATACAAGATCGATCTATGGATCGCATGGGCGCCCAACGACACGTGACGATAACCGTCACGCCGGATACTGAAAACTCGGCCGGGCGAACACAATAGACAAAGCTCATTGAGCTACGCCGTGATATAGCCCAATCTGAGGCGCCAAGACACCCACTATGCTTCACAGATGAAGTAATGGATCATCAAATCCCTGAGGGCTTTAAACCCGTAAACATCGAATCATATGATGGTACTACAGATCCTGCGGTTTGGATCGAGGATTATCTTCTCCATATTCACATGGCCCGCGGTGATGATCTACATGCCATCAAATACCTCCCCCTCGAGCTTAAAGGACCAGCTCGGCATTGGCTTAACAGCTTGCCAGCAGAATCAATTGGTTGTTGGGAGGACCTGGAAGCCGCATTCCTTGATAACTTCCAAGGCACATATGTGCGACCACCAGACGCCGATGACCTTAGCCACATAATTCAGCAGCCAGAAGAATCGGCCAGGCAATTCTGGACACGGTTCCTAACAAAGAAAAATCAAATCATCGACTGTCCGGATGCAGAGGCCCTTGCAGCCTTCAAACATAACATCCGCGATGAGTGGCTTGCCCGGCACCTAGGACAGGAAAAGCCGAAATCGATGGCAGCCCTCACAACCCTCATGACTCGCTTTTGCGTGGGAGAGGATAGCTGGCTAGCTCGAAGCAACAACTTGGCCAAACACCCTGATAGTTCGGAAACCAAGGACAGCAATGGCAGGTCACGTCGCAACAAGAACAAGCGCCGCATCAACGGTGATAACACTAAAGATACGGCCGTCAATGCTGGATTCAGAGGCTCTAAACCCGGTCAGCGGAAGAAGCCATTCAAAAGAAATACCCAGGGCTCGTCCAACTTGGACCGCATACTCGATCGCTTGTGCCAGATACATGGCACCCCCGAAAACCAGCCAATCACACCAACAGGGATTGTTGGGTGTTCAAGCAAGCAGGCAAGTTAGGTGCCGAACTCAATGACAAGGGGCTTCATAGCGATGACGAGGAAGAGCCCCGACCACCGAACAATAGAGGACAGAAGGGTTTTCCCACACAAGTGCGGACGGTGAACATGATATACGCAACCCACATACCCAAAAGGGAGCGGAAGCGTGCACTACGGGACGTATATGCGATGGAGCCAGTCGCCCCAAAATTCAACCCATGGTCTTCCTGCCCGATCACCTTCGATCGAAGGGACCATCCCACTAGCATCCATCACGGCGGTTTCGCCGCTTTGGTTCTTGACCCAATTATTGACGGATTTCACCTCACCAGAGTCCTGATGGACGGCGGCAGCAGCCTGAACCTGCTTTATCAGGATACAGTGCGTAAGATGGGCATAGACCCCTCAAGGATTAAACCTACAAAGACGACCTTTAAAGGCCTCATACCGGGCGTAGAGGCCAATTGTACAGGCTCAGTCACACTCGAAGTGGTCTTCGGATCAGCGGATAACTTCCGAAGCGAAGAGTTAATCTTCGACATAGTCCCGTTCCGCAGCGGCTATCATGCACTGCTAGGACGAACCGCATTTGCAAAGTTCAATGCGGTGCCGCACTACGCATACCTCAAGCTCAAGATGCCAGGACCTTGAGGTGTAATCACGGTCAATGGAAACACCGAACGCTCTCTCCGAACGGAGGAGCACATGGCGGCCCTCGCGGCGGAGGTACAAAGCAGCCTCTCACGGCAATTATCGAGTCCGGCCACTAAGCGTCCGGACACCGCCAAGCGCGCCCGGAGTAACCTACATCAAGACTACCTGGCATGATTCAAGCACGAGTAGCAATCCGGCCCCAACCCCAGCCCTCGCGAAATTGCGAAGCCAGTATTACGCGTACATAACTACGCTCTGGAGATACCATGGGCATATGGGGAGGGGCACGACCACGACACGCCAAGAATGCGGCTCAAATGCACCAGGGGCTCCCGATTGTGTCATTCTTTTTCCTTTTTCTTTTCTTTCTTTTCAGGACTCCGTCTTTCAGCAGTCCTGTCTGGCACTAGAATCGCCGAACTCAAGATGCAACAGCCAGGGAAGCAGTAAAGCTCCGTTGAGTGTTCAGGTGGTCTCTATTACGAGCATTATACCTGTTTTACATACCATCCCGCAGCTTACCCCTGGAGGGGGACATGTTAGATAGTCCCATCCCTCGCTTATCGCACTATTTGTATCGTTCTGCTTTCATTGCAGTACCTTTTTGAATAAAAAATACATAGCTTTTGTCTATTATTGCACTCTTTTCTTTTTATATATATATGTTCATTTCATGACATGTTGCACCCGTACACTTTGGTACGGCCAATACACCAGGGGCTTAAGTACCCCAAAATTATGGTGTGATAAGTCCGAACACTTTCACAAGTGCGGCACCCCGAACTTATAGCATTATATGAATCGGCTGTGAATCATGTCTTGGGTCAATAGTTGGGTTTGCCCGGCTCCCGTGTTTTGGTACCTTATGTTCCGCTATATCGGCTAAGGTAGCACTGGAGAACCATCGCGATTGTGCCCAGCTTGAGCTGGGTCGAGCACCTCGATGGAGAAAGCTAAAACTGACCGTCATGATAAGGCGAGAGCCGTTGCTGTTCGAGAGGTTTTTCGGTCCCTAAAGACCTATGCCGCTTAGAGCGAGGAACCGGAGTTCTCCGCCAAGGCGTGATAGCGCCTCAACTCGGTCTTCCGAATACTAGGGGCTTCACCAAATTTAAAATTATAGAATTCTATGGCTAAGTAAGAGTGTTCAAGAATTATAAGTCCGGTTGCCTTGTTCGCTATGCGTTGGCGCCTCCTAGATGGACCCAAGAATGGGAACAAGAGTGCTCAAGTTTATCCTGAACACCCCAAAGACTTTCGTGGCATGGGGGTGAAGCCAACGACTTGCCATCTCTCAAATTTGATAAACGGTCGCATACGAAGGTAATATTTTAAATTAACAAGCGTTGCTTAGCGATATGAACAAGTTTTCAGCGACAGATAACAAATGCGAGTCTACTCAAAATTACATCTTTGGAGCACTCATCCGCTATTCGTGAGCACCCTTCGAAGGCCCTCATAGTACATTTCGGGCGTACGATGCTCCTTGCCCTTCGGTGGCCCGTCCGTCACAAGCTTCTCTGCATCTAGTTTGCCCCAGCACTTTAGCACGGGCAAGGGCCCGATGGATGCCTTCGATGCAGACGGAGCGCTTGATGACTTCAATTCATGGACAAAGGCCCACCACCGCCGCACCAAGCCGGTAGCTCCTGCATGGCCTCCAATGGCCACAGCCGAGCTATAAGGCCCTTCATGGCCTATTCGGCGACCTTGTGAAGCTCGATCAGCTGCTTCAGCTGGTCGCTCAGGGGCACCGGATGGTCTGCCTCAGCATACTGAGACCAGAACACCTTTTCCGTTGAGCTCCCCTCCTTGGCATGGTAGAATACGACAGCATCTGCGAACGCTCCTGGAGAGCTCCGAATCCGGTTAAGTAATAGGTAATTCACTTTCACATTCTTGCTTTGCATAAAGAATGCCTTACCCGCCGCTATCTTCTTTAATGCTTCAATTTCTTGGAGGGATTTTTGGGCCTCGGCCTTAGCATCTTTGGCACTTTCAAGAGCCGAGGCGAGCTCGGACTCTTGAGTCTTCGAGTCACGCTCCAAACTCTCGTGTTTTTTCACGAGAGCTTGGAGCTCTTGCCGTACCTTGGCCAGCTGCGCCTCCCCCTTCTCTCGCTCAGTGCGCTCCGCAGCCACTTTGTTTTCGGCCACGGACACCGCTTCCTTCAGGGTCTCCACCTCGTTCGTGGCCCCTGCAGTACCTGTGTTATTCCTGTTCTTTTTTGCAACCGAAACCTTTTCTATAAGGTATTTTTTTTAATCAGGTATCACTTACCTTCCTTGTCCTCGAGCTCCTTCTTGGCTTGTCCGAGCTCGTTCTCGGACCGCTCGAGGTTTTGCTTCAATGCATTAACCTCCGCAGTCAATGCGGCAGAGGTCAGCAGCGCAGCTTGCATTCCCATATTGACATACCTATGTTAGACTCCTGCGTATATCTTTTTAGATCCTTAGTCCGGCTTTTCTTTCCGAACACCGAACTAAGCATCAGGGGCTACTGTCTATGCGGTAATATTTTTACATATTCTAAACTTACCTCTAAGCCTATTAGAAGGCTGGCACAGGCTTCGGTCAGCCCGCTCTTGGCGGACTGAACTGTCCGGATCACCGCGCTCATAACAGTGTGGTGCTCCTCCTCGATGGAGGCGCCGTTAAGCGCCTCCAGTATGCTGTCCGGTGCCTCCGGTTGGACGGAGGCCGCCAGTTCAGTAGGCTTGCTCCTCTTGGAAGGAGTTCGCCTATCACAGTCCGGAACCGTTGAAGATTCCTGCGCGGTGTCCGGCTCAAAGCCGGACTTGGAGCCCTAGGGGGTCTTATCCCCTTTACACCTGGAGTCCGGGAAGTGGCCTTGCGGCGCCTCCAGGACCACCTCCTCCTGACTTGGAACCTGTCGGGACAACACTTCGGCGTCGTCCGTAGGGCGGGGGGAGGTAGCCGTCGGAAGTGAATTCACATCCGACGAATCCAGGGAGCCGCTCGACGACTCGTCGAGCCCGGCCTTGGGCGGGCTGCATAATTGTATTCGACGTAAGGAAAGGTTGTGCCATAAAGGAGTACTATGAATCACTCTGGTATCCGAATACTTACGATTTCACCGGGCGCTTGGCCCTGTGCGGCCACTCCTCTTCGCCGTCGTTGGCGTCGGTGGAGTAGTCCGGAGGAAGGGTCTTCCCCTTCTTGGACCCCTCGGCCTCCCCTGTTGGGGCGGCCTTCCTCTTCTTTCCTCCCCCCGCTGGAGGGGGAGAGGGTTCTTCTTCCTCCTCCTCGTCTTCACGGGAGGAGCGCGTCTCGGATTCGTCGGATGAGGAATCCGACACCTCCAGGCGCCGGGCACTCTTTTGACTCCCCGTGGCCTTCTTCTTGACCTTCTTCTCCGGCACCACATAAGGTGCCGGAGCCAGCAGCTTCACCAAGCGAGCATTGGCTGGGTCTTCGGGCAAAGGAGCCGGACAGTCTATCTGTCCGGATTTCACCTGCCAATCCTGTCAAAGGTAAGGGAGTTTAGATCCCGCATAGAGTCAGACTATGAAAAACTAACATCCAGTAAAAGGTAAAAATAGCTTACCGCACTAGCGTGATGCTGCGTGCTGAATCCGCGGTCCTCGGAAGCGGATGCAGGAGCCTCGGCGCCCTTAAAAAGCACCTTCCAGGCATCTTCGTACATCGTGTCGAAGAGCCTGCTCAGGGTTCAGTGCTGCGCCGGGTCGAACTCCCACAGGTTGAAATCCCGTTCTTGAAACGGGAGGATCTGGCGGACGAGCATAACCTGGACTACATTGACAAGCTTGAGCTGCTTGTTCACCAGGGTTTGGATGCATGTTTGCAGTCCAGTCACCTCTCCTTTGTTGCCCCACGATAGGCCCGTCTCTTTCCAGGACGTGAGCCGCGTAGGGGGTCCGGACCGGAACTCGGGGGCTGCGACCCATTCAGGGTCGCGCGGCTCGGTGATGTAAAACCACCCCGATTGCCACCCCTTCAGGGTCTCCACAAAGGAGCCCTCGAGCCATAGGACGTTGGGCATCTAGCCCGCCATGGCACCTCCGCACTCTGCCTGGGTGCCGCGCACCACCTTCGGGTTGACATTGAAAGTCTTGAGCCAAAGGCCGAAATGGGGGCGCATGCAGAGGAAAGCCTCGCACACGACGATGAACGCCGAGATGTTGAGGATAAAGTTCGGGGCCAGATTGTGGAAATCCAGGCCATAGTAGAACATGAGCTCCCGGACGAATGGGTGGAGAGGAAAACCCAGTCTACGGAGGAAGTGGGGAAGGAACACTACCCTCTCATGGGGCCTTGGGGTGGGGAGGAGCTGCCCCTCTTCGGGAAGCCGGTGCGCGATGTCGTTAGACAAGTATCCGGCCATCCTAAGTTTTTTGATGTGTCCCTCCGTGACGGAGGAGACCATCCACTTGCCTCCCGCTCCGGACATGGCTGGAGTAGGTCGAGGTGGGAAGTGCGGACTTGGGCATTGGAGCTCGAGTGCGCGGAGAATGGATAGGCAAAGGAGGAAGAAGGCGTAGGTGAGAAAGGTGGATCCTTATCCCCTTATATGGGCGGATGCGGCTATGCATCCCCACCAGCCTGATAAAACCCGCTTATCTCCCAAGCGCCGCAATCAATGGCGCGGTTGGGTTACCCACGTCCGTATTGATGAGAATCCCGTAAATAAAGGGGACACGATCTCTGCTTTGACAAGACGTGCCAAGGAAACCGCCTCGCGAAATGTGCTGAGGTGGAGCAGTAAAAACGATTCGAATAAAGGCTTGGCCGTGGTGTGATGTCACGCTACGGAATACATCAGCAGATTAGATTTGTGTAAATATTATTCTCTCTATGGCAGTATGTGGACATTTATTTTGCAGAGCCGGACACTATCCTTTGTGTTCAAAATCTTCTATGAAGTACTTGGAGGAGGAACCCGCCTTGCAATGCCAAAGACAATCTGCGCGCCGGACTCGTCGTCATTGAAGCCTGGTTCAGGGGCTACTGAGGGAGTCCTGGATTAGGGGGTGTCCGGATGGCCAGACTATACCTTCAGCCGGACTCTTGGACTATGAAGATACAAGATTGAAGACTCCGTCCCGTGTTCGAAAGGGACTTTCCTTGGCGTGGAAGGCAAGCTTGGCGATACGGATATTTAGATCTCCTACCATTGTAACCGACTCTGTGAAACCCTAGCCCTCTCCGGTGTCTATATAAACCGGAAGGTTTAGTCCGTAGGACGAAGAACAACAATCATACCATAGGCTAGCTTCTAGGGTTTAGCCTCCTTGATCTCGTGGTAGATCTACTCTTGTACTACCCATATCATCAATATTAATCAAGCAGGAGTAGGGTTTTACCTCCATCGAGAGGGCCCTAACCTGGGTAAAAACATCGTGTCCCTTGTCTCCTGTTACCATCCGCCTAGACGCACAGTTCGGGACCCCCTACCCGAGTTCCGCCGGTTTTGACACCGATAGCGAGCGAAGATAAAATGACTTCTTCAAAACATATGAAATATGAGTTGGGGGTTTCAAAGAATTAAATTCAAAGTTCTTTTGAATTTATTTTCAATTTGGAGTTATTTGAGTTTTATTCAAATTTTTCTCCAAAAATAAAATATATGGAAAATAGGGTAACATGATTCCCTACATCAGAAAATTGGAGAGAAATAAATTTGAATTAATTTTGGTATTTTTAAAATGATTTTTATTGGATTTTATTAGACCAGTAGCACTCTTTGAATTATCTGAATTTGTGTGGATATTATTTGACGTTAGGAAAATGTTCATCTTGTAGAAAATCCTATTCTGAAAATTTTGATATATTATATGCCTATGTTATTTTATTTCTTCTATCTGCAAAATTATTTAAAAAAAACTTTTCCCCGACTAGGCTGGCCCAGCCCAGCGCCAGGCCAAGCCCAGCCGACACCACCTTCGTCCCCGACTCCAGCGCCCGCACGACAGCGCCGCCGCCGCCGTGACCTTCACGGATACCGCGCCGCTGCCGCCTCTCTCCGCCCCCTCCCGCACGCCACCGCGCCGCCCTCCCTCCATAAATAGCCGCGCCCCCTCCTCTTCTCGTGCCACTGCCGCCTCGCGCTTTGCGCCGCCGCGCCGCAGATCACCGCCGACGCATAGCTCCGCCGCCTCGATCCAAACCGCCGCCGCCGGTTTCAAAAAAATCGCCCCGACCGGTAAAACCGTTGCCCCAGTTCGAACCGGTTTATTTTCGGTTTAGTCGGTTTTCTGAAAAAACCTAGATTTGTTTTTTTAGGTTTATTATTTAACGAACGTTTTCTGTTTAGTTAGTTTTAATGAATGTTTTCTTTCTGTAGATCTGTTTAGCGAACGTTCGTTCGATAAGATTTTTATTTTTATTTTAGTTTTCGGCCAGGGACCTTTTGGTGATAAATTTCTTCACATATTAGTCCCTGTACTTCAAACGACCACATCCTTTTTACCCATTTATCCAAATTCAACGAAACCAATGCCCACTTCTTCGTTATGAACTCCTCTATCCAGTAAAACAACTTAAACATGTTTTTGAAATTTTAAAATTTGAATTAGATCAGATTTGAATTCAAACTTCGTTTGATCATAACTTGAGTTTCGTAGCTCCGTTTGAGTTGATTCTTTTTGCCAATCGAAGCTCTTGACCTAAACATTCTGATAAGGCCAAATTTATATAATTTTGGTACTGTTAGAAATTGTTTTATGTTGCAAGAGTTATTTACTTTGGTTCTGATGTTTTCTGAATTGTCTTCTTCGTTCTTTCCGATCTTTTGAGTGATTGCTTATGTGTGGTTACCATTGCTTGCTTACGATAGATTGACCGGAGTGTGACGAGTAGATCTATCAAGAGTTTTGAGTGCGAATCATCTTCATCAACAGTACAGGCAAGTTCACACTTTGATCATACCCCATTATTACCCAGTTTTTATGCATTAGTTTCCATCCTCAAAACATTGCATGATTAGGATGTCATTAACATGTGGGATGGGAAGTAGTTGATGAGGTAGAACCTATTGCCCTGTTATATCAAACGTGATAGATGTGAGATTGTTAATTAATGGTTCAACTTAAGGTGGCAACTTAAATACACATCTGGGTGGATTGAGGCACCTGGAGAATCCAGTGTTGCCTGTATTTTTTGGAAATCCCGGGGTTCCGTGTGATTTTCCTATGGACCGCCACCTAGGCTCAAAGGGAACTAAGATATTTTCATGCTAGAAACTTCCGTGTGCAGCCTCAAGCTATTATGGGCTCTAGCATAGTTGAGTAGGTTACATGAAGCTCTTGAAGAGGTGGACCAGCAGGTAGAGGGTTGTAGGTTTGGTATGGTCTACCCGGAGTAGAGAGTTGATGTTTCTGAAAGACTGTATCTCGGTCATTCGTTTCTCAAACACCATGTAGTGCGATAAATCCAACGGAGGCGATCGAGTCTTGTGGGGAAAAGTGCGCAAACCTCTGCAGAGTGTACAATCTAATCATGGTTAGCCGTGTCCCCGGTTATGGACAATCTTGAGTATCTAGTACTTTGAGTATCCTAAGTATCTCATCACGTTACTTAAATAATTTGTTGGGTTATTGATGTTAATTTGGGATTGAGTTGGAGGAACCTCTCAATATTTTCAACCAACTTTGTAGTTAAATAAAATATATTCCTTTGCAGTAGGGAAAAATTGGCTTTTCGCAAAAACATTATAACCATAGAGCTTTTCCACCAGCCATATATGCATGTAGTGATAGCCTTTATTCATCATTATCCTATGGTGTGGATTTGCCAGTACATTCAATATACTGACCCTTTGTGGCTGCAACATCTCATGTTGCGGGATCTTACGACGAGTAAGTGATACGTTAGGGTTACGATTTCTACACTCAACTTTGCCGTTGGTGTTGATGGGAATCCACAACCTTGTTGTTACTTCCGCTGTTTGGATTGAGGTAATAGTATTTACGTTACTTTATACATGTGATTTACCTTGGTTATAAATCCTCGAGTACTGTGTGTGTCAGCATACCGATCCAGGGATGACACTTAAGCATATAGACTTGACCGTCTGAGGTCGGGTCGCTACATTCAACGGGTGGTAAATTAAGACCATGTATTTCATCAACATGAGGTAAATTCTTAACATCTTCAGCATTTATACCTTTTTATTTCATAGATTTCTTTGCCTCTTGCATATCTTCAGGACTGAGAAATAGAACACCCATTTTCGTCGGAGTTGGCTTAGGAGTTGGTTCAGGAAGTGTCCAATTATTTTCATTGGTCAACATATTACTCAATAGAATTTCAGCTTGATCAGTTGTTCTTTCCCTGAAAACACAACCAGCACAACTATCCAGGTGGTCCGTGGAAGCATCGGTTAGTCCATTATAAAGATATCAAGTATTTCATTTTTCTTAAGAGGATGATCAGGAAAAGCATTAAGTAATTGGAGAAGCCTCCCCCTAGCTTGTGGGAGACTCTCTTCTTCAATTTGCACAAAATTATATATTTCCCTTAAAGCAGCTTGTTTCTTATGAGCGGGGAAATATTTAGCAGAGAAATAGTAAATCATATCCTGGGGACTACGGACACAACCATTATCAAGAGAGTTAAACCATATCTTAGCATCACCCTTTAACGAGAACGACAATATTTTAAGGATATAATAGTAGCGAGTTTTCTCATCATTAGTGAATAGGGTTGCTATATCATTTAATTTAGTAAGATGTGCCACAACAGTTTTAGATTCATAGCCAAAGAAAGGATCATATTCAACCAAAGTAATTATATCAGGGTCAACGGAGAATATATAATCCTTATCAGTAACAAAGATAGGTGAAGTAGCATAAGCAGGATCATATTTCATTCTAGCATTCAGAGATTTTTGTTTCAGCTTAGCTAGTAATTTCTAAAGATCACTTCTATCATTTCAAGCAAGAAAGTCTCTAGCAGTTTCTTCATCCATATCATATCCCTCAGGCACAACAGGCAATTCATATCCACGGGGAGAATCTTCATCATCACTTTCATCAATATTATCAGTTTCATTAATTTCATTCTCTCTAGCCCTAGCAAGTTGTTCATCAAGAAATTCACCAAGTGGCATAGTAGTATCAAGCATAGAAGTAGTTTCATCATAAGTATCATGCATAGCACAAGTGGCATCATCAATAACATGCGACATATCAGAATTAATAGCAGAGGCAGGTTTAGGTGTCACAAGCTTACTCAAAACAGAAGGTGAATCAAGTGCAGAGCTATATGGCAGTTCCTTACCTCCCCTCATAGTTGAGGAATAAATTTTTGTTTTCTCGTCTTTCAAGTTCTTCATAGTGACCAGCAAATATAAATCCCAAGTGACTCAAAGAATAGAGCTATGCTCCCCGGCAACGGCGCCAGAAAATAGTCTTGATAACCCACAAGTATAGGGGATCACAACAATTTTCGAGGGTAGAGTATTCAACCCAAATTTATTGACTCGACACAAGGGGAGCCAAAGAATATTCTCAAGTATTAGCAGTTGAGTTGTCAATTCAACCACACCTGGATAACTTAGTATCTGCAACAAAGTATTTAGTAGCAAAGTAGTATGAAAGTAACGGTAACGGTAGCAAAAGTAACAGTAATAATTTTGTAGTGATTGTAACAGTGGCAACGGTAAAGTAAATAAGCGAAGAACAACATGTGAAAAGCTCATAGGCATTGGATCAGTGATGGAGAATTATGCCGTATGCGGCTCATCATGTAACAGTCATAACATAGGTTGACACAAAACTAGTTCCAATTCATCAATGTAATGTAGGCATGTATTCCGAATATAGTCATACGTGCTTATGGAAAAGAACTTGCATGACATCTTTTGTCCTACCCTCCCGTGGCAACGGGGTCCTAGTGGAAACTAAGGGATATTAAGGCCTCCTTTTAATAGAGTACCAGACCAAACCATTAACACATAGTGAATACATGAACTCCTCAAACTATGGTCATCACCGGGAGTGGTCCCGATTATTGTCAATTCGGGGTTGCCGGATCATAACACATAGTAGGGGACTATAGACTTGCAAGATAGGATCAAGAACTCACATATATTCATGAAAACATAATAGGTTCAGATCTGAAATCATGGCATTCGGGCCCAAGTGACAAGCATTAAGCATAGCAAAGTCATAGCAACATCAATCTCAGAACATAGTGGATACTAGGGATCAAACTCTAACAAAACTAACTCGATTACATGATAGATCTCATCCAACCCATCATCGTCCAGCAAGCCTACGATGGAATTACTCATGCACGGCGGTGAGCATCATGAAATTGGTGATGGAGGATGGTTGATTATGGCGATGGCGATGGATTCCCATCTCCGAAGCCCCGAACGGACTCCAGATCAGCCCTCCCAAGAGAGTTTAGGGCTTGGCGGCGGCTCCGTATCGTAAAACGTGATGAATCCTTCTCTCTCTCTTTTTCTCCCTGAACACGAATATATAGAGTTGGAGTTGAGGTCGGTGGAGCTCCAGGGGGCCCACGAGGCAGGGGGCGTGCCCTAGGGGGGGCAGTCGCGCCTCCCACCCTCATGGAAAGGGTGTGGGCCCCCTGGCCTTGATTCTTTTGCCAATATTTTTTATTATTTCCAAAAATAATCTCCGTGAAGTTTCAGGTCATTCCGAGAACTTTTGTTTCTGCACAAAGATAACACCATGGCAATTCTGCTGAAAACAACGTCAGTCCGGGTTAGTTCCATTCAAATCATGCAAGTTAGAGTCCAAAACAAGGGCAAAAGTGTTTGGAAAAGTAGATACATTGGAGACGTATCAACAACACATTAGCATGCCTCGCCTCCTCTCCCTCTCCCCTCCCATAGCACCACTCCATCTCCGTCTCCATCTCACTGTGCCCCCGCGTACCGTCGCCTCGCTCGCCTCCCACAGTACCACTATTCCCTCGCTAGCCTCTCCAGCACCGACAACCTTCTCCCTCGTAAATCAAGCCCCCAAAAACCCCCACCTTCCAAACTCCACCATGGCCGAACGCGAACCCCGCAACATCCATATGAGCCGCGATTGGAGCAATCTCCCTAGTGATATCCACAACCTCTGTTGTTCGTGTATGGATATGTTGAGCGCCCTGCGGCTAGCTGCATGCTCGAGGGACATGCACACGGCCATTGTCGAAGCGAGGCCTAAGCTTTTCTAGACATCCTGCTTGCTGCTATCTGGTCTTGCGAGATTGGCTCACCATGATACGGAGGCGTACATGATGCCCCTCAACTTCAATCCGATCTCCATTAGCCGAAACTTCTTTGCAGGTATGTAGTGGGTCGCCGTACATCATTTCCCTCGACTTCGATCCGATCACCATCGCCCGAAACTTCTTGGCAGGTATGTACTAGGTCGGCATGAACTCCCACTAGATGGCTGCCTTCAGAGAAGATGGTAAAAAGTTGGCGCTCGTGAACTTACAGACCTCCCATGAGATTATCCTTCCTCCGTTGGATTATGTAGAGTTTTACCATCGCGGGCCAACTCATCTAGATTACCACGTCAGTTGGACGGACCTTGTTTTGCAGAAGATTGTAATCTTCCAAGTGCCCACACGAGATGCGAATTACACAGACTTCAAGCTAATTGCCTTGTTCGACCGTGGACTCGCCTATCTTTACGCCGGTGCCTTCTTTAGCTGGAGACAACTCAGCTCGCAGTGGATCATTGTCAAAGCTAATACACACTTCTGTGATGCTATTGAACACAATGGCATCATCTACACGATCGACAAAGCAGATGGCACCACGTATTGCTGGGACGGCGCGTGTAAGTTGTTTCCATCTCATGTTAATGATGACACCATGACACTGTTTGAACTTTTTGTGATGATTGGCATATCCCTGTTTGAGCAGAATTTGAGTAGAACTATGGCAATGTATTAGAGACGCCGTAAATCAGCTATATTTGGAATGAGTTAATTCATGCGATTGTGACCATATCATTACAGCCAATTTGTACCCCTGAATAATCAAACGGTTAGGAATATATGGATATTCTCGTTATTTTACAGTAATCTATATACTACTACTAAATATGAGTGTGTATCAATGGCCATGTTAGTTTCCTCATTTTCATGATGTAGAAACATGCACCACACTGTTGGTTTCATCTAACAATATTAGGGAAGTAAATGTGCATATGGAGAACTCTATATTTGGAAGTAGTGAAATCCTATCATGCTTACCATGTGTACATACCTATATTCGCCCTTCAGCAATCAATGGCTAGAATAATATCCTCACAAAAATTTTGCCCACAGAACACGAGTATATAACAATGCATGGTCTGTTAGTTACCATGAAGAATTTGTTTGTGAGGACAGAACATGATTACATAACATGAATGACATGGTAGTTTCCTGTGAAGAATCGATTGCGTGATAACATGAGTATAACCATGCATGGCGCTTCTATATTTTCAAACCCAATATACATTTCCCTGTATTTTCCCTCCAGTTACAATAGGGACATATCAATTATGTTTATTGCATTATCCTACTCATACTCTGAACAATGCTGATCTTACATTAACAATGCCTGTCCTTTTTGATATGATGTAGTGTCCCTACAGTTACTGCCCTTTGTAATCACAACACCTTTGCCAAAAACAGGGAAGCACAACTGGTTCCTCGCTTGATCAGACGACGGCAAAAGACTGATGATCATTCGGACACATGAGCCAGAAAAGTTATATTGCAAAAACCCCACTATATACAAGCACCGTGAAATACGTGATTATCCGGACAGTGGCTGTTACGTCTATGAGCAGGATACCAGCTTGTTGGGGCCTTCTGGATTTTTTAGTTGGAGGCGGGTAAACAACCTTGGTTCACACTCTCTGTTTCTCGGACTCAATTATCTGATTAACCAGGAGATCACCGTTGGCAAGGACCTTAATGGCAGAGAGGCTCTGTTTGCTATGGAAAACTGTGTCTACACGGCGAGCCCTAGGAGTCCGAGACCAAACTCCCCTGATTGTCAACGATATAGCCTGCAGCCAAAAGAAGGTGAGAATGACAAAGGCATCCGGATTAACTTTGATCCTTGGATGTCTCAATTACGAGATGTGGTTCAAGCCTTTAGGTTGATAGGTAATTGGGCTGTTGCGTCGAAAGGGTGGAGTACTGATGTCTCTGGATCATTGGTCGTTGAAGCGGGGCTGCAAATTATGATGGTGTTGGATCATCTCTTCGAATGACTTTGTTGTCCTTGCTGCTTGTTCTGGATGGGTAGTTCTTTCTTTTGTTATGCATATTCCTTGTCATTTGGTCATCCTCGTCTATGTCACTCTTAATATGTAATAGTTACCTTTGTTTAGAATGTCATTCTCGTCTGGATCACGAGAGTCTGAGCGCTGCAGATGGGTGCGTTTTGGTGGTGTAGCAAGACTTCTTATGAACTATCATGTCATGTTGTTTATGTCAGTATTAGTCACTAGTCAGTGTTTGAATGTTGTATATATCGTTGTTTCGAACTATTTATTGTCTCGAACTACTGGTGGGCTAAATGAGGGCATCACCATTCTCCATTGTTCAGAGTGTATATCCTTTTTTCAAGTTATATAATTTGAGCTCAGTGTCTTTTCGATGATGTACACTTGTTTGGGCCAGTGAGGTGTCGTTGAATATGCGCCGAGTTGTAACGCAATGCCAAACAGGTCAATTATGACTCTCAGGTCGGGCTCTCAAAAGATACTAAAAAAAGGCCGAGCTCTCCAAAAAAGAAAAATAAGGACTCTTAGGCCGACATGTGGGTGCAACCGCTGTTTTCGTGCGCTTGCGCGTCGAGAGCATATTGGCGCGTGTTCGAAATTCATGCTACCTTTTCATCCCCAATCTCCCGCCCCTCCCCCACCTCTGGAATCTCGATTCCTACTCCAATTCCCCCAAATCCCCCTCCTGTACTCCCTATACTCAAGCGCACTATCATGTCGCCGGCCAACACGGATCTCCGAGCTGGAGATCCTGAGGTTCGTCCTGCTTTCGGTCGTTGCGTGCTTTCGCTCAACAGTGGCATGGCGGCGCTTGATGACCAGTTTTCCGGCAAAGTGCTGATGGTATCCATCAACGGCGACCGGCCTCCCGTCTCGTTGGACAACCTTGTCAAAGCTCTTGGCATTGCGCACGGCATCCAAATAAGTGACTTGCTCGTCGAAGTTTGTCCGCCACCGGCTGATTTCTTCGTCAGGTTCCGGACAACTTTCGACTGTAGTCATGTGTTCGAATCTTCCCGGTGTTTGTTCTATGATGGCGCGCTGGTGAGCTTTGATCGGTGGCACCCAGGATGGGGCTCGATGCCCTCTGAGCTTGAGTTTTTAACAAAGCTTACCTTCCACGGCATGCCTCGACGTGCTTGGAACAACGAGTCTATGAATGAGCTTATCAACGACCTTGGAGGTGAGCTCGTAAGTATGTTTGTTCCTCCACACAGCTGGGCTCTGACGGTTATGGCATGGATGAAGAAGTCGTCCACCATACCGAAGGTGATTGGTGTTGAGATACCAGTGCAGGAACCGGGGTTGTACTATTCGTCGCCACCAAGGCCGCTGCGGACCACATTAGGGATGTACCTGTATCGAGTGTTCGTTCATGTCGAAAAAGTGGTCAATCCATCAATCGAAGTCCTGCCGCCGCCGCTGTTGCCAGGGTCCATTGACGACGTCCATTACAGGAGTCAACATCAGACTTTCCCCGTGTTGCTCGGCACGATGGATGGCACAGGGCCTACTCCATCGCGCGGTGGAGGCCACTGCTTCTTTGGGAGAAGAGGCAGGGCTAGCTGCCTGGATGTGCTTTAATTTGAGGTAACAACTGAATCTTGTCAGATGCTAGTTAAATCCGAGCTATGGGTGTGAAGCACTGATGTACCAGTACATTTGATTGTGACCTATTCTAGTTTTGCACCTGAACTTTTTTTAGAAAGGGATGTACATCAACTTAATGTGCTAGCAGAACTTATTGTGTTGTCTGTCTGTTTTCTTTGCACAACATTCAAGATATTTCCCCATCATTGATAAATACGATGAACTGTTATGTACGAGTTCGTTGGTTTCAACATAGCACTACCCGTAGCGATCCACTGCTTCCATCCTGATTGTGCTGCTTGCGTGAAATTTTTGTATGCAAGTTCAGTGTGCTATGTTGTTCTATATGATTGTGTCAACTATATAAGTTTTTACTGAGAATCAGCAATGCATATGGCTGAAAGATGTATTTACGAGCATCGACCGATGGCTCTCTCTCTCTCTCTCTCTCTCACACACACACACACACACACACACATGCACACACGCACAAGTGGGACCCGTTGAATTATTTCTTTGCTCGTGACAGCTTTTAATTAGGTTCCATTGTAATCTAACTTTTTTCTTAAGTTATTAATTAACCTTAGTGACTTCAAAAAGTTGTACAGAAGCCTTGTTTGGGCCTTTCCGGCGTCGCTGAATGTGGGCTGAGTACCCATGTTAGGTTGTACTGTACTACACATGCCTTTTTTTTCAACATCAGCAATGCAACTGGGCCAACAGTTGTACACAATATCCGGTCAACTTATTATTCTCCGCTCACTGGCTGCAAACTTTCCTAGGAGGTATGCATTAGGCTTAACAAGAAAATGGACTTTAATAAATAATAAATGGGATGTAATTATAATAACTGGCAGTAACTATAAAAAATGCACCAAACACGTAATTTGTTTAAAAAAATATTATTTTTGGAATTTGACAATTTTAATTGCATTACTTGTTGCGCGCAATATTTCGTTGGATTTTAACGTAATACAACTTTATTTTGGAATTATATTTAATCTGACTAGAAATTTCGGAGAAAAATATTTCGGATCCCATAAAAATGTGGGAATTTTTTGAATTATGTTTTGAGCGGTTGGTTGAAATTATTAATCGTTGTCCTAGCTAGAAAATCGGCTGTACTTTTAACAAACTGTAAATGGGTTGTAGTAAATTCCATTAGAATTAAAAAAATGGGTTGTACATTCTTACAAATCGCAAATGGGCTATATGTTCTCTGCCACACACTTGTGGGCCTTCTAAGTTGACGCATCCCCTAAAAAAAACTAAGTTGACGCATATGCAAGGCTTTGTCAACAACACACGGTTCTGGCAGCTGTGGCCATTGGATGTCCATCCAACGGATGTCGTGCTTCTTCTTCAATCTCGGATATTCTTGCTTCAGCCGCCCAAAAAATGATTCCTCCCCCTGGCATCTGGGGAACACCGTTTCGGAGGCTGACCTATGGGCCTACTAAGTTCACGCGTACCAAGGGCTTTGTCAACTTAGTCAATATAAACAATTCTAGCTGCAGTGACCGTACGAAGTCCATCCAACGGCCGTAGTGCTTCTTCAACCTCTGGTCTTCTTGCTCCAGCTGCCCAAAGTAGCGTCGGTCATGTCGCGTGCTCCTGCCTCCCTTGGCCGGATGTGGTGCTGCGGAGGCCTCACCACCCCTACTACTCCCACCGTTGGCCAGGCCATCCCTCTACTCACCCACACCCCCTGTTATTCTGCGGTGACGGCAACCTCACACCATAGCCGAACCAGTGAACCCTCGTACTCCTCTCCGCGTGGGCTTCCACTGTCGCGTCTTCCCCGGCTTCGCGTCGTCCCCTTCCTAGGCCTCGCCGTCATCGACCGCCGTGGTGCTCTCGGCGCGGCGAGGTCAATGTGGTCAACGATTGACTTCCATTGGAAGAGTACTGTATGTGGAGAGGCTGACAGCTGGGTCCACGGCAGCCGCAAGGAAGTGCCTCCTTATTACACGCAAAATAATTATTCCTCCACCTGACAGCGGGGACCCACCGGACGGGCCACCGTATTTCACGAAAAAAAAACGTTTTCCCCGACTGCTGGGACCCACCAGCTACATCTTCGCACGCAAGGAAGTGCGTCCGAGAAAAAAAATGATTCACCCCCTGACTGCTGGGACCCACTTGCTACATCTTCGCACAGAAGGAAGTGCCTGACAGTCGGGACCCACCTGGTCGAAGCATACGTATCGTTGTCATTCTGGTCGCGAACGTGTACATACATACTGGTCGATGTAGAGGCGCGCACGTAGCATGTACACGTACGTACATCGGCCAGTGTGCAAGAAAGAAAATACAGCCACGTACGTACATACGGGCGGGGTATCGAACGACTACTCGCGCATACGTACGGCCAGGGCTCATGTACATGGCTGGGTTGGAACGAAGAAACAGCGTCGTCGTCGTGTTCATGGGGAGCCAACCGGTGGGTCGGAACGGAATGCGTCGTCGTGTTCATCGGGAGGGCTTGGATGGAAGAGCCGATGGAAACGAGGCCTGGCGTACTACAGAATGGAGGAAACGGCCTTGTGTTCGACCGGCCATGTTCGAAATGGGATCTTGTTCATCGGGAGGGGTCTAGCATACCGCAAAATGGAGGAAACGGACTTTTGTTGGACCCCCTACGGTCGAAACGGGGTCCTGTTGATCGGGAGGGGTGTGGCGTACCGCAAAACGGAGGAAACGGACTTGTGTTGGAGCGCTAGGTCGAAACGGGGGTCCTGTTCATCAGGAGGGGTGTGGCGCACCGCAAAACGGGACTCCACGGGATACTGTTCATCTCCACCGTCGACCCCCTCCAGCCTCCACGGGCTACTGTTCATCCATCGTCAACCTCCTCCAGCCTCCACCTGCGACTGTTCATCCACGGGGTCCTGTTCATCCAGCCTCCACCGCGCGCTACTCCACCGGCTACTGTTCAACCAGCCCTCTACACGGGCTCCTGTTCAACCACCTCTCCACGGGCTACTGTTCATCCAGCCCTCCACCTTCTACTATTCATCCAACCCTCCACGGGGTCGTCCTGTTCATCCAACCCTCCACGGGGTCCTATTCATCCAGCCCCAACCGGCTCGATCGATCGGGGTCCTGTTCATCCAGAGGCAACACCACGGGGTCCTGTTGTAACATCCCAAGATTCTAAATTTTGGAATGTTATATTAAATAAATAGTTTTGATTGTTTGTTTGATTATGGTGTGGTTGCTTGAGTGAAATTGAGTGAAATTTTAAAACTTTTGAAGCTTTGAATGAGAGGGAATAAAAGGACTTTCCAAAAAAATGTTTCTATTCGAAAATATTTGAATTTGAAAATATTTCAAACTTCATGCCACTCAATGATCATCATGATTTCTTCAATGAAAGAGGGTGGGAAGTAAAGAAATATTTCATTTGAATTTTTCATTTAAAATTTTCATTTAAATTTTGTTTTTAACTCAAAGTGGTATTTGAATTTTATTCAGAAAAAAACTTTTGTGGCAAAGAACACTTAAAACAAAAGTGTTGAGAGGGAGTAACATGACACCCCCAAAATGTTGGAATATTATTTTCATAGAGTTTTGAAAGTCACTTGGATTTTTGTTTGAATTTAAAAAATGATTTTTCAAAAAGTATTTTATTTGCCCCTGGAAAATATCCCATTAAATTGGGCTTATTTTTCTGATCGTTTTGATATATAATACTCCTATATTTTATTGTTTTAAATGATTTTTATTCACGTAATCTTTTTAAAAAGGAAAGGTATTTTTTTTTGGGCCAAATCCGGCCCGATGCCGCCAGATCATCTCCTTCCTCACGAACGGGATCTCGTTCCCGAGCACAGCCGCGTCGGCCATCGCCGGAGATCGCGGGATTCGCGAAATCCCTTGTCCCCTCCTCCAAACCGACCTCCCTACCCTATAAATGGCCACCTCCCACACCCATTCCTGCCCCTAGAGCCGCCTCTCCTCGCCCCACACTACCGCGCCACCTCGCCGGAGTTCGCCGGACCACCGCCGTCATTGCCGCCCCGCCCCAGCACCTCCGGCCATCCCCGCCACCCACCTACCCCACCACTCGCTCCACCCTGCTGTGCTGCCGCCGAACGTCCCTTCCCCGACGCCAGAGGGCCACCGGAGGACGTCGCCGGAGCTCCACCAGGACCCCATCACCGGAACTGCTACAGTAAATCCCGACCTACTGTTCATTTTTTTTCGTTCTATTTTTTTAAAACAGAATAGTTTCAATCTTCTAAAATCCATAGTTAATTATCTACGAGGTATTTTTGAGTGATTCCAACTGTCTTGGATCACAAATTTTATGAAGTTTCTGTCAGTTCAATTTTATTTCACATTTGAGCAGTTTAAATTTGTGTTTGTATGAATTTGCTCAAATCACTAGATTTGAGCTATTTTGAGTTAGGAATATTATTTTTGACCGATTATTTTTGCTCCTGGTCTCTAGGACCTTTGTTTATCTAGTAGTATTTAGTATTTTATTTCTAGGTTAATTTAAATTAGGTTTTAGCAAAACAATAATGTTTTACTTATAGTTCTGTTTTAGCCATTTCTTTATTGTTTTATTAGTTTCAAATTATTTCTTTTTGTCACTTTTGACAAAATTAGTTGTGTTTCTGTTAGACAACAAGTGAAAATTTATTTTTAAATTTACTTTCCTTAGTTTTGTATGAAAACTTCTATAGGTCATAGTTAGAGTTTTATAAAAGCTTTTTATATGTTTCTTTTGCAAATAAATTTTTTATGAAAAATACTTTCTGTTAACTTAGTTGTTTTACTTTTTATTTTCTGTTAAATTGTTAGTTTAGTGTTTTAATTGTTGTTATGGTTTTTAGGGCAAAACTATGTTAGATGCTTGTAGCAAAGTCATAGATTTCCGTTAGTAGTTTTTCTTTCTAGTTTTATTTGAAGCTTCTTTGGAATTTGTTGGAGTTTTATTGTTGAGTTTTTATTTTTTGTTTTAATTGTTATTTTGAGTGTTAGTATTGCTTGCTAGAATTATTGGTTATGTGAATGTTATGTTTGACTTGTATAGATTTTCTTCGGAGAGTGACGAATAGTTCTATCAAATTTTGTGAGAGCGTTGTTATCTTCATCAACGTACCAGGCAAGTTCACTTTGACCATATTTTTCATACATATGTTTTATTTGCATGTAGTAGCACCTTTTCAACAATCCTCCAGTAGTGTTATTAAATCTTTAGTTGAGTAGAATACATGAGGTAGGAACCCATCTCCCTGTTACCAAGCCCGGGACGTTATATAGTTTTAATGCTATGCTATAATAGACGGGGTTTGGTATGAGTGCCCGAGAGTGGTGTGAGTATGAAGGACTCTACGTCAATGACGACAACTTCATGATGGCATCGGCAAGGACTGCATCTTCATGACCTCAAGATTTTCGAGACTCGAGACAAGAATTCAATACACACTACTGGGTGAAGGACGGTTGGCGGGCACCCTGGAGCAACCAGTGGATGGCCGGGATGCATGGAGAAGCGCCATGACATCTTGCGGAAAGCTTCACCCAGACTCAAAGAGATGGAAGAATACTTCATGCCTGGAAGCTTACCTGTGCAACCGCAAGTCACTATGGGCTCTGGCTTCGTTGACCTTAGTTGTGACTCCGGCTGGGACGGTTTCTAGCAGATATAGAACTACGGTAGGATTGGATGAGCACCGGACAGTGGTCAGGGGAACTCTTAGGAAGACCATGTTTCGGTCGTCTTGTTCCCAAACACCCTGAAGTGCGAGAACGTAAAAAGCGGGATCGAATCTTGCGGGTGAAGTGTACAAACCTCTGCAGAGGGTTAAAACCTAATCGATTAGCCGTGTCCCCGGTTACGGACAATTTGAGCATTTGGACTTGGATCTATCTCGGAACTCTCAACACCGGACTGATAACTTAATTCTGGGAAACTTATGATGATTTTGGGCTATGAGACATTGGTTGGCGGAACCATGTCATGATAGGAAATTCTGTAGTACACACTCCTGATATTCCTTTGATGTAGGGAAAATAAAACCAGCTTTTATGCAAACAAAACTCAGATACAGATCCACAAAGCCATACTATATATAGTATAGTTTATCATCTGTTTTCTCTTATTGTGATCTTGCCGGTACATTCTATGTACTGACCTACACGGCTGCAACGTATCATGTTGCAGATATTTTTCTTCGACAAGTAAGAGTTCCGATACAGGGTTACGGTCTACACTCAACCTGCCGATGGCGTTGATGGTACTCCACACCCATTGATTGTTTCCGCTGAGACTTATAAGGTATATATTAGTTTTACGTTATTTACACATGTGATTGCACTTTGATATATACATTGATGTACTGTGTGTGCAAGATATCGATCCGTGGATGGCACAGATACACGAGGCTTGACCGTCCGAGGTCGGTCACTACACTGCTCATCCACCCCACCCGAACTGTTCATCCAAACCCCCCAGCAACGCTCACTGTTCATCCAGAGGCAGCATCGATCGGCTTCAGTTAGCAGCAGTATCGAAGGAATCACTCGGGTTCAGTAACATACCTAGTGCAATCGCTCGGGTTCAATTAGAGCCCAACGCCTCGCTCGAGTTCAGTTAGAGCCCAACGCGTCGCACACACGCGCGTACGTGTACGAGAGAAACACGCATCGCTCGGCCCCGACCACCCACCGTAACCGGGAACACCCCGATATTTTCCTCGCCCTCGCTTCTACCATGGTTTTTTCCGTCATGGATGGCCCAAAGAATGTCATGCAGCTGCGTCTCCGGCCCGCCCAGGACAAAAAGCCCATTTTCTATCATGGTTTTTTGTCATAGAAGTAGGAGCCCACCACATCTATGATGATATCGGGTTTTGACACAATTATCGTCATAGAAGTGTCATAAGTATGACAGAAAAAATTTCGTTCGGCCCAAAATGTCAGGGATGTGTCTTTTTTTTGTAGTGATCTTAGTGGGAGTTCTTAAGTAATTTGATTAATTGAACTTTAATTTATCATGAACTTAGTACCTGATTGAATTTTAATGCGTTCCTAAAGAAAGCTAAGTTGAAAGATGATGGTAGCAACTACACGGACTGGGTCCGTAACTTGAGGATTATCCTCATTGCTGCACAGAAGAATTACATCCTGGAAGCACCGCTAGGTGCCAAACCCGCCGCAGGAGCAACACCAGATGTTATGAATGTCTGGCAGAGCAAAGCTAATGACTACTCGATAGTTCAGTCTGCCATGCTTTACGGCTTAGAACTGGGACTTCAATGACGTTTTGAATGTCATGGAGCATATGAGATGTTCCAGGAGTTGAATTTAATATTTCAAGCAAATACTCGGATTGAGAGATATGAAGTCTCCAATAAGTTCTATAACTGCAAGATGGAGGAGAATAGTTCTGTCAGTGAGCATATACTCAAAATGTTTGGGTATAACAATCACTTGATTCAACTGAGAGTTAATCTTCCTGATGATAGTGTTATTGACAGAATTCTTCAATCACTGCCAGCAAGCTACAACAGCTTCGTGATGAACTATAACATGCAAGGGATGGATAAGACAATTCCCGAGCTCTTCGCAATGCTAAAGGCTGCGGAGGTAGAAATCAAGAAGGAGCATCAAGTGTTGATGGTCAACAAGACCACCAGTTTCAAGAAAAAGGGTAAAGGAAAAAAGGGGAACTTTAAGAAGAACGGCAAGCTAGTTGCTGCTCAAGTGAAGAAGCCCAAGTATGGACCTAAGCCTAAGACTGAGTGCTTCTACTGCAAGCAGACTGGACACTGGAAGCGGAACTGCCCCAAGTATTTGGCAGATAAGAAGGATGGCAAGGTGAACAAAGGTATATGTGATATACATGTTATTGATGTGTACCTTACTAATGCTCGCAGTAGTGCTTGGGTATTTGATACTGGTTCTGTTGCTAATATTTGCAACTCGAAACAGGGACTAGGGGTTAAGCGAAGATTGGCTAAGGACGAGGTGATGATGCGTGTGGGAAATGGTTCTAAATTCGATGTGATCGCGGCCGGCACGCTACCTCTACATCTACCTTCAGGATTAGTTTTAGACCTGAGTAATTGTTATTTGGTGCCATCGTTGAGCATGAATATTATATCTGGATCTTGTTTGATGCGAGACGGTTATTCATTTAAATCAGAGAATAATGGTTGTTCTATTTATATAAGTAATATCTTTTATGGTCATGCACCCTTGAAGAGTGGTCTATTTATGTTGAATCTCGATAGTAGTGACACACATATTCATAATATTGAAGCTAAAAGATGCAGAGTTGATAATGATAGTGCAATTTATTTGTGGCACTGCCGATTGGGTCATATTGGTGTAAAGTGCATGAAGAAACTCCATTCCGATGGACTTTTGTAATCACTTGATTATGAATCACTTGGTACTTGTGAACCATGCCTCATGGGCAAGATGACTAAAACTCCGTTCTCCGGAACAATGGAGCGAGCAACAGATTTGTTGGAAATCATACATACTGATGTATGTGGTCCAATGAATGTTGAGGCTTGTGGCGGGAATCGTTATTTTCTCACCTTCACAGATGATTTAAGCATATATGGGTATATCTACTTAATGAAACATAAGTCTGAAACATTTGAAAAGTTCAAAGAATTTCAGAGTGAAGTGGAAAATCATCGTAACAAGAAAATAAAGTTTCTACAATCTGATCACGGAGGAGAATATTTGAGTTACGAGTTTGGCCTTCATTTGCAACAATGCGGAATAGTTTCGCAACTCACGCCACACGGAACACCACAGCGTAATGGTGTGTCTGAACGTCGTAATCGTACTTTACTAGATATGGTGCGATCTACGATGTCTCTTACTGATTTACCACTATCGTTTTGGGGTCATGCTTTAGAGACGGCTGCATTCAGGTTAAATAGGGCACCATCTAAATCCGTTGAGATGACACCTTATGAATTGTGGTTTGGCAACAAACCAAAGTTGTCGTTTCTTAAAGTTTGGGGCTGCGATGCTTCTGTGAAAAAGCTTCAACCTAATATGCTCGAACCCAAATCAGAGAAATGTGTCTTCATAGGATACCCAAAGGAGATTTTTGGGTACACCTTCTATCACAGATCCGAAGGCAAAACATTCATTGCTAAGAATGGATCCTTTCTAGAGAAGGAGTTTCTCTCGAAAGAAGTGAGTGGGAGGAAAGTGGAACTTGATGAGGTAACTGTACCTGCTCCCTTATTGGAAAGTAGTTCATCACAGAAATCCGTTCCTGTGACTCCTACACCAATTAGTGAGGAAGCTAATGATGATGATCATATAACTTCAAATCAAGTTACTACTAAACCTCGTAGGTCAACCAGAGTAAAATCCACACCAGAGTGGTACGGTAATCCTGTTCTGGAGGTCATGTTACTTGACCATGACGAACCTACCAACTACAAGGAAGGGATGATGAGCCCAGATTCCGCGAAATGGCTTGAGGCCATGAAATCTGAGATGGGATCCATGTATGAGAACAAAGAGTGGACTTTGGTTGACTTGCCCGATGATCGGCAAGCCATCTTGAATAAATGGATCTTCAAGAAGAAGACTGAGTTTGACGGTAATGTTACTGTCTACAAAGCTTGACTTGTTGTGAAAGGTTTTCGACAAGTTCAAGGAGTTGACTATGATGAGACTTTCTCACCCGTAGCGATGCTTAAGTCCGTCCAAATCATGTTAGCAATTGCTGCATTTCATGATTAGGAAATTTGGCAAATGGATTTAAAGACTGCATTCCTGAATGGATTTTTGGAAGAAGTGTTGTATATGATGCAACCTAAAGGTTTTATCGATCCAAAGTATGCTAACAAAGTGTGCAAGCTCCAGCGATTCATTTATGGACTGGTGCAAGCATCTCGGAGTTGGAATAAACATTTTGATAGTGTGATCAAAGCATATGGTTTTATACAGACTTTTGGAGAATCCTGTATTTACAAGAAAGTGAGTGGGAGCTATGTGGCATTTCGAATATTATATGTGGATGACATATTGTTGATTGGAAATGATATAGAATTTCTGGATTGCTTAAAAGGATACTTGAATAAGAGTTTTTCAATGAAAGACCTCGGTGAAGCTGCTTATATATTGGGCATCAAGATCTATAGAGATAGATCAAGACGCTTAATTGGACTTTCACAAAGCACATGCCTTGATAAAGTTTTGAAGAAGTTCAAAATGGATCAAGCAAAGAAAGGGTTCTTGCATGTGTTACAAGGTGTGAAGTTGAGTCAGACTCAATGCCCGGCCACTGCAGAAGATAGAGAGAAAATGAAAGGTGTTCCCTATGCTTCAGCCATAGGCTCTATCATGTATGCAATGCTGTGTACCAGACTTGATGTGTGCCTTGCTATTAGTTTGGACAGCGGTCAAGAACATCCTGAAATACCTGAAAAGGACTAAGGATATGTTTCTCGTTTATGGAGGTGACAAAGAGCTCGTCGTAAATGGTTATGTCGATGCAAGCTTTGACTCTAATCTGGATGACTCTAAGTCACAAACCGGATAAGTATTTATATTAAACGGGGGAGCTGTCAGTTCGTGCAGTTATAAGCAAAGCGTCATGGCGGGATCTACGTGTGAAGCGGAGTACATAGCTGCTCCGGAAGCAGCAAATGAAGGAGTCTCGATGAAGGAGTTCATATCCGATCTAGGTGTCATACCTAGTGCATCGAGTCCAATGAAAATATTTTGTGACAATACTGGTGCAATTGCCTTGGCAAAGGAATCCAGATTTCACAAGAGAACCAAGCACATCAAGAGACGCTTCAATTCCATCCGCGATCAAGTCAAGGAGGGAGCCATAGAGATTTGCAAGAAACATACGGATCTGAATGTTGCACACCCTTTGACTAAGCCTCTCTCACGAGCAAAACATGATCAGCGCCAAGACTCCATGGGTGTTAGAATCATTACTGTGTAATCTAGATTATTGACTCTAGTGCAAGTGGGAGACTGAAGGAAATATGCCCTAGAGGCAATAATAAAGTTGTTATATATATATTTCCTTATATCATGATAAATGTTTATTATTCAGGCTAGAATTGTATTAACCGGAAACTTAGTACATGTGTGAATACATAGACAAACAGAGTGTTACTAGTATGCCTCTACTTGACTAGCTCGTTGAATCAAAGATGGTTATGTTTCCTAGCCATAGACATGAGTTGTCATTTGTTTAATGGGATCACATCATTGGAGAATGATGTGATTGACTTGACCCATTCCGTTAGCTTAGCACTTGATCCTTTAGTATATTGCTATTGATTTCTTCATGACTTATGCATGTTCATCTATGACTATGAGATTTTGCAACTCCCGAATACCGGAGAAACACTTTGTGTGCTACCAAACGTCACAACATAACTCAATGATTATAAAGGTGCTCAATAGGTGTCTCTGATGGTACTTGTTGAGTTGGCATAGATCAAGATTAGGATTTGTCACTCCGATTGTCGGAGAGGTATCTATGGGCCCTCTCGGTAATGCACATCACTATAAGCCTTGCAAGCAATGTAACTAATGAATTAGTTGCGGATGATGCATTACGGAATAAGAAAAGAGACTTGCCGGTAACGAGATTGAACTAGATATTGAGATACCGACGATCGAATCTCGGGCAAATAACATACCGATGACAAAGGGAACAACTTATGTTGTTATGCGGTTTGACGGATAAAGATCTTCGTAGAATATGTGGGAGCCAATATGAACATCCAGGTTCCGCTATTGTTTATTGATCGGAGACGTGTCTCGGTCATATCTACATAGTTCTCGAACCCGTAGGGTCCGCACGCTTAACGTTCAATGACGATCGATATTATGAGTTTATGTGTTTTTATGTATCGAAGATAGTTCGGAGTCCCGGATGTGATCATGGACATGATGAGGAGTCTCGAAATGGTCGAGACATAAAGATTGATATTGGACGACTATATTCGGACACCGTAAGTGTTTCCGGGGTCACCGGATAATTATCGGAGTGCCGGGGAGTTATTGGAACCCCCGGGGGAACTAATGGGCCAACATGGGCCTTGTGAGAGAGAGAGAGGACGGCCTAGGGCTGCCCCCCCCCCCTTGGGAGTCCGAATTGGACAAGGAGGGGGCGGCGCCCCCTCTTTCCTCCCTCTCTCCCTCTCCTTCCTTCCCCCTTCCCCCTTCCTAGTTGGACTAGGAAAGGGGTAGTCCTACTCCTACTAGGAGGAGGACTCCCCCTCTCCTTGGCGCGCCCCAAGGCCGGCCGGCCTCCCCCCTTGCTCCTTTATATACGGGGGCAGGGGGCACCCTAGAACACACAACTTGATTGTTTCCAGCCATGTGTGGTGCCCCCTCCACCATAATCCACCTCGGTCATATCGTCCCAGTGTTTAGGCGAAGCCCTGCGCAGGTAGCTTCATCATCACCGTCATCACGCCGCCGTGCTGACGAAGCACTTCCACGACACATTACTAGATCCTGAGTTCGTGGGACGTCACCGAGCCGAACGTGTGCAGATCACAGAGGTGTCGTACCTTCGGTGCTAGGATCGATCGATCGTGAAGACGTACGACTACATCAACCGTGTTGTCATAACGCTTCCGCTCACGGTCTACGAGGGTACATAGAAAACACTCTCCCCTCTCATTGCTATGCAACACCATGATCTTGCGTGTTCGTAGGAAAATTTTGAAATTACTACGTTACCAAACAGATGAGTATGGAGATGCTCATGTTCTTGAGAGCACACTTAGTCACTAGGTTATATCCTTGGTATCAATTGGGATGTGCCTCCCGTTTGCCGTTTTGTTCTATAACCATAGTTTCCTTTCCGATCTGAGTATGCCATTTCTTTGAAATCCTTTAAACGATCGTTTGTGAATTTCCTTAGGATGGTATAGAGAGTTTCAATGATCTCTGTATCAAAAGTAATTCTTTTTGCCACTTAAGGAAATAATACTGCGAGTCACCTCCTCCAAGGTGCCCCGTTATGGTATGAAGGACAATTAACACCTCACTACTCTGAAACTACTGCACCATCTTTTCAAGCGTGGAATTCTTTCCTACCAAATTAAACCTTCGTCATCAGATCCTTACCATTATCTCTGATGTGTGTTCTGTGTCTTAGTTCGAGAGATGTTTCAATGTCTCACTCCATGAGTTGATCCTGAGTTGCTCGATCTTTACGAAGATCAATTTTTTGAGAGTTTTCCCTTTTGTCGGCGTTCTGGGAACGGGGGTCCCCAGACTTGCTTGCCTGTGGCCCATGGCGTGGCTCTGCGCGTGGGCCCGCACGGCCCATCTTCATCAACAAGGCGTTCAAGACCCTCGCGAGGGGCCAAGCCTCGCGAGGCGGACGACACAAGACCTCCTCAGGAGCGTCCTCACCAAGTTGGCTCGCGAGGAGCGGAGAGATCAAGGTGAAGCAAACCTTGCGAGGTTCTCGTGACGTAAGCCATGACGATGAAGATCAGGCGGGCGCCAGCGCGCGCAGTGTCCTTGTTTCCCCTTTGGTGCTAAGGAAGCAAGCGCAGGCGCGGAGTACCGAGGCATCAAGCAAAGGTTTCTATATCGGTGCAACGAGACCAAGACCAGCATGACAGCAAAAGGAGGTCACCGTGGAGCCCAAGGCGGCGTCACCACCAGAGCCTTTTGCAGGCGAAGACCGCTTTTGTCAGGATAAGCTGTACTAGTTGTCCCCTTTCAAACTGGCCATTGTTGGCTCCCTTCTCGCTCGATATTTGGGAGGAGGACCAGGGCCTATATAAGTAGAACTAGCCACCACCGTAGGGGACACATCATCTAGATCGGAACTGGTTCAGAAGCATCTGATCCTTAGCCGATCCTTAGCCACACACCAAGCACAAGAACACCTCAACCCCAGGAGGCTGTTCTTCCCCTTGTACTGTTCATCATCAGCCCGAGAGGCAATCCACCACCACCACACTGGAGTAGGGTATTACACCACAACGGTGGCCCCGAACCAGTACAAATCTTGTGTCTTTTGTGTTGTGAGTTCGTTGAGTTCGTCCGCGAGATCTTAGCAAGCTAGGGCGTGGATCGGTAGGGGGGAAAGAACTTCGTGCGCACCCCAGAGTTTGAAGCTTAAGGGTTTTGCCGGAACCCATGATCTGACATTTGGCGTGCTAGTTAGGGGTGCGCCGAAGCTTCCCTTCTGTCGCTCCGCGTCATGTCGCTTTGTCGTCTCCATGGTGGACGCACGCCGCGCCCGGGCCGAGCGTCGGGCTGCCCTCACCACCCGCGTTGCTCATAAGGCCCCTGTCGGCGGGCCACCCCGTTGCACGCCGCCAACGCCGCCACCGGCCCGGTGGGGAACGAGCAGCAAGCGTCCTCGTTGCACCCCTCGGTGCGACAGGACGGCCGCACCACCACTCCATCACCGACTCCCGCTGGTTCGTCGTCTCATGCTCATCGCGCTCCCATGGACGCACGTGCCGTGGTCCTCATGGCGCACGAGCTCATGCGCTACCGCCCGGTCGACGACCTCTACGAGGAATGGGTCGACCGCATCGCCGAGCTTGTCAACGCCGTAGGGGGCTCCCCTGCGCTGTCCCTCTCACTGCCTCGCCCTCCGCCAGCTACGGGCGATGTAGCTCACGGAGTGCCTCCACCACCCCTGCACAAAGACGGCGCCCTGGCGCCAAGGCGTGCGGCTCCACGGCGCGACCCACCACGTCTGGTGCTCGCGCATGAATAAAAAAGCTGTCAAGAAGTTCCTCGACCGCAAGAGAATGCTCCGCCACTCCTCGCACCGCCGCGCCAGGATCGTCTACCGCGGCAGGGCCCCGTGCCGCTTGCTGTAGCGGCACGTGGGCGCCAAGACCAAGCTCCACCTCCAAGACGGGCCCCGGTGACCACGGCCGACTGCCGCGCCTTCACCCCCGAGCTGCGTAGCGTCGCCTGGCCGGGCAAGTTCAAGCCAGATCTGCCTCCTTGCTACGACGGCACCGCCGACCCCGTGGAGTTCCTGCAGCTCTACGAGCTGAGCATCGAGGCGGCTAACAGCGACGAGAAAGTCATGGCGAATCGGTTCCCTATGGCGCTCAAAGATGGCGCCCGTTCGTGGCTCCTGCACCTGCCTCCAGGCTCGATCTCCTCTTGGGACGAGATGCGCGACCGCTTCGTCGCCAACTTCCAGGGCACTCGCGACCGCCCACCGGTCGCGGGAGACCTGCGTCGCGTCAAGCAACAACCAGGAGAGACCCTCCAGAAGTACATCCAGCGCTTCAACAACGGTCGTCTCAAGATCCCCAAGGTGACGGATGAGGCCATCATCTCCGCGTTCTCCGATGCCGTCCATGACGTTAAGATGAAGGAGGATCTCGCTATCCACGAGGAGCTGTGCACATCCCTGGAGTTGTTCAACCCGGCGACCAAGTGCGCAAGATCCGAGGAAGGGCGCCTCTCCCTCCTTGAGCTTCCGGCTGCGGACCCAGAGGAGAAGAAAGCCAAGGCCAAGGACGTGAAGCGCAAGGGAGCAGCCGAGCTCGCGGCGGAGCCGGACACCAAGCGCGGCAGAGATCAGCCCGAGTCATCCAAGAGCAGCCGACCGTTCTGCGCCTTCCATAACCTGCATACCCAACACCAGCGACTCTCAAGAACTCAGAGCCATTCGAGAAGGACGCTTCGGTCGATGCCCCGAGCGCAACGACCGGGGCTACGGCCGAGGAGGAGGACGTGGTACAGACACTGGGATGATCGTGGCCCGCGCCAGGAGTGGCGCGACCGGCCTCGTGAGGACCGCTGGCAGGATCAGCCTCGTGAGGATCGTCCTCAAGGCAACGCTGGCCTTCCTCCACTGCCGCCACCATGGAGAAGAAATGACGACCACCATCAAGACAAGGGGGCTGGGGGCTTCCAGGAGCCACGTGCCATCGCCTGCATCTTGGGCGGAGCTCAGGCCCCAGCCTCGCGGCGTATCTTCAAACAATTTGCTCGTGAAGTGAATGCAGTCCTCCCCAATCTTGAGGCCACACGCCCGCTCAGGTGGTCCAAGTGCGCAATCACCTTCAGTTCGGCGGATCAGCTCAAGTGCACGGCCACCGCTGGTGCCCTCCCAATGCTTTGCTCCCAGTCATCAGCAACGTGCAAGTCACCAAGACCCTCATCGACGGCGGCACAGGGCTCAACGTCCTGTCCGTCGACACTTTCGACAACCTCCAAGTGCAGTATGATCAGCTTCATCCTACCAAGCCTTTCTCAGGAGTGACTGATGGCTCCACCACACCGATAGGGCAGGTCCGCCTCCCTGTCACCTTCGGAAAACGCAAGAACTACCGCATCGAGCTCATCGACTTTGATGTCGCGCACATCCGTCTACCATACAACGCCATCCTCGGGTATCCAGCCCTGGCCAAGTTCATGGCACTGACCCATCATGGCTACAATGTCCTCAAGATGCCGGGGAGCGGCGGAATCATCACGGTCCCATGTGAAGAAAGAGATGCGATGTGCTCCCTCGAGAGTGCCTTTCAAGCTGCAATAATCAACGACCCCGACAGCAAGAGCGAGGGCCCTCCTGAGGCCATCCCCAAGAAGAAGAAGCAGCTGCGCCGTGCAGGACCTCAGGAGGGTGGCGTCGCGACTAGAACCTCGTCAGGATCAGCGCCCACTCCAGGGGCGCCTCCCTCCATCGCATAGGAAGGCGCGCCCGGCGCCCTTATCGGGAAGGGCTCGGGGGCTCTATTCTGGAGCGCCTCAGACCTTGCCAACATCACAAGGGAGGCGCTTGGGCACCACTTGGAGGCATGCTTCATGTCACGCTTCCCTCAGGAGAACACAGGGCGAGGAGCGGCCCCCGCTCAGGAGTTCATCACCAAGACCACTCAAGAACTGCAAGATGCAAGGGCCATGCGCGGCGACCGTCGCTCACGAAGCGCTGCTCCTCATCCAGGCGAGGATGCTGGGCTGCGCGTCTGCATCAACGTCCCAGGGCTCAACATGGACGCATCTTAGGAGCCCTTCTGGCCTTCGCGCGTGGGCCGCTGCGAGGGTCCACCGCACAACTACGTTTGCATGCCCTTTGGCCTGCCGAGCGTGTCGTCCGCCTATCAGCGCAACTTGCGGCGCGTCCTGGCGACTCAGGAGGCCAGGCATCACGCCGTCCTGGCAGAGATGGAGAAGGTCCTCAAGGAATCGCCTGGGCCCCCAGAGCCACCCGAGGCTCAAGACCCCGGTGGCTCGTGAGGAGCAACCCCTGCGCCGCGTACCTTCAGCTGCTCCGACATCCCTTCATCAACAGAACCAGGTGACATTTTCTAAGTTTATTTAGCTGGGAGCGTCCCTCGGGCTTCATCATTCCAAGGCCGCGTGGGTCCGTCCCTGTGGCATGCACCCCTTTTTCTTATGTCTTTAGCCTACCTTGCTGGGGGTGCCCCTTGGGCTGCATCATCCCCTAGCCGCTTGGGCCTGACCCAGTGGCATGTATCTTCCCTGCATTTACCTAAGCCGGTTTGCTTTCCATGCCTAATCTACCTATGATTATTACCTGCTCGATCGCCACCCACCATGGGAGCCGCGTGCCAGCCATCTTTCTTTAGGATCCTTCGCTTCACTAGGTTAAGCACGACGTCTATGCTCGGGCCCGTCCCTGCAGCGTTGATAAATCCAACGGCTGAGCTCTGTCTGGCGGGCCGGCCCCATTCAAGTCACCTCCTGGGGCCGTTGGTGCTTGGCCCTCTCATGCGATAACCTTAGGAGATTCGTTCGGCGCAGGTTGTGTGACCACCTCGCAGGACCAGCACAACGAACAAGAACCAAGATCAGGCGCAACCTCAAGGAAATATGCCCTAGAGGCAATAATAAAGTAATTATTTATTTCCTTATTCTCATGATAAATGTTTATTATTCATGCTAGAATTGTATTAACCGGAAAAGTAATACATGTGTGAATACATAGACAAACAGAGTGTCACTAGTATGCATGTACTTGACTAGCTCGTTGATAAAAGATGGTTATGTTTCCTAGCCATAGACATGAGTTGTCATTTGATTAACGGGATCACACCATTAGGAGAATGATTTGATTGACTTGACCCATTCCGTTAGCTTAGCACTTGATCATTTAGTATGTTGCTATTGCTTTCTTCATGACTTATAGATGTTCCTATGACTATGAGATTATGCAACTCCCGTTTACCGGAGGAACACTTTGTGTGCTACCAAACGTCACAACGTAACTGGGTGATTATAAAGGTGATCTACAGGTGTCTCCAAAGGTACTTGTTGGGTTGGCATATTTCAAGATTAGGATTTGTCACTCCGATTGTCGGAGAGGTATCTCTGGGCACTCTCGGTAATGCACATCACTTAAGCCTTGCAAGCATTGCAACTAATGAGTTAGTTGCGGGATGATTTATTACGGAACGAGTAAAGAGACTTGCCGGTAACGAGATTGAACTAGGTATTGAGATACCGATGATCGAATCTCGGGCAAGTAACATACCAATGACAAAGGGAACAACATATGTTGTTATGCGGTCTGACCGATAAAGATCTTCGTAGAATATGTGGGAGCCAATATGAGCATCCAGGTTCCGCTATTGGTTATTGACCGGAGACATGTCTCGGTCATGTCTACATAGTTCTCAAACCCGTAGGGTCCGCACGCTTAACGTTTCGATGACAGTTATATGATGAGTTTATGTTTTTTGATGTACCGAAGGAGTTCGTTGTCCCGGATAAGATCGGGGACATGACGAGGAGTCTCGAAATGGTCGATACGTGAGGATCGATATATTGGACGACTATATTTGGACATCAGAAAGGTTCCGAGTGATTCAGGTATTTTCGGGAGTACCGAGGAGTTACGGGAATTCGTATTGGGCCTTAATGGGCCATACGGGAAAGGAGGAAAAGGCCTCAAAGGGTGGCCGCACCCCTTCCCATGGGCTGGTCCGAATTGGACTAGGGAAGAGGGCGCCCCCTTCCTTCCTTCTCCTTTTCCCTTCCCTTTCCTTCCCTCCTACTCGTACTACATGGAAGGGCTCCTAGTTCTACTAGAAATGGGGAATCCTACTCCCGGTGGGAGTAGGACTCCCCTAGGGCGCGCCATAGAGAGGGTCGGCCCTCCCCCTCCTCCACTCCTTTATATACGGGGGCAGGGGGTACCCCATAGACACAACAATTGATCGTTTGATCTTTTAGCCGTGTGCGGTGCCCCCCTCCATCATAGTCCACCTCGATAATACTGTAGTGGTGCTTAGGCGAAGCCCTGCGTCTGTAGAACATCAACATCGTGACCACGCCGCCATGCTGACGAAACTCTCCCTCAACACTCGGCTAGATCGGAGTTCGAAGGACGTCATCGGGCTGAACATGTGCTGAACTCGGAGGTGACGTGCGCTCGGTACTTGATCGGTCGGATCGTGAAGACGTACGACTACATCAACCGCATTGTGCTAACGCTTCCGCTTTCGGTCTACGAGGGTACGTGGACAACACTCTCCCCTCTCGTTGCTATGCATCACCATGATCTTGCATGTGCGTAGGAATCTTTTTGAAATTACTACGTTCCCCAACAGTGGTATCAGAGCCTGGTTTTATGCGTAGATGTTATATGCACGAGTAGAACACAAGTGAGTTGTGGGCGATATAAGTCATACTGCTTACCAGCATGTCATACTTTGGTTCGGCGGTATTGTTGGATGAAGCGGCCCGGACCGACATTACGCGTACGCTTACGTGAGACTGGTTCTACCGACGTGCTTTGCACACAGGTGGCTGGTGGGTGTCAGTTTCTCCAACTTTAGTTGAACCGAGTGTGGCTACGCCCGGTGCTTGCGAAGGTTAAAACAACACCAACTTGACAAACTATCGTTGTGGTTTTGATGCGTAGGTAAGAACGGTTCTTGCTAAGACCGTAGCAGCCACGTAAAAATTGCAACAACAAAGTAGAGGACGTCTAACTTGTTTTTGCAGGGCATGTTCTGATGTGACATGGTCAAGACGTGATGAGATATAAGTTGTTGTATGAGATGTTCATGTTTTGTTGAAGTTATCGGCAACTGGCAAAAGCCTTATGGTTGACTCTCTATTGCATAAGATGCAAGCGCCAAATAATCGCTTTACTTTATCGCTATGCAATAGCAATAGTCGCAAGAGCAATTGTTTGCGAGACGACCATGTGACGACACATTGATATAGATCAGGATGATGGAGATCATGGTGTCATGCCGGTGATGATGGAAATCATGACGATGCTTTGGAGATGGAGATCAAAGGCACAAGATGATGATGGCCATATCATGTCACATATTTTGATTGCATGTGATGTTTATCTTTTATACATATTATTTTGCTTAGTTTGGCGGTAGCTTTATAAGATGATCTCTCACTAAATTATCAAGGTATAAGTGTTCTCCCTAAGTATGCACCGTTGCGAAAGTTCTTCCTGTTGAGACACCACGTGATGATCAGGTGTGAAAGGCTCTATGTTCAAATACAAGGGGTGCAAAACAGTTGCACACGCGGAATACTCAGGTTAAACTTGACGAGCCTAGCATATAACAGATATGGCCTCGGAACACGGAGACCGAAAGGTCGAGCGTGAATCATATAGTAGATATGATCAACATAGTGATGTTCACCGTTGAAACTACTCCATCTCACATGATGGTCGGACATGGTTTAGTTGATTTGGATCACGTGATCACTTAGAGGATTAGAGGGATGTCTATCTAAGTGGGAGTTCTTAAGTAATATGATTAAATTGAACTTAAATTTATCATGAACTTAGTCCTGATACTATTTTGCAAATTATGTTGTAGATCAATAGCACGCATTGTTGCTTTTCTGTGTTTATTTTATATGTTCCTAGAGAAAACTAAGTTGAAAGATGTTAGTAACAATGATGCGGATTGGATCCGTGATCTGAGGTTTATCCTCATTGCTGCACAGAATAATTATGTCCTTGATGCACCGTTGGGTGACAGACCTATTGCAGGAGCAGATGCAGACGTTATGAACGTTTGGCTAGCTCAATATGATGACTACTTGATAGTTTAGTGCACCATGCTTAACGGCTTAGAATCAGCTTCTACTGCAAAGGGACTGGTCACTGGAAGCGGAACTGCCCCAAGTATTTGGCGGATAAGAAGGATGGCAAAGTGAACAAAGGTATATTTGATATACAGATTATTGATGTGTATTTTACTAGTGTTCGTAGCAACCCCTCGGCATTTGATACTGGTTCAGTTGCTAAGAGTAGTAACTCGAAACGGGAGTCACAGAATGAACAGAGACTAGTTAAGGGTGAAGTGACGATGTGTGTTGGAAGTGGTTCCAAGATTGATATGATCATCATCACACACTCCCTATACTTTCGGGATTAGTGTTGAACCTAAATAAGTGTTATTTGGTGTTTGCGTTGAGCATTAATATGATTTGATCATGTTTATTGCAATACGGTTATTCATTTAAGTAAGAGAATAAATTGTTGTTCTGTTTACATGAATAAAACCTTATATGGTTACACACCCAATGAAAATGGTTCATGGGATCTCGATCGTAGTGATAAACATATTCATAATATTGAAACCAAAAGATGCAAAGTTAATAATGTTAGTGCAACTTATTTGTGGCACTGCCGTTTAGGTCATATCAGTGTAAAGCGCATGAAGAAACTCCATGCTGATGGGCTTTTGGAATCACTTGATTATGAATCACTTGATGCTTGCGAACCATGTCTCATGGTCAAGATGACTAAGACTCCGTTCTCCGGAACAATGGAGCGAGCAACTGACTTAATGGAAATAATACATACTGATGTATGCGATCTGATGAGTGTTAAGGCTCGCGGCGGGTATCGTTATTTTCTGAACTTCACAGATGATTTGGGCAGATATGGGTAGATCTACTTGATGAAACATAAGTCTGAAACATTTGAAAAGTTCAAAGAATTTCAGAGTGAAGTGGAAAATCATCATGACAAGAAAATAAAGTTTCTACGATCTGATCACGGAGATGAATATTTGAGTTACGAGTTTGGTCTTCAATTAAAACAATGTGGAATAGATTCACAAACTCATGCCACCTAGAACACCACAGCGTAATGGTGTGTCCAAACATTGTAACCGTACTTTATTTGGTATGGTGCAATCTATGATGTCTCTTACCGATTTACCACTATCGTTTTGGGGTTATGCATTAGAGACAGCTGCATTCACGTTAAATAGGGCACCATCTAAATCCGTTGAGACGACACCTTATGAACTTTGGTTTGGCAAGAAACCAAAAGTTGTTGTTTCTTAAAATTTGGGGTTGCGATGCTTATGTGAAAAAGTTTCATCCTGATAAGTTCAAACCCAAATCGGAGAAATGTGTCTTTATAGGATACCCAAAGCAGACAGTTGGGTACACCTTCTATCACAGATCCGAAGGAAAGATATTCGTTGCTTATAATGGATCCTTTCTAGAGAAGGAGTTTCTCTCGAAAGAAGTGAGTGGGAGGAAAGTAGAACTTGATAAGGTAATTATACCTTCTCCCGAATTGGAAACTAGTTCATCACAGAAATCAGTTCCAGTGATATCTACACCGATTAGTGAGGAAGTTAATGATGATGATCATGAAACTTCGGATCAAGTTACTACCGAACCTCGTAGGTCAACCAGAATAAGATCCGCACCAGAGTGGTACGGTAATCCTGTTCTGGAGGTCATGTTACTTGACCATGACGAACCTACAAACTATGAAGAAGCGATGATGAGCCCAGATTCCACAAAATGGCTTGAGGCCATGAAATCTGAGATGGGATCCATGTATGAGAACAAAGTATGGACTTTGATAGACTTTCCCAATGATCGGCAAGCCATTGAGATTAAACGGATCTTGAAGAGGAAGACGGACGCTGATAGTAGTGTTACTATCTACAAAGCTAGAATTGTCGCAAAAGGTTTTTGACAAGTTCAAGGTGTTGACTACGATGAGAGTTTCTCACTCATATCTATGCTTAAGTTTGTCCGAATCATGTTAGCAATTGCCGCATTTTAAAGAAATCTGGCAAATGGATAACAAAACTGCAATCCTTAATGGATTTATTAAAGAAGAGTTGTATATGATGCAACCAGAAGGTTTTGTCAATCCTAAAGGTGCTAACAAAATATGCAAACTCCAGCGATCCATCTATGGACTGGTGCAAGCATCTCAGAGTTGGAATATACGCTTTGATAAGTTGATCAAAGCATATAGTTTTATACAGACTTGCGATGAAGCCTGTATTTAAGAGAAAGTGAGTGGGAGCACTACAACATTTCTGATAAGTATATGTGAATGACATATTGTTGATCGGAAATAATGTAGAATTATTCTGCATAAAGGAGTGTTTGAAAGGAGTTTTTCAAAGAAAGACCTCGGTGAAGCTGCTTACATATTGAGCATCAAGATCTATAGAGATAGATCGAGACGCTTGATAAGTTTTTTCAATGAGTACATACCTTGACAAGATTTTGAAGTAGTTCAAAATGGAACAGTCAAAGAAAGAGTTCTTGCCTGTGTTACAAGGTGTGAAATTGAGTAAGACTCAAAGCCCGATCACGACAGAAGACAGAAAGAGAATGAAAGTCATTCCCTATGTCTCAGCCATAGGTTCTATAAAGTATGTCATGCTGTGTACCAGATCTATTGTATACCCTACACTGTGTTTAGCAAGGGAGTACAATAGTGATCTAGGAGTACATCACTAGACAGCGGTCAAAATTATCCTTAGTGGAATAAGGATATGTTTCTCGATTATGGAGGTGACAAAAGGTTCATCGTAAAGGGTTACGTTGATGCAAGTTTTGACACTGATCCAGATGACTCTAAGTCTCAATCTGGATACATATTGAAAGTTGGAGCTATTAGCTAGAGTAGCTCCGTGCAGAGCATTGTAGACATAGAAATTTGCAAAATACTTACAGATCTGAATGTGACAGGCCCGTTGACTAAAATTATCTCACAAGCAAAACATGATCACACCTTAGTAATCTTTGGGTGTTAATCACATAGCAATGTGAACTAGATTATTGACTCTAGTAAACCCTTTGGGTGTTGGTCACATGACGATGTGAACTATGGGTGTTAATCACATGGTGATGTGAACTATTGGTGCTAAATCACATGGCGATGTGAACTAGATTATTGACTCTAGTGCAAGTGGGAGATTGAAGGAAATATGCCCTAGAGGCAATAATGAAGTTATTATTTATTTCCTTATTCTCATGATAAATGTTTATTATTCATGCTAGAATTGTATTAACCAGAAACGTAATACATGTGTGAATACATAGACAAACAGAGTGTCACTAGTATGCCTCTACTTGACTAGCTCATTGATCAAAGATGGTTTGTTTCCTAGCCATAGACATGAGTTGTCATTTGATTAATGGGATCACACCATTAGGAGAATGATGTGATTGACTTGACCCATTCCGTTAGCTTAGCACTTGATCGTTTAGTATGTTGCTATTGCTTTCTTCATGACTTATAGATGTTCCTATGACTATGAGATTATGCAACTCCCGTGTACCGGAGGAACACTTTGTGTGCTACCAAACGTCACAACGTAAATGGGTGATTATAAAGGTGCTCTACAGGTGTCTCCAAAGGTACTTGTTGGGTTGGCATATTTCGAGATTAGGATTTGTCACTCCGATTGTCGGAGAGGTATCTCTGGGCCCTCTCGGTAGTGCACATCACTTAAGCCTTGCAAGCATTGCAACTAATGAGTTAGTTGCGGGATGATGTATTACGGAACGAGTAAAGAGACTTGCCGGTAACGAGATTGAACTAGGTATTGAGATACCTACGATCGAATCTCGGGCAAGTAACATACCGATGACAAAGGGAACAACGTATGTTGTTATGCGGTCTGACCGATAAAGATCTTCGTAGAATATGTGGGAGCCAATATGAGCATCCAGGTTCCGCTATTGGTTATTGACCGGAGACATGTCTCGGTCATGTCTACATAGTTCTCGAACCCGTAGGGTCCGCACGCTTAACGTTTCGATGACAGTTATATTATGAGTTTATGTGTTTTAAGGTACCGAGGGAGTTCGGAGTCCCGGATGAGATCGGGGACATGACGAGGAGTCTCGAAATGGTCGAGACATAAAGATCGATATATTGGACGACTATATTCGGACATCGGAAAGGTTCCGAGTGATTCGGGTATTTTCGGGAGTACCTAGGAGTTACGGGAATTCGTATTGGGCCTTAATGGGCCATACGGGAAAGGAGAGAAAGGCCTCAAAGGGTGGCCGCACCCCTCCCCATGGGCTGGTCCTAATTGGACTAGGGAAGAGGGCGCCCCTTCCTTCCTTCTCCTTTTCCCTTCCCTTTCCTTCCCTCGTACTCGTACTACATGGAAGGGCTCCTAGTTCTACTAGGAAAAGGGGAATCCTACTCCCGGTGGGAATAGGACTCCCCTAGGGCGCGCCATAGAGAGGGCCGACCCTCCCCCTCCTCCACTCCTTTATATACGGGGGCAGGGGGCACCCCATAGACACAACAATTGATCGTTTGATCTTTTAGCCGTGTGCAGTGCCCCCCTCCACCATAGTCCACCTCGATAATACTGTAGCGGTGCTTAGGCAAAGCCCTGCGTCGGTAGAACATCAACATCGTCACCACGCCGTCGTGCTGACGGAACTCTCCCTCAACACTTGGCTGGATCGGAGTTTGAGGGACGTCATCGGGCTGAACGTGTGCTGAAATCGGAGGTGCCGTGCGTTCGGTACTTGATCGGTCGGATCGTGAAGACGTACGACTACATCAACCGCATTGTGCTAACGCTTCCGCTTTCGGTCTACGAGGATACGTGGACAACACTCTCCCCTCTCGTTGCTATGCATCACCATGATCTTGCGTGTGCGTAGGAATTTTTTTGAAATTACCACGTTCCCCAACACAACCCGCCTTGAGGTAGGGCCTTGTGAGTCCCGCGCTGGCTCACGGGTGCCCAGATACGGGGCGGGGCTTTACACGCCCCGAGGGATCTCCGCAGTAGGGAGCCCCCCTCCCACGCACAAGTGGAAGCACCATGCTCCGCGCTGGCCATCGACACTGCCGAGGAGCGGCTATGCCCGTGCACAAGCGGAAGCACTATGCTCCGTGCTGGTGATAAACAACTGAGGGCGGCCTCACGGTCGTACCAACCTCAGGGAGCCCCAGAGCTCAGTGTCCGGCCTCACCGCAACACCTCCCCTCGGGAGAGTCACGCGAGGGGGCTGGGCACAGGGGCTGCACTCGGGTCACGCCCAAACGTACGCCACCCAACCAGGTGTCCCGGACCTGGTCGTCGCGTGCCCCTCCCGAGCGGGGTCTCGGTGAGGGCAAAGGTATGGAGATTGTTTGCACACCAAGGGGGACTCCAGAGCATCGCGACTCAGGAGCCTAACTGGTCACATAGCCCCTCACTCCTTGGTCCATCCTGGTCTCCGGTCGGCCCAACGGTGGTTGAGGTATGCGCGGGGCCGGGCTCTGCCGACGTAGAACATTAACCTATCCTCGCGTATTCTTCCTTTAAGTTGTTTGCGCGTCAAGGGGGATTCCTGAGCATCGCGACCCATGAGCCTAACTGGTCATGTAGCCCCTCACTCCTTGGTTCGTCCTGGTCTCCGGTCGGCCCAACGGCAGTTGAGGTATGCACGGGGCCGGGCTCTGCCGACGCAGAACACAAAGAAAATAGGAAGAAAATTGCAAAATCTCAAAGCCAATATTACAAGCCATATCGTTCTCCCAAATACCAAGCACGAGTTTAAACGCCTCCATGAGGCATGATACATGTTGCAGGGATAAAATAGGGAAGCAACCGCAAGCAAGTCACCCTGGGCACCGCCATCACCCGCAGAAGGCGCTCCTCCCTTGGTAGTGTCGCCTTCACCTGCACCGCCAGATGGAGCCGCGGGATTGGTGGCATCGCCGATCGAGGGCGCGAGGATGAAGCCGCGGAACTTCTTCAGCAGGGCCTCCACCTGACCTTTCACGGCTGCGGCGGTAGCCATGCAGTGTTCATCAGCTATAGGCTCCAGCAGCTCGTCAAGACGAGCACTGGGGTCGCGAAGGTACAGATGGCTGAAGACACACGTCAGTGCAGCTGAAGAAACGACACGATCCTCTACCTCAGCCATGGGACCGATGCCCTCCACGACTTCGTCAAGCGCCTTCACCAAGTGGGGAAGTAGCTGAGCAGGGCCATCCTCGTCGGTGGTCAGCAGCTTCTCCAAGCCCTTCTCGTACAGTGACTTCAGCGCCACGCTGGACTTCTTCTCAAGAAGCGAGAAGGCCACGCGGTCTTCAGCCAGGACCTTCGCTTTGGCGTCAAGATCGGCTTCCTTCGCCTTCGCCTTCCGCTCCAACTCCTCCAACCGGCTGCGCTCCGCGGACCGCGCCTTCGCCAGCTCTCCCAGCTCGGCGTCACGGCCCTTGATGGCGTCCTCCCGGGCCCTCATCTCCTCCTGCTTCGCCTGGCGGCCACGTGCTTCTTCTGCACGCTGGTCGTGCAGGCTCTTCAGCTCGTCCTCCAGCTCTCAGCAGCGGTCGCAGGCGGCCTCGGCGTCCTTCAGCGCCGCCTCGCGATCGGCCGCAGCTTTGGCGGCGACCTGCTTCTCCTTCTCGGAGGCCCCCGTGGCCTGGCTCAGCGACGCTCGAACCACCGAGTCAGAGTGAAGCCAGCTAGAGGCCAGCTCCAGGCGCCCGGCTATCAGGCGCGGGTCCGCGCCCAGGAGATCTTCCCGCAGCTGGGCCATCTCCGAAAGAACGCGCTCCAAGGCGGCAGAGGAAGCAGAAGAACCTTGGGCCAGAGGCGCAACAGGAGGAGGGGGCGGTGTTTTCGCCTGAGCCTGGGAGATCAAAGGCTCCTGAGCCTTTGGGACCTCATCAGCCGAGCCAGGCACCGGCACTTCCGGAGCCAGTGGGGCCACCGGGGCTGACTCCCCCCGACGATGCTCCTCTTGGCCTCGCGAGGGCGACCGGGCTGGGGAGGTGCGAGTGTTGTTGTCTCCTTTCTCCACAGAGGGGGGCACGACCACTATATCTACCTTCCTTTTCTTTATGGAAGGCACCGGCCTGATCAACCAAGGGTGAACGTCAGAAAATAGCAGGTACGAGCAGGAACAAGACGAAGCTCGAAGCACTTACTGATCCACCGCGACATAGTCCACCTTTCGCTTGGGGAGCCTAAAACCCGAAAGCTTCATAGCCTGAGGAGTGGGCACACGGGATCCAGGAGCAGAAGACGGCGCAGCAGAAGGGCCAGAGGTAGCTCCAGGCGGCGTCAAGCCGGAGGCAGCACCTTGAGAAACCAGCGATGACCTGCCCCTCGTCGGGATAACGGGCAGCTCTCCCTCCTCCTAGCGGGCGTCGACCTCGGAGTCGTCAGGAAGGGCGCGGAGGATGTCAGCTTTGCTCAAGGGGGAGGTCTCCCCCACCCCTTCGGGGGTCACCTCTAAGTCTTCCTCCTCCCCCTCTTCCTTCCCATGGGACTCGTCAGAAGACAGCTCCACCGGCTTCAGCGCTGCAGAGGCCCCGGAAGGCACCGGCGGCACCAGCCCGCGCGCGTCAAAATTCGGCCAGGCGGCCACGATCTGCTCCCGGTCCGTGCGGCGGAACAAAGGAACGAAGGCGCTCGGCGGGTAGTCTTGGTTGTCCCTGACCAAGAGGCACAAAACTGCAGACATCTCATCGTCTGGCAGGGCCTTCGGGCTCAGGCGAATCTTGTCTTCTTCATCTCCAAGCCTCCATAAGGGGCCTGTACGCGCGTGAAGAGGAGCGACACGCATCATCAGGAATTCCCTCAGGAGCACGGACCCTGTCACCTTCGCCGCCTTCGCGTTGCCCGGCTTCAGGTCGGCCTGCATCTGCGCGACCACAGGCGACGCCCGCTCATCAGTGAGCTCTGCATGAGACCACCCCTTGTCGGACTGGGGCATCTCCGTCGGCAACGCCAAGCGCGGGTGGACGCACTTGGCGCCCATCATGACCCATTTGGCCCTGAGGTTGTCGACCTTCTTCCCGGTGTTCGAGATCGAATTGGCCTTGCCGGCCGCAATGAAATTGGCACACCCGGAGATATGGCCTTCGCTGACGCGGAGGAAGAAGAAGTGGCGCAGCAGATCCACGGACGGCATCACGCCCAGATATGCCTCACAATAGTAGGAGAAAATGGATAGGAGAAGGATGGAGTTGGGATGAAGATGCAGCGCCTGCAGCCTGTAATGGCCAAGGACCTCATAGAAGAAGTCAGAGAAGGGGGGAATCAACCCTGCGGCGATACTGCTCGTGAAGAAGGGGAAGAAGGTGCTTCCCTTGGGCTCCGACACGTCGGAGGCGACCCGAAGCTCCGTCTTCCCCCTCTCGTTGCTCTCCCCCGACGTCAGCAAGTGTGTGGCGGCGAGGTTCTTTTCCGAGACATTGGGCGCGTCGAGAGCAGGCTCGTACCAAGCCGGCGACGAGGAGGGCTTGACCTTGCGTGGTGCCATTAGTCGCCGATACAGGAGAAGATGGAAGCAGATCTGAGGATTTCAGAAGCAGGCAAACAGAAAAGGGATCTGAGCAAGGCGAAGAGAAGCAATGAAGGCAGGCACAGTCTGCGCCAGCCTTTTGTCAAGTCAGGCAGTTGCCGAGGCAGCATGGGGAAGCGGAGACGCCCACGTCCAAACACCCGCCACGCGTCAACCAAGGCCGTAGGATTTTGGGGCCTCCGGTGCTCCGCACTTGACCTTTGGCTTTGCCTCGAAGCCAAGCCCGAGCGCGCCTTGGGCCCGGGGGCTACTGTCGGTGTTCTGGGAACAGGTGTCCCCAGACTTTCCTGCCTGCGGCCCACGGCATGGCTCTGTGCGTGGGCCCGTGCGACCCATCTTCATCAACAAGGCATTCAAGACCATCGCGAGGGGCCAAGCCTCGCAAGGCGGATGACACAAGACCTCCTAAGGAGCGGCCTCGCCAAGTTGGCACGTAAGGAGCGGAGAGATCAAGGCAAAGCAAACGTCGCGAGGTTCTGGTGACGTAAGCCAAGATGATGAAGATCAGGCGGGCGCCAGGCGGGCGCCAGCGCGCGCAACGTCCTTGTTTCCCCTTTGGTGCTAAGGAAGCAAGCGCAGGTGCGGAGTACCGAGGCGTCAAGCAAAGGTTTCTATATCAGTGCAACGAGATCAAGACCAGCATGACAGCAAGACGGAGGTCACCGTGGAGCCCAAGGTGGCGTCACCACCAGAGCCTTTTGCAAGCGAATGCCGCTTTTGTCAGGATAAGCTATACTAGTTGTCCCCTTTCAAACTGGCCGTTGTTGGCTCCCTTCCCGCTCGATATTTGGGAGGAGGACCAGGGCCTATATAAGTAGAACTAGCCACCACCGTAGGGGACACATCATGTAGATCGGAACTGGTTCGGAAGCATCTGATCCTTAGCTGATCCTTAGCCACACACCAAGCACAAGAACACCTCAACCCAGGAGGCTGTTCTTCCCCTTGTATTTTTCATCATCAGCCCGAGAGGCAATCCACCACCACCACACTGGAATAGGGTATTACACCACAACGGTGGCCCGAACCAGTATAAATCTTGTGTCTTTTGTGTTGTGAGTTCATTGAGTTCGTCTGCGATATCTTAGCAAGCTAGGGTGTGGATCGGTAGGGGGGAAAGAACTTCGCGTGCACCCTAAAGTTCAAACCTTAAGGGTTTTACAGGAACAAGTGATCCGACTCCTTTCTTCTCGTTGTTGTGTTGGATGGAGTTCTCAAAGCAAGACGTCGAGACAAAGATGATGATCGAGTCAACGTTCTTATGAGGTGCAACTTGGATCATGAAGTTTGTGAGATTTAGTGTCCCCTCTGTCTTCTTACCTCACATCTTAAATCTCGGGACGAGATTCTTGTTTAGTGGGGGTAAGTTGTCAAAGCCCTAGCTTAGCCTTGCCTGTCATTGCGTAAGCATTCATGCATCATGTTATAATTTCTAAAACTTGAAATGGGGATTGACAAACCCTAGGAGCAAATGAAATTCAACTAGGGTCAAAATTAAATCTTTTCAATGAACCCAAAATGCCCTTCATAAATGCTCATCATTTTTGTATTGGTCTAGAACAACTGACAAAAATGGTGCACACTTTTCTAGGACATCCTGGATTTTTGAATTAATCCATATTGTATTTGAATTGGAGCAAATAAAATCTATAAATAATTTTATAGCTCCTAATGTTTTGAAATTAATTGTGGGTCTCTGGAATAACTCAGTTAACATCCACAATAATTTTCAGCATTTATAAAAATGATTTAGTGCTGGAACTAATCAAAACAAATAGAACAAAAATAGAAAACAAAACAGAAATAGGAAAAGAGAAGAGAGAGAGAGAGAAGACCTACCATGGCCTAGCATTATGACGGCCCAACCGGCCGACTGGCCGACTGGCCAGTCATCGTTCTCCTCTTGCCAGGAGGACGCTAAGAGCGTGCTCGCCGCGCGCGTGCACACGCCTGCCAGCTCCTGCTTGCCGCTTCTCCCCGACGCGCCCAGATGGCGCCACGCACCTCCCTGCCTCACTCTCTCACTCTCCCTCGCTCTCATCCCCTTCCCTGGATCTCTCTCTCTCTCTCTCTCTCTCTCTCTCTCGTGCCCGAGCACTGCCGTCACCGCAGCTCGCTGCCCGCGTAGCTACCGACCCCCTCTCGCCACAGAGCCATGCCCAGAAGCTCCGTAGTAGAGCATGTCATCTCCATGCTGAAGGAAACAAGCTGGAGGGCTCCGCTTTGCTGCCATCATCGTCATCCTCATCATCGGCCGCCGGAGATCGCCACCGACATCCCGTCGTATCCAAGCCATCCCCGAGCGCACTGAGATCACCGACGACCTCGTTGTGAGCTCCTCTACCAAACCCCCCCTCCCCCAGTGCTCGATAGCTTAGCGTAGCCCTCATTTCTGGCGAGGCCGAGACCTCGCCGGCGATGGACATGTCGCCTCGTTGTTTTGGCTTGCCTCCACCCAAATCGAGCACACCATCGTGCTCCTGGTGACACGAGGAAGCCGTAGCCCCCCTTAGTTGGGCTCCCCGTGCTTCATAGCGACATCCCGCTCGAGGCCGAACTCTGGCCGCCGCGGACATGCTCGCCTCTGTTGTTCCCGGCCACTCCCGCACCTCCCAACACCACCCTTCGACGCGCGCCAATGCGTGCGTTCGAAGCAACTAACCACGCTTGAAATGATGCCCTGTGGCTTGGTTCCGAAGCCCTCCGCCACGCGTGTCGTCGCCGGCGTCGAGCTGCCGACGAGTTGACCTTGTTTGACCTGGGGTTTGACTCCCTGGGTCAATGACAGGTGGGCCCGGAGCCCTGCTAATCTTAGCTTAGTGCTAATTAAAATTTAGTTAACCCACTGAGACACTGGCATGTAGGCCCAGGCCCTAACTAACTTAGGTTAGTATTTCACTTGGCACTAATTAACTCTGTTGATTAGTTGTGACGCTGACATACTGGCCCCAATGGTCAGTTTGACCTGGTCGGCGTCTGTTGACTTGCTGACATCACACTGGCGTCATGCTGACGCAGTTAACAATTTTCTGGATTAAAAATAATCTAGGAAATTTCAGAAAATGTTTAAAACTTCTAAAAATCATAGAAATTGATTTATAACTCAGAGTGAAATAATTTATATATGAAAAATGATCAAAAAAATCCAATCTTTCCATCTGTACAATTTTCATGCATGTTAAACAACTTATGGCTGCTGTTTAGGACAAATCATATAAACGGCATTTGAATTTCTCATATGGAGTTTGAATTTGAACCTTGGGTTCAAACCAACTTCATTTAAATCATTGCTAGCTGCATTGGCTCAAACCACAGCATATTGTCATGTCATGATCATGCATCATATTGTTGCATTGCATTGATTGTGTCCCTTCTCTGTTGTCGGTGCTTGTTCCCTCTCAGTAGACATTGATCCGGCGATGAGATCGATGACACCGATGAAGAACTATACTATCTCAGAAGTGCCAGGCAAGCAAAAACCCCTTGTTCATTCCGATACAATCCCACTCTCTCGCTCCTGCTCTCTTTTACTGCATTAGGACAACAATGCTTCAACTGTTACATGCTACGGTAGTTGAACCCCTTTCCTTTGCATGACCTGTCATTGCCATAGTAAATAGATGAAACCCTGGTGTGCCTACTCATTCATGCTTGTTGTCATGCCTGCTACTGCTTAGAGTTGAGTCAGGTCTGATTCATTGGGGATGAATTGGAATGTGGTGAACATGTCTTACTGTTGAGAGCTAAGTGTGTGAACACGATTTGGTAAAGGTAGCGGTGAGAAGCCATGTAGGAGTACATGGTGGGTTGTCTCATTAAAATCGTCCTCAGGAACTGAGTTCTGTGTTTGTGATCCATGAACAGCTACTATCACACATTGGGATCCTTAATTGACTCTCTCGACTTATTAACCGCCTCGCCCTCTCGTCCGGGAGTTCCAAGTAGTTTCGTGTTTGTAGTATGTTTGGAGGCCGTGGCGCAGCGCTGACCCGAGGGTGGGCTGTGATTCGGTAGGCTTCGTGGCACGTGTCTTGGGGCGCCTGCTTGGTGCCTCGGGAACCCTGCACACATCGTTCGGGGCCGATGTGGAAACCTCGGCCGGACTCCCTGCGGATGGAACCTGAATAGGCGATAAACCTGGACTAGGGACTTGTGTGGCTAGTCAGGTCGTGGCCGACACACTCGCCAGGCTTCCGCTTGAAGGTTGCCGAGATACATAACGTGTACATGGAGGTAAGTGGCGAGAGCGTGTGTGAAGAAGCACACCCCTGCAGGATTAACATCATCTATTCGAATAGCCGCGTCCGCGGTAAAGGACTTCTGGGTTGCGTGTACAGTTCATAGACAAGTGAAAGTGGATCCTCTAAAATGCACAAGATAAGCGTGAGTGCTATGGATGGCGTTCTCGTAGGGAGACGGGAGCGGATCCATAGTGGTGTATTCATTTGTGAATATGTGGACTCATGTGCGCCACCTCAAAAGAGTTACTTGCAATCGTAGTTTAGGATAGCCACCGAGTCAAAGCTGGCTTGCTGTAGTTAAACTCCACCACCCCCTTTGTTGATACTGATGCATATGTAGCTAGTTCTGATGTAAGTCTTGCTGGGTACATTTGTACTCACATTTGCTTAATTTGTGTTTTTGCAGGGAGACTTCAGTCTCACTAGTAGTTCCACGTGGACTTTGACATTTAGTTTGTTACCTCAGCAATGATCTTGTACCCTTGGGAGGTCTTGTAGATAGTCAGGCTTCTCAACCTTTTTCATTTGTAGTTGTCTCTACTCAGACATGTTTATGCTTCCGCTTGTTACTTGTATGCTATGTATGTTGGATCATGAGACCCATGTTTCACTAAAAAAAATACACTTCCGTGATGATACGTGTTTGTCACAGTAGGTCGCTTTTTTTGTCATGCATGTACATCCATGACAAATTTATGACACAATCAAGATAGTCATACATGTGCTGTCGTAGAAGTGTTCCATGACATTACCAAAATTATCATCATGGAAGTGTTCACTTCCATGCCGATAAATCGCGCGTCACAGAAGTGCTTTCGCCAAGGGTGACGAACACGTGGCATCCACCGTAATGGAACGCCGTTAAGCTATCGGGTTGGGTTTTGGATCCGATAACCCGTTAACAGCCCCGACCAATGGGAAATTTCCACGTGTAAAATTCTTATTGGCCGGACGAAACATGTGTCAGCTCGTCAGTGGGTCAGATAGGTGCCTATGATACGTCGACACGTGGCACGGCCCAACAGAGGCCAATTCCTGTGTAAAGGTCGACCCGTTTGACTTGGTCAAAATCTGGCGGGCCAGCCCATGGAAAGCCTATTAACGGCTTGTTCGAATATAGCCCATTTACAGCCCGCTAACCCAAGGCCCATTACGCCCTATCCGAATTAGGCCCAGTAGCGTCATCTGGGCCATTCAATATGATTCCAGCCCGTTTTCACTTCTGGCCCATGTATGGCCCATGACGTCTTTCGACCCATATGAGGCCCTATGTAACTCTTGGCCTGCTAACGGCCCGTGGTGAAACTGGCCCGTAATGAACAGTGTATCACTTTACACCCATTAACGGCCCGTGGTGAAACTTGCCCGTGATGAACAGTGTATCACTTTATACCCATTAACGGTCCGTTATTCCGTTGGGCGTTTCAACCCATGTTATCTTCGGCCTTCTCGAGCCCATTTATTCTTGGGCTCATTTCAAAGATTCGCTTACTTACGGCCCGTTCTCGCTATTTTTCGCTTGTGGGCCAAATTCAGCCCGTGGTTATAGTCGGCCCGTTTGTGGTCCGTTAATACGTTGGGCCGTTTTCATTTCGTCATCAAATACGGCCTATTAACGATGGCCCGTTATGGTCGGCCCATGAACGGACGATTCCAACTCTAGCCTGTTTACGGCCATAATGCGGCCTGTTATTGGCCCATGTTTGGCCATCGATCATACTGCCCATATAAGGCCCATTGATGATACGGCCCGTAGAAGGCCCATTGTTTCTACGGCCCGTAGAAGGCCCATTGTTTCTACGGCCCGTAGAAGGCCCATTGTTTCTACGGCCCGTAGAAGGTCCACTGTTTCTACGGCTCGTAGGAGGCCCAGTGTCACTATAGTAAATATTAGCCCATGGTTATTGTGGCCTAGTTTTAAAAAATAGGTTAATGCAGCCACTAGCAAACCGCGGAAAAAGAACTGCAATGACTAGAAGCAAACAAATAAACAAGACAACAAGGAAATAAATAAGCAAGCAACTTACGCTAGGCTATCACGTCTATCACACATATTACATCCACTGGGCATCAAAGTTCGTCACCAGTGCAAATAAACGCGCCGACAAAAGAATATACAAAACTAAGAGCACTTCAGAAGGCACTAGGCCTGGCCAGGTCGGGCCCCCCCAAACAGCTGAAGAAGCTGAGTAGACCTCAATTGTGTCAACGATAGATGCATCAACACTAGATTTAAGGCATGATAGTGTGCACGGCAGACCTCTGACATCTTCATTACATCTTTGACTTCAAGTCGGAGCTGAGCTGAAGCAAGCCTTTCCGCTTTAAGTTGAGACCAAGAAGTCGAATCTGATTGAGGCAGCGATCGCACAGAGGTTGTCTCACACCTGCCGGTGAGTAGCTTCAACTCATCGTCTTCATCAAGACAGACCTTGGGGTTATCTCGCTGTCCTCAAAATGGTTTGGCTCACTATCTTCCCTAAAGTTCTGCTCATGCGTAGAGATACGAGTCTGAAAGAGAAACAAGGAGACACGTAACAGGTTTCACAATTATATAAGCAAATAAATGGATCTGTTCTGCATAAGGAACAAGTTTTTACAACTACAATTTGAAACTGGTAGTTGTTGCAAACATCCAATCAGATGTAAACAGCAAAGCAAATAGCAGTGGAGGAAATGATGCCTATCCTAATCTATACTAGAACAAAGTTTGAAGGCTTGAGAAGGATGAACTTACATTACATGTTAACACGGGTTGGACAAAACCCTTCTCCATGTTTATGGAAGGATAATTTAATAAATTCCCCAAAGAAAATTCTTTATAAGCGTTGCCATTATTCTACATTTTGCAAAGAGTAAATATAGATCAAATAATATTGGAAGAAACAGAGGATAATGAAGCTCAGGTGTAGACTGATGATACATAATCAAATAGCAATTAATTAAGTACAGCATTACAAGGCAAAAGGGAGAGAGGTACTGACAAGAGCAATGCAGAGCCCATTATTGTTTTGAGATCGTATGATCCTTTGAGCAAGGAGATTCATCTGAAATTAGTTTTCATACAAGAGAGAAGGTAAGGCAATTCGTATGATCCTTAGGAGTTCAAATTTTGAATTGATATCATAGACAGTACCTAACGCTGGGCTCCCAGCAGTTCTAATAGGGGTTTGGCCACTGGAGTAGGGGTAAAGTGTGGTACAGTTGGGCCTGTGTTTTCTGTGGCTGCTGATCTATATGATTTAACAGGTATCACTACCTTTTCCAAATACCTAGTTTGTACTCCTTGACGACATGCACTCACCCTCTACCTTTTGGACACCTATTACGAAAGAACAACATCTGACTGGAAAAACATAGTGTGACGACATATGGAATAGGTACAGAAAATGGATAGGTATGGCATATACTCATATATGATGCTTAAACTAAGCAGATGGTGTAACAAAGTAGAAGTAATGCAAGAGGTCGATGCAAAATATGCGACCAATACAACTTTGCAAAGTTAGAGCAAGCACCTTGATGGGTGAATAAGATAGGCCATCCTCCACCATGCCAAGTTTGATAGCCAGTGGATCGTTCCGCAATATTCCTCTCGTGCGCCCATTCTCATATTCATTTTGATAATGTTCAATATCTGACATGCATGAAAACATAAAAAAGTGAGATTTTCTTTGTAATGCAGAAGTGATTCTAATCCAATACTGCCTCCCTGTAAACCCCTTTGTGCTATCTCTGCTATTCTTTTAAAGATGCCATGCATGCTGTAATTTGTTGTGTGCATTAATATAATGTGGCCTACTACTCAAAATATGAGAGCTCCAGAAGTGATGACACTTCGCAGATGATAGCTTCAACATATAGTAAAGAAGAACAAGTCGACCTAACCTGACAGATTTAAAATATACTAAGGGAGAACAACTCGACCTGACCAGTCGACCGCAAGAGAAGAGTATCATCTTAAAGAAGAGCAGAAGAGCAAGCAGATTGAAGATATTACAAGTCTTTTAATACAATGTCGGTTGGCCACCCATGATGAACCAGAGTGCACAGAGAAATGCTATTCTTCCCGATCTCTCCATATGTGGCTCACATGCATTTTGAAACTAAAGTAGGAACATTTAGCTAACCAATTAAACATCTCTCAGTTTTACTAATATCAGCAATAATATCAGATATGAATTTGTACAACTAAGCTTGTTTAGCTCGATGGGTGGAGCAGTGCTATTACGACACGAACCACATAGGCTGCTGATTGTGGTCATCATAAAATGGGGAAAACATAAGCATGATGAGTACAGTGTTGACCATGGCGGTGGGATGGCAGATCTGAAGCTGCAAACCGCAAGAAGGGTAGTTAGCAACCGATGTTTGCTTTGAAATAACAACTAAGATTTGGTATGGACAAGAAAGTACGGTCAACAAGTGACAAAGAAATGCAATTATGTTGTCTCTCTATATGTCGCGACATGCATTTGGAAACTCAAGTGGGACCTTTAGCTAACCAATTAAATGTGTCGGTTAACTAATATCAGTATCATATCACAATCATATTTGAACAACTAAGCTTTCAAATTCTGAGTGTTGTGTTGTTTAGCTTGAAGGGTGGAGTAATGCTAGTACGACAGAAAGCACCTACGCCGATCATAGTAGAGTAGATAAAAGGGGAAAACCCTAAGCATCAAGAGAAAAATCAGGAATGTGGAAGTAGCTGGACCAGTGGGTGGCGTGCATGCTTTTCGAAACGAATATAGGAACATTAGGTGACCAATTAAACGTTCTCTGTTTTAGTGATATGAGCATCATATCAGATTCGTATTTCAACACGTAAGCTTTGGGTTGAGGTCTTGAGGAGCAGTGCTAGCACGACACGAAGCACCTACGATGATGGTAGTGAATATAAAGGGGGGAAACCATAAGCTTTACGAGTATAGTGCACGTGCCATGGCGGATCTGAAGGTGCAAACCGGACAAAGCTACTTCACAACCAATGTTTGCTTTCAACTAGCCACTACGATTTGGTACAGACAAGAAAAGTACAGTAAACAAATTACGATCTATTTTCTGGGTGAGATCAGTAACTTAAGCACATATGGAAGAGTACCAGCTCTCTTGCGACGCCGTGTAGGCCTATGTTGATATGTTGAGGGTGTTGCGGGTGCGATGGCTATCGGCGGCGGGGAAGAAGACTTTAGACAGCAGACGGCCGGGTCGGGGGATATATCCTGTTGCCGTGGACGAGGCGGTCGTAGGAGCGGCAACGGCAAGGTGGACGACGGTGCCGATGAAGCGAAAGGAGGCGATGAAAGGATCCTGGTCCAGCACCGTGGATGAGAGACATCCATCTCTTGCAGTGGACGACGGGGTAGGGGTAGCGGCTCCAGAAGGTGGAGGATGGGGTGGTGGACAGAGGAGGCTGGCCGCAGTGCGGAGGTTGTCGTGCCGCCCATGGTGTATGAATGGGGAAATGGAGGGGAGGGGGATCTCAAACTTTGGGACACACTTCTCTGAAATGGGGGAAAGTTACGAACTTATCCCCCGTTTAAAATTTCGGACATCGCGTCAGTTGGGGATAGGACGTAATCTCGCCTCCCCCAAATATTTGCCGGTAACTATTTCGGGCGAGGAGAGGGTGTTTTGCCGCCCACGGTTTGTGACACCCCAAAATTCTTAGCCTTGTTTTGTTAATTAAAATTTTGCCAGGAAATAAATTTTTATTTTCTGGGCTCCCTTTTGATTTTTGGACCATTTATCTCTCTAGTTATTATGGAGTTTTCCCCAAAATAAAACCTTTCAAATATGTTATTGGACTTGTTTAACCTCTCAAGGAAAACTTTTCCTTTATTAGTAGAACTAATTACTTAATTAATTTGCTTGATCTTTATCTTTTGAAAAATGGTTTTTCCAAGATTATATGGCCATATTTGAACTACAACCATTTGATAGATTCACTTAAAATTCCAACCAAAATTTGGAGATGTCATGTGATGTCTCTAAATCACTTTTGTGCAATAATATAGTTATTTCATTGCATATTTTGAGTTTTACACCTGTTTTTCAACTCTGGTCCACTGGACACTTTTGCACTATAACCTAATTAATTTTTTCCTCAGAGCATCCACCAAAATTTTGGGATGTCAGTGGTAACATGCCATCCAACTTTATGCAAAAACCTAGTGTTGTTCTTTGGAGAAATTGAGTGTATCAACCTCTTTTTCATTCTGGACCAGACTTGTGTTTTCTACTTCAACCCCATTCTTTCTTGCTTTAGTGACCTTGTGCTTTCTCATGCTTGTAGTCAACCCTGCAAAACCCGTAAGTCCAGGAGCATGCACTCCTTGGAACACTTATGGTCCATGTAATGATGCCATTTACTCCCTGTCCAGAATTGTAGTTTTGCAAAACTTGCACTAGCAAGTTTCTCCTTTTGGCAATCTAACTGCACCAACCTGTCATGCATCCAAGGAGACACTAGCCTTAAGAATTTGGCCACTCCAAGAAATGCCTAAGTACCCTTGGCATTTTGTCAAACACCTTATGGGCATGATCTGTTTTAACATGACTTTTTTTTGCACTGTGACCTTGCCCCTCTGGGCAATCTAGCATGTCTACTAAGCACCTAGACGATCCTAACCTAGATCTGCTAAGTGCCAGCCTCACCCAAGCCCTGTAGCATGCCATGGCTTTTAAAAGCACGCCCGTGCGTGCGTGCTCATCTTGGCGTCCGGGCGGCGCGTTTAGCCCAGACGCGCGCCCGAGCCGACGCTGTCGCCCTGGTTCGCCACCGCTCTGCCGAGCCACGCCACTCGCTATTTCGCCGCGTCGCGCCAAGTACCCGACCGCCTCGCAGCGTTGCCGGAAGCCGCTTACGGCACGCCCGCGCCGCAACCGCCACCGCCATGAGCAGCACCGCCCAAGCCTCCAACGCCGCCACCTGCCTCGAGCAGCGCGAGCTCATCCGCAGCCATGTCCACTAGCGCTGTCGCCGCCACAACGCCTCGAGCTACAGAATGGCGGTCACCGGCGACCTTATCTCGCCGCCGCAGAACCGACCCCGAGCGCCTATTTAAGGAGCCCCCGAGCTCGTCTCCGCACGCAGGCAGTCTCAAACCCTCCCTAGGACCCCATTGGCAGTCAATCGACCCGGGAGATCTCCTTCCCATCTCCGCAACCGCAGCCGCCGCCATCGCCCGCCATTACAAGGCCATCGAGCCTCCCCTCTCTGTCCTCTTCACCAGGAGCTCTCTCTTCCTCCCATGAACTCTCCCCCCTGCTCAATTTTAATCGGGAACCACCGCCGCCCCAAAAGCACTACGACACCGAAACCTTCCTCCGCCGCAGAGCTTGCCGCCGGTGACTCACTCCGTCCCCGTCACTCCCTCGACCACCGGGAGAACCGCCCCAGTCATGCAGATCCATCCCCACCCTCGGATGCCCGCGAAGAGCCACCGTTCGCCGGCGACGATCACCGGAGCCCCGCCCCGCTCGGAAAGAGGAGGGAGAAAACGCGGGCGACTGGTCAAACCTGACCAGTGGACCAGGCGGGCCCACTGTTAGTGACCCCGCCCAGTCCACGTGGGTTAAGTGGAAGCGCATTTCCAGATTACACCTTCGACGTGTACGTATATATTCGAAACGTTTTCTTTTCTGTTTTATTTTTAATAACGGATTTTTGAGCAAACTTTGACCGGCCGTATCTTTTTAAATACAGCTCCAAATAAATTAATTCTTTTTCCTACCTCTCTCAAATATTGTCTAGTTTATTTTAAGATTTCTTTGAAAATTTTTCAAAACAACCTTTTGTGCTGCTTTGATTTTGTGTGTTAATTCATATATATTCTTTTAAATAGGATTTTTGAAGATTTCAAGATGTGTTGGAATGCACCCTGCTTTCCCATGACCTGAAGGCAAGCATTCTGAACCCTGGTGAAATTTTTGTGTGTGTTGCATAGCACGGTGGCAACACCACCCCGACACGAGCATACGTCATTTTATGTGAGGATGTGTTCCTACTCATGAGTACATGTTAATGAATTTCATGCAAATGGAGTTGATATGATTGTGATAGAAATCACCGTCATATGCCCTTCATGCATACTGGGAGGAAAGCCGGGAAGGCCTCTGTCTTGGGTAGACACGGTCTTGTCCCTAGTCCTCCGTCCAGACGATCGTGTCCGGTATGACATGAGGGGCTATGTCGCGTGGTGTTTCTATCTGTTGTTTGAAGTATATGCATTGTTATACTAATCTTGCAGGAATATTACAACCTCCTGAGTCGATCGTAGATCGAGTCTTGTGCCAAGAACCCCATACTTGCTTTGTACTACCACTGCCTCTACAATAAGTAGGGTACGGTTCGAGAAGTTGTCAACCCTTTCCTAGCACACACCGCATGAGAGACCATGGTGGAAGATACTTTGGAGGCATCCGTAGTCATGCCACCGGTCCGGGAGCATGGGTGTTTTGGTTGTAGCCAAGGGTAGCTCCCAGTTTATGCGCTGTATAAATTTTGTGATCCGATATTACGTCGAGGTTGTAGCCTCCCCACTTAGAGTTTTGCTTGACAGGAGTCATGGGTGATTCCAGACACATGTGAGTTAAGCTGGTGTGTGCAAGTTAGGTGTGTTTTCAACAAAAAGATCGTAGACGGAATTAGTCCCGATGGACTAATGAAATCCATTACTCGTGGGTAAAGAGTACACCCTCTGCAGAGATTAAACCTATTCAAATAGCTGTGTCCATGGTTAAGGATTACATGCCGATGGGTCAAGTGTTGGTCTTAGTGTCGGTCTTCGGAGGTGAAACTGTTAAACTGAAATCGAATCACAACTTGTGACTTGTGATAATCATGATTATTATTACTATTGTTGACTAACCCGTGATATTATTGGTATTATCGAATATCCCCGGATGGTTCTACCTCCCGGATATTTACCGTGTCTTCTTTTAAAGCCCTTTATGTGGTGTCGCCGACGCCTCGATCGCTGCATTGTTTTTGTTTATTTATAAGCCCTTTATGTGGTGTCGCTCGACGCCTCGATCATGCATTGTTTTTGTTTATTTATAAGCCCTTTATGTGGTGTCGCTAAGACGCCCGACTGTGGCATTTCTTTTAAAGCCCTTTATGTGGTGTCGCTAAGACGCCCGACTGTGGCATTTCTTTTAAAGCCCTTTATGCGGTGTCGCTAAGACGCCCGACTGTGGCATTTCTTTTAAAGTCCTTTATGTTATTTATTTCATAATTTTAATACTACCATGTTATTGCATATTCACAAATAACATGCTTGCACGCAGCAGAGTTTTATTTATCTTTTGTGACTGACGTCATGAGCATAAGATTTTTTTAGCATATTATTGTTATATTATACCTGTGTTCAAAATGTTTGCGAGTACATTCAAAGTACTCACTGGCTTGTCCCTGGCTATTGTCTTGGCCAGATTTCCTTGCACGGAGAGGAGCGACCGTGCCGACAGTCCCGGAACCTAAGCAACGGTGATAGCAGCCTCGCGAAGATAGGAGTTAACCTGGTCAGCTGTTCCTGTGGGAATTGGAGTCCTATAGGCACTGATGATCCACAAACTGCTTCCGCCATCAACCACTAGAAACCATATTGTTGTACACATGGGCCAGAATGGTCTTGTACTACATATTTTGTATTTTGCTTGGAATTTCTGTATCAAGCTGGTGCCTCATCAGCTAACAGTTATCCTGGGGCTGGTGAGCACAAGGGCCATTTTCTGGGAATTAATACCCGGAAAACCGGTCGCCACAAACTTGGTATCAGAGCCAGGCTGACCATTGGCTAATCCTATCTTAGCCAGGTCAATAACTTAGGCTAACCACCCACCAAGCCATAAGAAAACCTCAGCCAAGCTTCTCGCACAAGATAGCCACACAGTGACCCGACGCTTTTGGCAGTCGGTGCCCAACCTATCAACCTAGCCCGTCTATCACGCACCAGTGACCAGGTGTCTCATTCGCAAGCGTGCGAAGGAAGACTCTGTCCCCTTTTTCTATAAAAAGGGCACGCTAGCCCCAACCCAGCACAACACAACATTTCCCCCAAAACAAGCCACAATGCCTGGTCCCGTAGTGCACCATGAGACTACAACAACCAACCTTGGAGGTTTTGTGACCATACTTGCAAACCTCACCCGTCGTGCCTATGCGTTAGAAGAGCCCCCAGAATATGTTGTGTACCAAGGAACCCTGAGCGGTGAGGACCGCCAATTCTGGGCCACTGTGCACATCTACGGTAGGGGTCTGTCGCCAGAACGTCCCTACAGGTTCACCGGAAGAACAACTTCCTTTGAGCCACAAGCCATCCAACTAGCTGCTCGAGAGGCTATAGTTCATCTCAGGCACCTGTCGCCCAGAGTTAACTGTCGCTCGTTCCACTACTACCCCAGGCGTGAAGGGTATGGTAGACCACCCCAAGTAGCCAACGGAGATCACGAGACGGACCCTGCATTGCTGCACCTAGTGCGCTATGTAGGTGCGCTGGAGGAATTGTTCGATCAAATCACCATTGATCTGATCGCAGCTCGTGGAGAGCTGGTTCGTCGGGCCCCGGCGAGAGAAGAGATCGAGCCCAATGCCGACAACCCAGTCGTGCTGTTCGGACACCCGATCGAGACCCTGAGGTCAGCCCCAGCCGTTAGCCAAGGTGCTTTGATGACCCCAGAAGTGCTTCGTCGCCTCCTGGGAGCACACTCCAACGGGGTTGTGGTCAACAATCCCGCGATGGTCATCATCACTACCCCGAGCCTGCAGCCCTCAAAGACTCTCCGGCTAATTCCGACGGTGAGAACTGTGGAGAAGCCTCGACATCCACAAGGAACGCCCGCTTGATGTAAACGGCGTAGACTAAGTTACCCAAGTGGTGTCGAGCCCCAGTATCCTTGCCTTGTGATCGTGTAACCTTGTAAATAAATGCAGCCTGTCGTCGTGCCTCTGTTTTAAATAGTAGCTTTGCATAGATATATCAGCATGCGATATAAATTTCTATCCCAAGCGCAGTTACCCCAAAACCGCCCGACAACCCCCACAGTGATACGTCACTTTAGTAAGATGTCTGTATCTGTGGTTGACTCCGAGCTGAGCCGGCCAATTCTTTACTTTTTACCACGGTAAATGACCCAGCCCCGGTGCTATAAAAAGGCCACCACGTGACCTTGCCAAGCACCCCTCACCTTGTGCACCATCCTCACAACCATTTCTTGCCATGCCGAGCCCTAGTATTTATCTGAGGACCCCAGATGCTACCCCAGGTAGTTTTGTCAAGATATTGTGGGACTTTACCTGCAGTACCATGGGCGCTACCCAGCCACCGCAGTACGAGCTGTTCAAATCAAGGATCACCCCTTCCACCTCAAGATACTGGGCAGCAGTACACATCCCTCCCGTAAACCCAAACCAAGACCCAACGGAGGTCTCCTTCGTGGGGAAATCTATGCCAACCCCACATATGACCGTAGAAGCTACGGCGTACGAAGCGCTCGCTCGCCTTCGATTTGCAGTACCCTATGCCAGCGAACGAGGGTATTATTATTTTCCGAGCCGTGCAGCACCCGGAGGAGTAACATCTTTTCCCGGTGGACGGATTGAGAGAGACCTAGTACTGGCCAACCTTATCCAGTACATCATCGCTCAAGAGCATTTGAACCAGCGAGTGATGGATTATCTCCAGAGTCTCGCTGATTTAAATCCTCGGATCGCCAACGGCAGACCACTGAGGCCAGACCAAGAGAGACACATTCATCGACTGGTCAATCCACTTCCTCCGATAGAAGAGGAGTGTATTCCATTGCCAGAGACATTTTCTCGAGACCCTGTCCAGTTACCATTCTCATTTTAGACGTCACTGCTGTGTTTGTTAGTTCAGCATTTAATTGTAACTTATGCTTGGTACCTCAAATTTGTGCGACGAGACGAGTATTTAGTTCCTGCTTGTATGAGTGGTTTTCCCTGTGATTAACATGTGTAACATGAAAAGAATCCTGAGCGAGATTTCTTTTCCCCGAGTTGCTGCATCGTATATCTCCTCACGCCGTGAATTATTTTATTTCACACATCACCTCGGCAGCAGACTCACCTCCGCTCGAACGCATACCATGCTTGCAAAGACACGTAACCGTGGGGTATTTGTTATTCAAAACCGCTCCTAGCAAATCTCGAGGACGAGATTTCTCTTAAGGGGGGTAGTGTTGTGACACCCCAAAAATTTTAGCCTTGTTTTGTTAATTAAAATTTTGCCAGGAAATAAATTTTTATTTTCTGGGCTCCCTTTTGATTTTTGGACCATTTATCTCTCTAGTTATTATGGAGTTTTTCCCAAAATAAAACCTTTAAAATATGTTATTGGACTTGTTTAACCTCTCAAGGAAAACTTTTCCTTTATTAGTAGAACTAATTACTTAATTAATTTGCTTGATCTTTATCTTTTGAAAAATGGTTTTTCCAAGATTATATGGCCATATTTGAACTACAACCATTTGATAGATTCACTTAAAATTCCAACCAAAATTTGGAGATGTCATGTGATGTCTCTAAATCACTTTTGTGCAATAATATAGTTATTTCATTGCATATTTTGAGTTTTACACCTGTTTTTCAACTCTGGTCCAGTGGACACTTTTGCACTATAACCTAATTAAATTTTTCCTCAGAGCCTCCACCAAAATTTTGGGATGTCAGTGGTAACATGCCATCCAACTTTATGCAAAAACCTAGTGTTGTTCTTTGGAGAAATTGAGTGTATCAACCTTCTTTTCATTCTGGACCAGACTTGTGTTTTCTACTGCAACCCCATTCTTTCTTGCTTTAGTGACCTTGTGCTTTCTCATGCTTGTAGTCAACCCTGCAAAACCCCTAAGTCCAGGAGCATGCACTCCTTGGAACACTTATGGTCCATGTAATGATGCCATTTACTCCCTGTCCAGAATTGTAGTTTTGCAAAACTTGCACTAGCAAGTTTCTCATTTTGGCAAACTAACTGCACCAACCTCTCATGCATCCAAGGAGACACTAGCCTGGAGAATTTGCCACTCCAAGAAATGCCTAAGTACCCTTGGCATTTTGTCAAACACCTTATGGGCATGATCTGTTTTAACATGATTTTTGTTTTGCACTGTGACCTTGCCCCTCTGGGCAATCTAGCATGTCTACTCAGCAACTAGACAATCCTATCCTAGATCTGCTAAGTGCCAGCCTCACCCAAGCCCTGTAGCATGCCATGGCTATTCGTCGAGCACGTCCCATGCGTGCTCTGGGCGCGCCCAGAGCGTGCGTTTGGCCCGCACGTGCGCCCGAGCCGACACGTCGCTCCTGGTTCGCCACCGCTCTGCCGAGCCACGCCACTCGCTTGGCTTCTCGCCGCGTCGCGCCAAGTACCCCGACCGCCTCTGCAGCGTTGCCCGAAGCCGCTTGGCGGCACGCCATGCTGCCGCAACCGCCACCGCCATGAGCAGCACCGCCCAAGCCTCCAGCCGCCACCTGCCCCGTAGCAGCGCGAGCTCATCCGCAGCCATGTCCACTAGCGCTCGTCGCCGCCACGACGCCCTGAGCTATAGAATGGCGATCACCGGCGACCTTATCCCCGGCCGCCGCGGAACCGACCACGAGCGCCTATTTAAGGAGCCCCCGAGCTCGTCTCCGCACGCATGGCAGTCTCAAACCCCCTCCCTAGGACCCCATTGGCAGCCAATCGACCTGGGAGATCTCCTTCCCCAACTCCGGCAACCGCAGCCGCCGCCACTGCCCCGGCCATTCCGGCGTCATCAGAGCCTCCCCCTCTCCGTCCTCTTCACCAGGAGCTCTCTTCCTCCCGTGAACTCTCCCCCCTGCTCAATTTTAATCGGGAACCACCGCCGCCCCAAAACCACTACACCACCGAAACCTTCCTCCGCCGCAGAGCTCGCCGCCGGTGACTCACTCCGTCCCCGTTACTCCATCGACCACCGGGAGAACCGCCCCAGTCATGCGGATCCATCCCCACCCTTGGATGCCCGCGAAGAGCCACCGTTTGCCGGCGACGATCGCCGGAGCCCCGCCCCGCTCGGACAGAGGAGGGAGAAAACGCGGGCGACTGGTCAAACCTGACCAGTGGGCCTGGCGGGCCCACTGTTAGTGACCCTGCCCAGTCCACGTGGGTTAAGTGGAAGCGCATTTCCAGATTATGCCTTCGATGTGTACGTATATATTCGAAACGTTTTCTTTTCTGTTTTATTTTTAATATCAGATTTTTGACCAAACTTTGACTGGCTGTATCTTATTAAATACAGCTCCAAATAAATTAATTCTTTTCCTACCTCTCTCTAATATTGTCTAGTTTATTTTAAGATTTATTTGAATTTTTTCAAAACAAATTTTTGTGCTGCTTTGATTTTGTGTGTTAATTCATATATATTCTTTTAAATAGGATTTTTGAAGATTTCAAGATGTGTTGAATGCACCTGCTTTCCCATGACCTCAAGGCAAGCATTCGAACCTGTGAAATTTTGTGTGTGTTGCATAGCACGGTGGCAACACCACCCCGACACGAGCATACGTCATTTTATGTGAGGATGTGTTCCTACTCATGAGTACATGTTAATGAATTTCATGCAAATGGAGTTGATATGATTGTGATAGAAATCACCGTCATATGCCTTTCATGCATATCGGGAGGAAAGCCGGGAAGGCCTCTGTCTTGGGTAGACACGATCTTGTCCCTAGTCCTCCAACGAGAAGGTCGTGTCCGGTATGACATGAGGGGGTATGTCGCGTGGTGTTTCTATCTGTTGTTTGAAGTATATGCATTGTTATACTAATCTTGCAGGGAATATTACAACCTCCCGAGTCGACCGTAGATCGAGTCTTGTGCCAAGAACCCCCATACTTGCTTCAGACTACCACTGCCTCTACAATAAGTAGGGTACGGTTCAAGAAGTTGTCAACCCCTTTCCTAGCACACACCGTCTGGAGAGACCATGGTGGAAGATATCGAGGCATCCGTAGTCATGCCACCGGTCCGGAGCATGGGTGTTTGGTTGTAGCCAAGGGGTAGCTCCCAGTTTATGCTGCAGTATAAATTTTGTGATCCCATGTTACGTCGAGGTTGTAGCCTCCCGACTTAGAGTTTTGCTTGACAGGTGCCGTGGGTGATTCCAGACACATGTGAGTTAAGCTGGTGTGTGCAAGTTAGATGTGTTTTCAACAAAAGATCAGAGACGGAATTAGTCCCGATGGACTAATGAAATCTGCTACTCGTGGGTAAAGAGTACACCCTCTGCAGAGACTAAACCTATTCGAATAGCCGTGTCCATGGTTAAGGATTACAGTCTGGGATGGGTCAAGTGTCGGTCTTAGTGTCGGTCTTCGGAGGTGAAACTGTTAAACCAGAACTGGAATCACAACTTGTGACTTGTGATAATCATGATTATTATTACTATTGTTGACTAACCCGTGATATTATTGGTATTATCGAATATCCCTGGGATGGTTCTACCTCCTGGATATTTACTATGTCTTCTTTTAAATCCCTTTATGTGGTGTCGCTCAGACGCCCGACTGCGGCATTGTTTTTGTTTATTTATAAGCCCTTTATGTGGTGTCGCTCAGACGCCCGACTGCGGCATTGTTTTTGTTTATTTATAAGCCCTTTATGTGGTATCGCTAAGACGCCCAACTATGGCATTTCTTTTAAAGCCCTTTATTTGGTGTCGCTAAGACGCCCGACTGTGGCATTTCTTTTAAAGCCCTTTATGCGGTGTCGCTAAGACGCCCGACTGTGGCATTTCTTTTAAAGTCCTTTATGTTATTTATTTCATAATTTTAATACTACTATGTTATTGCATATTAACAAATAACATGCTTGCACGCAGCAGAGTTTTATTTATCTTTTGTGACTGACGTCATGAGCATAAGATTTTTTTAGCATATTATTGTTATATTATACCTGTGTGTAAAATGTTTGCGAGTACATTCAAAGTGCTCACTGGCTTGTCGCTGGCTATTGTCTTGGCCAGATTTCCTTGCACGGAGAGGAGCGACCGTGCCGACAGTCCCGGAACCTAAGCAACGGTGATAGCAGCCTCGCGAAGATAGGAGTTAACCTGGTCAGCTGTTCCTGTGGGAATTGGAGTCCTATAGGCACTGATGATCCACAAACCGCTTCCGCCATCAACCACTAGAAACCATATTGTTGTACACATGGGCCAGAATGGTCTTGTACTACATATTTTGTATTTTGCTTGAAATTTCTGTATCAAGCTGGTGCCTCATCAGCTAACAGTTATCCTGGGGCTGGTGAGCACAAGGGCCATTTTCTGGGAATTAATACCCGGAAAACCGGTCGCCACACGGTTGGCGCCCCACGGTGTATGAACTGGGCTAATAGGTAGGGCGGTTGTGTCACGTCTGATGGAAGTTACACATCTGCCCCTATTTAAAATATAAGCCTACATCGATTTCGGACGAGGAGAGTTTGTTTTGCTGCCCACCGTGTATGAATGGGGAAATGGAGGAAGAGACACATGTCTTTCGGACGAGCTTGAATCAAATGTGTTTTGCCGCCCACGTTTGGCGCCCACCATGTCTGAATGGGCTCAGAGGCCGTCGTGTCACGTATGATTCAAGTTACTAGTCTACCCCTATCGACAGCAGTGTAAATCCTGTCGATAAGGATGTCAAGTGTCAGGGGTAGACAGTAATTTCCATCTCGCAAACACTTGCTTCGGGCAGCCCACAAATTATAGTGGGTGTTTAGCCGCTTCGTTCAAAACTTGGGAGAATTAGCATTCACATTTGCACTGGGACCTAGCAAACTAAATTCAAATCCAATTTGTATTCGATTACGAATATCCACAGATAATTATACGTTTTGTTATTTATTTCTTCAAAACCACAACAAAGATTTATTCCACCTTTATATATGATTATGATTTAGAAATGTTGTGATCTTCGAACTCAGTAGGTTGGATACACTCTGAGTCAAACAGTTATTTCATCCAATACAATATGCTCACACGAAAAACAGTTCACCTTATGTCAATCATACAAGTACTGAGGATTGCCTCGCCTAAAAAATTCAGATCATTACAACACATGGACAACATAGGGGGTCTTGCAACATAATCCATTCAGAGACATGACACAACATGCAAGTACAATAATCTAATGAAAATTTCAACTGGTATCTAAAGAAGAACCGGGATTATCTTGGGCTTCAGATAGCAGAAACAGCAGGACCTCCTCCATCTTCAAATGCAACATTCTTACTTCCTCCAATTCTTGGGTTGCTTGCATAATGTGTGCCGCTAATTCCGTAATTTCCAGCCTCAAGATAAAGATTACCTCATTCATGGCAGCCACGCCATCTCTTTATGCCTCTAGTAGAGCCTCAAGCACTATAATATATGTGCTCAGACTGCTCTTCGGCGGTGTTGCCTCTGAACTGCTACCATCTGGTAAAATGGATGGCGCACTGCTTCCACAAATAGATTTTGGGGTTGTACACTGTGTCCTAGTGTGAATGGCATCTTCCGCTGGACATCAATAAGAGATAGTTATCGTATGATCTAGGCAGTAAGCTCACATGGTAAACGGCGGACGAATTATTGTCGAGCATGGCAAACTATAATTAAATGGTTCGAAGCAGCATCAGCCGAAAAGAAATTAAAATGGTAAGATGAAACCAGGGATGTAAGTGGCAAATAAACGAAATCTTCCAGTCCCATCTAGTTAGTTTTTGCTACCTCCCTAGTTCATTTTCCTCAAAAAAACAAAAAACTCTTTTGAACTATCATACCACTAGTGGACTTTAATCGGGATTAAACCGGACCCAGTTGACATCCCTAGTTGAAAGGGAGTGTACAACCGCTATATTTAAGTTGCCAAGGCATCTAAGAAGTTGAAATAATCTGAGAAAGAACTTAACAGTGTGGCCTCATATAAACTACGAAGACAGTCTTGTGATGAAGTTGAGAGGAAAAGTTATGGACTCAAATGGAATAGGCATGCATTTCTTTACGATAGTACAGCAGGCATTGCTGACATATTGGCCAACTCAGGTATAGCGTAACAACAAATAAGCATTCGAATCAAGCAATACAGCAAAGAAGACAACTGAACTATTTGTAATTCGGTAGGATTACACGTTGAGGGCACAAGCCAAGAAAGCAGCCCACTTGCATTACATTTCACATGTACTAAAACACACTGGCTTACCATATGTTGCTGTGAAGCCTAGCTGCTGTTGCAATGTTCTTTGAAGATATCGTCAGCATCTCGTGGTTGCAAATCTAGTTGTTGTAGTTTATTCTGCACCATCTATTTAGGTAAAATTAATTTTAATCGCATGCACTGGTCCGAATTGATCATCAATGGTTCATCTAAACTAATGAAAGAAGGGTGTGTTCATACACGACAATACTCCCTTCGATTCTTTTTACTTTGCGTATAACTTTTTCTCAGTTTTCTCGTATTAGTCTGCGCGTTGCCGATTCCTAGCGCTGGTTTCCTTTTGTGCCCCGCCCCATCCGCCTCTGCCCTAATTAATTGGCAAATTAGTCCAGAAAAATTAAACCAGTGCCCTCCTTGGTATGCGGGTCAAGAGTTATGCGTAGAGTAAATAGAATCGGAGGGAGTATATCTGCTTCCCTCTGTTTTTATGCTTGTTCGAGGTGCCAGCCCCAAAAGAACAAATATTTTGCTTGATGGGGTTGGCAGCTCCATAATTAATAGAAGCATCAAATTAGTCATGCAACTTGGGAAGATCAAGAACACACAAACAAGTAATGAACAGAGGCTCGGAGCAGTGATGTAATAGCTAGCATCAGAAAATGTAGGGTAAAACGAACAAAAAGCGCGAACCACATGCTAGTTTGCTGATGTGTAACTAAGCATAGAGAACATTAAGCGATCGATGGAACCAACAGTGGCATCGAATAAAACTAAAGCATATTAACTATATGTGCACCGGTATGTAATTTAGCACATGTAACATGTTCATTTGCCGTAAGTATGGCCCTCAGTGCAAGCAGAATAATGCGTCTCATGAAAAATTGAATGATGCCCTGAAGAAATTCAAAGGTGCACTGCTTATGCTAGAAAAGTGAACCTAGGCGCCGACCGTTGGATAATAGTACCTGATTCTCGGGGGTGTATGGGTATCGTTCTCATACTTGATAGCTAAGGATCGTCGATGGTGCTCGTGTTGCGGTTGAGTTTGGGCCGGCTGTCACCGTCGCTGAAGCGGCTCCGGTGCTACGGTTGCGGCGCCTGTCGACATACAAGAAAGCTCATCTGTGGTAAGTGAACAGTTGCACGATAAAGGGAAAAACCGAAGGAGTACAAATCGAAATAACCTGATGAGGCTGCGGCGTCGGTAAAGCAGGGCCGGTGGAGTTGAATATGGCGTCTGTGGAGCGGGTCCGGCAAATGGACGAAGGCTTGGCGGCGCGCGTTGTGCTGATGCTTTCGGTGAGGCGGATCTGCTTGCGGCGGACGAGGGCTTGTATGAAGGGCCAGCGAAGGGGCGGACGAGGAGTCGATGAAGGGCCTACGCTATGGTGGGCGAGGGCACCGGTTAAGCAGATCCGGTGCGGTGGACCATGATGGCGGTCAAGGAGATCTGGCGGTGGACAAGCCCGTCGCTGAAGCGGCTCCGGTGAAGTGGTGAGTTGGCGGTTGGGGTTCCAAGGTGCGGAAGGTAGATCCGGCGGGTGTGAGGTCCACCGCTGCGGCGGGGACTAGATTCGCGGCTTGCCGTGGTTGGGGGTCGGGGAGGGAGGGAGGGCTCTAGGGAAGAATGTTGGGGGCAAAGAGGGGAAAACAATGGAGTTACCAAAGCAGCCCTTTTCCGTTCATGTGGCAGGGGTAAAACAGGAATATCGCAGGGCTAAACTTTTCGGCGCGTGATATTTTGATGTGAGCGGGAAGTTTGAAAGCTTTTGGCGCCTAAAATTATAAGTATTCTGCTCTCGTACGGCCGACTATGATATCATGGCCGACAATTTGTTTGTTTTGCACACACAAAAAATGTGCAAGTTTTGAAAATCAATGTCTCCAACTCGAAACTTAGATTTTCCATTCAATTCAAATATGGATCATTGAGCTACTACAAGCAAATACCATCATGCGGTCCAATTCAAATGAAATTCCAAATGTGTTTAACCTAAATATGATGACAAAAGCAAAAATGTGTATGTGTATGAATAAAGTGGATGATTATAAAGTTTGAACATGCCCGTATGTGTATATCTCTAGGTTTGATATATGAATTTGAGAACACGAAATCCCGGCTTAAAAAATGTACCTCCATTTAAATGAATTACAAAAGCTAATGATGGAGTCGAATTCCAAAATTCCAATCTTAGGTTTGTAATTCTGGTACATCAAGTTATATCACGCATGTTCAAAAGTATCGTTATCTCATAGTACAAACTGTGAAACAAATTGATCAACCATGAGTGCACAATATCTCAATTACGCTAAAGTCCCTCAAATATAGACACCTCACTCTTTATCTGAAGTCAACCCCCCCACCACACACACACACACATAGAGAAGTCGTTCTCTCCCCAAACACCAACACACGAGCACATTAACACCCCTCTCTCTTGTAAAGTCCGGACCCCAACATAGGTCTCTATCACTTTGTCTCTCGGGCATGCACACATCTCTTCCCTCACTCTCTAGGTCTCCCGCTATCTCTCTTACCCAAGCACACGCACTATGTAGAGTGTATATTTCCCATACACACAAAACGTCACCCCCAAACGTCTATCTCCCTAGTTATGTGGTTCTCGCGCACTCACCTCACACACCACCCCCACTTCAAACAAGCACACTTTGTCTCCTTGTGCACCACTCTCCTCTTTCTATCTCTCCCACATGCGGACCCGCCCTAGCTCTTTCCCTGTATACATATATGTCGTGACTCTTTGCATAGCTCCCTAATGTATAACCGTTCTCGATTTCGCACATTGTTCTCTACACCATCTATTCTAGATCTCTCATGAAGTCCCTATCACACACACGATGACTTGCTTCCATTGCGTCTCCGTTCATAGGCCAATTTCGGACAACATCAACATTGTCTCCCTATCTATACGCCATTTATGGACACAAACGACCCCTCTCGCCCCCTCTCTTCCTCTCTCTCTCTCTCTCTTCGTCGCTAGCTCTCTCTTTCTTTCGCTCTCACACACCTCTCCCACACACACACTCGATGTCTCTTCCAAATAGTCTGCTCCCCCCGCCCGCACCCGTGCTATCTCGCAACTACACATGTCACACCATCCCCCCTTCCCTTATACTAGGTTTACATCATCAGTGGTCTCTCTACTCCACATACACTCTCTGCCTCTCACACAAAAACGCGTGCACAAACACACACAGACACGCACAAACACCCATTTACCTGGATCCTCATCTCTCCTCATGTCCGCATGTGTATCTCACACATTCACTCTCTAATTATGTATATGTGTCTCCACGTTACACAACACAAAGCCCCATGTACATGTCTCTCTCTATCCTCCACACACATAGACACAAAGAATCTGTTATCATTGCCTCAGTCTCTAGCATATCACACACGCACACACTCTCTCTCTCTCGAAAACACGCTCAACAAGGGTTTCCCCGTGAATAACTTACCGTCTATTCATGAACAGTCATGGCAGTACGGCGAACATGAGACGTGAAAAAGAATAAATCTACACGTGCTTAGACCACCTAGTATGACTACTAGGACTAGAGCAAGCCAAAAAGCGCGCCGCCGTCACCCCCTCCTTGTTGGCGACGGGAAAATCTTCGTTTTACACAGTCGAGAAGTCATTGTGCTAAGGCCCCACATGCCGAGGCGTTGAATAGAATGTAGATGCTAGTTTACGGAAGCAAGTATCGATAATACGTTTGTATCTCCATACTTATATTTCTTCTCTTATAAAAAACCGAGTTGGTGATGATGGTACGTGTGCCATCTTGCAATATAGACCGTCGATCTATATCGGCGGATGGAAATTAAACTAAAAGATACCGCACCGCTCTCCACATTTGCAGACAAGGCCTTCCCTCGTTCATCCTTATCTCCAACAAACCTCATTGTTGAGCAATTAATAAAGGAAGCCTCTGGAACAAACTGGCACAGTGGCCGCCGGCTGTCAATCCCCATGCCTCCGCTCAGTCCGACCACCAACCACCACCACACCCCACTCCTCTTCACCTTATCTCATATTTCTCGAGATATCATTAGTTTTTACACATGGGATTACTCCTGCAACGGTCAATCACAATAAGTGTTTTATAAAAAATGCATCTTCATGTTCCATGCAATGCACGGATCTTGCTAGTACTCCTACACAAGACTAAGTTGGTGATGCTGGTGTGTCTGCCATCCATCATTTCTGACCATTAGATCTACATCTAACGATTGTGAGGTAAGTTGTTGCCTTTTCTCACCAACATCCCACTTGTCTACCAATTTGCAGAAAAACCCATAATTAGTATCTTAAAACCAACCACATCCCTCCCTGACCTCACCAAAACAGCCCAAGGAATATATTCTAATTGAAACATAGTATATCTCTAGTGACATATGTATATCAAAATTAGAGTGTTTTGTACCAAGTTTGTGAATAAGTATTATTCTAATTATGATTCGTTGCAACGGACATGAACATTGCTAGTATTTCCAACCATGCATTTCTTTTCCTAGTATTCCATAGTTTGAGTTTTCCATCAAGATATTAGTCACTCATGGTTGATATTTACTTTCAATCATGTACACATATGCACTATGTAACTAGCCTTGCTTATTGGCTTCCAAAGCTTAACTTTCACTCCTACTTACAATATGTAGAGTATTTAACAAAAAACTACCACTTTCAACCAGCCCTAGGAGGAATCTATTGTACAGAAAATAGCAAAAACATACCCAAAATTTCTTAATCCACGCCAAAAACTACCTAGTACTCCTACCGATTAGGTTCGTTTTAACCCATTTATGACAGGGTTGGCCCACATGTCCTTGCTGATGAGGCAGCTTAAACCAACACATTTTGTCTGACCGTTGACACGAGGGACCCACATCTGACCTTCTATCCTAATATTCCCCCTCAAATCATTATTTTTCCTGAACATTACTTCAAACAGTACTGATGCATATTCGTCGGTGGCGCCGGTGATGAGCGAGTTGGCCGTCGCTCCGCAGGACGGGCCGGACGCCGCGCTGGCCTCCGCACGGGTTGGCAGGCTGGCCCGAGCGTGACTCGTGAGTGAGCAAGCCGCCGCGCTGGCCTTCTCTCGAGCTAGATGGCTGGCATTAGCGCGGCGCGCGCGAGCAAGCCGCCGCACTGCCGTGCCAATCTAGCTAGCAAACCTTGCAGACAAGCAGCTGGACGGAGCTATCTTGGCTAGCTAGCGGCCGCGAGCGCCGGATGGAGCTGGCATCCGGGCTGCCGCAACATGGGCTCCGCACCGCCGGCGGGTTTGACCTCGCCTTCTGCCGGCGGCAGTAGCTGCGTCCCATGGCTGAGGATGACTAGGTGAACGGGCCGGAGGTAGGAGGTCACTTGAGGATTTTTGTTGGTAAGAGCATGTATAATGGTTTATAAGGTAGTCTTAGCTTAAGTCTGCCACGTATGCAAGTGGTAGTAGTTTCTTGGCATTTTAGTGGTTTCTTGCATTATTAGAGCAAGTACAATAGAGCTGAGTCAGTGGGCTATAAGAAATAAACTACTACTACATGTTGGCTATAAGATGGGCTGTAGATGACATGGCACTGGCTTATAGCCAGCAGCTGGCTATACTATTAACCATGCTCTTAGGGGTTTCTTGTAAGGAACAATGTACGTACTACTAGCGACAAAAGGCGATTCTAGGTTGCGTTGTACTCCAACGAGTACTACTAGTGGTCGCGGGAGTGTATACCTCGTTTTGTGGGTTCGATCCCGGCCAAACGCACGGCGGCCTTTAAAAAAATAGTATGCTGCTACACTTCGCTGCAAGCCAATTATTTACACGGGTAGTTTGAGTTTTGAAGTCAAACGGACGTGCGGCCCCACAATCTGGGTGCACTGGACAGCCTAGCCATGTGAACGTGTTTTCCTTCCCAGCATCCCGTGGCTCGCGTGCTCGCCCTAGCCGCACCTCTCTTGCAGCTTCCAGCTAGTAGCATATTTAAACTAGCGCCTCCCAATTAAGCCCGAGGAGCCGGAAAATCCTGGCAGGGCATTGGGAACTGTGCAATATGGCTCTGTACGTAAAGTGCTCTACTACTACTCTGTAGCTTGTGGCGTTGCATGCATGGACTTCACTCCATTATCAGCTCTACTATAAAAGAAATTCCTCTTGACGTGTTTTTTTTAAACGGAGGCAAAAGCTTTGCTTCGTCTCATTCATAAAGAAGGAACTACTAACATAGTTCGACGAGATCCATTACACCTCCACAAATGGAAGCGAAAAGCCTAGTCTCGCTGTATCAAATAACTCAAATGTTCTGCCTCAAGATGAACTCGTCACGATAAACAGGCTGCTAGTGTGTGCGTGAGAGCAGCGGCTGAGTAGGCCAGCTACGTGAGAGGAGCGGCTGAATAGAGCACCAAGAGTACCCACTAGGCCACTAAGCAGGTGTACTTCCCCTGCATTGATAGTACAACGATGGTTCTAGAGAACAGTAGTACCCTCCACTTCCAACTGTAGCTCCTTGGCCCTGAAATTCAAGAGTTCAAAACTGGTGCACTATACAAGACTAGACTAGAAGTACAGTACTCCCTCCTTTCGGATTTATAGGGCTCATCTCAAAATTTTAGTTTTTCCATTTTATAAGGCTCATTTTGGTTGTTTCCCATCACATGTTCAGATTCCAAGGTGCATTAAATCATTGCATGCAAGTATTAAGAGAAAATTGACCAATGAATGTAATTTATGCATGCATGCATTGCAATTAATGCATTGGTAAACATACTTTTTTGAGGAAAACAAGAGCATTAATTGGGTGCTTTTTTGAGTAGTTGAGAAAAGTAGTACTAGTACTGCTACTTTACGAGTACGTACTCCTCCGTCACATAATGTACGACGTTTTTTGACACTAGTTGGCGTGTACAAAAAATGGCAAAAACATACCCAAAATTTCTTAATCCACGCCAAAAACTACTACCTAGTGCCAAAAATTTCTTACTAGTGCTATTATTTACAGTATAATGCAATCCCATAACGTTCCATAATGCTAGTACTAGTACTCCATGGTACCAAAAACTACTACCTAGTGCCAAAAATTTCTTACTAGTGCTATTATTTAGAGTAGTAAATAATAGCCTCACCCCTTCACTGAGGAACAATCTACAGTTGGAAGGGACGAGGCCCTGCGGTTACTACGCTCTTATCTCCTCCTCGCCAGTTCCCCTCCCCCCGAAGAGAAGGCAGTCCGTCGCTGCTCCCATGGATTCGCCAGGCGGTTCTCCTCCTCGTCGGGGCTGGGAGACCTTGGACGACGATTCTCTGGGAGAAATCGCACGCCGCTCCGACGTCCTCACCGCCGCAAGACTCGGTGATTCCTGCACCAACTTTTTCAAGACGCTGCTTAAACAGGCTTGGGAAAAGGCCATGCTTGTTGGTCTTCCATGCGTCCTCGAGGAGAAGGTTCTTCTACGGGACAATTCTTCGAACAGTCCACCGCTCCCTGGCCATGGTTGCACGTTGACTCCGCTAGAGTTGAGTTGACGACGTTGAGAGGTAGTCGGATTTTGTCCGATGAGCAGGTCAGTAATGGAGTTTGATCATGTAGTACTTAGTTATTCCATTTCCATCCTGTAATTTCTCCGCTGCCCACCATCTTATATATAGGTCTGGGTCGGTGCCAATGAAGATTGGCTTGCATACCTCCGGCCAGATACCACCATGATTTTGCACAACATCCACAAGAAGTGCGGCCGCCCGTGACCCTTCTCCACCATTGGGATTGGCCTTCCGGACTGGCTGGGCAAGAATACGTATGATGATGCCTACATGAGATTGAAGAAGATAGCAATTGCGGACCCGCCGACAAAGCGACGCTGCTCGACGATTACTATCTCATCGCGGTGTTCGACATAAGGATTGCCATCAATGCATGAGGCAATGTGGCAGAGGTCGCGCGATGTTGGCGACGGCAGATTTGTACCCTACACGTTCAAGACGCCAGGCGCCATCTAGGCCGCATCTTCGCGGTGACAAGCCAGGACTTGTTTGATCTGGTTGACATCCTACGGTGCGGGAGATTACAAACGGAATGCACAAACCATCATTTGCATCCCTAACGGTACTCCATTATTTTGCAAGGACCACCATCCCCGATCAAAATAAGATCGCCGATCCTCGATGTGCATTTGCATCCGCGATTCGGTCTAACACGAACCTTGTAGCTGAATTTGGCATATTGGGATCAACTATCTTAGCGATGCGTTACCCATGGTACCACCGATGTGCAACATGGTCACATAATCTACCACGATCGGACCGTCACCATCTACCCAGGTATTCCATTTTTTAACCCTCTCGCCTTCTCTTTCATTGTTGTACTAGTAGTATACTTTGTAGTACTAGTAGGATACCTTGGAGGATGCGTATAGCTAGCTAGGCCCTTGAAGACTTGAACCCACTAGCTGCCACCATTTTTGTTTTTCCATGTCTTACTATCTCATCCATGTAGCCAAGAGTGGCTATATATAATAAGCCGGTTATTTTACTTCCTCTATACCGGAGTAGTACTATTTGCTGCACAATTCATCGACCGCCACATTTGAGCACAACATTATTATGCATGGACCTTGACTATGTACGTCACCATGTGTCCAAATCTGGGATGCCGCGTGTACCAGATGAACGGAGCCGAGTTTGACCCCCGTGATGCTACGTGGGTGCCGAGGAACACTCTTGGAGAGTACTCGCTTTTCATCGGGGACAGCTACCCCATTGTGAAGCGGATGCCACCTTCCGTGCGACACGGAAGGCCTGCCGTTCATGAAGCATGGTTGTGTCTTCAGCGCACCACCGGATGAACGACATCTTTGGGACACGCTATCCCTGATTTATGCCGCTTCAGCTTGGATGAGTCTCCATCGTGTGGAACCAGACTAGAAAGCTGCGAAAATGATTCCCATTGCCCACCTCTATGGATCGTGCCATCCATGAGAACACCTGGGACTGGAACCTGGAGGAGGACATGTAGCCCATCTATAACGTGTAAGTGGAGTACGGTAATTGTGAACGGTAGCGCTGTGAATATATGTAGACTAGTCGTGCACAAATTTATCACATGAGTTGGAGATGAACTTGTGTGGCATACTTGCATTTGTCCTTTAGAATTTATTACTAGTAAATGTGTTATGTCTACGTGCAACTTGTGTGGTTGTTGCACGGGCTCCAACACGCTCTTTGAGGAAAAAAGGTGGCACAGCTTTGGATATACGTCACGTGGCGGCATCATACAGTAGCATTGTTTGCTATAGTCGTACTCCCTCCGTTTCTTTTTAGTCCGCATATAAGATTTGGTCAAAGTCAATATTTGTTAACTTTGACTAAGTTTATAGAAAAATCTATCAAGATTCACAATATGAAATCAATATTATTAGATGCATCATGAAATTAGTTTTCATACCATATAGCTTTAGTATTGTAGATGTTGATATTTTTTCCTACAAAGTTAGTCAAACTTTACAAAGTTTGACTCTAACCAAATCTTATATGCAGAGTAAAAAGAAATGGAGGGAGTACTTGTACACTCCTACTAGGACGACAACTCCTATAAAACCTTGCGCTTGGCTCTTTGCCTCTTCGGGAGGTTCAATAGTTCGTACTCGTGTGAACCTTGCACTTGGCTCTTCGCCTCTTCGAAAGGTCCAACAATGATGATACTACAGTACAATATGCTTCTGGCAATCTGACACCGATTGAACTGTTGCACGTCCACCGCGAGGGCGAGGGCGAGGGAGAGGGAGTGGGAGAGGGAGAGGGCGTTGTAGTCAAAACCCTCTCCTCGTCCTGCGAACCACCGCGCGCGTGGGCGAGGGAGAGGCGTAGTAACCAAGCTTATCCTCGTTCGGCGAGTTGACGGGACACATCAAAGCAGTACTAGTACTAGTAGTAGTAGTCCATACCGCGTCCTTTCCGATAAATATGGCTTAATTTGAAACGATAAAATACACTGGCGGTCAACGTATGTAACAATACGCTCTTTACGGTCACTATATATAGTTTTGCGGCGACTATGCGATCACTAGCTCATCGTAGAGCACCGTATTGCACCCTACTGACCGGCCACATAGTCAACGTGGCACTTTGTTGACTGGTTAAATTGTCACCTGGTTTCTGGGTCCCACCCGCCGTTGGCGAGCAAAGAAATCAGTTAAACAAAACTTTACGCAGGCGCGACACGAGTCCAACCCTTGCGCGCGAACCGCCCTGGCTGTGTATGTGAGTGCATGCACATGTCCTCCCTCGGTCTTCCAACAAAGAGTGTACTACATGATGTACATCTACACTTCCACTGCATTTAGCCTTGAATCTACTAAATCGATATTGATTGACTAATGCACCAACTTGTGCTGTAGGTATAGGCTACATGTCTATCCTAAATTACAGCATGCAACGGCCTTCATTTAATATTCTTATCTCAATGGTCGCATGCACACATAAGTCTGCTACTTTTGGGCGTTAATTATGCCCTGGTCAATGTGTAAATCTCTAAATGTACAGTCTTTCACGGACGTAGGGAGTAGGTTGAGCATTTGAGCGTGAGCGTATGTGTTGCGTCGTGTGCTGTGTGCCGCATGGGTGCGTGAGTGTTGCATGCATCCATGTGTACGTGTGAGTGTTGCATGTTGCATGCATGCATGCATGGGGCTTACTCCCTCCCATTGACATGTTCATATTTCAAGCTTCCTCTATTCCCTCCATATGGTGATACTCCCACTGTTCCCAAATATAGTACAAAGTTGAGTCATCTATTTTGGAACGGAGGGAGTGGTACGGAGTAAAAGCCTCCCTCTGTTCTCAAATACGGAGTATTTGTCTTTCTACAGATTTCAACAAGTGACTAGGTACGGAGCAAAATGAGTGAAGTGAGCGTAGAGGCATAGGGATACTGTAGAAAGGAAGTCCTCACGATCCATTTATTCCCCATCTCCGTCAGAGAGAACTATTCAACTAGTCTTCACAGGGAAGTGACAATACACGCTGCAGCAGATGGGACACGTAATTAATAAGCTGAACCAGTGTGTTGGTGTTACTAAATCAACCTTACCCAGTACTGCCATCATGTTTGCTAGTAGAGCACGCTTCCGCAAATACGCCTACGCACCTCTGTCCTCCATTAACTGACATACGGGACCTATTGTGGTAGACCCACATGTCATCCGTGTAACTATTTACACTCCGAAGGACGGTATATCCTGGTAGTAGTACTAGTAGAATTGAGATTGAATGCACTTTCTTCCCCGTCTTCCACTCTTCTTCCTCCTCTCTTCCCCATCGTCGGCCGCACACCATTTACCCCGCTCCTGCTCGCTCGCCCCCGCGCCATCTTCCTTGGTAGCTCATGCGTACCATATCCCCGCTCCTTTGCTCGGCCACACGAGGAGAAGCTTCTTCGCTCGCCCGCCCGAATCCACTTCCCCGCTGGCTCGCAGGCACCGAAAAACCCAATGGCAGAACCGAATGGCACGCAGAGCCGCGATTGGAATTCCCTCCCCGATGTTCTCTTGGAGCAGATCTGTAGTCGTATGGACCTACTCAGCACCGTCCGTCTAGCCGCATGCTCGGTGTCTTTATACCGTCTACTCGTCTGCAACCGGCCGGCTCTTTTCAAGACACCCTGCTTGCTGATGCCCGATCCTCGCAGGTGGCCCAGACACCGACTTGACGATCCTATGGAGGTTGCCGTGGTGCCCCTCGACATGCTACCACTACCCGTCCACCTGCCCTTCATGCGCGGCCACTACTGGGCGGGCATGAAGGCCAACTGGGTCATCCTCATCCACCAATCTGGTAGTCCATGGCGTCTCTTGGATATCTACACCCAGCGAGAGATCACCCTTCCATCTTTGGATACCGCCGCCATCGAGCCTCGTGGCCCGCTGGACACTCCTGCCTACTACGCACGAGACGCGTCAAGCTTTTGGCTCGACCTCTGTTTGTAGAAAGTTGTAATCTGCGAAGTGCCCAAACCATCAGAGGACTACATGGATTACAAGCTCATTGCCTTGTTCAACAAGGGATTAGTCTATCTGGAATCCGGTCGCCATACATGGTTATGGCTCATCATCAATCCTGTTGAGGAAACATTTATGTCTGATGCTATAGTGCACGATGGCATCGCTTACGTGGTCGACGCACAGATTGGTTACCTATACTGGTGGAATCTATCGTCGTGTAATTGTTCTATCTCATCTCAACTTTACCTTATGAATACGACTGCCTATTCATTTGTTACAAATTTAGAATGCATAGCATGTCTATAACCACATCATTGCTATATGTTCCTCTCATTTCCTAGATTTTTAGGACCACACATGTTATTGTTAGAGTTGATATGAGAACGATTGGCATCTAATGATTGTTAGAATACATATTATGAGCATAACATCATGATTGCTATATGTTACTCTCGTTTACAAGATTTTTATAACAACGCATGTTATTGCTTAGAGTTGATATGAGAACAGTAGTAGTAAGTGCTATGGTAGAATATGAGTAGGCGCTGTCATAGCTATTTTCCTCTCATTGTTACATCATGTTTGAACCATGACATATTGCTAGAATATGAAAGCCATTGGCTAATTTTTTTGACTTGGGGTATGATTATGACCACGGCATTGCAATTCGCTGTCTATGATATGTGTCACTGTTACAATAATCTTAATTCCACACATACTCTGAACATGATTGTTTATTTTTGTCCTTTTGGTCTCCAATTTGAATTGTTGCAGCAGACGCCGTCGTTGGCCTTCATGATTCCAGGACCTGGAATCATACCAGCCGATGGGTGGTGGTTTATCGCTCGTTCAGCTGACGGCGGTCATTTGATGCTCATTCGCACGTACCAAATTGACCAAACCATTACATCAAACCACATGCAGTACAATGCATGGGGCGTTCGTGACATTGATGGCTATGGCTGCTTCGTGTTCGAGAAAGATCCCAGCTCCGTTGGGCCAGGCGTATTCAACTGGAGGCGGGTTTATAGCCTCGGCAACCACTCCTTGCTCCTCGGGCTCAATTATCCGATCATCCAACCAATCATCGATCATATCACCGGCGATGATTACTGTGCTATGCAACTTCCATTCGCGAGGGGGGGCTGTGTTTACACATCATACCATGGGTTTCATGAATCACTATATCCAGAGATTCGTTGACACAGCTTGTTGCCAGATAATCTTCAGTGTGTGAAAGGCATCAAGCTTCCATGCGATGGATGGCTTTTGCAAACCCGACATGCGGCGATGTGGTTCATGCCAATAGCAAATATGCACAACATGATTCGTGCTAATATCTAGACTGAGCCATGTATTCTGCTGCTATAGCACGACCCTCTTTTGTTGGATATTATGTATTGTTGTTAGTTTGAAGCACTCCTCTGGTTTGAAGGATAGATACCTTCCTGGGATCAAGTGCATCCTAACTCACCTGCGTAGGATGTACTAATAATGATGATGGAGATGTTGTGCAGTATATATCAGTTAGGCTTCAAGTGCGTACTTGTTAGTTAAACCTATGTATAAATTGTGACACTAAATACGAGTAGTAAGTAGTACAGTAGGAGTACTAGTATACGTCGGTCAAATTATTCATCATGTCCACAGATTGAATTGACGTGACAACACGCTGCGCGTGAGGTGACAAAAGAATCCCGGCGGCGTGTTCGGGTATTCTGGACTTCAGATTTGGAGTACCACTTATCTGTCAAAATCTTTCATCATTCACTTAAAACAGTTGATTGATCATACATTGAGTACCATATTAATGGAATTACCGATGCAAGTCGGAGAAGGATTGGCCCGTGCTGCCGGCTGGCGTCAAGTTCGATCCCACGGATCAGGAGGTGATCGAGCACCTTGAGGCCAAAGTGAGTGCTGACAACGCGATATTTCAGTCTCTCATCGATTTGTTCATACCAACCATCGACAGTGAGCACGGCATATGTTATACCCAACCTGAGAAACTTCCAGGTAAGACACCGATCGGCCGTCTACTTGCACAAACATATTCCTTTGTTTATAGCTCTATTTTTCTTTTTACAGGCAGACCTGGTGAAGCAATTACAATTTGACAGTTAATATAAAGTGAAACAAGTGACTGCAACATGCCAAAGATGTTATGAAAATGCCAACTAGGTACACTAAAACCTGTATTCCACAATACTGCAGGTATCACACTGAGTGGCCAGAAGCATTTCTTCCAGCGCAATTCCAGGGTGTTCAAAAGGGGCGCGTGGACGCGTTGCAAGATACAGTTGGAGTGCGGCATGCACGCGATGTGGCACAAGATCGGCAATACCTTGCGGTGATGGTCAACGGCTGGCGCGACGGGCAGCAAAAAGGTTCGTGCTGCACACCAACAAGAACTTCGACCAGCAGAGGACCAATCGGGTGATGCACCAGTACCACCTCGGGGACTGGAGCAAGAGAAGGAGCGGAGCTGGTCCTCTACAAGATTTTCTACCGATTTAACACTAGGGCCAGGAGTAAAAAGATTATAAGTTAGTTTGGTATTGGTAGTTGTACTACCTTGTCGTCCGCAAGTTGGTATTGTTGTTAACGATCTTTTGGTATGAACTTGCATTTGCTTCCAACCATCATGCCGAGGGTCGACGTGGATATAAAGCTGAATCATTTTTTTCGAAACGAATTTTCAGGCACCTGATTTTTATTTGATGGGTAGCATAAGCACCCGCCGTTCGAATTCCCAGTTCTCCAATTTTTTCGAAACAAGTGCATGCACTTATTATCACGAGAAAAAACAATATCCGTGCTGCATCCCGCTTATCGATCGTACTTGCAGAATTCTCTCGTTTATTGAGCACGTATATTGTTCTTTTAGGTCGAGCAAGTTTCAACTGGGCTGTAGATTGCCCAGGGTTGTTTTGTTTTTAACAGGCCCAGCCCATGACGACAACGGGGCACAAAGATCCAGCAGGTATCTCATCGCTCTCGCCCGCCAAATTAGTTATATTTTGTCTTACAACATCCGCAGCCAGTTTTTTTACTGAATCAAACACACAGCCCAGTTTTATTTTCTTCTTGAAACGCATGTCCTACATCCGTTTTCTAAGCTCTACCTATAGTTTACTAGTTCATATACATGTATCATTATATTGAAAACACATAAAATTCCCTTTTCATATTTACATCCTTATTTTTGTTGTTTTTTCCCACCCAGCGCTGATTTTTTTACCACTGGTTTTCCCTTAAACCAACTAAATTTGTCCCACGTCTTATTTGCTTACAAAAACAAAATGATTTTTTGGCAAATCAATAAGTTCTTAAAAAAATGTTTATCACTTCGAGATTACAACAGTTCGAACTCCACCGAAATATGCAAAATAAGGTTGGACTTTTTGACCGTGGTCCTAGGCAGAAAATGGGTTGTAATAAATTACTTAAGAATTAGCAAATGGGCTGCAAATTATAAAAAATAGCAAATGGGCTTTATGTTGTCTGCCACGAATTTGGAGGCTGACTTGTGGGCCTACTAAGTTCATGCGTACACAAGGTTTCTCAAAAAAGAAACTTAGTCAACAATCGACTCTACCAGCGTCAGACTGTTAGATGTCAATCTAACGGCAATCGTGCTTCTTCAGTCTCTGATCCTCCTGCCCCAGCCACCCAAACCAGCGCCGTCGGAACCGGCTGCTCCCGCCTCCCGTGGCTGGCAGTGCTGCCGGGAAGGCCTCACGGCCCCATCATACTCGCATCCCTGGCCTGTCTATCCCTCTACTAACCCACACCTCCTGTTATTTTCCGGCGACGGCAAATTAACCAGTCAACCCTCATACTCTCCACGGCACAGGCAGCCACTGCCGTGTCTTCCCCAGCTCGTGTCGTTCCCTTCAGTAGGCCTCGCCGTCGTCCACCGCCCTGGTGCTCTCGGCGCCGGCGTGGTCAACGATGTCCATCCAACGGCCATAGTGCTTCTTCAACCTCTGGTCTTCTTGCCCCACCGCCAAAGCAGCGCCGGTCGTGCCACATGCTCCTGCCTCCCATGGCCAATCAGTCTTTGCCATGGAGGCCTCACCGCCCCCATACTACTCCCACCGCTGGCCAGGCCATCCCTCCACTCACCCACTCCCCTGTTATTCTCAAGGGCGACGGCAGCCTCACACCGCAGCCGAACCAAGTGAACCTCGTACTCCTCTCCGCGGGGCATCCACCGTCGCGTCTTCCCGGCTCCGTGTCGCCCCTTCCTAGGCCTCGCCGTCGTCCACCGCCTTGGTGCTCTCGGCGCGGCGTGGTCAACGTGGTTAACGACATCCCATCGGAAGAGTATCAGTGCGTGGAGAGGCCGACACCGGGGTCCACGCCCACAGCCCAGCTTTTTTGGTGATTTGCCAAGTAAGTCGCTTTGTCGTGCTGTTATTGCTGCAAATCTTTCAAGACGAGGAGAGCTTTCATTCGGCTGGCCGAGAAAATGGCCCATCAGTAATGAGAAATGGGTTGTACATTTTTAAAACACATCAAACCAGCAATTAGTTTCAAATATCTTTTTTTCATTTCGAGTTTTGAAATTACATTAATTTTTATGCGTGGAGAATTTGTTGGATTTTATATTGATACACATTTATTTTTAAAATCAATTTGAATATGAGTCGAAATTTCGGGATTAAAAACAGTTTGGACCGCTCCGGAATATGCAAAATTTCGTATAATTTTTTAACCGTGGCCACAATATGGGCTGTAATGCTAACAAAAAGAATATGGGCTAAAAAAACCTTAATAATTAGCAAATGGGCTGTAAATTATTAGAAATAATGGCAGATGGGCTCTATGCAGTTTTCCACAGATTTGAGGCATTCCTAAAAAAAGGTTGACGCACAAGCAGTGACTGTTGGATGGCCATCCAACGGCTGTCGTGCTTCTTCAATCTCTGCTCATCCTGCTCCAAATTACTCAAACAGGCGCCAGCGAGACTGCATGCTCCCTCCTCCCCGCGGCCGGCTGTGCTGCCGTGCAGGCCTCACCGCCCCACCGTACTCCCATCCTGGCCTAGCCATCCGTCTACTCACCCACACCTGCTGTTATTCTCCGACGACGGCAGACAAACCAGTAAACCCTCATACAGTCGTATTCCCCTCCACGTGGGAAACAAAACAACGGCCGAAGTCTTCCCACGCCTCCGTGTCGTTCCTTCCTAGGCCTCGCCGTCGTCCACCGCCATACAATGCTCTCGGCGTGGCGTGGTCGGCGTGGTCAACGACCGACATGCATCTGAAGTGGATCAGACGTGGAGAGGCCGATAACCGGGTCCATGGCATACGCAAAGTAAATGCTTCCTTATTACACGCAAAATAATGATTTCTCCACCTAACATCTTGGACCCACCAAACGGCCTCTCAGATTTCGCGAAAAAAACATTACCGCCACGACAGCTCGGACCCACCACTATATCTTCGCACGCAAGGAAGTGCCTCCTTATTACGCACAAAAATGAATACTCCCCACCTAGCCGGGACCTCAGATAGTGGGCCTACTAAGTTGACGGGACGAAGGGCTTTGTCAACTTAGTCAATATGCACGATTCTAGCTTGACTGACCGTACGATGTCCATCCAATGGCCGTAGTGCTTCTTCAACCTCTGGTCTTCTTGCTCCAGCCGCCCTAACCAGCGCCGGTCGTGCTGCCTGCTCCTGCCTTTCGTGGCCGGCTGTGCTGCCGCGGAGGCCTCACCGCCCCCATACTACTCCCACCGCTGGCCAGGCCATCCCTCCACTCCACTCACCCACACCCCTCGTTATTCTCATGCGGCGACGGCAATGCCAAGAACCAGTGAACCCTCGTACTCCTCTCTGCATGGGCATCCACTGTCGCGTCTTCCCCGGCTCCGCGTTGTCCCCTTCCTAGGCCTCGCCTCGTCCACCGCCATGGTGCTGTCGGTGCGGCGTGGTCAATGTGGTCAACGACCGAATTCCATCGGAAGAATACTGTACATGGAGAGGCTGACAGCTGGGTCCACGGCAGCCGCAAGGAAGTGCCTCCTTATTACACGGAAAATAATTATTCCTCCACTTGACAGCAGGGACCCACCGGACACCCACCAGTATATCGCGAAAAAACGTTTGCCCCTGACTGCTGGGACCCACCCGACGGGCCACCGTATTTCGCAAAAAAAACGTTCCCCCTGCTGTTAGCTCGGACCCACCAGAAGTGCCTCCTTATTACTAAGGTCACGGGGACGGAGGTCACGGGGACCCACCTTGGTGGGAGGCTGACTTGTGGGCCTACTAAGGTCACGGGGACGGAGGGCTTTGTCAACTTAGTCAATATGCACGATTCTAGCTCCAGTGACCGTACGATGTCCATCCAACTGCCGTAGTGATTCTTCAACCTCTGGTCTTCTTGCTCCAGCCGATCAAACCAGCACCGGTCGTGCCTCGTGCTCCTGCCTCCCGTGGCCGACTGCGATGCGGCGGAGGCCTCACCACCCCCTACTACTCCCACCGCTGGCCAGGCCATCCCTCTACTCACCCACACCCCCTGTTATTCTGCGGCGACGGCAGCCTCACACTGCAGCGAACCAGTGAACCCTCGTACTCCTCTATGCATGGGCATCCACTGCCGCGTCTTCCCCGGCTCCGTGTCGTCCCCTTCCTAGGCCTCGCCGTCGTCCACAGCCCTGGTGCTCTCGGTGTGGCGTGGTCAACGTGGTCAAGGAACGACTTCCATCGGACATGCACTGTACGTGGAGAGGCTGACAGCTGGCTCCATGGCCGCAGCAAGGAAGTGCCTCCTTATTACGTGCAAAATAATTATTCCAACACCTGACAGCGGGGACCCACCGGACGGGCCACCATATTTCGCGAAAAAAAAGTTTACCCCTGACTGCTGGGACCCACCAGCTACATCTTCGCACGCAAGGAAGTGCCTGACAGTCGGGACCCACCTGGTCGAAGCGTACGTAGCGTTGTCATTCTGGTGGCGAACGTGTATATACATATATACTGGTCGATGTAGAGGCGCGCACGTGTCGTAGTAGAGGCGCGCACGTGTCGTAGTAGAGGTGCGCATGTAGCATGTACACGTACATACAGCGGCCGGGGTGCAAGAAAGAAAATACGGCCACATATGTGTACATACGGGCGGGGTCTCGAACGCCTACTCGCGCATACGTACGGCGAGGGCTCGTTGACATGGCTGGGTCGGAACAGAGAAACAGCATCGTCGTCGTGTTCATGGGGAGGCAACGGAATGCGTCATGTTCATCGGGAGGTAATGCGGCTGGGTCGGAACGGAATGCGTGGTCGTGTTCATCGGGAGGGCTTGGACGGAAGAGGCGTTGGAAACGAGGCCTGGCGTACCGCACGATGGAGTAAACGGACCTCCTACGGTCGAAACGGGGGTCCTGTTGATCGGGAGGGGTGTGGCGTACCGCAAAACGGAGGAAACGGACCTCCTAAGATCGAAACGGGGGTCCTGTTGATTGGGAGGGGTGTGGCGTACCGCAAAACGGAGGAAACGGACCTCCTACGGTCGAAACGGAGGTCCTGTTGTTCGGGAGGGGTGTGGCGTACCGCGAAACGGAGGAAACGGAGTTGTGTTGGAGCGCTATGGTCGAAACGGGGGTCTTGTTCATCGGGAGGGGTGCGGCGTACCGCAAAACAGGACTCCACGGGATACTGTTCATCTCCGCCGTCGACCCCCTCCAGCCTCCATGAGCTACTGTTCATCCACCGTCGACCTCCTCCAGCCTCCATGGCTCATGTTCATCCAGCCTCCACCGCGCGCTACTCCACCGACTACTGTTCAACCACCCTCCACCGCTCATGCTCATCCAACCCTCCACACCACGGGGTCCTGTTCAATCACCCCTCCACGGGCACCCCTCCACCGTCTACTGTTCATCCTGCCCTCCACGGGGTGGTCCTGTTCATCCAGCCCTCCACGGGGTCCTGTTCATTCAGCCCCAACCAGCTTGATCGATCGGGGTCCTGTTCATCCAAAGGCAACACCACGGGGTACTGTTCATCCACCCCCATAGCCATCCTTTGTTCATGCAGAGGCAGCATCGATCGGCTTCAGTTAGCAGTAGTAGCCATGGAATCGCTCGATCTGGTTCAGTTAACAGCCATCGATCAATCGCTCGGGTTCAGTAACGCGTAGCCTAGAGTGCAATCGCTCAGGTTCAATTAGAGCCCAACGCCTCGCTCGGGTTCAGTTAGATCCAAGGCGTCGCACACACGCGCATACGTGTATGAGAGAAACGTGCATCGCTCGGCCCCCGACCTCCCACCGTAACCGGAAACTCCTCGAAATTTTCCTCCCCCTCGCTTCTACCATGGTTTTTTCCGTCATGGACGGCCCAAAGAATGTTATGCAGCTGCGTATCCGGCCCGCCCAGGATGAAAAGCCCATTTTCTGTCATGATTTTTTGTCATAGAAGTAGGAGCCCACCACATCTATGATGATACCGGGTTTTGTCACAATTATCGTCATAGAAGTGTCATATGTATGACAAAAAAAAATTCGTTCGGCCCAAAATGTCATGGATGTGTCATTTTTTTGTAGTGTTTGTAATACTTGGCTCCTCGGACCCTAATGTATAAATACTTTGAGTTGTAGAGTTTTGTTGTGATGCCATGTTGTATTTGCACATATCAAGGATATTGTGTGTATGATTTGAAATGCTTGGTATGTGTGGAATCCGGCAACCTAGTTGTCTATCCTTGGTAGCCTCTCTTACCGGGAAATGTCTCCTAGTGCTTCCACTGAGCCATGGTAGCTTGCTACTGCTCTGGAACACTTAGGCTGGCCGGCATGTGTCCTTCTTTGTTCCTGTGTCTGTCCCTTCGGGGAAATGTCACGCGGTGTCTACCGTAGTCCTGTTAGCCTGCTACAGCCCGGATTCTCTGGAGTTCTGTTAGCCCAGCTGCTATAGCCCACTCGCTGATGACCGACATGTTCGTTGTTGAGTCATGTATGCCTGTCCCTGTAAGTTAGCGCCACTTTGGGTTTATGACTAGTCATGTCGGCCCGGGTTCTCTGTCATATGGATGCTAGCGACACTATCATATACGTGAGCCAAAAGGCGGAAACTTTCCCAGGCCAGGTAAGGTGGCACCCGTGGGAATACTGTGCGTGAGGCCGCAAAGTGATATGATGTGTTACATGCTAGATCGGTGTGACTTAGGATCAAGGTCCTGACATAATTGTTCATCAGGAAAGCTATCATCAATAGGTAGTGGGTCATCAAGAACATTCTCTAACCTACACAAGTTGTCTGCAACGGGGTTCTCAGCTCCCTTTCTATCAATAATATGCAAATCAAATTCTTGTAGCAAGAGAACCCATCTAATAAGTCTAGGTTTAGCATCTTTCTTTTCCATGAGATATTTAATAGCAGCATGATTAGTGTGAACATTTACTTTATAATCAACAATATAAGGTTTGAACTTATCACAAGCAAATCCAATTGCTAAACATTCATTTTCAGTAGTAGCATAATTTCTCTGGGCACTGTCTAGAGTTTTACTAGCATATTGGATCACATTTAATTTCTTATCAACTCTTTGTCCTAGAACAACACCTACAGCATAATCACTAGCATCACACATAATTTCAAAGGGTAAATTCCAATCAGGTGGCTGAACAATAGGTGCAAAAATCAAGGCTTTCTTGAGTATTTCAAATGCTTCTACACAATCATTATCAAAGACAAAAGGAACATATTTTTGTAGGAGATTAGTCAGAGGCCTAGAAATTTTAGAGAAGTCTTTAATGAACCTCCTATAAAAACTGGCATGACCAATGAGACTTCTCATACCTTTGATGTCCTTGGGACACGGCATCTTTTCAATAGCATCAACTTTAGCTTTATCAACTTCAATACCTCTTTCAGAAATTTTATGCCCCATGACAATACCTTCATTAACCATAAAGTGGCACCTCTCCCAATTCAAGACAAGATTAGTTTCTTCACATCTCTGCAAGACTCGATCAAGGTTACTTAAGCAATCATCAAAAGAAGTTCCATACATGGAGAAATCATCCATGAAAACCTCAACAATCTTTTCACAAAAGTCAGAGAATATAGCAGTCATACATCTTTGAAAGGTAGCAGGTGCATTACATAAAGCAAAAGGCATACGTCTATAAGCAAAGGTACCGAAAGGGCAAGTCAAAGTGGTCTTATCCTGATCTTATTTTGACACAGATATTTGAGAGAAACCAAAATAACCGTCTAGAAAGCAAAAATGTGTATGTTTGGATAATCTTTGTAGCATTCGATCAATAAAAGGTAAAGGGTAATAATCCTTTCTAGTAGCTTCATTTAATTTGTGGAAATCAATTTCATTCTATAACCTGTAACAATTCTTTGTGGGATCAATTCATCTTTATCATTAGAAACAACAGTAATACCTCCCTTCTTAGGGACACAATGGACAGGACTTACCCAATCGACTATCGACAATGGATAAACTATACCTGCCTCCAGAAGCTTTAGTATTTCATTTCTTACCACTTCTTTCATCTTAGGATTTAACCGTCGTTGGTGACCAACAACCGGTTTAGCGTCTTCATCCAATTTTATTTTGTGCTGGCATAGAGTGGGACTAATGGCCTTAAGATCATCAAGAGTATATCCAATAGACGCACAGTGATTCTTCAGAGTTTTCAATAATTTCTCTTCTTCCTGCTCTGAAAGGTTAGCACTAATAATAACATGATATATCTTCTTCTCATCAAGATAAGCATATTTAAGAGTATCAGGTAATGGTTTAAGCTCAAACACGGGATCACCCTTAGGTGGAGGAGGATCCCCTAGAATTTCAACAGGCAAGTTGTGTTTCAAAATAGGTCCCTGCTTAAAGAATACTTCATCTATTTCCCTTCTTCCATTCATAAACATATTATTTTCATGGTCTAGCAAATATTGTACTAAAGGATTATTAGGAGGCACGACAATAGAAGCAACACAAATAATTTCATCTTTACTAGGCAATTCTTTATCATGGGGTTGTCTATTAATTTAGCAAAATTAAAATCATGAGACATATCCCCTAAACCAACAGTAACGTTATCCTTTTCGCAGTCTATCTTAGCATTAATAGTATTCAAGAAGGGTCTATAAAATATAATGGGACAAAATTCATCTTGTGGGGATCCAAGAACAAGAAAATCAGTAGGATATTTAACTTTCCCACACAAGACTTCAACATCTCTAACAATCCCAATTGGTGAAATAGTATCTCTATTGGCAAGATTAATTGTAACATCAATATCTTCTACCCCAGTAGGTGCAATATCGTGCATAATTTCTTTGTATAAGGAATGAGGTATTGCACTCGCACTAGCACCCATATCACATAAGCCATGATAACAATGATCTCCTATTTTTAACAGAAACAACAGGCATGCCGGCAACAGGTCTATGTTTATTTTTAGTATTGCGTCTAGCAATTCTAGCAGCTTCATCACAGAAGTAAATAACATGCCCATAAATATTGTCGACCAAGAGATCCTTAACCATAGCAATACTAGGTTCAACTTTAATTCGCTCAGAGGGTGCAGAAGTTCTAGCATTACTCTTACGAACCACAGTTGAAGCTTTAGCATGATCCTTTATTCTAATAGGGAAAGGGGGTTTCTCAATGTAAGTGGTAGGAACAATAGGATCAACATTATAAGTGATAGTCTTTTCTTCAACTTTAAGAGGTTCAACTACTTTTACTTCAATGGGAGCATGATATTTAAACCACTTCTCCTTAGGGAGATCAACATGAGTAGCAAATGATTGCTACCTCTTGAGCTTGCGTTGGATTTCCCCGAAGAGGAGAAGATGATGCATCAAAGTAGCGTAAGTATTTCCCTCAGTTTTTGAGAACCAAGGTATCAATCCAGTAGGAGGCTACGCGCGAGTCCCTCGTACCTACACAAAACAATAGCTCAACGCAACCAACGCGATTAGGGGTTGTCAATCCCTTCACAAATCACTTAGAGTGAGATCGATAGAGATGATAGATAATATTTTTGGTATTTTTGATATAAAGATGCAAGGTAAAATAAAAGGCAAAGTAAAAAATCAAAGCAATAATAAAGTGATTGGAGATTGATATGATGAGAATAGACCCGGGGGCCATAGGTTTCACTAGTGGCTTCTCTCAAGAGCATAAGTATTTCTACGGTGGGCGAACAAATTACTGTTGAGCAATTGACAGAATTGAGCATAGTTATGAGAATATCTAGGTATGATCATGTATATAGACATCACGTCCGACACAAGTAGACCGACTCCTGCCTACATCTACTACTATTACTCCACTCATCGACCGCTATCCAGCATGCATCTAGAGTATTAAGTTAACGAAAACAGAGTAACGCCTTAAGCAAGATGACATGATGTAGAGGAATAAATTCATGCAATATGATAAATACCCCATCTTGTTATCCTCGATGGCAACAATACAATACGTACCTTGCTGCCCCTTCTTTCACTGGGTAAGGACACCGCAAGATTGAACCCAAAGCTAAGCACTTCTCCCATTGCAAGAAAAACCAATCTAGTAGGCCAAACCAAACTAATAATTCGAAGAGACTTGCAAAGATAACCAATCATACATAAAAGAATTCATAGAAGATTCAAATATTGTTCATAGATAATCTTGATCATAAACCCACAATTCATCGATCTCAACAAACACACTGCAAAAAGAAGATTACATCGAATAGATCTCCACAAGAGAGGGGGAGAACTTTGTATTGAGATCTAAAAAGAGAGAAGAAGCCATCTAGCTACTAACTATGGACCCGAAGGTCCGAGGTAAACTACTCACACTTCATCGGAGAGGCTATGATGATGATGTAGAAGCCCTCTGTCGTGGTTTTGTCACGACAGATGTCCTCATGAAAGGACTTAGTCATGGAGCCATCGCTACGGGTTAGCTTGAAGGGGTTAAAGCAGACACAAGGATGCAAGAGAGTTTATACTAGTTCGGCCCCTTCGATGAAGGTAAAAGCCTACGTCTAGTTGTGATGGAATTGATGGGGTTTCTATGACTAGGGAGCAAACAAGCTTCGCCTAGGTCTCGAGTTGTTGTCTGTTGTCCTTGAACCACCGTCGGGTCATCCCCTTATATACATGGGTGACGCCCGTCGGTTTACAGAGTCCAGACACCGGCTCATAGATGTGTCCGGTTCGGTCTCCCCTATTCCTAACTTACAATACAAGTTACATACCGACGCCAGTTTACGGCTACAGGCCTTAAACCGATTATGGGCCTTGAGCCCTCATCTGCCTTCATGGGCTTTAACATACTCAACTACTGATGAAGTTGACCCGGCCTGTCTTGGCCGGTTTATGCCCATTAGTAATATCCCCAACATTAGGCCCCAGATTGATTTGAACAAGTTCATGTCAATCGTTAGCAAAAACCTTTATCTTCAACATCTTCTTGTAGCTTGGTGAACCGTCGTGACGTCATCTTCTATGATCGTTGTAAACCGGCGTGACGTCATCTGTTATAAAGAAATTATACATGATACCCCCTTGTTAAATAGATCTGCGATAATCGAGGCGACAACTCCATTTCGAAACTTGCAGCCCCTTGATTTTCGCGCCTGACACATGTCCCTTGCTTTATAAATAGGACCGAAGGGTCATTTCTTTTTCCCCTTCGTGCCCTTCTGCTTCGTCTTCCTTGCGCCGCCTAGCTTCGGAGATCTGCCCAACTTCGGAGCTCCGCCGCCACCGTCGACTTCTGCTCCGACCTTGGCCGCTGCATCACCCTGAGTGTACCAGAGCATCGCGGCGACCTTCCGCTTCTTCCTCAGCTCTGGTAAGTGTTTCACCCTTTCCACCATAGATTCGTTCTAGGGTTTCCTAGTTCTTCAGTGTTCATCGTCTGCTTCTTGTTCATACGATAGATCTTAGATGAATCTACAAATCTTTGCTCTGTGTAGTGGTAGTTTTTAACCTCCGTCTTCACTTACGCATCTCAAGACCATAGATCTACCTGTACCTTTGCTCATTGAATCGGTACTGCTCTTTTTGGACCTTGAATATTCATCTCTTTTCTGAACACGTTCCAAATCCAAAACTGTAGTATAACTTTGTGAAATCTGTTTTTGCGTACTTACTCATCTGCAATCTTGACTCTTCGATGTTTAGACCAGGCGGTTTAACTTTGTAGAAAAAATTGACAAACCGGTATATACCATTAGTCCCCTTGTTGAACCGCCAGAATCCTTTAGCAGGGCACTGTCGCTTTGTAAAACTCCGGTTTATAAATGACTGCCTCCGGTTTAGCAAAGTATGTATCAGCGTATATCTTTCCAACATGTTCTTGAACTGGTAATTACTGCTTTGTAGATCTTGCCATGGCCAAACAAGCATATGAGTGCAACTGGGTCCCTTTTCGAGTGACCGAAATTCAACTGAACAATTTGGTTAGAACCGGCGCCTTAAGTAAGCAAAATGTCATTCACTGGAGGGTCCCTGGCACGGAATGTACTCCCACACCCCGAGACGGATAAGTTGTTGTTTTTGCTGACCACTTAGCACGGGGCTTCAACCCTCCCGGTTCAAAGTTTTATCGGGATGTCTTAGCCAACTTCCAACTGCGTCCTCAGGATACTGGTCCTAACTCCGTGACCAACATTTGCCACTTTCAAGTGTTCTGTGAGGTGTATCTTCAAGAAGAACCTACCGTAGAGTTATTCCGGGATTGCTTTCACCTAAACCGCCGTACTGAATTCACAGACGGACCCAATACGGAGCTGGGCGGTATGGCAATTCAGAAGAGGAAAGAAGTCACCTTCCCTCACGCCAAACTTCACAGCCACCCCAAAGAGTGGAACCAAACATGGTTTTACTGCAAAGACACTTCTCCTTCTGAAGAAAACCCCCTGCCGGGTTATCGTCCAGAACGCCTGAGCAATACACACCCTTTCCTGTAGAGGCTGACTGCTAAGGAAAGACTCAAGTATTCTCCTCAATTATCCAAGCTGAGGGCCTTCATGGCAAATGGGTTGACCGGGGTTGACTTTGCTCGCTGCTGGATATCTTGGAGCATACTACCCTTAAGCTAGGGCCCCGATTTGATGTGCGAATATACCGGAGATGTAAAAGACCCTCAATGGCACATTGATATCCAGCTTACAGATGACGAAGTTACTGAGGCTGTGAAAAAGATATTAAATGAACTGGAAGCTGTCTGTGCTCAAACCGGCCTACCTCCTTTCTGCGCCATTAACAAACCGCCAGATGTAAGACTCATACCTTATGCTTTTACTGAATCTTCTTTTGTTCAAAATATCCTCTAACAATGTTAAAACAGGGCGATGATCCGTTTTGGAGCAAGAAGCCTCCGCAAGAGAAACCGGAGAAACCAACCCGGCCAAAAACCAGAGTTGTGAAGAAGCCTGCTAACAGAAAAAGAACCACTGCATCTTCCGATCCAACCGCTGATGATGATGTGGGTAACTCGGATCTTGAGGTAGATCTTGACTCACTTGGTTTATATTTCATATGTCTTATTGATGATGATTATTGTCAGGACGACGCTGAAGCCAGTCAGGCTGATGCTGTAGAGGTAATCGTTCTTTCTTCCGATTCAAACCCTTTGCCTTCACTAAAAACCCGTCGGGCAAACCGGAAAGTTAAATTTTCTCATCCTCTTGCTTATTTGGATCCAAACTTTCTTGTGAATACACAACAGCACAAAGCTCGCCGCACAACCCGGCACAGCGGCCAGGTAGTTACCTCCACTGGTTTACCGAACAGTTCGGTTCGGAAACGCCGTCCAGAGGTCTCTGATTCACTTGTTACTGCACACCCTAAAGCGGGTTGTTCTCGTCAACCTCTTAATCCGTCTGATTCTAATTATCAGGGCACTTCTCATTCATCCTCCTGCGAGTCATCAGCCACCAAGCTTCCACCACTAAAAACTATGCTTGGGTAAGTTATAGTCCATCTTGTGTCCTTGATATATTACTTCAAACAGAAACTGTATTGACCCTTCTTAATTTTCTTTTTCAAGGCCAAACCCAGACCAAGCAAGAAAGCTCGCCTGAACAATACGGCAGAGGAGAATGCCGCTGCTGAACCGGACAAAATCCCAGATCCTCAAGAAGCCAATCGTGATGACATGCTGAACGACCCACCACCGCAAGACCATGACATTGTCGCTGAAGAGGCAAATGTTGATACCACAGGCCCTACTGATCAACCAACGAGCCCTATCCGGATTGAGAAAACAGCTAGTCCGTCAAAGAATACTGACAAACCGGCGACCCCAGTAAGAACTAGTGAAGAAAAAGATGATGAGGTCCTTATCACTGGCATTGGTCGTACCGAGCCAAGTAATCCTGTCGCTTTGTCCAGGCACACTGCTAAAGATGAATTCGCTGTAATTGGTAAAGGCAAGTGGAATGCCGATTTGGAAACCTATGCCGCTCTAAACACCCAAGATCTCCATTCCGGCTATCTAAATCGGCTACACACCAGCCGTGATTATGAAGCCGGTCTGGTCAATATGATAAAGGACAAATATGAGGTAATTTCCTATATGCTTCTCTGCTTGTATGTTATAATGTGTCAACTCCAATAGCCCCAAAGTGACGGTTTAAGATATCAACTTAAACCGGGACTTTCCAATGTGAATTTTAATTCATCTGTACTTTGCTGATTAGCCCCCAAGGGCCGGTTCAACTTAATGCAGTTAAACCGGGACTGTTGGATAATAAAAATTTCAGTACCAGTAGTCATTGAACAAATAGCCATTAGCCCCCAAGTGCCAAGTTGAATATTTGTATTGAGCTTGGGACTTTGTAGAAATTGTATAATGAAGAGAAAATATGCATTAGCCCCCAAGTACCAAGGGCATAACTTGTTATGTGGTTGGTACTTCAAATCTGTATCGTCATTTGCATCATATAATTATCTGTATGCAGGCTGAGCTGAGCAAAAGAAACAGCCAAACCACCGACCTGCAAGAAAATCTGAAGTCCCAACAAGCCGAAACATCTAAGGCAAAAGAGGAATTAACCAGCGCTTTAAGCGTCATGGAGAAACTTAAGGAAGGCTTTAACAAAGAGCGGGTGGATTGGGCCACTGAGAAATTCGCTTTAACCCAAAGGGCAGAGAAGGCCGAGGCCGCTCTCAAACCGGTGGTTGACGAACTAACCAGTGTGAAGCAACACATTCATGCCATGACTGCGGCTATATTTGGTAAGTATCCTTGTTCTTCTGATTCGAGCAGACCTTGATATGTATCTGCCGGTTTAATAACCCTTATGATGATGTAGGAACTCGCATTGGCCACTTCGGACCGGATGTGCGGAAGAAGCTGAAGGCTGCTTACACATTGATAGAGCAACTATACACGGGTGCCCAACAGATCATTTATACCGCATCCCACAACAATCCGCCGCCCACATTGATCAAAGATACTCTTGAAAGGCTATCCATGCTTCCTGCCCGGGTTGAAGAGCTGAAGAGATCTGCCGCTAGAATGGGTGCCATAAACGCCTTAATCCGGGCAAAGGCGTGGGTGCCTGACTTCGATCCTGTTGAAGCGGCTCAAGGCTATCCCAATTTGAAAGAAGATGGGACATAATTTGATGAAGGGGACCTCCGAGCCATTAACCGGGAAGTGCGCCCTTTGGCTTGTCAGCTGGCAGAAGAAGCGGATCTGTCTCACTATCAAGCCAATTATGATGATCAAAACAAGCGGGTTGCTGCACCGGTCCCTGAAGCGGAGAATCTTATCCCGCAAATTCGTAAGCATACTTACGCTCTTGACATTGAAACATCGTTGCTGATCAGTGATGAAGCTGTCTTTCAAGCATTAACTGGAATCGACTAGACAACCGTTGATTTCCAGCCGCTGGGTAGGGAGGAAGAGGTTGAAGCGGCGCGAGATGACCCGCAACCATCAGGTCAAGCTGGTGACCAAGCATGAACCGGAAGCCGGTTTAAATCACTCCATGTTGTGTTATGCAAAAAACAATGATCTTATTTTGGGCACTGTGTTGCCTTGTAATAGGCTAGCTGATACACTTGGTCTTGATATGCCTTCGTGCATATTTATTGCAACTGTTGCTTCTTTTGAATTATCTATCTGCAAACTTTTTTCTGCAATTGAGAAACTAAAAAAATGCCTTGGCGGTTTGTCACCAGGCGGGTCATGATATCTATGTATGTGAAACCAAAGATAATAGCTTAGATTTAAGCATATGATCAAATATTGAGATACATAATACCTGCCATCGTTGGGCATGAAGTTGGCGTGGCCAATCTTGAAGCGGAGTTCAATAAATCCACTCTGTCGGAGGAGAAAACAACTCCTGTTTACATAAGGCCGGTTTACAATGTAAACCACTCCGGGTTATGATGAACGCCGGTTTTACTCCATAGTAGGACGGTAATAAAAATTCAAACTGGGCAGTTAGTCTCCGGATTAAGATATGACCGTGTACCAGCAATTTGTAATTGACAGTTAAACCGGTTTAATAATGTCGGTTTAAAAATGCAACAAAAAAGGTCTTTAGCAAAAAAGAACATAATTCAAGCAAAGGCAAAGATAAAACCATTTGCAAATGAGGCCTTGAGCCGATCAAGTGGCATTACCATGGTCGGACAAGACCATGCCCCCAAAAAGGCGTAGCTATGGTTCAAGTCAGCCAGGTCCCCAAATGATGCGTTGGCATTACGCCGATCAAGAGGTGTAGCGATGGTTCGGGTTTGACCAAAGCCCCCAAGTGATGCTATGGTACTAGGCCGATCATGAGGCGTGACTATGGTTCAGACATGACCAAGTCCCCAAGTGATGATGTGGCTTTTCGCCTACCAAATGGCGTTGCTGTGGTTCGGACACGACCAAGCCCCCAAGTGATATGATATAAAGCTTTTGAAAAGCTAACTCAAGGGGTAAACCGGAGGCCGCTTTAAGACAGAAACTCAGTGTAACCATGCATGATGTAAAAAGAACAGAGACCCCGCTTTAGCTGAGGCTCCTATTTATTGCATTGATCATAATATATACATTGTCATAATATGTACATAAGTAGAGCCTATGGCTCAAGTATAATAAGGCCGAAGATGAGCTATGTTCCACGGCCTGTTGGTCTCCTCCTCTGATGTACGTGAGTCTTTATGCTCTCGAATATCGATCAGGTAGTATGACCCGTTGTGCAGATTCTCGCTGACCACAAAAGGTCCCTCCCAAGCTGGGGATAACTTGTGCATGTCTGTCTGATCTTGGATGAGCCGAAGTACCAAATCTCCTTCTTGAAAGGTTCTGGTTCTAACTCGGCGACTGTGATAGCGACGGAGACCTTGCTGATAAATCGCCGAACGGGCAGCCGCTATGTCACATTCCTCGTCCAACATGTCCAGAGCATCTTGTCGTGCCGCCTCGTTGGCCGCTTCAACATATGCCGCTACACAAGGTGAATCATGATGGATGTCACTTGGGAGAACCGCCTCCGCTCCATAAACCATGAAGAACGGTGTGTATCCTGTTGATCTGTTGGGTGTGGTGTTGATGCTCCATAATACAGATGGTAACTCCTCAACCCAACAACCCGGCGTCCGTTTTAAAGGAACCATAAGCCGGGGCTTGATGCCTCGCAAGATCTCTTGATTAGCCCTTTCCGCTTGGCCATTGGACTGTGGGTGAGCCACCGATGAGACGTCAAGCCGGATGTGCTCACGTTGACAGAACTCCTTCATAGCACCCTTGGTCTGGTTGGTACCATTATCAGTGATGATGTTGTGTGGAAAGCCAAACTGGAAGATCACCTTTTTGATGAATTGAACCGTCGTGGCTGTGTCACACTTGCTAACGGGCTCTGCCTCCACCCACTTTGTGAACTTGTCAACCGCCACCAAGAGATGGGTTTTCTTGTCCTTAGACCTTTTGAAAGGCCCAACCATATCTAGCCCCCAAGTTGCAAACGGCCAAGTAATTGGAATCATCCTCAATTCTTGAGCCGGCACATGAGCACGTCTTGAGAACTTCTGACAGCCATCACATCGTCTGACCAGGTCCTCCGCATCAGCATGAGCAATCAACCAATAAAAGCCGTGGCGGAATGCATTAGCCACCAAAGACTTTGAACCGGCGTGGTGACCACAATCTCCTTCGTGGATCTCACGCAAAATTTCACAGCCATCCTTAGGAGATACACAACGTTGAAACGCCCCTGACACACTGCAATGATGCAACTCGCGATTAATAATAGTCATGGACTTCGATCGCCGGATTATCTACCTGGCCAGAGTCTCATCCTCTGGTAACTCACCCCGGTTAATGTATTCAAGATAAGGAACCATCCAATCCGGGATGACATGAAGAGCCACCACCAGCTATGCTTCCGGATCAGGAATAGCTAAATCCTTTTCACCATGGAGCTTGACGAACGGATTATGCAGAACGTCCAAGAAGACATTAGGCGGAACCGGTTTACGTTGAGAACCCAACCGGCTCAAAGTGTCCGCCGCTTCATTCTTCCGTCGGTCCACGTGATTCACCTGATAACCTTTGAAGTGACCTGCAACAATATCCACCTCACGACGATATGCTGCCATGAGCGGATCATTGTAATCCCAAGTACCAGATACTTGTTGAGCCACCAGGTCCGAGTCACCGAAGCACCTAACTCGGCTCAGATTCATCTGCTTAGCCATCCGGAGACCATGGAGTAAAGCTTCGTAATCAGCTGCATTGTTAGTACAAGGGAACATTAAGCAGAGAACGTAACAGAACTTATCACCTCGTGGGGAAGTTAATACGACTCCAGCCCCCGAGCCCTCCAATTGCCTGGACCCATCAAAATGAATAGTCCAATAGGTGTGATCCGGCTTTTCTTCAGGTGCTTGCAGTTCCGTCCAATCATTGATGAAATCCACAAGTGCTTGAGACTTGACCGCCGTCCGGGGTACGTATTTCAACCCGTGAGGCCCAAGTTCTATAGCCCACTTGGCAATCCGGCCAGTTGCCTCCCTATTCTGGATTATATCTCCCAAAGGAGCAGAGCTGACCACTGTGATGGGATGACCTTGGAAGTATTGCTTGAGCTTCCGGCTTGCCATGAAAACTCCATATACCAGCTTCTGCCAATGTGGGTACCTTTGCTTGGACTCAATAAGCACCTCGCTGATATAGTAAACCGGACGCTGAACCGGATATTCTTTGCCTGCCTCTTTACGCTCCACCACAATAGCCACGCTGACTGCGCGAGCATTAGCTGCCACATATAACAGCAATGGTTCCTTGTCAATCGGAGCAGCAAGAACAGGTGGGTTGGCGAGCTGCCGCTTTAAGTCCTCAAACGCTTCATCAGCGGCAGAACTCCAGACGAAGTTATCCGTCTTCTTTAACATTTGATATAAAGGAATCGCCTTCTCACCGAGGCGGCTGATAAACCGGCTCAACGCGGCAATCCGGCCTGCCAAGTGTTGAACGTCATTGATACACTTTGGTTTAGCCAAGGAGGTGATAGCTGTGATCTTCTCCAGATTAGCCTCAATTCCCCTGTTGGACACCAGAAAGCCTAATAACTTGCCTGCCGGTACACCAAAGATGCATTTGGCCGGGTTGAGCATCATCTTGTATGTCCATAGGTTATCAAAGGTTTCCTTCAAATCGTCAACTAGAGTCTCCTTCTTCCTTGACTTGACCACGATATCGTCCACATAGGCATGCACATTACGGCCAATTTGCTTATGAAGGCAATTCTGCACACACCGTTGATAACTCGCCTGGGCACTCTTGAGCCCAAAGGGCATAGACACATAGCAGAAGGTTCCAAAGGGAGTTATGAACGCCGTCTTCTCCTGGTCCTTAACTGCCACCTTGATCTGATGATAACCAGAATATGCATCTAGAAAGCTCAAAGGCTCACAACCCGTCGTAGCATCAATAATTTGATCAATACAGGGGAGGGCAAAAGGATCTGCTGGACAGGCCTTGTTGAGGTCTGTGTAATCCACGCACATACGCCAGGTGCTGTTTTTCTTAAGAACTAGCACCGGATTAGCTAACCATTCAGGATGGAAAACTTCAACGATAAATCCAGCCGCTAAGAGCCTGGCCACTTCCTCTCCAATAGCTTTGCGTCTTTCTTCGTTGAACCGGCGGAGAAATTGTTTCACCGGTTTGTACTTAGGATCAACATTAAGAGTGTGCTCAGCGAGTTCCCTCGGTACACCTGGCATATCAGAAGGTTTCCATGCAAAGATGTCCCGGTTCTCACGTATGAACTTGATGAGCGCGCTTTCCTATTTCGGATCCAAGTTTGCACTGATACTAAACTGCTTGGACGAATCGCCAGGTACGAAGTCAACAAGCTTAGTCTCCACAGACGATTTGAACTTCAGGGCCGGATCGTGCTCCGTAGTTGGCTTTTTCAACAGAGTCATGTCTGCCGGATCAACATTATCTTTGTAGAACTTCAACTCCTCCGTGGCACAAACCGACTCAGCATAGGCCGCATCACCTTCTTCGCATTCCAAAGCGATCTTGCGGCTTCCATGAACAGTTCTTGTTCCTTTGTGACCCAGCATCTTGAGCTGTAAATAGACATAGCAGGGCCGTGCCATGAATTTAGCATAAGCCGGTCGTCCAAACAAGGCATGATATGGACTCTGAATTTTCACCACTTCAAAGGTCAATGTTTCTGATCTGGAGTCATAATCATCTCCAAAGGCCACCTCCAGAGCTATTTTGCCAACAGGGTATGCCGATTTACCAGGTACCACGCCGTGGAACACCGTATTGGATGGTTTAAGATTTTTATCTGTTAGTCCCATACGGCGGAAGGTCTCATAGTAGAGGATGTTAATGCTGCTCCCTCCGTCCATGAACACCTTGGTGAACTTATAACCTCCCACCTGAGGCGCCACCACCAACGCTAGTTGATCCAGATTATCAACCCGGGGAGGGTTATCCTCTCTGCTCCATACGATTGGCTGCTCGGACCAGGGTAAGTAACGGGTCACCGCCGGTTCCACAGAGTTTACTGCCCGCTTATGAACCTTTCGGTCACGCTTGTCCAAGCTAGTGGTGAAAACATGATATTGCCCACTATTTAACTGCTTCGGATGGCTCTGATAACCCGACTGCTGCTGCTGATTGTAACCACCCTGGCTGCTCTGGTTACCTTGATTGTTCTGTCCGCCCTGATTACCACTGAAGCCTGAACCGGAATTTCCTCCACCGTAACCCGGCCCATGGGATCCAGATCCTGAACCGCCACCTGATCCGCGATCATACCGGAAAGCATTGGAATTCTTAAACTCTTGCATGATGTAGCAGTCCTTCCAAAGGTGGTTGGCCGGAATCTCCTTCGTCCCATGTTTTGGATAGGGGTGGTTTAACAGGTAAGTCAAGCGGTTCAGGTTAGGATTAGGCGCTCCGCTGCGATTCGGCGGTTTACCCTTTCGTCGCTGGCCCTTGTCCTGCGCGTTGGTATTAGCCACAAAGTCCATGCTGCTATCCTCTTTACGCTTGCCTCCGTTTCCATGACCTGCCGTGTTGTGTTGATGCCCCTTGGAGCTGTTGTTCTTCTTTCCCTTCCCTGTCTTATCATCGTCAGACTCAGGATCCTTGGTACTATCAGAGTCAGCATACTTCACTAACGCAGCCATGAGGGTCCCCATATCGTTGCAATGGCGCTTCAGCCGTCCCAATTTCAACTTCAGAGGTTCAAACCGGCAGTTGCCCTCCAAGTTTATAACTGTTGTATCGGCATTGATGCGGTCTGACGAATGCAAAATCTTCGAGACCCGGCGCACCCAACGGGTCGTCGATTCTCCTTCTTCCTGGACACAAGCTGCTAAATCCACTATCGACATAGGCTGCTTGCATGTATCCTTGAAATTCTGGATAAACCAGGCTCTCAATTCGGCCCATGAACTGATAGAGTTGGCCGGTAAACTTTTTAACCAAGTACGGGCCGTCCCTTCGAGCATCATGGTGAAATACTTTGCACACGCCGCATCATCCACATCAAGCATCTCCATATCCATCTCATAGCTCTCCACCCATGTTTCTGGAGACAAATCGGCAGTGTAATTTGGCACCTTGCGCGGGCCCTTGAAATCCTTGGGTAGGCGCACATTGCGTAAAGCGGGGACAAGGCATGGTACCCCCAAAGAACTAGAGGTACCCCCAAAGAACTAGAGGTACCCCCAAAGAACGGTTTCGTGCGTTGCTTGACACGGCCGGTTCATCCATGCGCCTGCTGTAGCTCCGGCTCGGACGAGGGGTGGAATGAATTCGGTCACGGCTGTATGAATATGCTTCCTGTTGAATCAAAGCTGTCCTAAGAAGCTCCTTAACCCGGCGTGTCTCCACCGCCGCCGGGGAATCACCTTCAATTGGGATGGCCTCCAGTCGTGAAGCGGTAGCAACAAGGTTGCCCATCGGATTGGAGTAATGACCCGGAGGCGTCGGGACAGGCTGAGGCACAATATTGTTCTGACGAGGTGGATCCATCAAACGTGGCTGAACCGGCGCGCCCGCTCCAGGTGCTTCCTCCCGGTTTAACACCGGCGGGTTACTGGTCCCTGCTCCTGGGGTGTTGAAGAGGTCCCTAGCTTCGTAAACTGGAGGCATGTGAGACTGGTGCTTCCTCTTCAGGACTTCATGTGACGCGTTCTGATCCAGCATAAGCCGGTAAGCCTGTGCGTCCAAAGCGGCCCGCTCTGCGGCCATCCTGGCATTCTCTGCTGCTAGGTCGGCCTTAGCCTGAGTAATCTGATCCTTCACCTTTGCGATCTCCGCATTGTGGGCGTCCTGATCCGATGGGTTAGCCTCTTCCATGAGCGTAGCCAACGCATCAAACAGATCAGATAAAACTTGAGCCGGCGGGCGCACAAGGCCTCCTGCCCCGGCTACCATCACCGTTACTCACCCGGAGAGCATTGCTTCTGCGGTCGAAGAGTGGATCACCGCTTGTGTATCGGCCATGAATATTCCAACCCGGTTTGGCAGATCGGAGAGGTCCGGAATATTGTCGCCATCGGAACAACCCCCAATCCGGCCATCTTGTAACTGATATAACGACTCGGTTTCTCCGGTCGAGGACTCGTTGCCAGAGTAAACGACGGTCTCATCACCAGATTCTGATCTATCTTCATATTCCCCTCCATGGATGACTCCCACGAAGGCACGCTTCACGGCCGGTTTAACCTGGGCGGATCGTGCATGCTAAGCCATTTCGACGAGGTCGGTGCAGATGTCCGGCTCAGTGCCCGGTTCACCGATCTTGCCAATGAAGACGTGTATGCCACCAAAGGGGACCCGGTACCCGTACTCAATTGAGCCGGCCTCGGGGCCCCATCCTGCATCGTCGATGTAGAGCTTGCCGCGACGACTCTTGGTCATCCGGCCCACGGCGTAACCCTTGAGTCCTTCAAAGTTGCCCTCCAAGAACTTGAAACCATCGTGCAATAGCCCCATGGTGGGCGCCAACTGTCGTGGTTTTGTCACGACAGATGTCCTCATGAAAGGACTTAGTCGTGGAGCCATCGCTGCGGGTTAGCTTGAAGGGGTTAAAGCGGACACAGGGACGCAAGAGAGTTTATACTAGTTTGGCCCCTTCGATGAAGGTAAAAGCCTACGTCTAGTTGTGATGGAATTGATGCGGTTTCGATGACTAGGGAGCAAACAAGCTTCGCCTAGGTCTCGAGTTGTTGTCTATTGTCCTTGAACCGCCGTCGGGTCGTCCCTTATATAAATGGGTGACGCCCGTCAGTTTACAGAGTCCCGACACCAGCTCATAGATGTGTCCGATTCGATCTCCCCTATTCCTAACTTACAATACAAGTTACATACCGACTCCGGTTTACGGCTACAGGCCTTAAACCGATTATGGGCCTTGATCCCTCATCTGCCTTCATGAGCTTTAACATACTCAACTACTGATGAAGTTAACCCGGCCTGTCTTGGCCGTTTTACGCCCAGTAGTAATATCCCCAACACCCTCCGTGATGGATGCCCCCTCCGGCGGAGCTCCGGAACAGGCCCAAGATGGGATCTCCTAGGTACAGAAGGTTGCGGCGGTGGAATTAGGTTTTTGTCTCCGTCTCTGATCGTTTGGGGGTACGTAGGTATATATAAGAGTAAGGAGTACGTCGGTGGAGCTTCGAAGGGCCCACGAGGCAGGGGGCGCGCCCTAGGGGGGTGCCCTCCACCCTCGTGACGCGTCGTGGCTTTCTTGACGGAGGGTCCAAGTGTCATGGGTCTTATCTGATGAGAAAATCACGTTCCCGAAGGTTTCATTCCGTTTGGACTCCGTTTGATATTCCGTTTCTTCAAAACACTGAAATAGGCAAAAAACAGCAATTCTGGGCTGGGCCTCCGGTTAATAGGTTAGTCCCAAAAGAAATATAAAAGTGGAAAATAAAGCCCAATATAGTCCAAAACAGTAAATAATACAGCATGGAGCAATCAAAAATTATAGATACGTTGGAGACGTGTCAGGCATCCCCAAGCTTAATTCCTGCTCGTCCTCGAGTAGGTAAATGATAAAAAGATAATTTTTGATGCAGAGTGCTACTTGGCATAATTTCAATGTAAATCTTCTCAATTGTGGTATGAATATTCAAATCCGAGAGATTCAAGACAAAAGTTCATATTGACATAAAAATAATAATACTTCAAGCATACTAACAAAGCAATTATGTCTTCTCAAAATAACATGGCCAAAGAAAGTTATCCCTACAAAATCATATAGTCTGGCTATGCTCTATCTTCACCACACAAAGTATTTAAATCATGCACAACCCCGATGACAAGCCAAGCAATTGTTTCATACTTTAACATTTTCAAAACTTTTTCAATCTTCACGCAATACATGAGCGTGAGCCATGGATATAGCACTATATGTGGAATAGAATGGTGGTTGTGCGGAAGACAAAAAGAGGGGAAGATAGTCTCACATCAACTAGGCGTATCAATGGGCTATGGAGATGCCCATTAATAGATATCAATGTGAGTGAGTAGGGAATGCCATGCAACGGATGCACTAGAGCTGTAAGTATATGAAAGCTCAACAAAAGAAACTAAGTGGGTGTGCATCCAACTCGCTTGCTCACAAAGACCTAGGGCATTTTGAGGAAGCCCATCATTGGAATATACAAGCCAAGTTCTATAATGAAAAATTCCCACTAGTATATGAAAGTGACAAAATGAGAGACTCTCTATCATGAAGATCATGGTGCTACTTTGAAGCACAAGTGTGGTAAAAGGATAGTAACATTGTCCCTTCTCTCTTTTTCTCTCATTTTTTTATTTGGGCCTTTTCTCTTTTTTTATGGCCTCTTTTTTTCCGTCCGGAGTCTCATCCCGACTTGTGGGGGTACCATAGTCTCCATCACCCTTTCCTCACTTGGGACAATTCTCTAAAAATGATGATCATCACACTTTTATTTTTCTTACAACTCAACAATTACAACTCAATACTTAGAACAAAATATGACTCTATGTGAATGCCTCCGGCGGTGTATCAGGATATGCAATGAATCAAGAGTGACATGTATGAAAGAATTATGAATGGTGGCTTTGCCACAAATACGATGTCAACTACATGATCATGCTAGCAATATGACAATGGAGGAGCGTGTCATAATAAACGGAACGGTGGAAAGTTGCATGGCAATATATCTCGGAATGGCTATGGAAATGCCATGATAGGTAGGTATGGTGGCTGTTTTGAGGAAGGTATATGATGGGTGTATGATACCGGCGAAAGGTGCGTGGTATTAGAGAGGCTAGCAATGGTGGAAGGATAGGAAAAGTGTGTATAATCCATGGACTCAACATTAGTCATAAAGAACTCATATACTTATTGCAAAAATCTAGAAGTTATCAAAGAAAAGTATTACGCGCATGCTCCTAGGGGGATAGATTGGTAGGAAAAGACCATCGCTCGTCCCCGACTGCCACTCATAAGGAAGACAATCAATAAATAAAGCATGCTCCGACATCATCACACAACGGTTCACCATACGTGCATGCTACGGGAATCACAAACTTTAACACAAGTATTTCTCAAATTCACAACTACTCAACTAGCATGACTCTAATATCACCATCTTCATATCTCTAAACAATTATCAAGCATCAAACTTTTCTTAGTATTCAATGCACTCAAAAGAAAGTTTTACAAATCTTGAATACCAAGCATATTATTATTATTAAGCAAATTACCATGCTATTTAAGACTCTCAAAATAATCTAAGTGAAGCATTAGATATCAATAGTTTCTTTAAAACAAATCCACCACCGTGCTCTAAAAGATCTAAGTGAAGCACTAGAGCAAAATTATAAAGCTCAAAAGATATAAGTGAAGCACATAGAGTATTCTCTCAAATTCCAATTCATGTATGGCTCTATAAAAAGGTGTGTACAGCAAGGATGATTGTGGTAAACTAAAAAGCAAAGACTCAAATCATACAAGACGCTCCAAGCAAAACACATATCATGTGGTGAATAAAAATATAGCTCCAAGTAAAATTACCGGTGGAAGTAGACGAAAGAGGGGATGCCTTCCGGGGCATCCCTAAGCTTTGACTTTTTGGTGTCCTTGGATTATATTGGGGGTGCCATGGGCATCCCCAAGCTTAGGCTCTTGCCACTCCTTTTTCCATAATCCATCAAAAGATTTCACCCAAAACTTGAAAACTTCACAACACAAAACTCAACAGAAATCTCGTGAGCTCCGTTAGCGAAAGAAAACAAAAGACCACTTCAAGGTACTTTAATGAACTCATTCTTTATTTATATTGGTGTTAAACCTACTGTATTCCAACTTCTCTATGAATTATAAACTATTTTACTAGCCGTAGATTCATCAAAATAAGCAAACAACACACGAAAAACAGAATCTGTCAAAAACAGAACAGTCTGTATTAATCTGTAACTAACGCAAACTTCTGGAACTCCATAAAATCAGCCAAAATAGGAAGACCTTGGCAATTTGTTTATTGATCATAATAAATTGGAATCAGTATTTTATCACGTTCTGGTGATTTTTCACAATTGTTTTCGTGAACAGAAAGTTTCTGGAAATTACAGCAAGATCAAATAACTATCATCCGAGAAGATCCTATAGGTTTAACTTGGCACAAACACTAATTAAAAGATAAAACCACATCTAAACAGAAGGTAGATGGATTATTTATTCCTAACCAGAAGCAAAAAACAAAAAACTAAAATAAAATTGGGTTGCCTCCCAACAAGCGCTATCGTTTAACGCCCCTAGCTAGGCATAAAAGCAAGGATAGATCTAGGTTTTGCCATCTTTGGTAGGCAATTCTTCAATGAGGCATATACCTTTCTTAGATATTTATTTCTTTCTAGTAATTATCAAACTTTTAGGCACGAGTGAAAAACTCATTTGTAGCAAATGGTTCCTTAATGATAGCAAAATGATTGGGATGAATACTTATAGATTTAAGATCCGCAGTTTCCTTACTAGAGGATTCACCTTTATTTTTAGGAACATACATAAGCTTGGCAATTTTAGTAGAAGGAGTTGGAGTATTCTTTATGGAAGAAAAAGCGGTTCCCAAGTTTGTAATTATACCCTCAAGTTTATCGATTCTAGTGGAATCTAGATTTATTTTCTCATTAACTATGGGTTCCTTTTCCTTAATATTTTTCAAAGTCATTCCTACCTTAGATCCATATTGGGTAATTTGATTGTGGATCTTTTTATCTATATTATCAATTAATTCAATGGTAGCAACTTTATTTTCAATAATTTCAAGTCTTTGCATTACATGCCCCAAAGTTAACATAGTTCCATTAACCAAAAGAGGTGGTGAGCCAAATAAATCTATCATAGCATTATAAGAATCAAAAGTATGGCTACCCAAGAAATTCACTCCGGTAATGGTATCAAGGATATATCTATACCAAGGATTAGCACCTACATAAAAATTGCAAAGAAGAACTAAAGTAGATTGCTTCCTGGTAGATCTATTTTGAGCATTGCAAATTCTATACCAAGCATCTTTCAAATTTTCTCCCTCCCTTTGTTTAAAATTTAGGACTTCATTCTCGAGAGATAACGGAGAAGATATAAGATTGGCCATGATGACAAGGCAAGCGAGAAAAAGGCAAACGGAAAAGAGAGGGCGAACAAAACGGCAAGGGTGAAGTGGGGGAGAGGAAAACGAGAGGCAAATGGCAAATAATGTAGTGCGAGAGATAGGGATTGTGATGGGTACTTGGTATGTTGACTTTTATGAGACTCCTCGACAACGGCGCCGAAATTCTTCTTGCTACCTCTTGAGCTTATGCTGGATTTCCTCAAGAGGAGAGGATGATGCAGCAAAGTAGCGTAAGTATTTCCCTCAATTTTTGAGAACCAAGGTATCAATCCAGTAGGAGGCTACGCGCGAGTCCCTCGTACCTACACAAAACAATAGCTCAACGCAACCAACGCGATTAGGGGTTGTCAATCCCTTCACGGTCACTTACGAGAGTGAGATCTGATAGAGATGATAGATAATATTTTTGGTATTTTTGATATAAAGATGCTAGGTAAAATAAAAGGCAAAGTAAAAAAGCAAAGCAATAATAAAGTGATTGGAGATTGATATGATGAGAATAGACCCCGGGGCCATAGGTTTCACTAGTGGCTTCTCTCAAGAGCATAAGTATTTCTACGGTGGGTGAACAAATTACTGTTGAGCAATTGACAGAATTGAGCATAGTTATGAGAATATCTAGGTATGATCATGTATATAGGCATCACATCCGAAACAAGTAGACCGACTCCTGCCTGCATCTACTACTATTACTCCACTCATCGACCGCTATCCAGCATGCATCTAGAGTATTAAGTTAATGAAAACAGAGTAACGCCTTAAGCAAGATGACATGATGTAGAGGAATAAATTCATGCAATATGATAAATACCCCATCTTGTTATCCTCGATGGCAACAATAAAATACATGCCTTGCTGCCCCTTCTGTCACTGGGTAAGGACACCGCAAGATTGAACCCAAAGCTAAGCACTTCTCCCATTGCAAGAAAAACCAATCTAGTAGGCCAAACCATACTGATAATTCGAAGAGACTTGCAAAGATAACCAATCATACATAAAAGAATTCAGAGAAGATTCAAATATTGTTCATAGATAATCTTTATCATAAACCCACAATTCATCGGTCTCAACAAACACACCGCAAAAAGAAGATTACATCGAATAGATCTCCATGAGAGAGGGGGAGAACTTTGTATTGAGATCCAAAAAGAGAGAAGAAGCCATCTAGCTACTAACTATGGACCCGAAGGTCTGAGGTAAACTACTCACACTTCATCGGAGAGGCTATGATGATGATGTAGAAGCCCTCCGTGATGGATGCCCCCTCCGGCGGAGCTCCGGAACAGGCCCCAAGATGGGATCTCCTGGGTACAAAAGGTTGCGGCGGTGGAATTAGGTTTTTGGCTCCGTCTCTGATTGTTTGGGGGTATGTAGGTATATATATAGGAGGAAGGAGTACGTCGGTGGAGCTTCGAGGGGCCCACGAGAGGCGCGCGCCTAGGGGGCGCCCACCTCGTGACCGCCTCGTGGCTTTCTTGACGGAGGTCCAAGTCTCCTGGGTCTTATCTGATGAGAAAATCACGTTCCCGAAGGTTTCATTCCGTTTGGACTCCGTTTGATATTCTGTTTCTTCGAAACACTGAAATAGGCAAAAAACAACAATTCTGGGCTGGGCCTCCAATTAATAGGTTAGTCCCAAAAGTAATATAAAAGTGGAAAATAAATCCCAATATAGTCCAAAACAGTAGATAATATAGCATGGAGCAATCAAAAATTATAGATACGTTGGAGACGTATCAATGATTCACAGAAAGAAGCTACTATCTCAGAGTCAAGTCCATATTTAGTGCTAAATTCACGAAAAACATTGGTATCCATAAAAGATTTAACACAATCAAACTTAGTTGTTATACCTGACTCCTTACCTTCGTCGAGTTCCCAATCTTTAGAGTTGCGTTTAATCCTTTCCAATAAATCCCATCTGAATTCAATAGTCTTCATCATAAAAGAGCCAATACAAGAAGTATCGAGCATGGAGCGATTATTGAGAGAAAGCCGAGCATAAAAGTTTTTAATAATAGTTTCTCTTGAGAGCTCATGATTGGGGCATGAATATAACATTAACTTAAGCCTCCACCAAGCTTGAGCAATACTTTCTCCTTCGCGAGGCCAAAAATTATATATATAATTACGATCGCGATGCCGAGGATAAAACTTTTGATGAAATTCCAATTTCAATCGTTTGTAATTCCATGATCCAATATCATCACATAGCCTAAACCATGTCAATGCCTTTCCCTTCAAAGATAAAGGGAAGACCTTCTTCTTGATAACATCCTCGGGCATACCTGCAAGCTTAAATAATCCACAAACTTCATCCACATAGGTGCATATCGGGATGTAATGTTCCATCACCTATAAAAGGATTGGCTAGCAGTTTCTCTATCATACCCGAAAGAATTTCAAAGTAAACATTTTCTGTAGGCTCAGTAGGTTGAGGAGAAACTCTTTGCTCTACTGGTCAGGGTGAAGATACCCCGAACAGGCCCCTCAAAGGATTATTTTCCATAGTGACAAGTGACGGTATAAAATTTTCCTTACCAAATTCCACCTACCAAAGGCGCTTCACTCTCCGACAATGGCGCCAAAAAAGAGTCTTGATGACCCACAAGTATAGGGGATCTATCGTAGCCCTTTGATAAGTAAGAGTGTCGAACCCAACGAGGAGCAGAAGGAAATGACAAGCGGTTTTCAGTAAGGTATTCTCTGCAAGCACTGAAATTATTGGTAACAGACAATTTTGTGATAAGGTAATTCGTAATGGGTAAAAAGTAACAAAAGTAAACAAGGTGCAGCAAGGTGGCCCAATCCCATTTTGTAGCAAAGGACAAGCCTGGACAAACTCTTATATAAAGGAAAGCGCTCCCAAGGACACATGGGTATTATCGTCAAGCTAGTTTTCATCATGCTCATATGATTCACGTTCGTTACTTTGATAATTTGATATGTGGGTGGACCGGTGCTTGGGTACTGCCCTTCCTTGGACAAGCATCCCACTTATGATTAACCCCTCTCGCAAGCATCCGCAACTACGAAAGAAGAATTAAGGTAAACCTAACCATAGCATGAAACATGTGGATCCAAATCAGCCCCTTACGAAGCAACGCATAGACTAGGTTTAAGCTTCTGTCACTCTAGCAACCCATCATCTACTTATTACTTCCCAATGCCTTCCCCTAGGCCCAAATAATGGTGATGTGTCATGTAGTCGACGTTCACATAACACCACTAGAGGAAAGGTAACATACATCTCATCAAAATATCGGATGAATACCAAATTCACATGACTACTTATAACAAGACTTCTCCCATGTCCTCAGGAACAAATGTAACTACTCACAAATCATATTCATGTTCATAATCAGAGGGTATTAATATGCATAAAGGATCTGAACATATAATCTTCCATCGAATAAACCAACTAGGATCAACTACAAGGAGTAATCAACACTACTAGCAACCCACAAGTACCAATCTGAGGTTTTGAGACAAAGATCGGATACAATAGATGAACTAGGGTTTGAGAGGAGATGGTGCTGGTGAAGATGTTGATGGAGATTGACCCCTCCCGATGAGAGGATCGATGGTGATGACGATGGTGACGATTTCCCCCTCCCGGAGGGATGTTTCCCCGGCAGAACAGCTCCGCCAGAGCCAGGTTCCGCCTCGGGACGGTGGCGCTTCGTCCCGATAGATTTCTTCTTATTTTTTCCATGGCAAAAGACACCTTATACTAGAAGATGGGCATCGGGGGGCTTCCAGGTGGCCCACGAGGCAGGGGCGCGCCTAGGGGGTAGGGCGCACTCTCGACCCTCGTGGACAATGGGTGGCCCCCCTCTGGTGCTTTCTTCACCCAATATTTTTAATATATTCCAAAACTAACATTGGTGGAGTTTCAGGACTTTGGGAGTTGTGCAGAATAGGTCTCTAATATTAGCTCCTTTTCTAGCCCAAAATTCCAGCTGCCGACATTCTCCCTCTTCATGTAAACCTTGTAAAATAAGAGAGAAAAGGCATAAGCATTGTGACATAATGTGAAGTAATAGCCCATAATGTGATAAATATCGATATAAAAGCATGATGCAAAATGGACGTATCAATGGCCGACCGCCCATCCTTCACGGTCTTCGTGAAAACATCTAGATAATCATCATGTTCTGGTAGAAATACTTTAACCTTTGCATGCCCACAAATCATGTAGTTTGAGAGGTAATCTTGAGTAAACTGCTTTGGCTACCACTCCAAAGGAAAAAGATTCAGACATTGTCATCTAACACAACTCATTATGGGCAGTAAAAAGAAGGCTACAGAGTTCTTACTTACCATCCCGCAGTTCACTGTTGTCTTCGATAAGGTGTAAACAAATAGTTTAATTGCCATCTTTGGACCCATTTTACTAACAATCTTTATCAGCTTCCTCATCTGATGCTGGTTCATCGATATCTCATTTCCCCATATGCAGAAAGGGTTTAAATGCAGATATTTACCAATGACAGATGTACCTAAAAAGCACCATGTTAATATTAGAAGCTAAACAGCAATTGCACAATGATGTAGTACAACATTCTTTTATAATATGTATATATACATCTGTATGTGGTAGTCCATTTGAAATCTCTAAAAAGACAAATATTTAGGAACGGAGGGAGTATCTTACAACATCCAATATACTCACATATTAGATGAATTAACATCTTATATTATGGGCCGGAAGGAGGTTAGTTCATTCTTACAAATTATCGGCTGATTAACTGCTGTTGTATCCATGGGTTACAGTTAGTTTGAGCTCGTTCGGGCTCAAATAGCCCTAAAGTATATCTAAACATGAGGGCTAGTTCGAGCTAGTTGCATCTATAACCCACCCAAAAAAACTATCCAACCCAAGTGGTGCTAATTGGAGCTAGTTCTCCTAGTGCATTTATTGTCAATCTAACCCTACCATCCAAACAACTCTTTGGATGGAGTTAGTTCAGGGTTAGTAATGAGCTAGAAACTAACTCTAACCTCTAGCCAAGTTGAGTATCCAAACAGGGTTGTGTTGTTGCTGTTGCTGCTCTTCTACGTATATCTAGACATCATTAGAACATTAATGTAACACTCTTCCTTGTTGCTATGTAGCCTAGGATTGCATATTTAGACATTAAGTACAGTGCATGTTGCTATGTAGCCTCAGATATATTACATATGGCCCTAGTTAACCTAACGAAAAATGGGTTGCGGATATATTCAGTTAAAAGTCTGATTCACCGATTAGTCCCTTATCAGCCGCCATCCTATATGGTAGAAGCTACCGATATACTGAACAGTGAGCAGATATAAGCCATGGGATGAAACTAACCTCGATGGAAAACATCAGTCATTCCCAAAATTGTCATGTGTAGGAATATCGAGAAGCATGTTAAGCACAACAGGCTAAACATCAACCAAAATTATACATGCAAGACAAAATAATCTCCAAAAGATAGCTTCAGTGTGCAGGTTTAAGCACACTAGTAAAGCAAAACAAGTGGAAAGGTGTGCTAACTGCAACAGGCCTAACATTTCACAACAAGCAAACATAGTCATTCAAACTGGTATTGTGCCGGTCTAAGTACACTGGTTATGGTTAAATAAAAATGAAAAGGCGTGTTAACTACAAGATGCAGCAACCAAATGTAGTCATTCATAGTGGTATTGTTGAAACTGGTACTGATGAAATTGAACTGCACAGTTCATACTTGCACATATAGAACATCAAGTTGTGAATAACTGGAATAAACAAGGCATACTACTTAACAACCAAAAATAGCATTTGAAACTGAACATATACTAACTACAAACAACCGAATAATCAAAAACTTTAAAAGAGGCATATGCTAGCTATAACAGCTTAATAAAGAAGCAAATATATGCATTCCTATCGGTATGTTTAAAACTGGATTGATGAAATGTACTGCATAAAGAAATAATTGCACATATAGAGCATCACATTGTGAACAACTGAAATAAACAAGGCATACTGCAAACAACTGGATATAGCAATTAAAACTGGACATATTCTCACTACACTACAAAAGGGACTCGACAAAACAAATCATGGGTTCCCCTTGTGAAGAGGCACGGCAAAACAAATCATGGGTTTCGTCACTTGTCACAGATGGGCTCGTTCATGTGGGAAGATCACGGACCCTGGATGTGCTCCATGTTGTCGCAGATGGGCTCCTTCCCCTTGGAAGAGCACGGTTGTAGGGTGCCCTCCCTGATGTCGTAGACATGCGCTTTCCCCTTGGAAGAGCAGATGGGCTCTTTCCCCTTGGAAGAGCCGGAGAGGGTGCCCTCCTCATGGTCGCCGTCGATGATGTCTGACTTGGAAGCTGTGGATCCCGAGCCAGCGTCGCAGAAAGTGTCCGTCAGAAATGACAAAAGGGACTCGATGGTGATATAGAATGGCAAATTGTTGACAGCGAGCCAGAGTAGATCAGCGGCGGGGCCATGCATGAGATCGATGGTGGTTGAACTCGAGGGGTTGGGGGTGGGCCACTTAACCTGTGACACAGCCCGCCTCAGGCCGTCGCTGTCGATGGCCTCGATGTCGTAGCCAGCGGCCGAGACATGCCCACATACTCTAGCCCGCTTCTTGAGTGCCTGCCGCCAGTAATGGTCGTCAGCTTCCTCGGCGACATCGGGCAAAGAGACTGCTATATACCTCTTTTGGTCTAGTCGCTCCTCGAGCTCCACAGGAAGCGTAGCCGGGCTTAGGTTGCGACTCTCTGGAGTGGGGGATGGGGATAGGGATCTGTGGGAAAGGGGGCGTTTGGAAGGCGTCATCACTACAAAAAAATAAACTGATGTGATGATGTGTGTTTGTCACAGTAGGTCACGTTTTCTGTCATGCATGTACATCCATGACGATTTTATGACAGATTCAAGATAGTCATACTTGTGCTGTCGTAGAAGTGTTCCATGATATTACCAAAATTATCATCACAGAAGTGTCCACTTCCATGACGATAAATCACGCGACATGGAAGTTCTTTCGTCAAGGGTGACCGACACGTGGCATCCACCGTAACGGGTCACCGTTAAGCTATCAGGTCCGGCTTTGGATCCGATAACCTGCTAACAGCCCGGACCAATGAGGATTTTCCACGTGTAAAATTCTCATTGGCTGGAGGAAACACGTGTTGGCTCACCGTTGGGACAGATGTCATCCATTCATTGGAGAGGAGGCGCCTATGATACGTCGACACGTGGCACGACCCAACAGAGGCCCATTCCGGTGAAAAGGCCAGCCTGTTTGACTTGGTCAAAAGGTAACGGGCCGGCCCACGAAAAGCATGTTCCTGTATAGCCCATTTACGGCCCGCTAACTCATGGCCCGTTAAGGCCTATCAGAATTAAGCCCAGTAGCTTCATCTGGGCTGTCCAATATGATTGCAGCCCATTGTAACTTCCGGCCCATGTATGGCCCATGATGTGTTTCGGCCCATACGAGGCCATTTGTAACTCTTGGCCCATTAACGGCCCGTGGTGAATCTGGCCCACAATGAACAGTGTACCCCTTTATACCCATTAACGGCTCATTATTCCATTGGGCCGTTTCCAACCGTGTTATATTTCGGCCTTCTCAGGGCCCATTTATTCTTGGGCTCATTTCCAGCATTTGGTTACTTACGGCCTGTTATTGGCCTTTTCTGCTTGTGGGCCAAATTCATCCCACGGTTACAATTGGCCCGTTTGCGGCCCGTTAATCAATTGGGCCGTTTACATAGCGTCGTCAAATACGGCTGATTAACGACGGCCCGTTATTCTCGGCCCATGAACGTATGATTCCAAATCTAGCCCGTTTATGTCCCATAATGCGGTCTGTTATTGGCCCATGTTTGGCCTATCGATCATACGGCACGTAGAAGGCCCATTGATGCTATGGCCCATAGAAGGCCCATTGTTTCTACAGCCCTTAGAAGGCCCATTGTTTCTACGGCCCGTAGGAGGCCCATGGTAATTACAGTAAATATGTAGCCCATGGTTATTGTGGCCTAGTTTTAAAAAATAGGTTATTGCGGCCACTAGCAAACCGCGGAAAAAGAACTGCACTAACTACAAGCAAACAAATAAAAAAGACAACAAGGAAATAAATAAGCAAGCAACTTATGCTAGGCTATCACGGCTATTACACATATTACATCCACTAGGCATCAAAGTTCGCTACCATTGCAAATATAGGGAACAAAGCAGCATATCACATACACTGGTCGTCAAAGTTGGCGACAAGGCAAATAAACGCCAAAGAAAAAACAAGTCCGTAATGAAACCACTTCAAGAGCTCAAGAAACAATATCCTGGTACCCATAATGCTGGCAAGATGCTTAGCAAGCTTATTAACTTTCTGTTGTTTGGCGCTTAAATCCTCCAACGCTTGTCGTTGCACAAGAAAGTATGCATCTGAATTCTCGCAGGACTTCCTCGGTCCTTGACTTCTTGCCACAAAGACACCGATCGATGCCTTTCAGCTTGTAGCTGAGACTCAAGAAGCCAAGTGATTCAGCAGCGAGGTCGAAGAGCTTGTGCCAGCGGATGCTGCCAAGAACTCAACACTACATCAACGCAAGACTGTGGGGTTTTCTCACCGCCTACAAGATCGCTTTTATCACCTTTATTGGAGACCAACAGGTTGTCTCAAGATCTTGAACCTTATCTGCATTACTTTCTAACATTGCATAGTGGGGTGCTCTTCTCCAATATTCTGCTCAGATACTACAAGAGAAACAAGGCATACATCACAGGTTTAGCATGTAGTATACCAAACTCAGTTTGGTAAACCGGTTCAGTAGTAAGGTGGACAGGATAACAGCATGAAACAAACATATATCTATGTACTATGGTCACTGTATTGTCCATATCATTCTAGTTTATGTTACCAAATCAAGATAGAGACACAGTTCAACTCATATATTTTTAAGACACAGCAGCATAGACAGAATATAAGTGAGAGAAACTACACAACATTGGCAACACTTGTAATGTGCATCACATGAGAACATAAAGTTTATATAACTGAAACTAAAGTCAGCATAGAGCAAGAAGTTAGAACAGCAATCCAGTTAAATAAATAGGTTTAAAACATACCTGTTGTGCCATTGGAGTTTCAGTTGGATCCTTCAAATTTCGAAAGTAGTTGGTTTGAGTAAATACAGTGATGCAACAACAAAGGAGTATGGACCATAGCTACGGAATCTGACCTAAGAACAAATGCTATTCTGCATTAAACGTGGAGTTTGGGTTCGCCGTGGTGGTCTTCGTGCTTTGGGCACTGCAGTTGATTTACAAACTGCTTGTGTGGGGGTACTCTGTGGTCGACATGGTGCTTTGTCAACTAGAAGTGGGTTACTATCCGCTTGGGTTGGGTTAGATGGGTTGTAGCTGGTTCTCTGCCCAACGGTGTAAGTGTGCAATCTGGAAGAGTCTCGATTATGTGTGGTGGGGCAAGTTTGTTGGCCAGTACAACCATGGTTCTATCTGCATCGACGGGTAGCACTGTCTTTTGTGAAGAACGGGTTTTTGCTCCCTTAGATATTGCCATCACCCCCTCCAATTCAAATGGCCAATAAACAATAAAAGAAATTGAACGTACAGACATTGTATGATAGACATATGTGGTAATTCACATATATGTTGTCTAACCAAACAGGACAACATGACACAATTTCACATATATGATGCCTAACTAAACAGATAGCATGACACAAGACGGATATATGATGGATAACTTAACAGGATATAATGGCATAATTCAACATATGATGAGTATCTAAACAGGATGACATGACAAAACTATATGATGTCTTTCTAAAATAGGTTGGGATGAAATAATCCACATAAATGTTGTCTAAGTATACATGATGGCATGATATAATTGACATAATTGATTCATATACTAAGCAGCTGGCACTCGCATGTCTGATCTCTAAACTAAGCAGATGGAATTCAATATTGTGCATATGATGTCTAAACTAAGCAATGCAAGACACCATATGCATGATAAGAGAAATATAAACATTGCAACTTAGAGCTTACACCTCAGGTGGGATATAAGACTGGTCATCTGTCTCTGAATCCTCCTCTGAGGAGCTCCTTATAACCATCGAGATATATGCTTCAACAGGTAGCATTGCCTTCTCTGTAGACCTTGTTTTCACTCCTACTTTTTCCATAACCGGCTCAAATGGCTGATACACATGAAGAGTAGTTCAATATACACGGATTGTCGACAAATGGAATACGTAATGAAAAAAGATGGCATGATATAATTTTCATAATTGATTCATATACTAAGCAGCTGGAACTCGCATGTAGATATCTAAACTAAGCAGATGGAATTCAATATTGTGCATATGATGTCTAAACTAAGCAATGCAAGGCACCATATGCATGATATGAGAAATATAAACATTGCAACTTAGAGCATACGCCGCAGGCGGGATATAGGACTGGTCATCTGTCTCTGAATCCTCCTCTGAGGAGCTCCCTGTAACCATCGAGATATATGCTTCAACAGGTACCATTGCCTTCTCAGAAGACCTTGTTTTCACTCTAGATTTTTCCCATGACCGACTCAAATGGCTGATGCACAGGAAGAGTAGATGAATGTATAAACATTGTTGACAAATGGAATACATTATGAAAAAAAATATGGCACGATACAATTCACATATACGATGACTGGCTAAACAGGATGGCATTGGATGATTCACATATATGATGCCTGGATAAAGAAGATGGCATTGCATAATTCCCATATACTCCCTCTATTCCTAAATATTTGTCTTTTTAGAGATTTCAAATGGATTACTACATATGGATGTATATAGACATATTTTAGAGTGTAGATTCACTCATTTGCTCTGTATGTAGTCACTTGTTGAAATCTCTAAAAAGACAAATATTTAGGAACGGTGGGAGTATGATATAGAAACCAAACAGGTGGCATTCACACAAAGCAAATCTAAACTAAGCTGATGACATATAAGATGAATAATGTAAGCAATGCGAGGCACCATATGCATGATATGACCAACATCAGCTTGCCAGGTTAGAGCAAACCCCTCAGGTGGTAAATTGGACTGGTCGGCTCCCTCTGAATCCCCATCTGAACATTTATCTTCCTCTGGAATACATTATGGAATGGCAGGAGGGGCCCCCCACTTCTCCCACCATGGCGCGGCGTCTGCATGACATTATATTCCCACGCAACGGTCTTCTCTTTTTCTCTACATGTTAAGTACGACTGTGTACAATAACTGACATGCATAATAAAATATATTTAGATTTTGTAAGGCCTAAGGGGTGCATGCAGAAATCAAGACCGATGGTAGCAAACGAGTGGATAGATCCAAAACTAATGATAGCAGGTAGATTATAGCTTCAGTTTAAAAAGATAGACAATGGATCATCTACTGTTTGTTTCCCACCCAACATGAACCACATAGAAGACCCCAGATGAACCAGATAGTAGACAAATACTATTCGTTGCTACCTTGATATGAGACCCACGGGCATTTTAAAACTCAAGTTTGAACGATAAAGTAGCATGTAATAATAACCAATGTATAACGTAAGCAAACACAAAAGACTGCGACCTATCTTCCTAAACTATGTAGTCCTCAGGTTCATCTGCTCAGTCGATGATGGCAATGCAATTGGCGTGGCTGCCGAGAACGGGGAAGATGATCTGAGGCGGCGAAAGAAAGTTTGTAGGGGGAATCTCTGCTAAAGTGAACATTTTTGTCGATGGTGCACCTCAGGTGGGGTGGATGATGGCACGGCAGGAGCAGGACATAACACACAGAGTTTTCTTTGACGCCTATCTGAAAATGAAGTAAATCTGTAAGGGCTCCTTAGAATTGGAGGATTCTATAAATGCAGGGACAGGAAAAACACATGAATAGGATAGGAATGTGTCGGCGTTCTGGGAACGGGGGTCCCCAGACTTACCTGCCTGCGGCCTGCGGCGTGGCTCAAAGGAGGCCCAGGACGGCCCATCTTCATCAACGCAAGCTCAAGACCTCGCGAGGGGCCAAGCCTCATGGGCGGACGACGAGGAGCTTCTCGAGCACGGCCTCGTCAGCCGGGCACATGAGGAGGCGGAGAGCTCAAGGCATGTACTCGCGAGGTGCCCATGACGCAAGCCATGACGCACCAAGGGCGCCATCGGGCGCCAGCCAGCAGCGCCCCCTTCCTCTTTGGTGCAAAGGGAGCAAGCGCAGCGAGGGCATCAAGCAAAGGCATCCGCTTTGCAACAAGACCAAGACCAGCCTCAACGGCTGGAAGGAGTCATCGTGGAGCCCAAGCAGGCTCATCACCAGAGCCTTTGGCAGGCGAGAACCAACTTTAGTCAGGATAAGTGTACCCGCAGTTCCCCTTCAAAATGGCCAATTGTTGGCGCCCTTCCCGCTCAATATTTGGAAAGAGGCCCAGGGCCTTCGCCTATAAATAGGAGTAGCCACACTCAGAGTAGGGGATCGAAGAGATAGAAATGATCGGCATCCAGAGAAAGACAGAGACCCGATCCTCAAGCTAGAGCGACGGGACACCACTTAGCAGTTCATCACACCCACCAAGAACAGACCCTCGCGAGGCTGTTCTTCCCTGTACTGTTCCTCATCAGCCCAAGAGGCAATCCACCACACCACAAACTAGAGTAGGGTATTACACACAAGGTGGCCCGAACTAGTATAAATCTTGTGTCTCTTGTGCTGTTCTGTTTAGTAGTTTTGGTCCCTGCGATTCTGCGAGGTACGAGACGGTGGGGGGTTGGATCTCCGCCCGCACCCCAGTGTTCGAACCTCAAGGGTATGGCGGAACCCGAAATCCGACATTTGGTGCGCCAGGTAGGGTTCCGCCGGAATCCACCTTCTGCCACCTCGTGTCCCGTCAGACGCCATCACCATGTCCGCCACTGCTGGCAACTCAGATCCTTGGGCGGCGTGGTTCCGCCCACGCAGAGCCGCCTCGGGCGACCCGCGCCCTGTGCAGCTCGCGGTCCGCAGGGCGCTGCGGGCGCGGCGGCGTGGACAAAGCCGGCGACGGTTTCACGCCGCGGGCAGCGCGGTCGACAGCAAGGGCCTCCAATCACGCCGCGACCACGCCATCAGAGACCCACCGGAGCAGAACTCAAGGGCCACGCCACACGGGCCCGAGAGCTGCTGCGCAGCAGCTGGCCGGAGAGCGGCCGCGACGCGTCTTCTGAGCGAGTGGCGGAGCTCCTAGGCTTCGCCTCCTCGGGGGCTCACCCCTTCTGCACCCAGCTTCCATCTCGGGCCCAGGGCGGATCGCACGGGGGCTCCGCGCGTGCACGCGGGCTCCAAAGCAACTCCAACACCGGCGGTTAAAAGATCGGCCGGGCGGCGGGGTTGCCCCCGCCCCCGGCCCACGGAGAAGAAGGACTCGACGTAACTCACGGCCCTGGTGGACCGCCGCGCCACCACCCCACGGCGGGCGCATCAAGCAGAGCAGCATGGCACGCTCAGCATTACGGCGTGGCCTTCGGGATGACGGCGCCAGAAGAATACGTGCCCCACATGATGGACCAAGGGCACCCGCATGAGGGAGAACAAGGCTCGCTCCTCAGCCCGAGCTAGGGGGATGAGGCGCCAGAAGCCGAGCTCTCCCAGGAGCCTCGAGACGGTCCCACTGGTCACGTCGAGGGCGACGATTATCGGGTACCGCTACTTCCTCAAGAGCAAACATACGCTAACCATAGGTCGCAAGAGGTACAGGTCGCCACGACGAGCGGCTGCCTCGCTCCCGCAGTCTCCTACCCCTCGGGAGGGGGGCGCAGGGGGCTGCCGGAGAGGGGCAGAGATCCGACATCACCACCGTGGCGTTCGGAGCAAGGCGTTCTCAGGAGGTACGCCCTCTGCTGGGGAGGCGCCTCAGGGCCTGCCCCTGGCGGAGGACCCGTGGTCGTGGGGGGAACCGCTGGCGACCGCTCTACCCCATCGGCGGCGTCCTGGTTTCCGGTCGTCATTGATGGCACTAGAGTGTGGCGCAAGGCGGGGCCCTCATCTGGCGATATGAAGCAAGACCGGTACCTGTGAAGAAGGCCTAGTGCCTGTGAAGCTCGCCGCCCCGTGACACTCTCACGTAATAATTAGTGGGGCTGTACACGCCTGTAGTCTCGGGGTGCCGGCCTCAGCCCCGGGCTCCTCCCACACCCAAGCAGCAGCACTTAGCTCCTACCGGTGAGAAGACGCCCAAGACTAGACTAGGTGCCGACGCGGCTTTTCTTCCGCTTTCGCTTTTCCATTTGGTTGTCGCTTCACCGGGACTTACATTGATTCAATTTGAGATTTGCGTGTGTTCGGGAAGGTGCTTAGTCTCGCTCGAGCAAATCTCTCGCTTCGGTTACCACTCCGCCTCAGCTACCTCCCCTCGCGAGCCCCTCGCGAGCCGGGCCAGGCCTAGCTTGCGCGCAGCCCAGCCTGCCGCCGCCGCGTCTTCTCCAGAGGGTTTTTACTGCAGATCCTACGGATTCGATCAGGAGACACTTAGATCGCCTCAGCCTCCCACAGGCTATCTCGGGGCTCGTACGAAACAAAGGTAAACCAGCCAACCAGCACGTTGCTTAGCCAACCACTTGGCGCGGGCGTATGGGCGATGTAACACCTGCTAATACGATGAACACAAGTTTTACATGAGGGGCTCCCCCTCCCAAAATGCTCTCACAGCCATCAGGCCAAAACCTGAGTTCTATTCATGCAGGGTAACGGAACAGGGACAAAACATAATCAGTCGGATAAATCCCCCAATGCATCCTCGGGAGCACCTCCCAAGCCGTTGCTGGCGTCGCTAGCCTCACCGTCACTGGTTGCGTGGTCGTCGGTGGCGTCTGGGTCGTTCACCACGCCGCCCTCATCGGCGGCCACGACCACACCGTCGTTGTCCGAAGCGAAGGCTCGGACGAGGGCATCCACATTGTCTTCCACCCAGTGCGCCAGGTCGCCCCGGACGGCCTGGGGAACTGGGGCGATGGCTGCGCTAAAGTCGGGTGGGGTCCATGTCCAGAGATGGCTGAAGACACGAGAAAAGGCGCGCCCAAGCAGCGCGCGGCTCCTCTCCTCCACCAGCCTATTGGCCCTAACCGACCGCGCCTCCAGCCGCGCCACCACGTCGGTGAAGAACTGAAGGTTGCCGGCGTACTTAACCGCGTGCGGCTCGCCAACTGCCGCCTCGCAGATATTACCCAAGGCTGCGTTGGCTCTTTCCCGGAGTGTGGCGAGCATGGGGCCGTGCTCATGCTCCAGGATTCGTCGCTGACGCATCTCATCCGCATTCTGGCGCGCGACGGCTTCGGCCTCCTCCACCCGTTGGCAAAGGGGGAGCGCCTCGGCCTGAGAGGTGGTGGACTCCCTCTGCGCCACCTCGAGGGCAGCCCGAAGAGCATCGGCCCGCCGCATCACCTCCTCCAGCTTGGCCCTCAAGGAAGCAGTCCTGCCCTCAGCCTCGGCCTTGATCAACCCCAGCCGCTCCTCAAACTCGCGCTCGAGGTTCGAGCGCGCCGCCGCCACTCGGCGTCCGACCTCCTCCAGGACGCGGGCTTCCCGTGCAGCAACCTCATCTTCTACCCGCGTCGGCAAGCGCTCCCTCATCTCCAAGCGCTCGTACTCGCGCGCGCGTTCGGTGGCTTCAAGAATCAGTGCCTCCTCACGCTTCTGGAGCTCCGCCGGGTCGCCGGAGGCCACCTTCATCGACGCAAGAGCTGCCTCGTGCAGCTCCACTTGCTCCTCCAATGAGTGACACCGGGCCAGGAGTTCCCGTGCCCGCTCCTCCGCCGCCTCTTGCCGCCTGTTAGCCGCCCGGACCTCCTCGACGGCCCGAGAACAGGCCTCCCGAGAGGCTGCCAGCGACGCCTTGGCCTCTTCATCATCAAGATCGCGCTGGTGGCGCGCAAGGGCGGCAGTGCCCTCCAGCTCACGCCTCTCTGCGGCCAGGCGCAGGCCCTCGGCCTCAAGGCGCGCGTCTTCGTCAGCGAGCTCTTCACCAAGAAGGCTCACCGCGTCAGCCGCCCTTCAAAGAAATCCTTGGCGAAGAGCGCGGCGCTCCCGGGCACGCTCGCGCACGTCCTCCACACCATCAACCGCCCCAGGCGGGCGCCGGGAGACGCGAATGAACACTCCCCCTCCGGGCAGGGGGCTGGGGGCTGGCACCCTCGCGACGGCCGGGCACGCCGTGCCAGAGGCCCGGCCTGGAGCCAGCCCATCCCCAGACGAGGGGCGCAGGAAGCGCCTCAGCCAATCGCCGTCCACGACCAGGCGAGAAGCCCACGGCAGGCTAGCTATGCCACGGGAAGGCTCGCGAGGAAGGGTCGCGGGGCGCACAGGGCCACGACGCGCCTCGGGACGGTTCACCTCCCCGGTCGCCCTCACCACAAGGGCTCCACTGCTTGGAGCACTCAAGGACGGGGGAGGGGGCGAAGCCGGGGGGGACGGCTCCTCACCCGTCTCCGTGAGCTCGGCAGGAAGGGGCCTGCAGGGCAAGGATGAGTACAAGCATCAGAAGAATCAGGAGTTGGGGAAGGAGAAGGCTTACTCATCAGTGGTGAAGTACTTCCTATGCTTCAGCAGGCGACAAGGGTAATCATCGCCCAGGGCCTCCCTTCTCTTCCGGAGGGCCTCGAAGTTCACGCGGAAACGACCCAAGATTTGGGTGCAGGGTCAGCCGCAGCGAGGAGAAGCATCAAGGCGACCTGCGTGTGGGCGTCCGCTGACGCGCGCTGCCGGCCGTCACCAAGAGAAGCAGCAGGGCCTCGGGGCTCCATCCGCAGGCTGCGGGCGGCTGCCTGCCGCCCTCAAGGGCGGCACGAAAGGCCGAGCTGCTCCTCATGAGCGTCGCCTGGCGCTGTCACCCCGTGCGGGTCCTTCGACCTCTGGCGGCTCAGGCCTCCTGCTCCGCCACTTGAGGAGGAGCCGCCTGGCCGATCGGAAGGGCTGTCACCATCACCGGATTCTCGCGAGGCCCTGGAGACCAGCGGGCGCGCCCCCATTCGTCAAGATAGGCATCCGTTCACAAAATCACCCCTGCTCAGCAGAGGTACAGCAAGGCCCTCCATGCCGGATGCCACCGGGTTGGGGTCGCCAACAGACCAGGAGCACTTTCCTCGGTGCTTGGTGTCGATCTTCTTCCCGGAGCCTCATACGATCACCAGGCCTCTGAAGGCCCACATCCGGTGGGAATGGCGTTGGAGAGGAGCAATGCGGCGCGTCAGAACTCCTTCACCACCTTGGGCGCCACATAGCAAGCGACCTCGAGAACGCGGGCGGCGCTAGACAAAGATGAGCCGAGGGCTTGAAAGCGCCTCCTGCCCCACCAATTGGGGACAGCAAAGCAGGTTGGCTCGATAGGAGGGCTGGGCACCCCCACATCCACGTACAACCACCTCTCGCGGAACTCAGCCGCGGGCGGAGGCAGGCTGAAGTCGATCCCTGAGGCCGCTGTCTCGGGCATGGCGACGAAGCTCACGCACGCCGAGCATTGGGTGGGGTCGACAAGGCGTAGAGAGAAGAAGTGGCGCAGCAAGGCAACCGAAGGAAGGATGCCCATCATTGCCTCACAAACGAAGGCGAAGACCGAGAGGAGAGTGATGGACTCAGGACCCAGATGCATCATGTGGATCTGATAGTGGGAGAGCACGGCATTGAAGAAATCAGAGAAGGGAGGAACCAGCCCCGCCCACAAGGCGTCAGCAAAATACCGGACCTCAGTGACTATCCTGTCGATAGAGAAGTGGGACGCGGGCCAAGCCTTCGTCCTCCCGCATTCGTTGAAGGAGGTGGCCAGAGCCGAACTAACCTTGCCCAAGCCCTCTAGATTGAGTATGATCGATGGGTCGACAGCGAAGGCCGCCGGCGGCGGCGAGCGAGGCGGAGGCACAGGTTTCTTCCCTTTCCCCTTCTTCGTCGGAGCCATGGCGATTGAAAGGGGGAGGGGGAGATTCGAGATTGGATTGGAAATGGAAGCTAGAGTTCGAGAGGGGGGAGGACAGGAGTGCACAAGCAGCAGAGAGGGGAACGGATGTGTGCAGCAGCGTGTCCGCCTAGCAAGGCATGGAATAAGGAGGCGTGGGGGAACAGAGCCGCCCACGTCCAATCAACCGCCACGCGTCGCCCAAGGCCGCAGGCTGTTAGGGCCCGCGACGCTTCGCACTTGCCCTTTCACCTCTTTGCCCGGCCAAGTTCGGGCGCGCCGTGGGCCCGGGGGCTACTATCGGCGTTCTGGGAACGGGGGTCCCCAGACTTGCCTGCCTGCGGCCTGCGGCGTGGCTCAAAGGAGGCCCAGGACGGCCCATCTTCATCAACGCAAGATCAAGACCCTCGCGGGGGGCCAAGCCTCGCGGGGCAGACGACGAAGAGCTTCCTCAGGCACGGCCTCGTCAGGCTGGCTCATGATGAGGCGGAGAGCTCAAGGCAGGGTACCTCGCGAGGTGCCCATGACGCAAGCCATGACGACCAAGGGCGCCAGTCGGGCGCCAGCCCGCGCAGCGTCCCCCTTTCCTCTTTGGTGGAAAGGGAGCAAGCGCATGCGAGGGCATCAAGCAAAGGCATCCGTTTCGGTGCAACAAGACCAAGACCAGCCTCAACGGCAGGCGTCATCACCAGAGCCTTTGGCAGGCGAGGACCAACTTTAGTCAGGATAAGTGTACCCGCTGTTCCCCTTCAAAATGGCCAATTGTTGGTGCCCTTCCCGCTCAATATTTGGGAAGAGGCCCAGGGCCTTCGCCTATAAATAGGAGTAGCCACACTCAGAGTAGGGGATCGAAGAGATAGAAATGATCGGCATCCAGAGAAAGACAGAGACCCGATCCTCAAGCTAGAGCGACGGGACACCACTTAGCAGTTCATCACACCCACCAAGAACAGACCCTCGCGAGGCTGTTCTTCCCTGTACTGTTCCTCATCAGCCCAAGAGGCAATCCACCACACCACAAACTAGAGTAGGGTACTACACCGCAACGGTGGCCCGAACTAGTATAAATCTTGTGTCTCTTGTGCTGTTTTGTTTAGTAGTTTAGGTCCCTGCGATTCGGCGAGGTACGAGACAGTGGGGGGTTGGATCTCCGCGCGCACCCCAATGTTCGAACCTCAAGGGTCAGCCGGAACCCGAAATCCGACAGAATGCATGTGCAAAACAGAGCATTTGGAAACATAGGATTTCTGTGAACCTCGGTGTTAGGTTCACATGAATCGGAAGAACACAGGAATGGAGAAACATGGTCAAATTAAAGTCGAACCACGTGAAAATGAAAAAAATAAGAATCTTATTATGCCATTAATGCAATTAGTCATGTTCTTCATGCATATTAATTTGAAAAGGACGTCCAACTGGATATTAAAATTCCTACCATTTTTCTTTGAAAGAGACGCCAAAGGAAAAAATCCTCCAGTTTTGCTTTGCTCCACTCCTAACCAAATGCACGAATAGTAGTACCATAGTAGTTCCATAGCAAAGGATCCCTGAGGGATCGACATGAATGCAGAGTAACAAAGTGATGCAACGAGTGTACAACCTCTTTGGCATAGCCTTGTTGACTTCAGCATCATTGGGTTGGACGTGGAGGATGGTGATGCTGGTGTGACTGTCGGAGGCGGGGAAGAAGATCTGAGGCCTCTGGAAACGACGCCAAGGGTACTGCTCCGCTGTGATGGACGGTTCCATCGTTGGAGCAGCTCTGGTGAGGTGTATGGCGAGGAGGCTGAAGTAGGACAAGACATACAACGTTAATCTGAAGTGGGACTCTAATATCATCAGCAATAGATGATGTAAAATACATCACCAAAAAGTGCTAGATGTAAAACGCATCAGTCGTGCCACGGCTGCTCCGGCAGATGCTGTAAATACTGTTTACTCTGAACTTAACTGAAGAAACTGAACTTTACAGCCGAAACTGAATTTTACTGTCCAAACTGATTGAACTAGTAAAAGAGCATTGCAATAGATGTTTAGGGCGTTCGAGCACTAGTAGCAGAGAAGCAGTGATCTAAATCAGCAGACGCTCGAGCAGGGAACGCACTAACAGAGAGCAAGTCGTGCAGTAGAACCGCAAGCGAGTGCTAAAGCAGCAACTCCTGTAGCTGCTGGAGGTCGTGCAACAGCGGCAGCAGCGCGAGCGAGAGCAAGAGCAGGGCAGTAGCACGAACGAGATAAAGAGTGGAGCAGCAGCGCGGCCGACAGCCATAGCAGAGCAGAGTAGTAGCATGAACGAAAGCAAGAGCAGTGCAGCAGCGCGACCGACAGCAAGAACAGAGCCGCAGCACGAGCGAGAGCCAGAGTAGCTGCAGCTAGTGCCGGTGTGGAAGTCGCCGCCGAGGAAGCAACGACATGGGGGAGAGACGCCATGGATGAAGTGGCCGGCGACGGTGCCGTCGATGGAGACCCGCCATGGCTGCTCGTTATCGACCACCGGCAGCCCTGTGATATCGAATAAAAGCTAAAATGCAGCGGTGAGTACAGAACCTCCCTGGTGGCGCCGAGTTGGCCTCGACTTTATCGAAGGAATTGGTGAGGGCGCTGCGGTTCCGGTGGGGCAGGTCAAGACGGTGCTGTGGGGATGGAGGTGGCGCGATAGACGAGGCGAACATCGGGGAATCTCCTTAGAGGTGGAGGACGGGGCGTCTGATCCGGCAGAACGACAAGATCGACGACGGATCCTCATCCGGTGCGGTGGATGAGAACGGCGAGCTATTGCGGTGGACGACGTCATCGGGGAAGAGTCTCTAGCTGGGTGGCGGTCGGGAGGCCGACCGAGGAGCGTGGGTTTTCCTGGGTTTTGGCGGCCTCGGTGTAAGAACGGGGGGCGAAGGGGAAGGTAGGGGGAGCCATGGCTTAGAGACACGCTTGTCCGAAATGTAGGGTAAGTTACCAGCGTACCCCCACCGGTTTTGACACCGCGACGTCAAGCCGGCATTTCTGGCTGAGGGGTAGAAGGGGGATTTCATGTGTCTGGGCTGCGGGACCGATTTCGGATGAGGAGGGAGTTTTTGCGCATCACAAAATTTCGGGATAACAAGGCGCAACGCGGGTTGAAGAGGCGGGAGTTTCAAAGCAGATGAGACAAAAGATACTCGAGCTTGAAAATTTCAGGATAACAAGGCGCGGATTCCTTGTTTGGCAGGACAAACTTAATGTGTACAAAAAAACAATTGATACAAGACACAAGAGAGTCATGTCCCCTTTTACTATATTGCTATAAATGTCACTGAAAAAACTACAAGAAAAATGTAAAAAAAATCGGGAGAACAACATTACCCTGTACAGTACCAAATCGATTCACACTTCCCTCAACAACAACAAAAAACAAATAAATTCCCACCAAAAGAAAGAGTCATGTCCCTTTTTATATGATTACAAATGCCGGGATCTCGAATTTCAATTTTTGAATCCATGTTATGTTGAATTTGAATATATCGTTAGGTGACCTTGCGGTTTATAATGGATGCAGTCCTACATTTTGATCTTCCATCATATATGAACATTTTACTCCACCCTATGAACATATATATTGTCGTCTACCATATGGACTAAATTTGAAACAATTTTCCTTATTTGGATATGATTGTTGTCAAGTTATACAATCATTTAAATATTATCTTGATAACAAAAAACATGCATATAGCAGTAATCATATTTCACTATAAACTACATGTAACATACGATCTCCAATTCAATTATTTGTATCCATTTTATGTTGAATTCAAATCAGAGTACATTAGTCTAGGTGGCGAGATGTTCGGGATAATCTAAACCCTGTTTTCATATGTATATAATTCTTGGCTGAATTGGGACAAGGTTTGGTATAAGCTTCTTGCAAAACCGGAGATTCTCTCAACAAGGCTCGTGGTTCTGAGAGGGAACGTGTCACCTTTGTGTGCGAAACGATATACGCTGCCTCCCCCCAGATTTTTTTTATAGAGGAAACATAGAACTATATGAGTGCCCTGTTAAATTTTGGGATTATGCCGGGTTCGTTTGGCCTTTTTTTATACATTAATTGAGTTTCTGGAAATTTAATGTGCATAATCCAAATTTGAACTGCAAGCACATGCTCTGGTGCACCAAAGTTGGTTGAAAAATCACATGTGTGTCCTTGGGTGAATTTCTAGGTCCCATGCAAGAAATGGGAATGAAATTCAAATATTTGGGCGTTGTGACTCGACCGAGAACATCGAGAAACTTGGTTTTTAAATTCATGTAAATCCAAAACTCGCCTGGAAATCTTGAAACTTGGCATGGTGTCATGTCATGGCACTACACTACAAAAAAAAGACACATCCATGACATTTAGGGCCGAACGAAAAAAAATTCTGTCATACTTGTGACACTTCTATGACGATAATTGTGACAAAACCCGGTATCATCATAGATGTGGTGGGCTCCTACTTCTATGACAAAAAATCATGACAGAAAATGGGCTTTTCATCCTGGGCGGGCCGGAGACACAGCCGCATGACGGAAAAAACCATGGTAGAAGCGAGGGCGAGGAAAATATTGGGGAGTTCCCGGTTACGGTGGATGGTCGGGGGCCGAGCGATGCGCGTTTCTCTCGTACGTATGCGCGTGTGTGTGAGGCGTTGCGCTCTAACTGAACCCGAGCGAGGCGTTGGCCTCTAACTGAACCCGAGCGATTGCACTGCAGGCCACGCGTTATTGAACCCGAGCGATTGATCGATCCCTTGCTATTAACTGAACCCGATCGAGCGATTCCTTCGCTACTGCTGCTAACTGAAGTTGATCGATGCTGCCTCTAGATGAACAGTGAGCGTTGTTGGGTGTTTGGATGAACAGTTCCCGGTGGGGGTTGGATGAACAGGAAACCGTGGTAGTAGAGGCCGTTGTCGTTGGATGAACAGTACACCGATCGATCGAGCCGGTGGATGAACAGGACCCCATGGAGGGCTAGATGAACAGGACCCCGTGGAGGGCCGGTCGAACAGTAGCCGGTGGAGGGCTGGTTGAACAGTAGCCGGTGGAGGGCTGGATGAACAATAGCCTTTGGAGGGGTGGTTGAACAAGAACCCGTGGTAGTAGAGCTCGTTGGCGCTGGATGAACAGTACCCCGATCGATCGAGCTGGTGGATGAACAGACCCCATGGAGGGCTAGATGAATAGTAGCCTGTGGAGGGGTGGTTGAACAGTAGCCGGTGGAGGCTGGATGAACAGGAGCCGGTCGATGAACAGTCGCAGGTGGAGGCTGGAGGAGGTCGACGGTGGATGAACAGTTGCCCGTGGAGGCTGGAGGAGTTCGATGGTGGAGATGAATAGTATCCCGTGGAGTCCCGTTTTGCAGTACGCCAAACCCCTCCCGATGAACATGACCCCCGTTTCGACCGTAGCGCTCCAACACAAGTCCGTTTCCTCCATTTTGTAGTACACCACACCCCTCCCGATCAACAGGACCCCGTTTCGACCGTAGGAGGTCCGTTTCCTCTGTTTTGCGATACGCCAGACCCCTCCCGATGAACAGGATCCCGTTTCCACCTTGGCTGGTCCAACACAAGGCCGTTTCCTCTGTTCTGTAGTACGCCAGGCCTCGTTTCCATCGCCTATTCCATCCAAGCCGGTTGGCTCCCGATGAACAGCACGCGTTCCATTGCCTCCCAATGAACACGAGGCATTCCGTTGCCTCCCCATGAACACAACAACGGCGCAGCTTCTCTGTTATGACCCAACCATGTACACGAGCCCTCGCCGTACGTATGCGCGAGTAGGCGTTCCAGACCCCGCCCGTACGTACGTACGTGGCTGTATTTTCTTTCTTGCACGCTGGCCGCTGTACATATGTGTACATGCTACGTGTGTGCCTCTACTACGACACATGCGCGCCTCTACTACGACACGTGCCCTTCCTTGCACGCCCACGGTTCATTGCTGCAGCCTATAGACAGACCGATAGTATGTATGTACACGTTCGCGACCAGAATGACAATGCTACGTATGCTTCGACTAGGTGGGTCCCGGCTATCAGGCACTTCCTTGCGTGCAAAGATGTAGCTGGTGGGTCCCAGCAGTCAGGGGGCGAATCATTTTTTCCGTAATATGGACACACTTCCTTGTGTGTGAAGATGTAGCTGGTGGGTCCCAACAGTCAGGGGGGAAACGTTTTTTTTGTGAAATACCGTGGCCTGTCCGGTGGGTCCCTGCTGTCAGGTGGAGGAATAATTATTTTGCGCATAATAAGGAAACACTTCCTTGCTGCGGCCGTGGACCCAGTTGTCAGCCTCTCCATGTACAGTACTCTTCTGAAGGAAGCCGCTCCTTGACCACTTTGACCACGCCGCGCCGAGAGCACCAGGGCGGTGGATGACGACGAGGCCTAGGAAGGGGACGACGCGGAGCCGGGGAAGACGCGGCAGTGGAAGCCCACGCGGAGAGGAGTATGAGGGTTCACTGGTTCGGCTGCGGTGTGACGCTGCTGTCACTGCAGGGCCTTGCCAGCGGTGGGAGTAGTAGGGGCGGTGAGGCCTCCGCGGCAACACAGCCGGCCACAGGAGGCAGGAGCAGGAAGCACGACCGGCGCTGCTCTGGGCGGCTGGAGCAAGAAGACCAGAGGTTGAATAAGCACTACGGCCATTGGATGGACATTGTACGGTCACTGGAGCTAGAATCGTTCATATTGACTAAGTTGACAAAGCCCTCCGTCCCCGTCAACTTAGTAGGCCCACAAGTCAGCCTCCCACTATGCTGGGTCCCAGCTTGCAGGGTGAGTATTCATTTTTTTTTGTGCGCAATAAGGAGGCACTTCCTTGCGTGCGAAGATATAGCTGGTGGGTCCGAGATGTTAGCTGGGGGAACGTATTTTCGTGAAATACAAAGGCCCTTCCGGTGGGTCCCAGATGTCAGGTGGAGGAATCATTATTTTGCGCGTAATAAGGAGGCATTTCCTTGTGTGTGGCCGTGGACCCAGCTGTCAGCCTCTCCACGCACAGTCCGTTTCCGATGGATGTCGTTCGTTGACCACGTTGACCACGCCGTGCCAAGAGCACCAAGGCGGTGGAAGATGGCGAGGCCTACGAAGGGAACGACACGGAGCCGGGGAATACACGGTAGTGGCTTCCCACGTGGTGGGGAGTACGAGGGTTGACTGGTTCGACTGCCGTTGCCGGAGAATAACAGCAGGTGTGGGTGAGTAGAGGGATGGCTAGGCCAGCGATGGGAGTACAGTGGGGTGGTGTGGCCTGCTCGCTAGCACAGCCGACCGTGGGAGGAGGGAGCAGGCAGTCCCGTCGGCGCTTCTTTGAGCGGCTAGAGCAGGAAGAGCAGAGATTGAAGAAGCACGACGGCCGTTGGATGGACATCCAACGATCCACCGCTGTCGTCAACCTTTTTAGGAAAGCCTCAAATCTGTGGGAAACAGATACAACCCATCTTCCATTATTTCTAATAATTTATAGCCCATTTGCTAATTCTTAAGGGTTTTTTGGAGCCCATATTCTTTTTGTTAGCATTACATCCCACATTGTGGCCACGGTTAAAAAATCATATGAATTTTTGCATATTTCGGTGCGGTCCGAACTGTTTTTAATCCCGAAATTTCGAGTCACATTCAAACTGATTTTAAAAATAAATGTATATCAATATAAAATCCAACAAATTGTTGACGCATAAAAATCAATGCAATTTAAAATCTCGAAATGAAAAAAAATTGAAACTAATTGCCGGTTTGATGTGTTTTAAAAATTTACAGCCCATTTCTCATTACTGATAGGCCATTTTCTCGGCCAGCCGAATGAAGCTCTCCTCGTCTTGAAAGTTTGCAGCCCAATAGTCCTGACAAAGCGACTTACTTGACAAATCACAAAAAAACAGGGCTAGCCATTTTCAGAAAGAACAAAAAAACTACTGGGCTGGTCTGTGGTAAACATAAAAGAAAAGGCTGTCTAGACAGGCCGGAGTGCCCTGCAGAGCCCAGTTGACACCCTGCTTCTGTCTCAAAAACAAATTAGATAAATGCCACTCCAATTATGGAGATCCATCAAAATGCCACTACAATTATCAAACTTTGAAAAATTCCACTGTAATTTTTGCAAACTTTAAAAAACGCCACTGGAATTTGCAAAGTTTGAAAAACGCCACTCCAGACTTCGAAAAATGCCACTGGAAATGGCATTTTTCAAAGTTTGGAAATTGCAGTGGCATTTCTCGGAATCACCAGATTTGGAGTGGCATTTATCAAATTAACCCAAAACAATAATAACTGGGTGAGCTGGTGGGTCCCTGGTGTCAGCCGCTCGTTGTGTAATTCTCTCGTTTATTGACTACGTTGACAATGGCATGGGACCCAAATGTCAGAAATCCATTAGGAGGAGCCATTTTTTTTTGGCTTGAAATAAGGAGGCACTTGCTTGCGTACTGCGATGACCTTGGTGGGTCCCTGTTGTCATCCTCTCCACGTACTTTCATCTCCTGATTGTGTACGCGTCAACCTGGTAGGCCCACAAGTGAGCCTCTAAACCCGTGGCGGACAAATACAACCCATTTTCAAAAATAATAGCCCATTCCATACGTTCAAACGGAAAGTTCAACATTCAGAGCAAAGTAACAGGTCTGATCCAGATATAGAGTACCAAACTTCCACGTTGACAACCATCATAGCCAAGTTAACTATCTACTCCCACTAATACTCTATTAGTGTACAAGTACTAACTTACTCTTAGCTTACTAGATGATGACGGCCGCCATCTGCGGTACACGCTAAACGCCGGCACCGGCGTCCTTCGCCTCGCCTCGGACATGCCAGAGGTGCGACAGGGCGCGTTGCTCACGCGCGTTGGCCCTTTCCATGCCGGCGTGGTCCACTGAAGCTTCAACTTCTATCGGGAAACCCACTTGAAGAGCTTGTAGTAAAATTCGGCGTCGCGAACGCGTGCATGCCCGACAGCCTCCAGGGTTATTTGCCGGGCGCCGGCCTCCATGTAGTCAGCCTAGTTTCTGGCGCTCTTCTCGCGAATCAGAGCATCGATGTGCTTCTGCTCCATGTCCCGCTGGCGGCGCAAATCAGCAATACGCTGCTCCTCCGCCAGGCGGTCACGCTCCAACAACTCCTCATACTCCACATTGCCATCTAAAGACCGATAGAATGCCTCCTCCCTCCGTCTGCCTTCTGGTGAAAAACCGAACACTAGTTCCGGTAGTGACCGCCTCCGGCGTCGCCTCTCGCGGACGGGCAGGGGCATGGCGGACATGGCTAGAGCGAGGATAAGTGCTGAGCAACGTCGGGCCGGTGGGGGTTATGAGGATAGGGCGAGTTGGGTGATGGTGCCACCGGAGAAGCCCGGGAAACAGTAATTATAGGCGGAAGGTAGGCGAACTAGCGTGTCATGGTAAACATGACGGCGCGGTCATCAGAATTCAATGCATAAGCAGGCATGGCTTAGCGCACCAGCTTGCTGTGGAAAACTAGAAAAACTGAAATTATGACTGTGTCGTCCCGTCCCGTCAGTGGTGCGTCCCGTCCGTGCTGGGTCACACGCCGGCATGACTGTCAAACGAGTGAACTCGAATCATCCAGATGAGGTACTCCCTCCTTGTAAAAACTGATTCCACTACTCATCATCTACTCCCTCCTTTCCGGTTTATAGGGCCTATCTCAAAATTTTAGTTTTTCCATTTTATAAGGCTCAATTTGGTTATTTCCCATCACATGTTCAGATTCCAAGGCGCATTAAATCATTGCATGCAAGTATTAAGAGAAAATTGACCAATGCATGTAATTTATGCATGCATGCATTGCAATTAATGCATTGGTAAACATACTTTTTGAGGAAAACAAGAGCACTAATTGGGTGCTTTTGCAAACTACAAAAAGTATTCCACCACTCACCATCTACCTTGGTTGGTGATATTTTTGAATTGAGCCTTATAAACCGGAAAGGAGGTAGTACGTGTGTGATCTGCTATTTATTCGTGTAGGATCGAGTAGGTCATTTTTTGAATTGAGCCCTGCAAACCAGAAAGGAGGTAGTACGTGCGTGATCCGCTATTTATCCGTGTAGGATCAAGTAGGTCGGATGGTGTACGTGTACGATCGCATTAGTTGATGAATGTTCGCTGGGAGATAAGGCATTTGCGAACGTTTTTGCTGGCAGTTTCTTCAGATTCGCATGGCATTTTCTTCAGATCAACTTGTCAGTTTCTTCAGAGGTAGGCATTTTTATTCAAAAAACTGCCACTTCGGATCTTGTGTCACAACTAAAACTGCCAGGAGCGCATTAGTAGGCTAGCTAGTGATCGATCAGTAACTTGTTAACACTGAGCAAATAGAAATAAGGAACTATTAGTAACTTGTAAACACTGAGAACACAAAAATAAGGATCATGTTGTGCACAGCAGTAAGAGCCGATCCGTTCGAAATGTTCACACGAGACTCACATACCTGGCATTGTAATATGTTCACATTAGTAGCCCAAATTCAAAACCAACTAGTACGATTCCCATACATAAGATCAACATGTGAATGCATCTCAATGATTCACAGATCATATACAAATATGTAGCTCCACAAGCAACGATCTAGAAAAAACATCTGTTCTTCCTACTAACATGGATGCTTCTCTTGGCCAACATTTAGTATAGAGTGAAAGACGAATTTGTTCGTGAAGTCTACAATTCCTCTTGCAAACGTAAGTGGTTTCATCAACAGCTGGAACCATGAGAATGAACCACACGTGATGGAGGAACATCCACTGCAATATGATTTGGTCTTCTCTCGATCACACGGCGAGACTATTTTCGGAATACAAACTTTAACTTAGGCAAAATGATGCCCATTGTATAATCAGACCAAAGCAATGAAGCACCTAGTGTTGGCCAATAAATAGTACAATACTACTTTTCTGCAGTCCATGAAGTGACTATCCAATCTTTCTGTCTATTTTCAAATGGCACTACATGCAGTGACTATACTATTCTCTTGTGCAGTTCAACCAAAATTGCCGTCACTTTGTTTGTTTGCCAAATAGCAAAGGGCAGACATCTCTGTCTGCAGAAATATCAAGCAGCTATTAAACATATACCCCACCTTGTATTTTCGGTTTAAACATGTCTCTTCCGCTAAGCATCTGTCATGTTTTGCACTAGACAATTTGATACAGTCATGTTTTGCCCTGGACAATTTCATACTGAATTGATTTGCTCGTTCAGAGTAGAAATATAGCGCCTATTCTTCATCAGACCAATGATATCCATGTTCGCAGTGATGGAAGAGGTGAAATCGATACAACCGAAATTGAGAATCCAACCATTGAATCCTGTCCTGCACCTCTAGTGTAGGTCCACCCTACCAATAAATTCACATGCAAACCACTAGTATTACTATCTAATGACAGTACAAAAAGAGTAGCAAGATAGTAGCAAACCATGTACCTTCGTAATGAACAGCTCATAGTGCCACCAATTGGATATAAAGGTTTGGAAGAAAACATGCTCCTAATGTTGAACCATTTGGACATTTTGTTCAGTTCCACTAAAATCGAGCATCCATGTTTAAATAGATATTGAAAGTGTGATTACTATAGAAGTGGCACTAGTTGAAGCATAGCCTCACAAATATAAGCATTCCAATTTCTTAATGGGAAAAGGTAGCAAGACTGTTTCTAACCACCTGTTTGAAGGAATAAATAAGGCAACAACGGCTGATGTCAGGAAGGCATACATAGTTTTTTTCTGAAAAGTGAGCCATTGCTGACCTTTCCTCTTCTTTTAAGCATATTTTGTGCAGTTCAACTAAAATAAAATGCCATCACCGCCTTATCAATTTAGTGACACTGTACAAAAGGAAATGACTTAACATTACATCATGATGTCAGGTATGTAGTCGACAGGCATTAGAGACAAACATACAAACCTCCTCCGATAACATAATGAACATTAATTTTAACAAAGGTGTGACTAGCTTTACCGGGATAATTTGAGTGAACTCTACACCCTCTGTTCCTTAATATAAGACATTTTCGCAGTTCAATTTAAAGTACCCAAACGTCTAGTATTTAGAAAAACAGGTAGTAGTTTTCTTGAGCACATATCTGGGAAAGCTTGCCAGACTTTTTATATGTCCATACGCTAATGCAACACCATTCGAATAGTACAAATATAGACTAATCCATTGGCTAGTGCAATAGTATAGTAGTTATTTTATTACAGGGTACAATACAATGGTTTTACTGAACATATTTCCATAAGCTCTAGCACTGGAAGATTTCTATAAGAATTAACAATACAAAATGTAAAGGTAACAAGTTTCAGCATTGGTAACTAGCATTCAGAACTAATGACAGTATAAAAAATTACAAACCATTTACCTTCACGGTAAATATTATTAACTAACTCACTAACTCGAGGTATGTAATCTATAAGCATTAACAGTGCAAAAATCTAAAGGTAGTAACAAGATTCATCGTTGGTATACTGGCTGTGCAACATGATTAGAATGCCTTAGCTGAAAAATCTTTAATACATCCACAATCAACAGCTAACCCTAAAATAATCCACTGACATTAAATGGCACTGCTTAAATTTATCGGTGGCATAGATTGAGTGTGGCATTAGTTATATGTGGCATCACTTTAGCAGTAGCATTGCTTGACTTGACCGTTGGCGTTATACTAACAGCAAAAAAGTGGCAATAAGAGCATGGGAAGCCCATTCAGACAGTGGGCGCACCAGTATGATGTACCTCCACGGACGCATAGAGTGGTGAGGGAGGTATGGTTGTCCAGAGCAACAAATATCCAGGCAGCATATGTGGATTACGTCCCATTTTTGTTCTCTTTAGCTACTGATTTTCCCCTTTTCAACCTAGATGCGGGTTCGATGCCTAGTCTCTTGGACAGTACAATCTCCCTTCCTTTCCTTATTCAACCCAGACATGGATTAGTCTGCATGAAGTAGGGTTTTCTTTAATTGTGCAAGTTAAGGTTTTCGTCTGCGTGACCAGCAGAGCAGAGGATAGAAAATTTGGAAGATGGTGCAGTGGAAAAAGATCCACATGCAGCGACGTGGCAGATGGGGCAATAGAACAAGGGTATGGTTCGAAAAGAGGTAGCATACCTGAGGGTCGGCGAGAAGTGGCTTCGCTCATGGTCGTTGTCCTCCGCACACACTACGGCAACGAGCTTGGGGAAGGAGGCCATCCCGCACGGGTGCTAGGTCTTAGAGGATGGCCTTGTCGTTAGTGCGTGACCTCGCTCGCCGATGACAAGTGCGTCAACGTTGCACGTCCTTTTCTGCCCCGGTGGATCTGTGACCACCAGTAAGGAGGGAGAAAGAGGTCGTCTTTTTTAGATCTGGAGAGAGGGTGATAGTGTGAGAAGCAAGTGGGCAACCCTTAGCAAGAAAGCGCTGAAGCTCCATCCTATATATCTTATACTACTACTAGTACTAGAGGTGGAGTAGTGGTAGAGTAGTTTATATTTTCTCTGCATACAGTACCAATTAGTCGTGCTTCAAAACTAAACGGCACGCCATTAAAAATTAAAAGGTCGATAACTAATGCGGCACCTCGGGCCAACGCGGCCAGATCGCATTTTGCACGAGAAATTACACACCATGTTTTGTTGACATGTGGTCCCGTTCCCACATGTCAGCGAGACGACGGCGAGTCCTTTTGTACAATTTCCGAACGGACGTCTATGTAGGCCGGGGCACCTCTTCGTGTATCGTGGCAACCATCCACTGACCCTTCGCCTTTCCCTCTCAATCTGGAACTGCTGTCTCACGCTCTTCCTCCCTCCTCCATTTTCCTTCACCCTTCCTTCTGCCATTGTTCGATCGTCTTCTCCATGGAGGGAACAGGCCGGAAACGACCCCGTTATTCTTGCCCCGATCTGAAAGATGACGTGGTGGAGGAACTCATTGATCGGTGCGACGTCATCACCTCGGCTAGCATGGCAGGTTCGTTCAAGACCATTCTCGACTCATCTAATAACATCATTACAAGGAACCCAAGGGTCCAGAAGCGGTTTGATATCCCCTATCTTCTTCACCGTGAACCTGGTCACTAGCGCGCGGACGACGCATGCCTCGCCTTGTGCAAGTTGATGCCGCTTGATAATGATACGTGTGATGTTAAGATGCCATCGCTTGAGGGTAAGGCTTGAGCAGGCGCAAATGAAGATTGGGTTATCTATATTCGGTCCAATTGCGAGTGGGAAGTTGTGAATGTGTACACTCGTCACCGGGTTCCACTTCCAAAAATCTCAGACCGCCCAAAGGTTGAGCACACCGGTTATGACCGTACTTTCAACGTCGAGTTCCCGACCGCTCTTGGGGTTATAGGACTACTTGTGTTGTCGCTATCTTCGACAAGCTTGTTGCCGTCCTTCATGGTTCGACTCGATGGATATTGCTTAAAAATCAGTTTCTATACACGGATGATCAGTACTGTGATGCAATTCAATACGAGGGTCTTGTGTTTGCTGCCATCACTCGTGGCACTATTTTTGCATGGAATCCTTATGCTTTCAGTACATTTTTCTTCCACCGTAATTTATAATTTTTTTCATCCACATGCATGCGGGTTAGCTAGTTTCCCTTTACTAATTAACCTTCTTGTCTTTCCAATGTCCTGTGAACATTCCACCAGCTATACTTGAAAATTTTTGTAACCAAGGGGGAGATGACGACGATGATGATCACGAGCATGAGGACCCATATACTCAGTGGCGCCTGGCAACTTATTCCGATGGATCACCTCTTCTGGTCTGTATACAGAGCACTGCTGATGTGACTAAGGAAGCAGGTGTTGTCTCCCATGGTCGCACTCTCCGGACCTATTCCAACATCCGTTGCAGGGTATTCGGGATGGATACTACTGTGCTAGCGCCAACACCTTCTCCCTGGTTTGGTATTGATACTCCTTGAGGAAACTCGCTCTTCCTTGGACAAAACTATCCAATCATGGTGAAAGGCGATCCAGCTGCTGTTGACACAACGTTACTACCATTTATGAGAAGCAACTGTATCTATACCTTGGACATTGCTATGGTTCCCTACCGTGGCTATCACAATATGCGTCCTGACATAGTCCGCTTCAGCCTGGATGATGAGTCCTGCGTTGGTCTCGAGATTGGCAGTAGATGCCCCTTCCCAGAGAATCACTTCTGGTTCAAAGAAAGCGTTTCCAACGCCGAGGATTGGTTGAGCTGAAGTTCATTTCATTGCTTGTTATTTGTTGTGTGATGAAAATTTAAGTATTTACTATAATGTATCGTCGTTGTCGTTGTGGGTTCATGACCTATTATATGTAATAAAAATGATATGGCTGTGATGAACTTACTAAATTTATGAATGGCCTTCGAGTCGCTTCTCTGAGTGGGTGTTGCGACGAGGCAAAAAAATATTTTCAAAATACATAATTGTACATGCAGTGCAACAGGTTATCGGATGAGTCCAATCAACAATAGTACTACTACTATTTGTACTAACTTCACATGCTTCGCACTTCAGGCGGGTGTTTTTACTGTAGCAGTGAATCCCATCATCCTGGGCCCTCGAATGAGTCCAGTAGAATTTGCATTCTGATGTTTGGGTTTCAACTTTCAAAACTACTGCACTATCTCTACGTCTACGTATACGTAACACAACAAGTTTTTAAACTGGAGACCAGCCACCCACCCTCACAAAGAACACTTTTTAACCTAGCAAAGAATCCAAGAAATTTGGCCACAGTGTGAGGTGGGCCATATGTTAATGTGTTCGCTGTACGTAGCAGCACCTCGAATCCTCGATATATAGTAGGGTGGCAAGGGCTAGGTCAAGCTTTCACGTCCAGGAGTATGGCACACGCCACCAGCATGACTTCCATCTGACACCATATTTCTTGGAGTCTATGCTACAGCTATCTCTTCAACCTCGCCGTTTCTCTAACTCAGCCATCGTGCGGCGGGCGAGGTGGGGGCTTGCCGATAATAGTCGGTTTCCTCAACTGCGGTCCCACTTGTAAGGCCAACTCCAACGCATGACCCCTAAGACTACCCACAGTGGGAGTAACATAGGTGGTAACATCACACTTATCTAGGCAAAATAGATGATGTGGCCTGTAATCAATGAAGAAAGAGAGGCATGTGTCGGATGTGGGGCTCCGGCAAACCCTGAAGGATCAAACACTGGGGTGCGCGCGAGGTCTTTCCTTCCCACCAATCTACGCCCTAGCTCGCTAAGATCTCGCGGACGAACTCAATGAACTCGCAACACAGAAAGACACGAGGTATATACTGGTTCGGGCCACCGTTGTGGTGTAATACCCCACTCTAGTGTGGTGGTGGTGGATTGCCTCCAGGGCAGATGATGAACAGTACAAGGGAAGAACAGCCTCCTGAGGTTGAGGTGTTCTTGTGAGTAGGCTCTCGTCCGGGTTGGATTAAGCTAACCTGAGATGCCTCTACTATGGTGGCTGGCTCTACTTATATAGGCCCTGGTCCTCTTCCCAAATATCGAGCTGGAAGGGAGCCAACAACAGCGGGCCAATTTGAAGGGGGACAGCTAGTACAAGCCATCCTGACAAAAGTGGTCTTCACCTGCGAAAAGCTTTGGAGGTGACGCCGTCTTGGGCTCCACGATGACCTCCATCTTGCTGTCCTCCTGGTCTTGGTCTCGTTGCACCGATATAGAAACCTTTGCCTGATGCCTCGGTACTCTTCGCCTGCGATGGCCTCCTTAGCACCAAAGAGGAAACAAGGACGCTGCGCGCGCTGGCGCCCGCCTGGCACCGGCCTGGTGTCGTGCGTCATGGCTCACATCACGAGGGCCTCGTGAGGTTTGCCCCGCCTTGATATCTCCGCTCCTCGTGAGCCTGCCTAGCTAGGCCACTCCAGAGGAGGCCTTGCGTCGTCCGCCTCGCGAGGGTCTTGGACGCTTTGTTGGTGAAGATGGGCCGTACGGCCTGCTGGCTTAGCCACGCCGCGGGTTGCATGCAAGTCTAGGGACCCCCGTTCCCAGGACGCCGACAGTAGCCCCTGGGCCCAAGGTGCGCTCGGGCTTGGCTTCACGGCGAAGCCAAGGGCCAAGTACGGAGCGCCGAGGGCCCCCAAAAGCCTGCGGCCTCGGTTGACGCGTGGTGGTTGATTGGACGTGGGCGTCTTCGCTTCCCCATGTTGCCTCGGCAACGGCATGACTTGACAAGTCCCTGCGACATGCAAGGAAAACCGTCATTGCCTGCGATCGTGGGACACGCCAGTTGGCCTTCTCTTGCTATAAATGGGGTGAGGGGCGGAGCCCCCGTTGCCCATCTCTTCCTTGCTTGCTTCTCCTTCCTCCTCACTCCATCACTTGCAGTGACACCCATGGCACCACGTAGGAAGTTCTCTGCCACCGAGAAGGGGAAGGACCCTCGTGAGGTACCCGGCTCCCCGGCGCCCAAGCGCGGCCGCGGCCGCCCGCGCAAGCATGCCACGACCCCCGCCTGGCCCATTGTCGCGACGGCGCCACGGCACGCGGAGTGGGTCATTCCTGCCATGGCAGTCCAGTTGATGAGGGGAGGCGTGCCATGGTGGCGCGGCCTCCTCTTCCGCACTTCCACACGACGGAGGTGTCGCCGGAGTTCGTCGTCTGGTCGGAGAACCCGGCCGGCAACTGGCTCCAACTTCCGCGCTTCTTCGCCGGCGAACTGCCGGCCTCTGGTCCAGGCGGATGGCTGCTGCAACAAGGCCTCTTGGGTTGCGGTCGAGACTTCCGCCGTGGGAAACATATCCCTGGCCCACGGCTGGCAGACATTCGCCCGCGCGCGCGGCCTGGGCAGGCGATGCACCCTCCACTTCAGGTACGATGGTGGATCGACCCTATATGTGAGGGTGTTTGGGGAAGAAGGTCGTCGCGTCGGGTGCTGCCCTGAGGCGAACGACGGTGAGGAGGTACTCGTCCTTGGGGACGGTCACGACGAGGACGAGGGCGAGCCCGCGCTCGGCGGCGATCGTGTATCGTCCAGTTACGGCGGCTCTTCCTCCGGCAACAGCTCCAGCAGTGGCGACTATGACCAGCCGCCGCGCCCGTTTTGAAGGCGGCAGTGGGTCGTCCCGTCGCCACACCTCTGTGAAGCATGAGGAAAGATCTGGCTAGGCTCGGGGTAGTGCTAGGCGTCTGTCTTCGCGGACCGCCGCAATGCTACTTTTGTTTTGCTCTTTTCCTGCATCAAGAATGAAACCAGCATGGGCCCAGGGGGGCGTGTATCGAACTATGGTTCCTTGGTTATATCAGTATGCGTGTTGTTCTCGTGCTGCGTCGTTATTTTGCGCAAAGATAACTTAACCTGGTATACTTAGGACGTCCTCTTCCTCGCAAAGCATTTATTTCCCTGCGTCCATCTTGCCTTGGTGGCCTGCATTCGTTCAGGAGCTATGAAAAATTCGTTAGGAAGTGCATCAAAAGATTTGCCGTCCATCCTAGCCCTGACCTGGCGCTTTGTATCGCGGTACCCGAGGGGCACGGACTAGGAGAGGTGCACCAACTTTTGGGCTCAAACGAGGGTGGCTCGCGAGAAGGTAGAAAGGAGAAAAAAGGCTCGCGAGGGAACCTGCCTAGCCCCCTCGTGAGGCATGCGAGAGAGAGCACGCGCAAATTGGAGCCGGAAAAAGTGCAGTGAGAGGCGACGGAATCAAATCGGCAAGGAACGCCAAAGGCAAACTTTGATTAAGGGAAAGTGAGTCAACTACGGAAAGCAAATGGAAAGCCGCGTCCGGCACCTAATCTAGTCTTCAAGTCTTCTCACCAGCGCGGAGCTAAGTGCTGTCCACTAGGCGTGGGAGGGAGCCCCAGGGCCTGAGGCCGGCGCTCCTGAGACTCCGGGGCGTGTACAGCCCCATTCATTATTACGTGAGAGTGTCACGGGCGGCGATTCTTCACAGGCACCGGGCCTTCTTCACAGGCTCTGGGCCTTTATTCTCAGGCTCTGGGCCTTGCTTCTCAGGCTCTGGGCCTTGCTTCATGGTTAGAACTTCCGGAGGTGCTGGATGTTCTAGGCGTTCTGGATGGGTATCCCGTCCTGCGTCTCCAGGCGCGCTGCACCCGGCCTGGAGACATGGACGACCCTGAACGGGCCCTCCCGCATGGGCGAAAGCTTGTGCAGCCCTTCTCTAGAGAGGACCCACCTCAGGACGAGGTCGCCCACCTCGAGCATCCTGGAGCGGATGTTGCGGCAGTGGTATCGCCGCAGCGCTTGTTTGTACCTTGCCGCCCTCAACGTGGCTTCGCGACGGCGTTCCTCCCCCAGCACGAGATCCATCCCCCGCATGGCGTCCTGCTGTGTTTCGTTGAACGCCAGGACCCGTGCGGAGCAATGCTTGACCTCGTGAGGAAGGACTGCTTCAGCTCCGTAGACGAGGAAGAATGGAGTCTCGCCCGTTGGCTTGGTGGCGGTGGTTCGTATGGACCACAACACGGACTGGAGCTCATCGTGCCAGCCCCTGTCGCAGGCCTCCAGCTTCTTCTTGAAGGTCCTGGTCTTGAGGCCCCTCAGGACCTCCGCGTTAGCGCGCTCGGCCTGACCGTTACTCCTGGGGTGGGCCACCGAAGCGTAGTAGATCTGCGTTCCAAGGTTAGCACAGTAGGTTTTGAAAAGGTTGCTAGTAAACTGTGAACCGTTATCTATGATGATGCGGTTGGGGACCCCGAAGCGGCTCACGAGGCCCTTGATGAACTTGACAGCATAGCCGGCTGGAATGGTACGGACGACTTCTACTTTCGCCCACTTGGTGAACTTGTCGACGGCGACGTAGAGATAGCGGTAGCCCCCTGGCACCCGGGGGAATGGGCCTAGGATGTCCAGGCCCTAGACCGCAAATAGCCATGTGAGCGGGATGGTTTGTAGGCCCTGAGCAGGCTGATGGATTTTCTTGGCGTGGAATTGGCAAGCTTCACAGGACTTCACCAGCTCGGCCACGTCGTTGAGTGCTTTAGGCCAATAGAACCCACTGCGGAACACCTTGCCGATGAGGGTCCGTGACGACGAGTGGTGTACGTAGTCACCGCCGTGTATGTCAATCAGCAACTCCCTTCCTTGATCGCTGGAGATGCAGCGCAGCGTGACATCATTCGGTCGTTTCCTGTATAACTCGCCGTCTTGGATACAGTATGTCGTGGCCTGCCGGGCCACGCGTTCCGTGTCCTCTTCCTTCTCAGGCAGCGTCCCATGCATCAGGTACACTTTGAATTCCTTGATCCAGCACTCCTACTGGGGCTCGAGCGCCAAGAGCAGCCGAGCTCCTGAGGTCGGGCCACAGGATGGGGCTCCCGTGGCCGGGGGCTGTGGGAGCTCCTCCCAAGGCTGAGTCATGCTTGAAAGAGGTGGCGTAGCTGATGGCTTGAAGAGCTACTCTTCGAAGACGCCTGGCTGTTGTGGTTGCCACTTGGATGCTCTCCTGGCGATGTCATCGGCTTCCTTGTTGGTGCCCCGGGGCACGTGCTGCAGCTCCAGGCCCGAGAACTGCTTTTCCATCTTGCGCACCTCCGTGAGGTAGGCCTCCATGTGCTCGTCCTTCGGCTTGTACACCTTGTTGGGAAAGTTGACGAGGAGCTGTGAGTCGCCTTTGACGGTGAGGTGCTTCACCCCTAGAGCCGCCGCAGCGCTCAGGCCAGCTATGAGGCCTTCGTATTCTTCGATGTTGTTGGAGACCTTCTCGCCGCGCTGAGAACAGAGTTGCACGGCATAGTAGAGCTTGTCCTGAGTGGGCGAGATGAGCACTGCTCCAGCCCCCGTGCCCTGGTGCGTGAAGGCTCCATCGAAATACATGACCCAGCCGTCTGGTGCCTCGCTTCCCGGGGAGGTGGACCGGTCTTATCCTTCCTCAAGAGCCGGGGCATCTGTCCATTCTTCCACAAAATCGGCGAGCGCGGCTCCCTTGATGACCCTGGTAGTGCAGAACTCCAACTGAAATGCTTGCAACTCGATGTTCCACTCAGCGACCCTTCCGGCTGAGTTAGGGCTCCTGAGCACCCTCTCTAATGGGTAGGCTGAGACGACCTTGATGGGGTGGCCCTGGAAGTAGTGTCACAGCTTGCGTGAGGCCACCAAGAGTGCGAGCAGGAGCTTTTGCGGCATGGGGTAGCGCGCCCTCGCGTCCCGCAGGACGGTGCTGACGAAGTACACCGGGTGCTCGACGAGGGCTGGCATACTGTCGAGGCTCAGGTCCCGCGGAGATTGTGGCATATCCTGAGGTGGTGGGTCTCCTGAGACCTAACCGTCCTCAGGAGCTTCTGTGATGTTGCCCGGCTGACCCTGGTCTTCCGCCGCTGATGGCTTTGATGCCCCTTCCAGACTCCGCGCTGCATCAGCTCTGGCTTGGCACAGCACACCCTTGTCTTGGCGCTCCTCCCGAACCGCCACCAGTGCCGCGCTGGCGGAGTACGGTGTGGCGGCAAGGTAGAGCACCTGAGGCTCGAGAGGCCGCGGTGCCACCATCACCGGGGGCTGGTGAGGTATTTTCTTGAGGTCTTGGAAGGCCCGGTCGGCCTCCCGGGTCCACTCGAACGGGCCCTTCTTCTTCATGAGCTTAAAGAAGGGTAAGGCGCGCTCGCCTAGCTTGGAGATGAAACGCCCTAATGCGGTCACCCACCTTGCTAGCTTCTGCATTTCCTTGAGGGTTTGTGGAGGGCTCATGTGTTCAATGGCCTTGATCTTCTCCGGGTTCGCCTCGATCCCTCTGTGGGATACGAGGAACCCCAGTAGCTTGCCGGAGGGGACGCCAAACACACACTTCTCCGTGTTAAGCCTCAAGTTCACTTGGCGCAAGCTCTCGAAGGTCTCCTCCAAGTCTTGAATCAATGTCCTCGCCTCGCGAGATTTGACCACTATGTCATCAACGTAGGCCTTTGTGTTTCTGCCGAGCTGCCGCCCCAAGGCGATTTGCATCAACCGTTGAAAGGTTGCGCCTGCGTTGCGCAGCCCGAAGGGCATGCAGGTGTAGCAGTACACCCCGCATGGTGTCAGGAAGGCTGTCTTCTCCACATCCTCCACCGCCATCTTGTTTTGATGGTATCCTGAGAATGCATCCAGGAAACATAGCAAGTCGCACTCGGCGCTGGAGTCAACGATTTGGTCGATGCGTGGAAGCGGGAACGGATCCTGGGGGCATGCTTTGTTAAGGTTGGTGAAGTCAATGCACATCTATTCCTTCCCGCCTTTCTCCTGTACTACCATGGGGTTCGCCAGTCATTCGGGGTATCGAACTTCTCGGATGGTGCCTGCCGCCTCCAGCTTGCATGTTTCTTGGACGATGAAGGCCTGCTTCTCAGTGGACTTCCATCTTGCTCGCTGCTTCACGGGGCGCATGTTGGGGCACACCCTTAGATGATGTTGGATTACCTCTCTTGGGACCCCTACCAGCTGATTGGGCTCCCACGCGAATATCTCCTTGTTCGCGCGTAAAAATCTCACCAAAGCTTCTTCTTGTCCCGGGTCAAGACCGATTCCTATGGTGAAGGTGGCTTGTGAAGACCCGTCCTCGTTGACCTGCACCTGCTTGGTCTCCGTCTTGTCTTGAGTGAACATCTGCTTCTTCTTGGTGGGCGCGGTCTCCTTGGCCTCGGGCGTACCGGCGCCGGCTGGCTGTGCTGCTGCCACGGTCTTGAAGGCGAGCTTGAGTGCCGCCACGGCCTCCTTAGTGTCCCCCTTGATGGTGAGGACGCCCTTGCTCCCTGGCATCTTCATGAGGTTGTAGGCCGGGTGAGTCGCTGCCATGAACTGAGCAAGAGCCGAGTACCCAAGGATGGCATTGTACGGGAGACTGATGCGGGCGATGTCAAAGTCCACCAGCTCGGTGCGATAGTTGTCTCGCGTGCCAAAGGTGACAGGGAGGCGAATCTGCCCCAGAGAGTGGGCAGCTCCACCACCCACTCCTGTGAAGGGCTTGCTGAGGCCGAGCCGTTCGAGCGGCACATGAAGAAGGTCGAAGGCTTCTACGGAGAGCAGGTTGAGGCCGGCGCCGCCGTCGATGAGGGTCTTGGTAACGGCCACGTTGTAGATGGAGGGTGTGTAGAGCATCGGGAGCATCCCGGAGCCGGTAGTGGAGTCGGGGTGGTCTTCCGAGCCGAAGGTGAGGTCGGCCTCCGGCGCAGCCCAACCCGGCGGAGCCCCCGGGCGCTTGCAGGCTGCCCCAATCTGACGGAAAAAGGCTTGACGTGGCGATCTGAAGGCGGTGCTTGGGAGCCACCCAGCAGTGCCACGACTGCGTGGTGCGCCGGCGCCGCGTAGCGCGTGGTGAAGAGGTTGCGGAGTTCCCCCCAGGATGCCACCGTGGATCCCGGGAGGTTGAGCAGCCAGGCGCTCGGCTCGCCGGCGAGGGCCAGGCCATGGGGAACCAGTTCGCCATGATCTTGTCGTCGCCTCCGGCTTCGAGGACGGCCTCCTCGTACGCTAGCAGGAATGGCGCCGAGTCTGCCGCGCCATCGTAACGCGGCGGCATCTCCGGCCTGAACTTGGCCGGCCACTTCACTCGCCACAGGGCGGGGGCCAGGGCTCGGTACCCAGACTCCCTGCTGCTGGTGTTGGCCGCCGAGGCGGGTGGCGGGGCACCTGCCATGGGAGTGTAGTGCAGCAATACAGGGCACAGGTTGGTGGAGAGGAGCCCCGGCGCACCCCTACCTAGCGCGCCAAATGTCGGATGTGGGGCTCCGGCAAACCCTTAAGATTCGAACACTGGGGTGCGCGTGAAGTCTTTCCTTCCCACCAATCTACGCCCTAGCTCGCTAAGATCTCGCGAACGAACTCGACGAACTCGCAACACAGAAAGACACGAGGTTTATACTGGTTCGGGCCACCGTTGTGGTGTAATACCCTACTCCAGTGTGGTGGTGGTGGATTGCCTCCAGCGCAGATGATGAACAGTACAAGGGAAGAACAACCTCCTGAGGTTGAGGTGTTCTTGTGAGTAGGCTCTCGTCCGGGTTGGATTAAGCAAACCTGAGATGCCTCTACTATGGTGGCTAGCTCTACTTATATAGGCCCTGGTCCTCTTCCCAAATATCGACCGGGAAGGGATCCAACAACGGCGGGCCAATTTGAAGGGGGCAGCTAGTACAGGCCATCCTGACAAAAGTGGTATTCGCCTGCGAAAAGCTCTGGTGGTGTCGCCATCTTGGGCTCCATGATGACCTCCGTCTTGCCGTCCTCCTGGTCTTGGTCTCGTTGCACCGATATAGCAACCTTTGCCTGATGCCTCGGTACTCTTCGCCTACGCTGGCCTCCTTAGCACCAAAGAGGAAACAAGGACGCTGCGCGCTGGCGCCCGCCTGGCAACCGCCAGATGACGTGCGTCATGGCTCACGTCACGAGGGCCTCGTGAGGTTTGCCCCGCCTTGTTATCTCCGCTCCTCCTGAGCCTGCCTGGCTAGGCCACTCCAAAGGAGGCCTTGTGACGTCCGCCTCGCGAGGTTTGGACCCTCGCGAGGGTCCTGGACGCTTTGTTAGTGAAGATGGGCCGTATGGCCTGCTGGCTTAGCCACGCCTCGGGCCGCAGACAGGCAAGTCTGGGGACCCCCGTTCCCAGGACGCCCACATCATGTGGTAACATAGCTAGTTACTGTAACATCACACATATCAAAAAAAGATGAGTCTACAACATAATAAATGAAGTGATGCATGACACAACACATATGTTACTATCCACTGTGAAGGTAGTAACATAGACTAGTAACATATGCATGTTACTACTCTAAGTTACTCCCCACTGTAACTAGTCTAACGAACCTCCGTTTCGCCCGAATTTTGTCTGTTTGGGTAGGGCAATGGGGTCGTGTCCGGGCCATTTCTCGGATGCGGTGGTCGTGTGCCCAACGCGTGGACGCATTCCGGCCGCGTACATTTTTCTTTGCAAACACATATCTTTTTTTTTTCATCATTGATTTTTGGTACATGGAAATACATCACCAAAATTTGACTAGAAAAGCAAGACCAATGAAAACAAGAACCATAAGGATACATTTTAGAAGATATCCAACTTCCATAACTGCTCCTGTAAGTTGGATTAGTGCCTTCTCGATGCATTCATTGTTGATCTGCGGAGGCTCGATCTTGCGTGCTTCTTTCTTCTTCGAGTGTAAAGAAGTAGACGTTGCTTCCTCGCATCTAGTCTCATGTCTAGCCTCTATTCTATCAACAAGTGCACTAGTCTCATCTCTAGCCTCTATGCTAGCTAAAAGTGCTACAACATCTACTAAATTGCGCTCAATCAATATATCGATGTACTCTTCTTCCCAATACCAAAACTTGCATCCATTCTACACAATAAAATTTTAAGTTAGCACAACAAGTCTAATCCGAGAACACAACCGAAGCTAAAGTAGCACATACCCCATGGGTTGAGCACTTGATGAACACCCATCCGGGATTTTCCGGCGTTGTAGACACATGCGCAAGACCTTCTTTGGGCAGTCATCGCACGTAATGAGTGACAACGGTGCGCCGACGAGCTTTTGGGCCAGCACCGAGCCCGGCCGACTGCCATTCATGTATCTGTCGGCGGACCGCCGGCGGTGTAGATCCAAGCGGCTAGAGGAGGAGTCAGTACCTGCATGCGGCATTGTGGCCTTGCCGGGGCCTTCCGGCCCGGTACCCAGCCAGTCCATGGCGCGGCGCGGCCTCCCACAACCAGGCGAGCTCAAGCCCGACCGGATCCTCTCCAAATCTAGCCGTCGGGTGCGCAAAACACGTAGCCGTGGTTGGGTAGCTTCGGGGCATCGAGGGAAAGGGGGCTGAGCGAGCGCCCGTCCGAGATGCACACGCTGGAGTTGACCTAGCAGTGTGGCGGACCAACCGTGTGGGGGTGCCAAGTGGCTTCACTCGTGTGGGGGACGGAAGCCATCCCGTGCGGGCGCTAGGTCTGACAGGACGGCCTTGTCGTCAGTGTGTGACCTCTGTGGCAACAGTCCGCTCCCCACTAGCCTCTTCTTTGACATGTGGTCCCATTACCACATGTCAGTGAGACGACGGCTAGCCCTTTTGTACAATTTCCGAACGAATGTCTATGTAGGCCGGGGCACCTCTTTGTGTACCGTGGCAACAGTCCACCGACTCTTCGCCTTTCCCTCTCAATTTGGAACTGCTGTCGCACGCTCTTCCCCCTCCTCCATTTTCCTTCATGCTTCCTTCTGCCATTGTTCGATCGTCTTCTCCATGGAGGGAACAGGCCAGAAACGACCCCGTTATTCTTGCCCCGATCTGAAAGATGACGTGGTGGAGGAACTCATTGATCGGTGCGATGTCATCACCTCGGCTAGCATGGCAGTTTCGTTCATGACCATTCTCGACTCAACTAATAACATCATTACAAGGAACCCAAGGGTACAGGAGCAGTTTGATCACCCCTATATTCTTCACTGTGACCCTGCTCACTGGTGAGCTGACGACGGAGGCCTCGCCTTGTGCAAGTTGGTGTCGCTTGATAATGATACGTGTGATGTTAAGATGCCATCGCTTGAGGGTAAGGCTTGGGCAGGCGCAAATGGAGATTGGGTTATTTATATTGGGTCCAACTGCGAGTGAGAACTTGTGAATGTGTACACTCGTCACCGGGTTCCACTTCCAAAAATCTCAGACTGCCCAGAGGTTGAGCACACCGGTTATGACCATACTTTCAACTTTGGTCATGGTGACTGTCGTCTACAGAAGATAGCAATTTTTCAAGTTCATGACCACTCTTGGGATTTAATGGAATATGTAGTTGTTGCTATCTTCGACAAGCTTGTTGTAACGCCCCGGATTCGATGCGCCAGGTGTCCTTTAGTTATTCGCCGTCGTTGCCATGTCATGTGCTTGCGTGTTGCACTTTGCCATGTCATCATCTGCATTTTTATCATGTCATCATGTGCATTTCATTTTGCATACGTGTTCGTCTCATGCATCCGAGCATTTTCCCCGTTGTCCGTTTTCCAATCCGGCACTTCTATGTCCCCCGGCGCCCTCTTTTACCTCTTTTCGTGTGCGGGTGTTAAACGGTCTCGGAATGGACCGAGGTTTGTCAAGCGGCCTTGGTATAGCACCGGTAGACCGCCTGTCAAGTTTCGGATCATCTAGAGGTCGTTTGGTACTCCAGTGGTTAACCGGTAACCGCAAAAGCCTCCTTATCCTTGCAGACCAACACCTCTCCAAAGTGGCCCAAAACCCAGAAAACTCCCCTCCATGCTCTCGGTCGTTCGATCACGATCGTGTGGGCGAAAACCGCACCTCATTTGGATTCTCCTAGCTCCCTCTACCTATATATATGTGCTCCCTCCCGGATTTTTCGCGCGATGAAACCCTAGCCCGCTCCTCTACTTTGCGGACATGTCCGCCGCTTGCCGGACGTCGCGCCGCCGCCCGGACCAGTGAGCCGCCGCCACCTGTCCCATGCAGGTCAACCATGCCAGCCCGCCAGCCGAAGCCGCAGCGAGCCCCTCATGATCCAGCCGCCGCCGCCCGTGCCTCACATGCCCGGCGCCGCCGTCCCCGCCCGCCGGTGCGCCGCCGCCGCCCGTCGCCTCCCGGCGCCCGGCCCCGCCGCCCGGCTTCCCCCGCCCGGCCGCGCAGCCCGCGCCCGTCCGCGCCCGTCCCTCGCCGGGCGCCTCGGCGCCTCCCTCGCCCGCAGCCGGATCCGCCCGGCGCCCGGCCGCCCGACCAGCGCCGCCCCGACGAGCTCCGGCCAGATCCGTCGCCGCCTCGGTTCGCATGCCTCGATTTCCGTGCACGAAGGTTGACCCCGAAAATCCTCTAAGTCCCGGAGTATTTTGTCATTTTCTTGTCATGTTCATCGCATCATAACTCTGTGCATGTAACTCTGTTTCGTGCGTGTAATATGTCAAATTGTTCGTCTCGACGAGTACATCATTTTCTTTTGAGCTCATCTTGATGCCCGAAATGCTGTTGGAAGAGGGCTATGTGATGTTAGTTTCAGATTCTTATCAGAACATGCACTTTTGTCATTTTTGCCATGATTGATGTGTGCATCCTATGAACTTGAGTCCTACATGTGTTTTGTAATATGCCATGCCATATTTACAGGGGTGTATGCCATGTATTTTTGTGATCTCTGTGGTGACTAGCACACGCATGCAAACTAGGCTTCATGATGTTGCTGATTTCAGCCCCTGTTCTGCTGATATTTTTATGCCATGTTAACTTGATGCTACCGAGAGATCCATGCTTATTTTGAGATACTTCAGTAAGGATGTTTTGAACATATGGTTATTCTATATCCATCCATGCCCTTGTTTGCAATATGGAGTGACATAGTTTGAGTCAATCGAGCTCTACTTTTGCTATAAAATGTTTCCTGGCAGATTGTTTACATGTTATTCAATTTTGCCAAGGTTGTTGTAGTTCATCCGTGTATGCTATGATGTTGTTCTTGCCATGTATAGCTTCTATGCCATGTCTTCTTACTGTGAATTGCCTTGCCATGCCATGTATTGCTCTATGGTGAGTGGTTCAAGCTCACCAACATGCCTACTTATTGTTGTTCCTGCCATGTTTGAATCTGTCATATCATTTGCCATGTTTACATGGGTGCCATCATATTTTCTGTGCCCTTTTGGCTCATGGTCAGTAAGGCAATTTTGTTCTATGCATTTAGTAGTATCATGCCATGCCTTTGTTTGCCATGTTAAGTTCCTGTAACATGTTGTTTGATAGCTCTAAACATTGCAACCTGATGTTATTTCCGCTAAAGTCTGAAACTGTTATTATTTGCAATTTTGCCATGTCATTTTGAGCATGTTCTATTGATTTCTAGAGATAGCTCAGTGCTCATGTTTTGTCATGCTTTACCTGTAAATCATGCCCATGCCTTTTGCTTTCATGTTGAGGTCCTGTAGCATGTTGTTTTGATGCTCGAAATATGCCTAGTTGCTGTTTTGGACAGATTGTTGTCATGACTTGTATAGGGTGTATGTGTTGAACCGTTGCTCCGTTTTGAGTGTGCTCTATATGAAACTTGCTTGATTTTGCATGTAGCTTCATATTATCATGTTGCATCCTTGTTTTGAGGTGTTTGCTTGATGTTTGTATGCATTTTGCATCAATGCCATGCTTATCTTGTTTTGCTCATATCTTCTAGGCCGTAGCTCCGAATTAAATGAACTTTATATGTAACTTGAGTAAAATTTCGTGTAGATCATCGTGGTGCATCTTAACTTGCTGTTTAACAACTTGACCATAAGTTTTATTCAGATCTGGACCAATTTCGAAATTTGCATATGGGGACTTACCGGAATCGTTATATGTTGTTTCCAGCCTCATTTAAACTTGCCTTGATGTGTTGCTCTTGTATGCTTCATCTCTTGCCATGAGTAGCTTCATGTAGCTTGGTCATGCATCATGCTTGTTGTGCATCATGTCTTGTCTATGTGTGGTGTGTTTACTATGTTGTGTGCTTCTTCTTGTTAGTTCCTGTTTCGTTGCGATCGTGAGGATTCGTTCGTCTATGCTTGGTTCGGCTTCATCCGTTCATCTTCTTCATGGACTCGTTCTTCTTCCTTGCGGGATTTCAGGCAAGATGACCGCTACCCTGGATCTCAGTACTATCATTGCTATGCTAGTTGCTTCGTTCTATCACTATGCTGCGCTACCTATTACCTGTTTATCAAGCCATCCCAAATTGCCATGTCAACCTCTAACCTTTTTCACCCTTCCTAGCAAACCGTTGTTTGGCTATGTTACCGCTTTGCTCAGCCCCTCTTATAGCGTTGTTAGTTGCAGGTGAAGATGAAGTTTGTTCCTTGTTGGAACATGGAGATGTTGTTCCTTGCTGGAACATGTTTACTTGTTGGGATATCACAATATATCTTATTTAATTAATGCATCTATATACTTGGTAAAGGGTGGAAGGCTCGTCCTTATGCCTGGTGTTTTGTTCCACTCTTGCCGCCCTAGTTTTCGTCATATCGGTATTATGTTCCCGGATTTTGCGTCCCTAACGCGGTCGGGTGATTTATGGGATCCCCTTGAAAGTTCGCTTTGAATAAGACTCCTCCAGCAAGGCCCAACATTGGTTTTACCATTGGCCTGACCACCACCTACATTTCCCTTGGGAGTAATTAACCCAAGGGTCATCTTTATTTAGCCCCCCCGGGCCAATGCTTGTCTAAGTGTTGGTCCAAACCAGAGCCACTTGCGGTGCCGCCCCTAGGCAACTTGGGGTATCGTCGGTTGCCGTACGTAGTGTTCATCCGGTCGTGGCCTGAGACGAGATACGCGCGGCTACTATCAGGGTGTCGGCACGCCGGGAGGTCTTGCTGGTCTTGTTTTATTGCTGTCGAAATGTCTTGTAGCCGGGATTCCGAGACTGATCGGGTCTTCCCGGGGAGAAGGAATATCCTTCGTTGATCGCGAGAGCTTATCATGGGCTAAGTTTGGACACCCCTGCAGGGTATAAACTTTCGAGAGCCGTGCCCGTGGTTATGTGGCAGATGGGAATTTGTTAATATCCGGTTGTAGTAAACTTGAAGAAAACTCTTCTAAAATACACCAACCGTGTGCGTAACCGTGAGTGTCTCTTTTCGGGTTGATCGAGAGGAGAACACGGTTTCGGGTTATGTCGGCGTAAGTAGGAGTTCAGGATCACTTCTTGATCATTACTAGTTGACGACCGTTCCTTTGTTTCTCTTCTCGCTCTCATTTGCGTATGTTAGCCACCATATATGCTTAGCCGCTGCTGCATCCTCACCACTTTACCCCTTCCTTTCCCATTAAGCTTTGCTAGTCTTGATACCCATGGTAATGGGATTGCTGAGTCCTTGTGGCTCACAGATTACTACACCAACAGTTGCAGGTACAGGTTTCGCGATGATCATCACGCGAGAGCAATGTTTGCTTGTTTTGGAGTTCTTCTTCTGCTTCTTCGATCAGGGGATAGGTTCCAGGTCGGCAGCCTGGGCTAGCAGGGTGGATGTTGTTTGAGTTTCTGTTTATGTTCCATCCGTAGTCGGATGTTGATCTCTTGTATATGATGTTGATGTATTCTTGTGGCATTTGTGCCTTATGTATGTATCCCCTTTTATTATGTAATGTTGACGTAATGATATCCACCTTGCAAAAGTGTTTCAATATGCGGGTCTATACTTGGTGGGACCTTCGAGTTCCTTTTGGATAGGGTCGCATATTGGGCATGACAAGTTGGTATCAGAGCCTCGACCGACCCTAGGAGCCCCCTTGATTGATCGTGTAGTTTGGCCGCAGTTGAGTCTAGAATAAAACTATTTTCTGAGTCTAGTTATATCGGAGAGTAGGAATTCTTTTTACTCCTCAGTCCCTTCGTCGCTCTGGTGAGGAATCTTGACGTAGGTGTTTTGAATTACTCCTCTTCCCCTTCAAATTTTTCTTTAGGATCACGCAGTTGGTTTTCCGGTAGTTGTTCCTCAGATCTTTTTCATCCGGTGCATCTATCGTCAAGTCGACTCAAACCTCTTTGTCTTTTGAGAGATCTATCCTCAGCTCTTTTCTATCAACGTTGTTTCCCTGTCTGAAGTTGTCCTTGTTTTTCCCACCCACCCTCCCTTCATCTTCTCGAAACCGGAGTCCGTAATCGAGTATCGATCCTACTCGTGCGAAGTCTTTGCTTTCTTTCCTCAATGATTTCAACCGGTGTTTTCTCTTCAAGATATTCGTCGATTTCCCCTTCCGAGTTGCCTTTGTTTTTCCCGCCCACCCACCCTTTTTCTTCCCGGAGTCTGACTCTCTCTCGACCAGCTATCTCATTCGTGCGGAACCTCTTCAGTCTTTCGTAAATTGTTTCAACGGGTGAATTCTCGTCATGTTCGTCATTCTTCATCCCTTTTCTTTTTCCGGTGCACTCAATTCAAGTTTTTCGGGTTGATCTTATTCTTTTCCCTCGGCTCAAGTGTTTTCCTTGCTCGTTTGCATCTCGCCATTCAATCATCCCGGAGTTCGTAAGATATCTCGGAGATTAAATACATGTTCCAATTAATTCGAGGTTGTCACCTCATTCAAATATTTCAATTGTTCTGGTGCATCATCTATCTGTTCAACATCCCTTTCCAACGGTGTTTTCTTTTAGTGGGCCCTAACCCACTGGTCTTTTCCCAGGATCTTACCTGACTCTTCTAATTTCCCCGGAGCTATCCCCAATTCTTTTCAAGTGTGATGTAAGAATGAATTTCATCAGTCACATGCCTTTTCCAAGATCGATTTCAAATCATTTCATTGTTCGCTCAACCTCTCTGTTTCATTCTCCCGGAGTATCCCAGTAATTTTGGTCGTGTTTTCTCGTCGTCATTCGAAGATCGAAGAAGAGTTCCTCTTAAATCTTGTCCGTTCTCCCGGAGGTTCATGGTACTAGCTCGATGTTATCCTATCTAATTGTTTCCAGTCATGCAAATTCTTTTCATCCATCCAGAGTATTTCAGGAGTTGTTTTCCGTCTCGATCATCCGGAGGTCATCTTTTCGGAATATTTCTTCGTTCCAAGTTTTCAGCTTCGTTCATCTCAATATTCTTCCGGTGCTTCGTTCAAGTATTCTTCCATCAGTTCGCGATCTCTTTGTTCTTTTGCATCTAAATCCCCTCTAGCATATTGGTTCTTCTAATTCTTCCCGGTGTTTCATTCTCTTTTATCAGTCATTTTTGAATTCTTACGGTGGTTCGTTCAAGATTCTTTTTCTTTGATTATCATTTCAATTCATTCGTTCTTTCCAGTCCTACCTGTGGTTCATGAATACTTCTCAAGTTTGCGATATGTCACTTCTCAATCTTTTTCAAGAAGGATAAGTAGTATGCAAAATCCATTGCTTGTCATCAATTCAATTTGATGAAGGATAAGCATACAATAAATCTTATTCTTATTTCATCCAAGTGAGTAATCCCTTCCTTTAGAGTTTGTTCTTGATGAATAAATTCTAGTTCCAAGTGCTTTCATCTTTTCTTTTCCGGAGTTCAAGTTTCCTTGGCCATCTCGTCGGAACCTCCATCGGAATCATCGCAAGGCTCATCTTATTATTTCTTCCTTCATTCTATCTCATCATCCTTTTGTTACCGGAGTTCTTCATGGTGGCTCGTCATGATTTAATTCATTCTTCAAGTGTTCATCAAGATTCTTGTTGGTGGAGTTCAGATATCTTTTCTTCTCGCGTCTCGAAGTGCAATTAATTCTCCGTATTCTTTCGAAGTGGACTTTTGCATTTCTTCATTCTTCTTAGTTATCCAATCATTTCCATTTGTGGTCGGTTATCACCTCTTGATCTTGAGATGTTACCTATAAGACCACAACAAGCTTATTCTTTCGTTGTTGATTTTTCTCAACAACTCCATTCAATCCTTCCTTCTAAGTTCTTTTCATTCAAATTCTTTCAATTCTTCCGGAGGTATTGTGTTGTTTATCTCGTCAAGTGTCATTCCATCTTCTGAAGCTCATGTTCTATTCTTTCCTTGTTCAACCGGTGTGCTGCCTAAATCCTTTCAGTCTTATTCGTTTCTTTTCTCATTCTAACCACTCCGGTTAGAACGAGTGCTTTCATAGTCTATCTGATTCCGTGAGCTTTCGATTCTCGTCATTCTCGTTGTTCCTCTCTTCTTCTCAAGTGCTCTCGATTCTTTGCTTCTTATCTTGAGTTCTTGTTTCACTTCATCCCTTTTTCCCTTCCGTCTCGGTCCTAAGATCTCGGGACGAGATCTCTTGTTAGTGGAGGAGTGTTGTAACGCCCCAGATTCGATGCGCCAGGTGTCCTTCAGTTATTCGCCGTCGTTGCCATGTCATGTGCTTGCGTGTTGCACTTTGCCATGTCATCATCTGCATCTTTATCATGTCATCATGTGCATTTCATTTTTCATACGTGTTCGTCTCATGCATCCGAGCATTTTCCCCGTTGTCCGTTTTCCAATCCGGCACTCCTATGTCCCCCGGCGCCCTCTTTTACCTCTTTTCGTGTGCGGGTGTTAAACGGTCTCGGAATGGACCGAGGTTTGTCAAGCGGCCTTGGTATAGCACCGATGAACCGCTGTCAAGTTTCGGATCATTTGGAGGTCGTTTGGTACTCAACAGTTAACCGGTAACCGCAAAAGCCTCCTTCTCCTTGCAGCCCAACACCTCTCCAAAGTGGCCCAAAACCCAGCAAACTCCCCTCCATGCTCTCGGCCGTTCGATCACGATCGTGTGGGCGAAAACCGCACCTCATTTGGACTCTCCTAGCTCCCTCTACCTATATATATGTGCTCCCTCCCGGATTTTTCGCGGTGAAAACCCTAGCCCGCTCCTCTCTTTGCCGGACATGTCCGCCGCTTGCGGACGTCCAGCGCCGCCGCCCGGACCAGTGAGCCGCCGCCACATCACGCTGGTCAACCATACCGCCAGCCCACAGCCCGGCCCCAGCGGCCCATCCAGCCGTCGCCGCCCATGCCTCTGCGCCCGCCGCCGCGCGTCCCGCCAGCCGCCCGGCAGCCGCCGCCGCCTGTCGCCTCCCGGCGCCCGGCCCCGCCGCCCGCTTCCCCGCGCCCGGCGCGCCCGTGCCCGTCCCTCGCCCGCGCCAAGGCTCTCCCTCGCCTCGGCGCCCGGCCGCCCGCCAGCGCCGCCCGGCAACTCCAGCCAGATCCGCCGCCGCCTCGGTTCGCGTGCCTCGATTTCCGTGCACGAAGGTTGACCCCGAAAATCCTCTAATACCCGGAGTATTTTGTCATTTTCTTGTCATGTTCATCGCATCATAACTCTGTGCATGGAACTCCGTTTCGTGCGTGTAATATGTCAAATTGTTCGCCTCGACGAGTACATCATTTCTTCTCATTGCATCATTTTCTTTTGAGCTCATCTTGATGCCCGAAATGCTGTTGGAGGAGGGCTATGTGATGTTAGTTTCAGATTCTTATCAGAACATGCACTTTTGTCATTTTTGCCATGATTGATGTGTGCATCCTATGAACTTGAGTCCTACATGTGTTTTGTAATATGCCATGCCATCTTTACAGGGGTGTATGCCATGTATTTTTGTGATCTCTGTGGTGACTAGCACAAGCATGCAAACTAGGCTTCATGATGTTGCTGATTTCAGCCCTGTTCTGCTGATATTTTTATGCCATGTTAACTTGATGCTACCGAGAGATCCATGCTTATTTTGAGATACTTCAGTAAGGATGTTTTGAACATATGGTTATTCTCTATCCATCCATGCCCTTGTTTGCAATTATGGAGTGCCATAGCTTGAGTCAATCGAGCTCTACTTTTGCTATAAAATGTTTCCTGGCAGATTGTTTACATGTTATTCAATTTTGCCAAGGTTGTTGTAGTTGATCCGTGTATGCTATGATGTTGTTCTTGCCATGTATAGCTTCTATGCCATGTCTTCTTACTGTGAATTGCCTTGCCATGCCATGTATTGCTCTGTGGTGCGTGGTTCAAGCTCACCAACATGCCTACTTATTGTTGTTCCTGCCATGTTTGAATCTGTCATATCATTTGCCATGTTTACATGGGTGCCATCATATTTTCTGTGCCCTTTTGGCTCATGGTCAGTAAGGGAATTTTGTTATATGAATTTAGTAGTATCATGGCATGCCTTTGTTTTCCATGTTAAGTTCCTGTAACATGTTGTTTTATAGCTCTAAACATTGCAACCTGATGTTATTTCTGCTAAAGTCTGAAACTGTTATTATTTGCAATCTTGCCATGTCATTTTGAGCATGTTCTAGTGATTTCTGGAGATAGCTCAGTGTTCATGTTTTGTCATGCTTTACCCGTACATCATGCCCATGCCTTTTCCTTTCATGTTGAGGTCCTGTAGCATGTTGTTTTGATGCTTGCAATATGCCTAGTTGCTGTTTTGGACAGATTGTTGTCATGAATTGTATAGGGTGTATGTGTTGAACCGTTGCTCCGTTTTGAGTGTGCTCTATATGAAACTTGCTTGATTTTGCATGTAGCTTCATATTATCATGTTGCATCCTTGTTTTGAGGTGTTTGCTTGATGTTTGTATGCATTTTGCATCAATGCCATGCTTATCTTGTTTTGCTCATATCTTCTAGGCCGTAGCTCCGAATTAAATGAACTTTATATGTAACTTGACTAGAATTTCATGTAGATTGTCGTAGTGCATCTTAACTTGCTGTTTAACAACTTAAACATAAGGTTTATTCAGATCTGGACCAATTTCGAAATTTGCATATGGGGACTTACCGGAATCGTTATATGTTGTTTCTGGCCTCATTTAAACTTGCCTTGATGTGTTGCTCTTGTATGCTTCATCTCTTGCCATCAGTAGCTTCATGTAGCTTGGTCATGCATCATGCTTGTTGTGCATCATCTCTTGTCTATGTGTGGTGTGTTTACTATGTTGTGTGCTTCTTCTTGTTAGTTCCTGTTTCGTTGCGATCGTGAGGATTCGTTCGTCTACGCTTGGTTCGGCTTCATCCGTTCATCTTCTTCATGGACTCGTTCTTCTTCCTTGCGGGATTTCAGGCAAGATGACCGCTACCCTGGATCTCAGTACTATCATTGCTATGCTAGTTGCTTCGTTCTATCGCTATGCTGCGCTACCTATTACCTGTTTATCAAGCCATCCCAAATTGCCATGTCAGCCTCTAACCTTTTTCACCCTTACTAGCAAACCGTTGTTTGGCTATGTTACCGCTTTGCTCAGCCCCTCTTATAGCGTTGTTAGTTGCAGGTGAAGATGAAGTTTGTTCCTTGTTGGAACATGGAGATGTTGTTCCTTGTTGGAACATGTTTACTTGTTGGGATATCACAATATATCTTATTTAATTAATGCATCTATATACTTGGTAAAGGGTGGAAGGCTCGGCCTTATGCCTGGTGTTTTGTTCCACTCTTGCCGCCCTAGTTTCCGTCATATCGGTATTATGTTCCCGGATTTTGTGTCCCTAACACGGTCGGGTGATTTATGGGACCCACTTGACAGTTCGCTTTGAATAAGACTCCTCCAGCAAGGCCCAACATTGGTTTTACCATTTGCCTCACCACCACCTACATTTCCCTTGGGAGTAATTAACCCAAGGGTCATCTTTATTTTAGCCCCCCCGGGCCAATGCTTGTCTAGGTGTTGGTCCAAACTAGAGCCACTTGCGGTGCCGCCCCTAGGCAACTTGGGGTATCGTCGGTTACCGTACGTAGTGTTCATCCGGTCGTGGCCTGAGAAGAGATACGCGCGGCTACTATCAGGGTGTCGGCACGCCGGGAGGTCTTGCTGGTCTTGTTTTATTCTTGTCGAAATGTCTTGTAGCCGGATTCCGAGACTGATCGGGTCTTCCGGGAGAAGGAATATCCTTCGTTGATCGCGAGAGCTTATCATGGGCTAAGTTGGGACACCCTGCAGGTATAAACTTTCGAGAGCCGTGCCCGCGTTATGTGGCAGATGGGAATTTGTTAATATCCGGTTGTAATAAACTTGAAGCAAACTCTTCTAAAATACACCAACCGTGTGCGTAACCGTGAGTATCTCTTTTCGGGGTTGATCGAGAGGAGAACACGGTTTCTGGGTTATGTCTGACGTAAGTAGGAGTTCAGGATCACTTCTTGATCATTACTAGTTGACGACCGTTCCTTTGTTTCTCTTCTCGCTCTCATTTGCGTATGTTAGCCACCATATATGCTTAGCCGCTGCTGCATCCTCACCACTTTACCCCTTCCTTTCCCATTAAGCTTTGCTAGTCTTGATACCCATGGTAATGGGATTGCTGAGTCCTCGTGGCTCACAGATTACTACACCAACAGTTGCAGGTACAGGTTTCGCGATGATCATGACGCGAGAGCGATGTTTGCTTGTTTTGGAGTTCTTCTTCTGCTTCTTCGATCAGGGGATAGGTTCCAGGTCGGCAGCCTGGGCTAGCAGGGTGGATGTTGTTTGAGTTTCTGTTTATGTTCCATCCTTAGTCGGATGTTGATCTCTTGTATATGATGTTGATGTATTCTTGTGGCATTTGTGCCTTATGTATGTATCCCCTTTTATTATGTAATGTTGATGTAATGATATCCACCTTGCAAAAGTGTTTCAATATGCGGGTCTATCCTTGGTGGGACCTTCGAGTTCCTTTTGGATAGGGTCGCATATTGGGCGTGACACTTGTTGCCTTACTTCATAGTTCGACTAGATGGATATTGCTCAAAAATCAGTTTCTATACAAGGATGAGTACTGTGATGCAATTCAATATGAGGGTCTTGTGTTTGCTGCCACCACTCGTGGCACTATTTTTTCATGGAATCCTTATGCTTTCGGTACATTTGTCTTCCACCATAATTATAATTATTTCATCCACATGCATGTGGGTTAGCTAGTTTCCTTTACTAATTAACCTTCTTGTGTTTCCAAGGTCCTGTGAACATTCCACCACCTATACTTGAAAATTTTTATAACCAAGGGGGAGATGATGATGATAATGATCACGAGCATGAGGACCCATATACTCAGTGGCGCCTGGCAACTTATTCCGATGAATCACCTCTTCTTGTCTGTATACAGGGCACCGCTGATGTGACCAAGGAAGCAGGTGTTGTCTCCCATGGTCGCACTCTCCGGACCTATTCCAACATCCGTTGCAGGGTATTTGGGATGGATACTACTGTGCTAGTGCCAACACCTTCTCCCTGGTTTAGTATCGATACTCTTGGAGGAAACTCGCTCTTCCTTGGACAAAACTATCCAATCATGGTGAAAGGCGATCTAGCTGCTGTTGACACAACATTACTACCATTTATGAGAAGCAATTGTATCTATACCTCGGACATTGCTATGCTTCCCTACCGTGGCTATCACAATATGGGTCATGAAATAGGCCGCTTCAGCCTGGATGATCAGTCCTGCGTTGGTCTAGAGATTGATAGTAGCTGGCCCTTCCGAGACAAACTCTTCTGGTTCAAAGCAAGCGTTTCCAACACCGAGGAGTGGTTGAGCTGAAGTTCATTTCATTGCTTGTTATTTGTTGTGTTATGAAAACTTTACTATTTACTAGAATGTTTTGTTGGAACTAATCTATAATCCAACATGTATCCTCGTTGTCGTTGTGTGTTGATGACTTGTTCTATGTAATGAATGGTACATTTGCATATGCATGTCATAAACTCAATTTATAAATGGTTTTCGACTCACTTCTTGGAGTGTTAGTGCCGTAGTAGTATAGCCAGCATCTGTAGTAGTATGAAGTTGCCACATCACATAGAGCCAACCAACAGTTAGGTGTCGCACGGAGGCCGAGAAATTTGGTGATAGCGTGACTGCGTGAGGTGGGCTTGTACGTAGTATGATGTACGCACAGGGCTTGCCATGTTTCCTACTCCTCCGGTCTGCCTCCTTTTGCCGACATGTGGGACATCCAGCATCCAGGTCATGTCATGCAAGAAAATGGAGTGCTAGTTGAAGCCAGGTGATGTGCATCTTGGGTTAAATAGTAAATATAATCTTACTACTCTTGTGTGACTCCAAAAGCGGGCACCGATGATCTTTATTGGATTTTTTTCGTCACTAGCACGTCGAGGTGAAAGATGTGCAGGTTCAGTGGGTCCTCTTGCGTTTTCACTGACATGTGGGACCGCATGTGAGCAAACAGACGATGGGCTCCGCGCATCTGCTGGCTGGCTGAGAAGAGAGATAGAGGAGGGCTGAGCACGGACTCCAGAAAATTTGTTCTACGTAACCAGCACCTTGATATAGGCTCGATATAGTGGGGTGGCATGGGCCATAACTAGCATTCACGTCTAGCAGTACGGCACACGCCACCCACACGAGTCCCATCCGACACCAATTTTCTTGGCGGCTGTGCTACAACCATCTCTTCTCCCTCCTATTTTCACAACCATCACGCGTTGGGCGGGGTGGGGGTTTGCCGATAGTCGATTTGCTCAACTGCGGTCCCACTTGTAAGTGAAAATGCAACACAACACGCATTCCCCCTTGAGCGGCGTGCCGGACCAACTGTGTGGGGGTGCGATGCGAACATGGCAAGATTTTCCTTTTGAACTTGTAACTTGTAAAATTTGGTTCTGCTCCATGGCACGACCGATAGGTAGAAATAACGATTTTCCCTAGAGTAATGAGAAGTTTGGTTCTGGCGCGGTTCATGCATGGAGTACGTACAAAAATTATGAAGTTGATGCGAAAGGTAAGATAATTACTAGTAGTACCAGATACTACTACATGGATTTGACGGAAAGATAAAGATACATAAAGATCCATCAACGACATCCTCACGCCCTAGTGCGCCGGGTCACCAACCGACGTGTGAGGAGCAGCGGCGTTGGCGGCGAGCTCAACGTGCTTCTGAACAATGCCGTCCAAGGTTGCCTTACGGGTCAAGAAGGCCAGCGACCTATCGTCCTCCTCTGGCACGTAGTAGTCCTTGTGGACGATTTGCGCGCGGGACGTGGGTGATTATCTCGACGGTGTCTTGCCGCGCCAGGCGCTGCATGGCGAGCGCGACCTCGGGGTGGACATTCTCAGGCGCGACGGCGGGTAGTCGTAGGGCCACCAATGCGTCGAAGAGGTTGTCACCATAGAGGCCGTTGAGGGTGGCGGGCATCGTAGAGCCTGGGCGCGTGGGCTGGAGGCGTACGTCAAGGTCGTCCGCGAGCTTCTTGACGACGGTGAACTTGTCGAGGAAGCCGACGAGGACCTTCTCGAACAAGGAGACGAAGCTGTCGTCCAAGCGGCCTCTCACCCTAGCAGCCTCAAGCACGAGCTGGAGACGTTCCTTGGTGCCGGGCCGCAGGCCGGCGTCGTGGACCATCTGGCACAGCCGGCTGATGTTGGCGCTCATCGCCTCCATGGGTCTAGCTTCTAGTCAACTGATCCTGCGATTGGAGTGATCACTCTTGCCCTTGGTTAGGGTGCGTAGGTGTGTAGGATTTTGTAGATTGGACTGGCGGGGACGCTGGGGAGCCTTTATATGAGAAGTGCAGACTGTGTTGCATTCACGTGTGTGTTGGCCATCTACTCCTCGGCCCTCTATTGCACCCGCCTTTGGCTGTATGACAGGTGGGCCAGCCACCTGTTGGGCCCATGTGTCATTCACCCAAACGCAGGTGCAGTAAGTCAATGAAGCTGCGTCCCCCTCCGTGCCGGTGCAGTATAGTCATCTCACTAGACCTCTAGTTGGGGCCAAACGAGAGAACTTTGATGTTTACTGGTTTATTGGTCCCCTTTGCATTTTGCGCCAAGTTTTGACCTTAGATTTTACTAATGAAATGTTAATGCATGTAACCAAAAATGTTGGCACGGTACATTAACTCCCTCCTTGTTTCTTATTTCGTGACATATCAACCAATGAGAGATGTGGGCCGTGCATGCTTTCAATGACTTGAGACGACCAAACATGACATGCAGTGGTTAGTTCATTGCATGTAATCCTATTAATTAGCAAAAAGACATTAAGTTCTCTCGCTTTCCCCTTCGTCTTGGTCATGGTACACAACCTAAGAGCATGGTTAATAGCATAGCCAGCTGCTGACTACTCCCTCCGCCTAGGTGTATAAGTCATCTTAGGTTGTGCACGGTGACCAAGGCGGAGGGGAAAACAAGAGAACTTAATGGTTTTGCTAATTAGTAGCACTGCATGCAATGAACTAACCACTACATGTCATGTTTGGTAGTCTCAAGTAACTGAAAGCATGCACGACCCACATCTCTTATTGGTTGATGCGTCACGAAACAAGAAACAACAAGGGAGTTAATTAATGTACCGTGCCTAAGTGTTTTGGGATTATTTGGTTTTCGTAAGGTGACTTACACACCTAGACGGAGGGAGTATATGATGTTGCCATGTCATATACTGTAGAGCCATCACTTCTATCCACTCATACAATACGGTTAGCTATAAGGCTGGCTATAAGAGTACTACTCCCTCCATCTAGGTGTGTAAGTCACCTTACGAAAACAAAATAATTCCAAAACACTTAGGCACGATACATTAACTCCCTTGTTTCATGACGTATCAACCAATAAGAGATGTGGGTTGTGCATCCTTTTAATGACTTGAGACTAACAAACATGACATGGAGTGGTTAGTACATTGCATGCAATGACTTAAACACCTAGACGGAGGGAGTACTTTTTCTCATCTTCTCTCTGTCTTTTTTTCTTCATATTTATTGTATATCGGCCTAGGAATCCATATAGCTAGGATCTTGCATGAGAGCCCACTCCTCTTTTTCACTTGCTCTAAGATGACTTATACACCTAGACGGAGGGAGTAGTCTCAAGTCAGGGGATGCATACGCACCCCACGTCTCGTATTGGGTGAATTCTTTTTTCATGGCAAAAACAGGGAATGAGGTGGGTAGTTAATGCACCGCGCCTAAAAGTTTTGGGATTACTATTTGGTTTTCGTAACGTGACTAATGCACCAGTACAGAGGGTGTACAATAGTAGTCTTTGATTGCAATTTTTTTGCTAGCTTACAAAGGTGAGCGCTCAGTGAGGACAATAGTAGTCTGATTGATGACACTTCAGATTTGAGCCATCTACCGGCAGGAATAAAACAATACACCATGTATTTATTTACGGATGGAGTAGTACATTTTTTGTGACATGCATTACTAGATATTGCTAGTCAAATACTAAATACAAATGGACGTGGTAGTACTACTAAATCCAGACGGTGGTGCTAGCACTAGTAGTAGTACTACCAATGTAGTAGTATTGTACTACTCGTTGGTCAAATTATTACGTGCTGCTCCTCACAGTGAAGTGACAAGACCCTGCGCCAGAGATGACACCTGAGTATAGGCGCCGTTTTCGTCATAGCATAGTCAGCCTCACCATCTGCAGTCACTATCATCATGGTTGTAGAGCTAGCCTACTTACAACTAGCCGTGTTCGACATAATTTCCCGTGCGTAGATGCCCGTGCATTGCACGGAACACCAAGATTGGGGGTGGATGGCGCCGGCAGCGGACATAGCGCCAGATTTTTCCATGGCCTTCTAGATGTGGTGGGGAGGAGATAAGGCTGATTGTGAGAGACAAGGAGTTGTTTGTAAATAGGGAACAAGTGCGTGCATCTTTTTGCAAAACTGGAGAAGTTTGGTTTGTATGCGTCAGATCTAGATCCGACGGCTATTGGTGAAAGATGGCAGGCACAACATCATCACCAACTCAGGACCTCTTTGATTCGCAGGATTTTGAAAACGTAGGAATAGGACATGGCAATATTACAAGTTTCAAACTGATATTACAAATGTTAGGAGTAATGCTGCACCTACGAAGAGGGAATTACTGGGAAGTTTACGTAAGAACTTTCGTTACTTCAGGTGGATGCAGCATTATCGTACAAACTAAAATCCACCGCCCTGACAAGTCACAATGGGCAAATAAATTTTTGAGTCTCTGGCCACTTGATGTTTCAAAAACAAATTCAGCTTCTGCGGAGACTTTGTCATTTAGGCTTAGACGCTTGCGGTGATCAGCACGCCATTCATTGTTGCACCAGAGAACCCCAAACCTCATTACCTTGAGCACACTTGCCTCCAGAACAAAGGACCTGGCCAATTTAATCTCAGATGTGCTTCCTCAGTAGTCGATCAAATCAATTTCTGTAAGATGGAAATCAAGGCATTCGATGAGATTGCTATAGTGCAGCACATTTTTCACTTTTTGGTCTTTTTTTATCCGCAAAATAAGAGAACATATTAGAGCAGTTGGCTGTATAAGATTGTCGTGTCATCAAGATGTACCAATATCATTCGCTCATACGATAGGGTTGGCTGGCTAGTGATATTTTTTCACTCTCTCTCTCTCTCTCTCTCTCTCTCTCCCCCTTTCCTCTCATTTACCTAGGAGCACATGAAGAGCTTGGGCATTTGTTGCCTTCCACTATATGGTCGATGCCATATTTCTCAAAAGTATGCCACATAATACGCATCGATGTCAAATCAAAAGATTTTGGCACCGCTCTCACGATGTAAGAGAGTTGGTACCACTGTGCACACAGACCCACATGTATACACAAATCAATCAAACCAACTACACCAGCCTCACACTCTCCCAAACAAGTGTTTTTTATTGCCTTAGTACTCTCTCTCTCCCACGCAAGTGTTTTTTCATTGCGTGAGTTAATTTGGCACCGGAGCGAAGTAGGTGATCCATATTGGGGCACCAGGTGAGCAATGGAGGGGCATCATGGCAAATGCATCACAAGTGAATTCGGCACGTGTTTTGGCCTACATAGTGGAAGGCCGTTATAGCCCACTTTTGTACTGCCTCGTATTTAGTGTAAAATTTTGTCCATAGATTTACCTAAGAAAATGCCAATGCATGTCACCAAAAATTATGCCATTTGAAATTATGTTCAAATATGAATCCAACGATATAATTTTTAGTGACATGCATTAACATTTTGTTAGTTAAATATATGGTGAAATTTTGATACTACAAAATAGGAAGAGTAAACCAGGACGGAGGTAGTACTTGCTCTTAGGGTAACCATAGAGTTACTAGTCTAAGTTACTTTCCACTATGACTAGCCTAGGCTACTATAGTAGTACAACAACAAAACGATGCAGGTGATCACATGATAAAAAATACTAAAAACATTTCCTTCGGTGCAGTGCGTAGATGCAATTTTGAACACTACACTTGTTATCGTAATTTGGGAAAATTACGAAAAAATTGAGCTACGTTGTGATTACCATTTACTAATAGGAAATATGTTTCACCTCGATGAGTAGCTTCTCCGTGCACGGAATGCATGTAAGGA